>CM064550.1:9272692-9545192 GCA_032716605.1 Paralithodes platypus
CTTTTTACTCTCACAAATCCTTCTTAAACTGCAGAAAAGCGTCTAAATATAGCTATAATCATATTAACCCTCTCCGACATCTGACGCGATTTTGAGCCGATTAGGGATACTTTAAAGCCTGTGTTGCCATCAGGGGTATTTAGAAACCTTTAGTTTAGTTACTTCAACCTCTGCAGTTGTCTTTGAGTTAGCTGTGGGCAGAAAACTAATTTTGGAGATGTAATTATAAGAGTGAGAGAACTCTATTTCTTATTGCTAATCTGGCAACCTCTGCGTCATATGAGTCTGAAGGGTTTAAAAAAACGTAACCGGGACAGAAGGGGTTAAGGGCACGTTTTCACATCCAGGGAGAGTGTACAGTGGTGGACAGAAGTATGGTGAACCCTTTATACTTGGCACTCCCTATATATCACCTCCAGGGACAGTGTACAGTGGAGGACAGAAGTGTGGTGAACCCTTTATACTTAGCACTCCCTATATATCACCTCCAGGGACAGTGTACAATGGAGGACAGAAGTATGGTGAACCCTTTATACTTGGCACTCCCTATATATGACCTCCAGGGACAGTGTACAGTGGAGGACAGAAGTATGGTGAACCCTTTATACTTGGCACTCCCTATATATCACCTCCGGGGACAGTGTACAGTGGTGGACAGAAGTATGGTGAACCCTTTATACTTGGCACTCCCTATATATCACCTCCGGGGACAGTGTACAGTGGTGGACAGAAGTATGGTGAACCCTTTATACTTGGCACTCCCTATATATCACCTCCAGGGACAGTGTACAGTGGAGGACAGAAGTATGGTGAACCCTTTATACTTGGCACTCCCTATATATCACCTCCGGGGACAGTGTACAGTGGTGGACAGAAGTATGGTGAACCCTTTATACTTGGCACTCCCTATATATCACCTCCGGGGACAGTGTACAGTGGTGGACAGAAGGATGGTGAACCCTTTATACTTGGCACTCCCTATATATCACCTCCAGGGACAGTGTACAGTGGAGGACAAAAATATGGATAACCGTTTTTGTCTCCATCCCTACACACGTGGAGACAAATTATAGCAGATGTATGTGTCCAGGAATAGAGTATAAGGGGAGATGGGTAGTTTTTCTGGTCCCGCTTCTTCCTCATGCTTAGCCCCATTAGTTTTCATATTTTAAGACGTTCGACCTATTACTTTGGCGATTTTAAGACCTTTTGCTCCATTTGTTTGTCAATATTAGGACTTTTAGCATAATTTAGGGGTCGATTTTCTTCCTGGCTTGTAATTTAAGAGAACTTTGGCCGGGACATTTTTATATCGAAAAATGTACAAATATTTCTTGAAGGAGGGTCCTGGGCGCGTGTTTTAATAGGTTCGGTGTGGGTGAGGAAACTAGAAAAATAGTAAAAAGATAGATAAATGAGTAAATAAATATGCACATCCCCCCGTAAGGAAAGGGGAGCATGGAGAGATTAATATATCATTATTGTTATTCTTGTCGGCAATCTATGGAGTTTTGTGGAATATATTGCTACATTTGGGCAGGTGGTTATACGTTAGCTAGTGTTCTTTTTGAGATATATTTGCCTTGCCACTTTATAGAGATTTGCTTTGATTTTAGACATTGTAATACTACTGCTGTTTGTGGTATGGGTTTTGGATTAACATATATATATATTAACAATGAGCGACAATGTTCTAGGGTTTTTACAATGTTTAAGGGGAGATGGGGTTTTTATCTGATTTGTGTTTGGATTTTGTTTATGATTGTTTAGTTCCTCCCTAGACCTCCTACAAGCTTTAAAACACAAAAGAGCCAAGACCCTCCTTGAAGATATACCCGGTATTGTACATTTTTCGATAGAAAAATTTCCTCTTAAATTACAGGCTCGCTATCGCTCGCCAGGAAAAAATCGACACCTAAATGACACGGTCTAAATATTGACAAAGCAATGGGCGAAAGGTTTTAAAATAAGAACATAAGAACATAAGAAAATGGGAGTCTGCAAAAAGTCGGTCGGCCCATACAAAGCAGATCCCTGTCACACCCAACCCCAATTACAAGGCCCAATTATAGGCCCAACTCACTAATACCTTGAGTACTGCCCCCACCAAAATGGTCAGGGATTAACACAAGATTACGGGGGTCTGCTGAACGCCGATTGGCCCACGCCTGGTAGATCCACCTCACACCCAACCCATCTCGTCCATATGCCTATCTAATTGTATCTTAAAGCTCCCTATCGTTCTTGATCCCACTATGTCACTTGGTAGCCTATTCCACCCATCTACAACTCTGTTACCAAACCAATATTTGCCTATATCTTTTCTGAAACGAAATTTATCTAATTTGAAACCATTTGTACGAGTTCTTTCGCTATCACTGAGCTTTAGTACATTTTTCATGTCCCCTTTATTAATCCCACTAACCCACTTGAATACCTCTATCATATCCCCTCTAACTCTTCGTCTCTCTAACGAATGTAAGCCTAATTTCTTCAGCCTTTCTTCATACGGAAGATTTCTAATATTATGGATCATTTTTGTCATTCTACGTTGTACTCTCTCCAATGAATCTATGTCCATTCTGTTATAAGGACACCAAAATTGAACAGCATAATCCATATGGGGTCTCACTAATGACAAGTAAAGTTTTAAGATAACATCAGCAGTTATGTTACTCACACTCCTAGATATGAACCCGAGAATCCTGTTTGCCTTGTTACGAACGCTTATGCATTGTTTTCTAGGCTTCAAATCATTGCTAACAGACACACCTAGATCTTTCTCACAGTCTGAGTTTTCTAATTCCATATTAGCTAGTTAATATTTAACATTTGTATGCATCTTCCCTATCTTTAATACCTTGCATTTGTCAATGTTAAACTTCATCTGCCAATTTACTGACCATTCATGTAATGTATCTAGATCCCTTTCGCCAAATCCAAAATCGCCAAACTAATGGGCCGAACGTCATAAAATCTAAAAACTAATGAGGCTAAACATAAGGAAGAAGGGGGAAAAGACAAACGACAAATATGCTCCTAAATGGAGGTATAAGAATAGAAATCTGAATGCATTATCTTTACTGTTCCCCTTCCTCAACGCCTGCCGCAACCTGAATTATAGATGTTGAGACTTCCGTAATCTTGAGAGAACGCTTATAACTCTCGGGAATACTTTATGAAGCTCAAGATTATACAGTATATATACAGTATATATATATATATATATATATATATACGGTATGTATATATATACTGAATATATATACTGTATCATAGACTACAGTAGATCTGGACTGGACACGAAAATTGAAATTTGCAGTAAAGGACCCAAAATCGGAGCTCGACCCTAAGTTTGAACCTCGAAACCGCGAAAATATCACATTTTCGCGGTTTCAAGGTTCGAACTTGGGGGTTCGTTTTCCGATTTTGGGTCCCTTACTGCAAAGTTCCATTTTCGTGTCCAGCCCAGATCTACTGTAGTCTATGACTGTGTATATATATATATATATATATATATATATATATATATATATATATATATATATATATATATATTTTTTTTTTTTTTTTTTTTTTTTTTTTTCAAAAGGAAAGGGGATTGGCAAAGTCAACTTTTATATCGTGAACTTAAACAACATAAACGAAAACTTGAACGTGTTAAGAAGAGTTTGGAAGTGTTAAAGAATACATTAAAACAGAGTGTCAGTTTCTTAGACTTTTTTGTATTTTTTGGAAGAATAACTAGGAATACTCGTACTTCACACACTGATGTCCGACGACGCCATGACAAGAAACTGAAGGACCTTGGTATTGGACCGCTAAACTGGAATGAAAATTGCACTTTTAATTTGTCGAGTAGAGTCCTCACAAGTAGAGAGCAACAATTATTATCCTTAGGCTTGAATTTTTGCATTCCTTATTATAAGACTAATTTAGTTAAACATAAATTAGGTATAGATAAGCTATGTAACTTTGTCACTGACTGTGCAAATAATGGATTACTTCGGAGTGGAAGAGTGATAGGAGATACTCTACGGAAAATAAAGGATTTAGGTCGGTTTTGTTTTAATTCGGCTAAACGATCAAACGGTGATGTATTGTCTCCTGTGTTTGAACCTGATGATGTTGATATTCTTAGAAAGCTTAGTGAAGATGAATCTATTATTGTCACCAAGCCAGACAAGGGAAGGGGAGTGGTCATTATTGTCACCAAGCCAGACAAGGGAAGGGGAGTGGTCATTATTGTCACCAAGCCAGACAAGGGAAGGGGAGTGGTCATTATTGTTACCAAGCCAGACAAAGGAAGGGGAGTGGTCATTATTGTTACCAAGCCAGACAAAGGAAGGGGAGTGGTCATTATTGTTACCAAGCCAGACAAAGGAAGGGGAGTGGTCATTATTGTTACCAAGCCAGACAAAGGAAGGGGAGTGGTCATTATTGTTACCAAGCCAGACAAAGGAAGGGGAGTGGTCATTATTGTTACCAAGCCAGACAAAGGAAGGGGAGTGGTCATTATTGTTACCAAGCCAGACAAAGGAAGGGGAGTGGTCATTATTGTTACCAAGCCAGACAAAGGAAGGGGAGTGGTCATTATTGTTACCAAGCCAGACAAAGGAAGGGGAGTGGTCATTATTGTTACCAAGCCAGACAAAGGAAGGGGAGTGGTCATTATTGTTACCAAGCCAGACAAAGGAAAGGGAGTGGTCATTTTAAATAAAATTGACTACTTTACTAAAATTAAGCAAATACTTTCAGATAGATCTAAATTTCAGGAGTAACTGGTAACCTATTTTCTCATATAATTAAATTAGAAGATAAACTAAATCGAATTCTTCGTTCTATTAAGGATAATATTGGAATTTCAAATTTTAATCTTTTGTATGCTTCAGGAACTTCCCCCGGGATTTTATATGGATTACCAAAGATTCACAAATTAAATGTACCATTAAGACCCATAATTTCAACCATAAATACAGCAGCTTACAATCTTGGTAAATTGTTCATTCCATTACTTAAACCCCTTATCAATAATGAATATACTGTAGAAAATTCTAAGACATTTGTAGACGAATTACTGTCACTAACTCTACCCCCTGAATTTGTCATGGCCAGCTTTGATGTAGTTTCTTTATATACCAATGTACCACTACAAGAAACCATAGATATCATTCTCAGTAAAACTAATCCACAAGAATTGTACGGACTTGATAGGAAAACTGTTAATAATCTACTCAAATTTGCTACGTCTGAATCATTATTTTTGTTCAATAAAGAAATGTATAATCAAATCGATGGTTGTGCGATGGGATCTTGCCTTGCACCTAGTTTAGCAGATACCTTTTTGTGCCACAATGAAGCAATTTGGCTCAATAATTGTCCTAAAGATTTCAAACCTTTTTTGTATAAACGATATGTAGATTCCTGCTTTTTTATTTTCAATAGAAATGAGGATATACATTTGTTTTTGGAGTATTTGAATAAACACCATCCCAATATTAATTTCACAAAGGAGGTTGAAGATAGCAATACATTAGCTTTTCTGGATGTTAAAATAACCAAAACCGGGAACGGATTGATCACTGATGTTTTTAGGAAACGAACCTTTACTGGTGTAGGTCTCAATTGGCTTAGTTTCTGCCCAGATATTTTCAAAATAAACTCTATTAAAACACTTTTAAATCGTGCCTACAATGTGTGTTCTAATTTTAATGTTATGCATCTAGAATTCGAGTTTTTGAAACAGTATTTTATATCCAACAATTATACTATGAATGTATATAATAAAGTACTTAAAAGATTTCTTTACACGAAGCATAATTTAGAGGTCACAGTTTCGGAAGTACCTAAACTTATCAAATATGTTAAATTGCCTTTCTATGGAGAATCAAGTTTCTTGTTCAGGAAGAAGTTGCTAGCCTTTCTCAAAATTGAATTTCCGGCCGTCAACTTTCAAATAATATTCAATAATGATTTCACTATAGGTTCATTTTTCAATTTTAAAGACCGTATTCCTAACCTGATGTGTTCAAATATTGTATATCAATGTTCGTGTCCCAGCTGTAATGCTAGGTTGTAATGCGGATGTACTTCCATACATTTCAAAATTAGAATATCTGAACATTTGGGTAGGAGCTATAGAACGGGTCAATATCTTAATAAAATGCCTTTTTCGGCCATAAGAAATCATTCACATGAGAATGATCATCTTTTCTCAGAGAATGATTTTGAAATAATCGGTAAATTCAATAATGAACAACATACTTTTTTAGGGGAAAAGATATTAATTCAACAACTCAAGCCGGAACTAAATACTATGAACTGTGTGACGCATGTCCAGTGTGAGCATGCTGTACAGAACGCCTAGTCATGCCCCACTCTCGCTAGGATCGTCAGGGCAGGAACTTTGGCTGTAGTCTATGTAGAGTTTCCTAACTTAGTTCATGTGAGCCGTTGTACTATAAGTAATATGAATATGTATTTTGTTTTCATCTGAGTCAACGAGTTCTATTTTATATCATTAGTTATAAGTATTGTGTGTAAAACTTATTTGTAATGAGGGAGAAGCGGCAGCCACAGTTGGGGGTCAGTGGGTGCGCCATGCGGGAGGTGGGCCTAACTCACTAGCACTCCCCCCCTCCCCCCTCCCCTCAGTGCTAGGAAAGCCTTTGTCTATCCCAGAGGAGAGAGAGAAATTACGTAATGATTGTCAGTGGGCGGTCCTTAGTAGTTCACGTTGGGCTCACTAGAGGGCCGAGTATAAAAAGGGAAGTCTAGCCATTTTTTGATCAGAACTCATTAGGCAGAGCGACTTCTCATTTCCCTTGCTAACTATATATATTCTTCTGACTGATGTGAACTTTCTCTACTACCTTACATTCTTATCTCCTCTTTTCCCTACCCTTTTTAACTTCCATGGTCCCGTTGGTGCAGAGCTAGTCAGCCAACGTATTATCGCTTGAGTTCTCATGAGATATATGCCTATTAGATAGCCTATTTTGGAAGGGTTAACTTAGAATAGGATTGATTTATGTTTGTTGCACTTGTCTATGCATTTCCCTGTGTGTTATTATTATTATTCCTGGTTTCTGCTAGTCTAGGTAATGCTAGACTGGGGTAAGGCTTTTCTGTGTTACGAGTTGTTGTTTGATGCAGTGGTTAAGCGATAAACCTGCATACTCGTTTCGGTTCAGTGAAGCCTAGGTTGTCTTCGCGGCTGACTGTGTTGAGTTAATAATTTACAGTGCGTGAGGGCAAGAGCCTAACCACCCTGTATTTTATTAACAGCTTGTTTTTACTTTGTCAAGGAGCCGGGAGAAAACCAGATACAAGGGATCTGGATTTCTCAAAGTGCACTTGTTAGTGTTAACGTAATACTTTAAACAGTTGTGAGGACTTCGCTAGGCTACGAGCCGTTTTTTGCTCAGTCACTGCTACCTTTTGCCCACAGTACCCCAGCTAGACTTTACTCGATTAGTAGATACAGAATAGTATTGAAGCTTTCCTTATGTATGATATTGTTTATGCACTATTGATTTCATGTGTTGCAAGCTTGGCTACTTTAGTGATTAGTGGCCCACGAGCACAATCCGAGTAGGCTATTGCCGTTGCATTTGCGGAGTACTTCTTTTTAATGTTTGCCATTTACTATTGCATATTCTTTTAATTATTCTTATGCCAATTTAAACCTGTAATAGTATTTAATTGCCAGTGTTTTTCTTATTGAATTACTGTTCAAAATCCGATACGTACTTCTTACGAGCATCCGAGAAGCATCTAACTTTTTTCAGAAGATTCCTTGCTCGATGCTTAAGGACTATTAATTAACGTAACGTAATAGTGCCGATCCGAAGTAGAGGGTGGAGGACTTCTTAAGTTCTTAGTCAAGGGTGGATTACTTCGGCTTCGGCCAACACTATTCTTTGGTGTTGTTGTTTCTTACTTCTTTGTTTGATTGTTGACCAGACTAGAGAATTCCTGTCTCTTTATTAGTCTGTTGTTGAACACTAGTACCGAGTTCTTGTATACCCCGTTATAGCAGATTGAACTCTGGAGGGTATTGGTGTTTTTTGTTCGGCTGGCAGTACTCAGGGGTTGGGATCGTGTGTTTCCGTTGTGGCAGCGAGCCGTATTAGAGTCCTGATTGAGAGCCCTTGTGTACCCGAGTGCCAGGTCGTAACAAATGGCGACCTTGCTTAGGATTTTGTGAACAGTATACATTTTTGCAGAGTTGTACAACATTTGTTTGTTTGTATTTTAGCGTGCATATTGAAGAATATTTGTTTTTTGTATGGCAATTAGTAAAGCATTTAAGAGACTCCAGTTAATTTAGTAATTAGTGCTTGCATAGGAAGTTAAACACTTTTGTCTCGAGAATTTTTTTGTGGACTTCAGTATGTCGTGCATTAGCACTGACGATGAGCGAGAGATGCCATTTGAAGGTGTGCCGTTAGTAACCAGTGAGGAGGATGCTAGAGTTTTTGTGAGTAAGCGGTACCACGTGACGGAGGAGAGGCTGACTGGGGTGGATGTTTGTGGCTTGCACCTGATAGCCAAGGTTTTGGGAATTTCCAATGTAGTAGGGATGTCCAAGGGGGAGCTGATTTCCTGGGTGTTGCGTGGGCGACATGGGGTTTCGGAGGAGAGGGCGTTTGGGGGGGTTCCTCCCCAGATCCCCTCTCACTCGACTCCCACAGTGCCGTCCACTCAGTTACCGGAGGTTAGCACTCTCCCACAGAGGGATGAGAATTGGCAGATTGGAGTGCCCTCGGGTGGTGCACATGGTGGTTCCCCAGTTTTTGCCCCCCCTCCTTCAGTAGTGGCAGCTCCCTCTTCCTGTCTGTCTCCAGATATGGTATTTAGACTTGAGCTTGCTAAGATTGAGGCTAGGAAGCAGGAGGATGAGACCAGGAGGCATGAAAATGAGACCAGGAGGCAGGAGGATGAGACGAGGAGGCATGAGATTGAGGTTAGGAGGCATGAGGCTGAGCTTAAGTACGACTCGGAGAAATATTGTGCTAAATTAGATTTAGATAAGTCTCGTGCAGAGTCGACAGGGACTTGGATGGGCCGTGAGGGCCAAGTAAGAGAACAGTCCTTGGCCCAATTAGTCAAATTGGTGCCGGTATTTAGTGAAACTGAAGTCACAGAATTTTTTAATCGTTTTGAGAAGAAATGTAGGGAGCATAATTGGCCTGAAGAGAAGTGGGCAGCTCTAGTCTCCTCAAGACTTACGGGTAAGGGTCTGAAGGCTTATGATGCACTGCCTTTAGAGTCTTGCATTGACTACCCAGAATTGAAGAGAGCTGTCCTACGGGCATACGAGTTGCAACCGGAAACATATCGATTGAAGTTTCGGGGTGTTACAAAGACTAGGGAGGTGACCTTTCTTGAACATGCCCGGGACTTAAAAGATGCACTTAAAAACTGGACACGTTCTGAGAAAGCTGAGACGGCCGAACAGTTGACTGAGCTGTTTCTGCTCGAGCAGTTTTATAAGTGTACTGGTGCAGAAATGACTTTAACTATTAAAGAAAAGAACCCAAAAACTCTACAGGAGGCAGCTGAGATGGCTGACCTCCGGCTATCACTAATTCGTGGGTGCGGGTCTGCCCAGCGTAGTGAGGCAGGTAACAAGGGGCGTGACGCCCCACCCCCCCGAGTTAGTGATATACCTTATGCAAACAAGTACAAGAGCCATGATACCAAGACTGACCACAAGACTAGCACCGTCCCATTTAAGAAGGGGCCGGGCCCTTCCCAGTACCAAGGGAAGCCCAAAGGGGAGGTGGAGTGTTATCATTGTCATAAAAAGGGGCACTTTTGCAAGAGTCTGTCCTAGCAAACCACCTACAGCAGCTGTGTCTTTGGCCTGCAACATTGGTGTGTCTCCGAAGTCATCTGAGTTTGCCTGGGGCAGTTCGTCAGAGGCTGAGGCACAGCCAATGCAGAAGCACCTGGGAGGCTCGAACCCTGCTCAGGATGTTTTTTGCGACCATAGAGGGCGGGGTTGCGTGATGTGGGCGGGGCGCAAGCATGGAGTAGAGGTCTTGCGTGATACAGGTGCTTCCCAGACTCTGATGAAAAACTTGACTGGCTACCCTATAAACGCGGCTCGGGTGGTAGTGGTGCAGGGTATTAATGCAACTCGGTCATACCCGCTGGTGCGGTTGGAGTTGGAGGTGGATGGTGTGGCACGTGAATTGGATGTCGGGATTGTGGAGAAACTGCCAGTGGAGGGCGTCGACCTTCTTCTCGGCAACGACTTTGCAATGCCCGCTTCCGAGGTTCTACCCTTAGTCGTTGCCGAGAGGCCGGCCGACGTGAGTAGGGAAGAGCAAGAGTGGTCGAGCGGTGCCAGACACAACCCATGGCGTGTGTTGTCACCCGAGCTCGGGCAGCTAAAGTGTCACAGCCTAGTCCTCCGCCTTCAGACCAGCGGAGGAACGATCAACAGGAGGAGGCTAAAGCTGGAGTTGGTTTTAAGAGTTTTGACTCGGCGGCTCTCCTGGGTGATTCAGTATTAGCACCATTACTTAATTCTGGAGTAGCCCCTGGGCCTGTCATCGAGAGTGACGAGGCTGGGCATGACGAGTCTCCACGACAGCAACGTTATGTACATCGAGAGAGACAGAGGGAGCAGCCCAGTATCGGGGAAGGTCATGCATTGCTCCGGGAGCAGTTAGATCGCTTGGCACCCTCAGATATAAGTCGGTTGCAACTAGAGGACCCTGAGCTCCAAACGTGTGCTAATGGAGCTGTAGAGCTCGACGAGGACGGCGATGCACAGCCAGGAGATTTTTTTTATTTAGAAGGCATCCTTTATAGGCGTTTTCAAGACCCTAAACGTAGTTGGCAAAAGGGGTCCGGAGTAGTGGACCAGTTGGTGGTGCCACGGGAGTGCAGGGATAGCCTACTGAGGTTGGCGCATGACACACCACTGGCAGGACATCTAGGGGTGAGAAAAACGGTGGCGGCTTTGGGGAAATTGTTTTGGTGGCCGGGGATGAAGTCTCATGTGCAGTCATGGATAAACTCCTGTGATATTTGTCAACGTGTCGGGAAACCGAACCAAGTTATTCCTAAGGCTCCGTTACACCCTATTCCTGTGATTGGGCCACCCTTTAGTAAAATTATTGTTGACATGGTTGGTCCACTCCCTCCCACTAAGGCGGGAAATAAATTTTTGTTAACCATAATGGATGTTGCCACTAGATACCCCGATGCATACCCTATGAAAAATGGAATGGCTAAGACGGTAGTCAGTAACTTGTTGTGGTACTTCTCAAGGTACGGGTACCCGGAGGAGATTCAGTCTGATCAGGGATCTAATTTCACCTCCAACATGTTCAAGCAAACAATGCAACAGCATGGGATACGAGCAGTAGTATCGTCAGCGTATCACCCTGAGAGTCAAGGGGTGCTTGAGCGGTGGCATGCTACACTTAAAAGCATGCTCAGGTGTTATTGTGCTGACAACGGTATGGATTGGGATCTTGGATTGCCTTATGTGCTGTTTGCTGCTCGGGAGGTACCTGGTGAGAGCCTGGGATTTAGTCCAAACGAGCTGATTTTTGGACACCGTGTCAGGGGCCCCCTTAACATGCTGAAAGAAATTTGGGAGGGGACTGTGCAGCCTTGTCCATTATTAAAGTATGTGCTTGAAAGCCGTGAGCGCATGCTTAAGAGTCTGGAGATGGCAGGTAGAAATTTGACAGAATCACAAGCTTTGATGAAGGACAGGTATGATCGCAAAGTGAGGCTCCGGAAGTTCACTGTAGGACAAGAGGTATTAATTTTGTTGCCTTTGGTTGGTAACCCCCTCTCTGCGAAGTACACTGGACCTTATAAAATTGTAGAAAAAATTTCAGACTTAGATTACCTTGTTGCCACTCCAGACAGGAGGAAAAAGAACCAGTTATGTCACGTGAACCTTATTAAAGAGTATGTGAGGCGCCCCTCTGAGCCTCTCACTGTCCCTGTGTTGGCTTGTTGCGGCCGTGGTGGAGAAGGAGAGGGGGACAGTCAAGCTTCAGAGGAGGATAGCTGGGATCAACATGTTTCAGCGGATCAGTGGGCGGGGAACTCGAGCCTAAGGGCTGACGAGGCTATAGCTCATTTGCCTGAGCCGCAGTTTGATGCTATCCGTCAGTTGTTCGGTTCATACCCCACTGTATTTGCTGAACACCCAGGCCTCACTACTCAGGCTATGCATGATGTTGACGTGGGGGACCATCTACCCTTTAAGTCAATCCCGTACCGTGTGCCCCCCATAAAACTACCAGCTCTGAGGGATGAGTTGGAGTATATGCTCGGTAGAGGGTTGATAGAGAAAGGCACAGTTAAGTGGACTTCCCCTGTAACACTGCAGCCTAAGCCAGATGGCAAGGTACGCTTTTGTATTGATTTCCGTAGGTTAAACGGTTTGACTCCAACTAACCCATATCCTCTTCCTCGGGTTGATGATAGTGTTGACAAAATTGGTAATGCTCGTTTTTTGTCTAAAGTAGATTTAGTAAAAGGTTACTGGCAAGTACCTTTGTCCGAGCGTGCTAAAGAGGTATGTGGTTTTTGTTGTGGACGGGAGTACCTACCGGTGCAATGTTATGCCTTACGGGCTTAAGAATGCACCAGCAACGTTTCAGAACCTGATGAATGAAATTGTAAAGGACATTCCAAATTGCACCGTATATTTGGACGATGTAATCATTTATGATGACGACTTTGAGAGCCATTGTGAGCACCTTGAGACCTTGTTCCGGAAACTTAGTGAAGCAGGTCTGGTAGTAAATTTGGCAAAAGTGTGACTTCGTAAAAGCCACTGTGCAGTACCTTGGGTTTGTAGTGGGAAGGGGACAGGTGTGCCCTCCTCAGAACAAGGTACAGGCTATCAATAAATTTCCGCACCCAACAACCAAGAAGCAGATTATGAGATTCTTGGGTATGATAGGCTACTACAGACGCTTCATAAAAGGTTACTCAACGGTGTTGGCACCTCTCACAGATTTGTTATCTAAAGACAAAAAGTTTTTGTGGGCACCTGAGTGTGAAAAGGCTTTCACTTTGGTGAAACATTTGCTATGTACTCACCCGATACTCAGGGCCCCAGACTTTAACAGGCCTTTTCAGCTGGCAACAGATGCTAGTGGTGTAGGGGCTGGTGCCGTCTTGCTACAGACAGACAATGAAGGTGTGGAACACCCAGTAAGTTTCTTTTCTAAGAAGTTCAATGCTGCACAAAAGAACTATTCTACAATAGAAAAGGAATTACTGGCGATTGTGCTGTCGCTCAGGCACTTCGAGGTGTATGTTCCAGCCTATGGCCCAGTCGTGGTTATCTACACTGATCATCACCCTTTGAGATTCCTGAATCAATTTCACAATCACAATATGAGACTGACCAGGTGGTCTTTGATGTTGCAGGAGTATAACCTGGACATCCGTCATATTGCTGGATGTGACAATGTGATCGCGGATTGTTTATCAAGGGTGGATGATCAGTCGTAGGCTATCACAGGTGTGTGGGTTTGAGTGGAGGAAAATAGGCTGCCCTTATAGTGCAGCCGGGAAAAACATATTAAAATATAAAAATCATATAAAAAACTCTTTCTTTTGATATAGGTAATCGTATAAGTTTGTCATAGCCTATAGAGTTTGAGTAGTCCACAAACTATCAAACGGCTGAGCTGCTGTAAGCTCGCTCTGGGAGCATGATATTGTGTCTTTTTGCTATTGTTGGGAGGAGTTATAAAATGTGAATTTTTGGTTAATAATAAGATGCGTTTTGGTGATAAACTCAGCTTTGTTTTAGTGCCATGCGGTCGCTGGGTCGCTGGGTGTGAGGGGCTTGATGGGGTTCTGTGTTTGTCAGATTTTAGCTCAGGGTTGAGCAAGTAAAATCTTGGGGGAGGTGTGACGCATGTCCAGTGTGAGCATGCTGTACAGAACGCCTAGTCATGCCCCACTCTCGCTAGGATCGTCAGGGCAGGAACTTTGGCTGTAGTCTATGTAGAGTTTCCTAACTTAGTTCATGTGAGCCGTTGTACTATAAGTAATATGAATATGTATTTTGTTTTCATCTGAGTCAACGAGTTCTATTTTATATCATTAGTTATAAGTATTGTGTGTAAAACTTATTTGTAATGATGGGAGAAGCGGCAGCCACAGTTGGGGGTCAGTGGGTGCGCCATGCGGGAGGTGGGCCTAACTCACTAGCACTCCCCCCCCCCTCCCCCCTCCCCTCAGTGCTAGGAAAGCCTTTGTCTATCCCAGAGGAGAGAGAGAAATTACGTAATGATTGTCAGTGGGCGGTCCTTAGTAGTTCACGTTGGGCTCACTAGAGGGCCGAGTATAAAAAGGGAAGTCTAGCCATTTTTTGATCAGAACTCATTAGGCAGAGCGACTTCTCATTTCCCTTGCTAACTATATATATTCTTCTGACTGATGTGAACTTTCTCTACTACCTTACATTCTTATCTCCTCTTTTCCCTACCCTTTTTAACTTCCATGGTCCCGTTGGTGCAGAGCTAGTCAGCCAACGTATTATCGCTTGAGTTCTCATGAGATATATGCCTATTAGATAGCCTATTTTGGAAGGGTTAACTTAGAATAGGATTGATTTATGTTTGTTGCACTTGTCTATGCATTTCCCTGTGTGTTATTATTATTATTCCTGGTTTCTGCTAGTCTAGGTAATGCTAGACTGGGGTAAGGCTTTTCTGTGTTACGAGTTGTTGTTTGATGCAGTGGTTAAGCGATAAACCTGCATACTCGTTTCGGTTCAGTGAAGCCTAGGTTGTCTTCGCGGCTGACTGTGTTGAGTTAATAATTTACAGTGCGTGAGGGCAAGAGCCTAACCACCCTGTATTTTATTAACAGCTTGTTTTTACTTTGTCAAGGAGCCGGGAGAAAACCAGATACAAGGGATCTGGATTTCTCAAAGTGCACTTGTTAGTGTTAACGTAATACTTTAAACAGTTGTGAGGACTTCGCTAGGCTACGAGCCGTTTTTGCTCAGTCACTGCTACCTTTTGCCCACAGTACCCCAGCTAGACTTTACTCGATTAGTAGATACAGAATAGTATTGAAGCTTTCCTTATGTATGATATTGTTTATGCACTATTGATTTCATGTGTTGCAAGCTTGGCTACTTTAGTGATTAGTGGCCCACGAGCACAATCCGAGTAGGCTATTGCCGTTGCATTTGCGGAGTACTTCTTTTTAATGTTTGCCATTTACTATTGCATATTCTTTTAATTATTCTTATGCCAATTTAAACCTGTAATAGTATTTAATTGCCAGTGTTTTTCTTATTGAATTACTGTTCAAAATCCGATACGTACTTCTTACGAGCATCCGAGAAGCATCTAACTTTTTTCAGAAGATTCCTTGCTCGATGCTTAAGGACTATTAATTAACGTAACGTAATAGTGCCGATCCGAAGTAGAGGGTGGAGGACTTCTTAAGTTCTTAGTCAAGGGTGGATTACTTCGGCTTCGGCCAACACTATTCTTTGGTGTTGTTGTTTCTTACTTCTTTGTTTGATTGTTGACCAGACTAGAGAATTCCTGTCTCTTTATTAGTCTGTTGTTGAACACTAGTACCGAGTTCTTGTATACCCCGTTATAGCAGATTGAACTCTGGAGGGTATTGGTGTTTTTTGTTCGGCTGGCAGTACTCAGGGGTTGGGATCGTGTGTTTCCGTTGTGGCAGCGAGCCGTATTAGAGTCCTGATTGAGAGCCCTTGTGTACCCGAGTGCCAGGTCGTAACAACTGATTCAATTGTTTATCCAGTTTTCAAATAGTTTAGTTTTAATTATTTCATATTTGTTTTGTTTAATTTAAAATTCATTAGGAGTTTTTCACATTGTACGCCCAGTCAGAATATATCATTTTCAGATGTTCTTTTGTTTTGTGTCTTTGGGGTTGTCGGTGTTAGTGTTAAATGATCAAATAATGGTCTTCAGTTGTACTCGAGGTGGGCTTGGGGTTGGATCTAGGTGGGTAGCGATTGGTCTTTATTATTTAGTCATATCGCATTAGTTTTCCTTTTATTCATGCGGTACTGGTGTTTGTTAACGAATTAATTTCATTTAGGTATTTTATACCCTTATTTACTTGGTATTTAAACTATTTTACGGGTCCTTCTATTTACGAAATTTTATGTATGGTAATTTCATTTTATAGGATCGTGTACTGACCTGATGATGGACGCAGAGTCCGAAATATTGCAATAAATATGAAGATGGGGATCTTCCTTGTTTTGGCTACCCTTTTCCTTTTGAAAATACGTTATCCTCGAGGACAACTCACTGATATCATCATTAACAAAATATATATATATATATATATATATATATATATATATATATATATATATATATATATATATATATATATATATATATATATATATATATATATATATATATATTGTTACGATCCAGGTTCTACAAGACACAGGACTCTTCATCATTGGACTAGATAAGGCTAAATGCAACAACGGTAACACTAGTTCCAACCCCTGCCTTAACCACTGGAGAACAAAACACCTATACCGCCCTGAGTCGTGGCTGGACAACGAGGTATCCTATGACTCGGTAAAAGGTGCACACTATAGGCTGATGATCACTGAAGCAGCCTATACTCATACAACATACGATTACTTTATCAAGGTATACAAGGAAAAAGATAGATAGCGTAATCAAATCGCAGCAACGATTTAATAGCAAACTAGAAGAAGGATAATTAACGTTATGCTAAACAATCAGTAAACTGTCACTCCTGTCTGAAAGAAAGTGAAACAAAGAAAGTCCTAAAGCATCATGCAGGAATCTTCTGCAAAAGTCAGATGCAACTAAGAAGTACATCTCGGATTCTGAACTGTGTATTATTACTGTGGGAACATACGGTGTTATCTGGCACAGAGGTGTAATTATAAAACAGTCGGCAGTCTAAACTCTAACCACAAAAAGATATGCTTTCTCCCACCAAGCACAAGCCTGCTCTGGTTAGGTCTCTCAGCAACAATCACGACTTACTATAAACATAAGGAACAATAATGCTGCACACATATACACAATGAGATTATAAACCCTAATCGGGGGTCTGCCAGGTGGACGAAGTCTAGCAGGGGAGTCGTAGGCTAGGCTACCTGGGCCGAGCCACCTGCTCGGTAGCCTAGTGTCGTTCTCAAGTTTGTGCGCCTAGTTACATTAAATGACGGGGTGCTCTCTTGAGAGATCCAGGTCTCGTGTACCTGGTTCTCTCCTGGCGACCCTCCTAAGTCAAAAGCTAATGAGCTAGCACAGTGCTGGGTGGACTAGGCAAACGCCCTCACGCCAACACAGTGCTAGGCTCTAAGGTACACAGACAAGAAAATGACCTAGGCCTCCGCCGGTATCCGGTACAGTTGCATAGGCTCAACGAAGTCTATGCCCATAGGAAACTGTAACCTGATAGCCTCTCCCCAGTCTAGCATCGACTGACCTGGCAGACACCCAAGAAAATAAGGTAGGGGCAACACGATGAGTATGTCAAACCTCCCCAAGCCAAAATGGATAACCCTCTGATCCAAAATGCCTAACTAATTATATATAATATATCTGAGAGCTCGCTGTATAATACAGTAACGGAAATATGAAATCAACGTCAAGGGGAAGGGCAGTTAAATAATAGTAGGATATACAGAGAAAAGAAGGTAAGCAGTGGTAGAGAAAGTTCGCAATAGGGGGGTGAGGTGGGCTGATAGATTGCAAAGGGATGTTAGCGTTAGAGCACTAAGAGGAGCTCTGAAGGAGACATAAGGACAGGAGCCCGCACCACCGTCCCAGGACCGCGGCCGCCAATCACAGACGACTACGTCACCAGGCAGCAGGGCTGCAGAAGGCGCCAGGATCCACCAGCCAATCAAGGGCGAAGGAAAGCGCACGAGCGGGAAAACTCCTCGAGTGAGGGAGGCAGCACATACCTACGCACGCACACATTACCACCACGCTCTCGCTATACTCTCTCTCCCTCCACAATGCATCTTATATTCTACTAATGATATAAAATACTTCCCGTTGTCACCGACGAAAGTAAAGACCACCACGGGACTGTCTGTAACAACACGAACACTATAAAAGAAAGAACAACATTCTCTGATAATTGTAGCCCATTTCACTGCCTTGGGAGAGGGGAGAAGAGGATAGGGAGCCAACCGCTGCCCCCTCGTGGTCGCTGGGGAGCTGACGTGCGTCACAATATATATAATTATATATATATATATATATATATATATATATATTGTATATATTGTATATATTGTATATATATTTATTGTGTATGTGGTTAGATGTTAAACACGTTTGTGGATGTAATGATATAATAATAATGTTGTGTTAATTGACATTGCTTTAATAATTATATATAATATATATACATGATCATAATTATACTATATATATATATATATATACAGGCTGTCCATGGACGAAAGGGCATAACTTTGTGAAATGATAACACAAGTTATTTTAAGTCTATAATGTTCTATAAGAAATATTACAAATTTCAACCGGTATAGGCCTGTAGAGATTTTGCATGTTGAAAATTACATTTCCTTAAGTATTTATCCATACGACTGGCTTAACTGTCCTAGTGCTTACCATACCTCCATCTAACTGCAATTATTTGACCATGTTTTTATAAAGATATAATTCTGCAAGTTACAAAATTATTATGGACATATTAGCTCAATTTGGAGTATTTGGAAAATATCTGACATGAACGAGTCCATTACAGTGCTGCGGGAGAGGTCACTACATAAAACCTTCAATATATTTTTAACGGTTGAGATTTATGCTTTTTGTCATAGAACATTTTATGCTTAGAATACCTTGTTTTACCATTTCCCAAAGTTATGCCCTTTCTTCCTGGAACACCCTGTATATAATATATATATATATATACAAAGGAGTACAAAGGAAATCAAGCAACAACAGGTCTGGTGACCCTTCTAGGCTGCTTGTCCTCCAAAACACTGAGGAACAATTGTCCAAACAGTGGTTTAGAGTGGGTAAGGGAACATTGGAAAGAGAACTACTGCCCTGGAACTAATGTCCGTGGCAGGACTAGGAAGTTAGTATGGGACAGATGGGATAGTAACTGAGGGATGGATAAAATAAAGTTATTCATTTACAAACGCAGTCAGTCTCGGGTTTGATGCAAGATATTCGTCTAGGCGAAGTTTAAAATAATCAACGGTGCTGCACTCTATAACGTCTCGGGGAAGCCCATTCCACAAGTTGACAACTCGATTGAAGAAGAAATTCTGAGATTCGTGCGAGTTAAAAGATTTACCGATAATTTTGCAACCGTATCCCCGCGTGTAATTAGATTGGCCGATAGTGAAGTACTTACTACAGTTCATATTGTCGATGCCTTTGATGATTTTGAACATTTGAATTAAGTCGCCTCTTAATCTGCGCTGGGTTAAAGGAAATAGATTTAATTCTCTAAGACGCTCCTCGTATGGTTTGTTCTTTAGGCTAGGTATCATTTTGGTAACTCTTCAGTACGTTGAACTTGTTCTAGCTTGTCTATATCTTTTTGGTAATAAGGGCACCAGGATTGAACGCAGTATATGCCGGGTGGATAGGACTCATTAGCCTTGGTCGGCAACCCTTCTAGGGGAGACAACCTTATGAAAATCCGGGTCTCATCGGCCTTGGTCGGCAATGTGTCTAAGGGAGTAAACCTGATACAAATCCGTAATGCTTACCTAATGGTAAGGCAGGTTAGTGGATTGACTAGCTGAACACCACTGTAGAAAAATAGTGCTAACAAGATACACAGAAGGCCTCGGAGTCGGATGGATCCTAAATTGAGTGGTCAATCCTGTAAGTCCTTCAGTAAACTGGCTCGGTTGTCCCTCTTACAGGGAATAGATCCTCTTTGGGGCATTCTGTGTATGGCCACCCTCATTATGGGGAGTAAGGCGTCTGGCAATAGTTCACAGAGATAGGTTGATAATATTACAAATTATTAGTTGACTATAGTTAGTTTATTGTCAACTGACGGTAAATTGCATAGTTCCCATCAAGATTTCTGAGTTATTTTGAAGATTATTTAGTGAAATATGGTGTTAATTAAACTTTGTCTTAATATGATGCAGAGACATAGTAGTTTCATAATTGTCCATTGAGTATCGACAAATTAGCTGTTAAATGATTCCATTTATCGTCAGCTGAAAAGAAACAGAGTATAGGATAGTTCATGACAAGATTCACTGGCAAGATTCGTATGGCAAGTAATTCCCTGACATAATACAGAAACAAGATAGGAAAGGAATATAAAGGAATGCGAACAGCAACAGGTACACTAGTCTTAAAAAGGCTACTCAATTTTGTTAAGATAAAGGAAATGAAACACATGCACCAGTATGTGTACGACTTATTTATCTTGGACTTACTCGGCTGTAACAATTAACTAGGTGAGGGTTAGTTTCCATTTAGCTATAAACTGACTGACTGACGGACTTAAATATAGCCCCTAGATCCAATCAATAATTTACCTTCTCCACCAAAAACTAGTGACCTAGATATGCGTGAATTTGTGTTTTGTGTGTCAATTGTTTTCTGTTGTGCTGTGTTGTCCCTATTCGGTCTCTGTCTTTAGTCGGCCACCCCCAGAAAAGAAAAAAAAAATTGGAATGTGCCTGAGTAAATACATAGTTACATACATACCAAGGGCTTTTACTGACTGACTGAAGTAATATTATAGCTTCTAGATCCAATCAGCATCAAAAGCTTCTCTCCAACAATAGTTTATACTATACTCCATTCATTATTGGTAGGCCTGAAATCCTCACTTTCAAACTTCTCTAACTCAAATAGAGCTAGAGCAAATGGGCTGCACATGTCTACACTTATTCTCTGGCTGACCCTTCCTAGTCGCTTTTGAGTTGTAGAGGTCAGTGGTCAAGATCCTTGGCCTACCTATAATAAATGGACTATAGCAATCTATATATCTATTGCTGGGAACCTTACTCCCCTTTATGAGGATGGCCATACACAAAAAGCCCAAAAGCGGACCTATCCCATGTGAGAAGTACAACCATTGCCAGTATATTTAACACCTACTGTCCCAGCGACATACGTTTGCCGACAGTAAAAAATCACTCGTCGGTGCCAGCGATGGACGATGTCCGTCAATATTATGCAGTCCTTTTAACAGCCCGTATCGATCGGTGCCTGGTACCACAACGTTTGAGCACTGCTCTAAGACCTTGGCAACACTTCTCAGCTTATATCCAAGCTCCCACAGACTCGGAAAGGCAGTATTCCTCCGTCTTTTGAGTTGGAAGGGTGTTCTCTCTCGACTCTGAAGCCATTTTGGCCAAATTGCCTGGTACTGGAGGGTACATTTATGGTAATACCCTCTGGTACAGTAGGGGTTAAGGACTCACAGGATTGACCACTCAACTTCAAAACCTTTTACTGATAGACTGAAATATAGTCTCTAGATCCAAACAATATATTCCACTTCCATCAAAAGTATATACTAACAGACTGATACATAGTCTCTAGATCCAATCAATAATAAAAATATATGTTCACCAAAAGCTTATACTGCCGGACTGAACTACAACCCTTATCTCGAATCAATATCTTCTTCTACCAAAAACATATACTGACTCATTGAAATAATTGTACAGCCCCTAGATTCAACCAATAATATTTTGTTTTATTTTATTTTTTATATACCGGTACAGTATATGTGAGTCAGGGAGACAAAAGGCAGAACTGACTGTATCAAGTGCCTCCTCCAGAGTTGAAAGAATGACAGGTACAAAATCAAGGGACGTCCGAGCCAAAATGCCTGGACACACAGAGTTTGAAGCAATGTAAGTCAATAGGAAGAGGGAAAGACTGATTTTGGGAGAGAGTTCTAGAGCTCAGCTGTTGAATATGAGAAAGATTGAGAATCGCATTTCACTCGGGTTGAAAAGTTGCACAGAGTAGGGGTGGGATTGTGTTGCAAGACGGGTGCTACGTGCTCTACGAAGAGGGGGTGTTATACACTGAGAGAGCTCTGAGGAACACTTATTATTGTAATAGTGGTAAAATAGTGGGAGATGCAACATTGCGGCGAAGAGAGAGAGACTGCAGAGAATTGGTGAGTGGACGCGAGTTAATTAGACAGAAGACTTTCCGTTTTACTTTGTCTAGAAGTGCTGTGTGAGAGGATCCTCCCCACACGTGTGACCAAACTCAATGCAAAGGCCCACTATGCCCCTGTACAGAGCAAGAGACTGTGCAAGGGTAAAGAATCCCCGTAGGCAGTTGAGCACACCCAGCTTCGGGGAAGCTGTTTTTAGCAAGAGTGGTAATATGAACTTCCCAAGTGAGAGCAGAAGAAAAAGAGAAACTGAGAATATTATGAGAAGATGAAGGGTTGATGTTTATGTTGTTGAAAAGTAAGTCATAGTTTTCTGGAAGGGGGTAACGAATAGACAAATGGAGAAATTGACTTTTGGAAGCATTGAAAGTAACAAGGTTTTCTCTGCCCCAGTTAGAGATAGTAGAGAGATAAGAAGATAGGAGTTGTATGGCCTCATTACGCGAGTTCCACCTAAATCTTATACTGACGTACTGAAACATAGCCCCTAGATCCGATCTATATGATGTTCTCTGTCCACCAATAGCTTATACTAACGGACTGAAATATAGCCCCTAGATCCAATCAATATCTACCTCCTCCACCAAAAGCTTATAATACCCGCGCCTCTGTTCCTCTACCGTTCACATATTAACGCCTGCGGCAAATCTGTTATCCATTATCGGCTTAGATCGGAGGTTCTCATGCATCGATAATACTTGCCGTGGGGGGTCGGCCTGGGGTGAGTGGGATGAAAAGGAGCAAAAATAAGAAGAAACAAACATAAAACACACACACACACACGTACACAACTAACTCTTTCAAGATACAATGACGCACTTCTTTACTGTTTTCTGGCTGTTTTAGACGATATTCATCAGATTAGAGAGGGTATATGGACGTCGGAGGGTTAATTGAGATAGTCATTGCCCTTTTCATTCCCACAGATCCTTCCTAAGTGGCATAATCCTATAGAGGTTAATATATACATGGAGGACAAACATACATAAAGTGAAAACAAAATAGATGAGGCAAGGTTTGATTTGCATGCGTATTTTCACGAAGTTTGGAGGGATTCACGCATTCGTTCTATTTTATACTATGTAGACGAAAACGGTAGTTTGTCATAATCTAACCAAACCTAAGCAAAAATAATAAGTTTTCAATTAAATTAATTATTATGTTGGGCGGACTTAGGTAAGGTTAGATATATTTCCATAATCGTCCAAACCAAGGAATCCATAGAAGAAGTGATTCAATTTCGGAGACGATTTGGAGAGATGTTCACAAAATTTGGTGAGCAGATAGTATACGCGCCAGGAAGAAGTGATTCAATTTAGGAGGTGATCAGGAGATTTCCATGAAATTTGGTAGGCAGATTGATTGTACGCCAAGAAAGAAATTATTCAATTAGGAGGCATTCGGATCACATCCTGGAACCCAGATCCACACGAATGTGTAGGCCTATAGTATTAATAGTAAAGAACCAGCTAGTATAGGCGAAGGTATGCGCTCTACCGAGTGCCCCTATAGTTTATTATGTGCTTTAATTGTCCTGCAATTTATGCTAAGAGGACTTTCCAAGCTCTTATATGGTCTATTATAAATCCTAACAAAGGGAATTTGCTGTACTCTTCACAGCTCTCTTAATCCTGTGTGGCCATAGTGCAGTCTTTTTGGATATACCTTGTTTTGTTTGCTTTGTTTGAACATTTTAACCCCCTCCGACATCTATGGCGCGATCGCGTCATATGGCGGTATTCCCAAGAGTATCATATTAACTTAGTGAAGTAGCTCAATAAGTAAGTTATATGACGCATTTGCGTCATATTGAGCCCAGTAAGTTAGGTAAGTTAGATCAGAATCTGTAGGCTGGTGGCAACCCCAAATACCTCCGACTTCTACCGGTACCTCAGTGTCAGAGGGAGTGTTGTGAGGGAAATACCGGGTGCTCCGCCACCCCGTCAGTAAGATAGCAACTTATGTTGGACAGGGTTAAGACGTTTCATCCCTTTAGTTTGGCGATAATAAGACGTTTCAACTGCTGAGCTCTGGAACTCTCTCCCAGAATCAGTCTTTCCCTCTTCCTATAACTTAAATTGTTTCAAACTCTGTGTGTCCAGGCAGTTTAGCTCGAACGTCCCTTGATTTCGGCCCTGTCACTCTTTGAAATGTGGCGAAGGCACTCGCTGCAGGCTGTTATGCCTTTTGTCTCCCTCATTCACAAAGAAAAACAAAATTAGGTGTGATTGTTTTTTCAGGCCGAGCGATCGCGAGCCTGTAACATATTTATATCGAAAAATGTACCCATTTAGGTTAGGAAGGACAGTTGGGAAGGTATTTATGTTAGTCTAAGAGATAATCTAAAATACATTGCTCGAACATGACAAAATCAATCAGAATCCTCCAAGATACTGTCCAATACGCCAGCACAGGAGACGTCTATCTATCTTTCTATTGCCTGACACCGTTATCCCCGAATGGGTGGCCATGAACGAACCGCCCCCCTGCACCACTGTCCCCGGTCAGTCGACGCCCCTCCCCCCAACCAGCACCGCCTTCGTTCATATACTTCCTCACTCCATCCTTCCACCTCTCTTTCGGTCTACTTCTCCCTCTCTGTCCCTCCACCTCACTCTCGTACACCCTCTTAGTCATTCTCTCGCTTTCCATACATTTCATATGGCTGAACCATCTCAAGTTGTTCCTTTTCACACTTTCCAGCACATCTACCTCCACACCACACCTCCTTCTTACTTCCTCATTAGTCTGTCTATCCCTCCATGTAACTCCTCACGCACTTCTTAGGTAATTCATTTCCACTGCTCTCACTCTTGGTCTGAGCCTCTCAACCAACGTCCATGCTTCGCTTCCGTAAGTCAGTGTCGGGATTACCACACTGTCATGCAAGGACTTCTTCACTTCCATACTGACCACCCTATTTCTTGTTACTGCTTTCAGCGTTCCTACAACCCTCTTCCCCTGCTGTACCCTCTCCCGCACTTCTTCATCCATAGTCCCATCTTTACTCAGCACACTGCCCAGATACTTAAAAGAGTTGATGATCTCCATAGCCTGACCGTTCAGCTTCACCTCACACTCTGTGACTTCACCCGTTTCGAAGACCATAACCTTGCTCTTCCCCGCATTTACCTTCAAATTCCGTTTTTCGCACACTGTTCCAAACTCATTTACCAGACCCTGCAATTCCCATTCATTATCACTCATCAGAACTGTATCATCCACAAACAGCAGTATAGGTAGCTTCCACTCAATTCCCTCCCTTTTCAGCGATACACCAACATCCACTGCTCTTGATAGTATTTCTTTCATGACTCCATCAATATATACAGTAAACAACCACGGGGACATCACACACCCCTGTTTCAAACCAACATTCAGGTCAAAGAACTCGCTCTGCTCACTCTTCACACGTACTGCCGCCTTTGCACCCTCATACATGCTCTTCACTGCTTTCAGCAACTTGCCATTTACTCCGTATATTCTAAGTACTTTCCACAAACCTTCTCTATCCACTCTGTCATAGGCCTTCTCCAAGTCCATAAAGGCAACATACACCTTTTGTTTCTTCTCCAGATATTTCTCCACAACACAATTCAGGGTAAAAATCTGATCTACACATCCTCTTCCCTTCCTAAAACCTCCCTGCTCGTCGCCTATCCATATCTCCATTCTCACTCTCACTCTCTCAATCACTACCCTACTGTATACCTTCCCTACTACGCTTAGAAGACTTAGAAGACATATTCCCCGGTGGTTACCACACACTCCTCTTTCCCCTTTGCCCTTATATAGGGAGACTATTATGCCAGTCTTCCAGTCATCGGGTGCACTCCCCTTCTCCCATGCTAGTTTGCACATTTTCCATACCCATTCTATCACTATCTCACCACCATACCTCAACATTTCCGCACACACTCCATCTGTTCCTGGTGCTTTCCCCAACTTCACTCTTTTCATGGCTTCCCACACTTCTGACCTTCTGATCCCCACCTCCTCCTCCACTACTTCTCTTCTTCTCCCTTCCATACCATATCCAGCTATGTTTGCTGGCTCTTCATTCCATACATTTAGCAACTCATTGAAGTACTCCCTCTTCGACTCTCTCTTGCTTCTCGGCTAGCATTCTCCCATTCTTATCTGTCACACCCTTACTGTTTCGCTTGCTACCTTCCCTAACTTTCTTGACTTCTTTCCAGAACAGTTTCTTACTCTCCCTTCATTTTACACTCAGATTCCTTCCAAATTCCTCATCTACTCTTCTCTTACTTTCCTTCACCACCCTCTTACTCTCCACGTACCTCGCTCGTTTCTGTCTCTCGAAATCTTCATTCCCTCTACTACCCAACCACTCTCGTCCTTTACATTATATCCTGGCAACAATTAGATGATTGTATTGCACGTAGGAAGGACCTCTGACCATTAAAAGGCAACAAACTATCTCACTTAACCATTTTTGCTACAACCGATGCTTCCTAAGCTGCATAAAATCGTCTACTTATAGCTATAAATAAATTGAAAAAGACATCGCCGTTACAAAAGAGGTTATGTATGTCCACTCAAGGGTAAAAATCGTGGCCTTAAGTTTTCGAAGCTATCCCGAACGGAAACGAATCTTTTCATTAATTGTTTATCTAATATATACTTGTTGGAGGTTCGTTTTGCTGTTTTAGGGTTCATTATTAAGTCAGGATTTATGTCTTAGTTAGGGTGTCCATAAAGTATCTATATATCAGGTGTTAAGGGGGCATGGGGCATATTTGTTTACTAATTTATGGATCTTTTAATTATCTATGTTTAGTTTCCTCCCTAGACCTCCACCAAGCTAAAGCCTATAAGTAGACGATGGTTGACCAGTTGTCTTAACCCATGATAGCCTATCTATCGGTGAGATGACGGGGTTGCAAGCAAAGGACAATGCAACCCCCTAAGAGGCCCTAACAACTCAGGAGAAAGAGCAACCTACCATAGTCAGAATAGCTGCAATTAAGGAGAAGAAAAGGACAAGGAAAAGGACACAGGTGAAGATGGAAAGGGAAACCGCACAGTCCCCCCTATTTACCTGTGCTCTAATACCTGCAGGAATACTACAGTCTACCCACCAAAGGGAACAACATCCGGGACCTACAGGAAGTTCAAGCCCGGACCAATTGCAGAGACCCCTGTCCAGCCAATCACAGAGCCTGAGACATACAAGAAAGGCGTGCACCCAACAACAGCCAGATTTGGCTTACGACGAAGAAGAATTTATGCTAATTCCCCATAAAGATCCAACGGCATACCTCTACAAATGGGACCAAGAGAATCACCTCTACAGTACCTCTCATCAAGTGTGGAAATAATAGAAAAGAAATTAGGAAGAACGAAAGCATGGCCTGCAACATAGAAAAAGCAAGAAAAGATGAATATAAGATTAATATTTATATTGCAGCCATGCAAGCTTTCTACACAACGAGTGTAATCTTAAGATATAGGGAATAACGATGTACAGTAGCCAACTAAGTTTTGCGACAAAATATTAGGTATGTGGCACCTGTATAGTTTGCATTCCCGTCCCAAGCCCGTGTGGTCGTGTCTAGCAGAGACCCGTGGTGTCTAGGCAGGCGCCACCGCCACCGGTTGCACTACCACAGCCAGGGCACACACACACAGTACTCGCTGCGAACACGTTGGCCGGCTATGGCAGTATATTGGGGTCACCTGCTCCACGGAGCCTACCTGCTTCCGCGGAGGGTCCGAGGTCCACGTAATTTTAGAGATGGAGTATGAAATTTGAATATTTAAGTTAATTACTCGGGTTTAATACATAAGCAAGTGTGTAAAATTACAAATTATTTTATTTTCATGCATTAAAGTAGAAAAGATTACTAATAAATAATATATATAATGGTGAAAATAGCGTTTAGCGTACGTCGTCTTCCGAGTCTTCGCCATGTAAACAAAAGATTTGGTCAATGACTTATTGACTTTATTATGATCTAAAACACATACTCCTCCCATATTAGTGCAAAGGAACTTTGGTCAATATTTACGAGCCGCACCACAGCTGGGATCTCATTAATAATGGTAGTTTTGGGTTCCTATCAGTGTATGCTTCATTGCTATATAATGTTTATCCACCGGAAAATATTTTTGGGGGGCTTTTATTTTTTTTAGCATTAACCTAACCAAAAAACCTAACCTAACCTAACCAAAAAGCCTAACCTAACCTAACCTAATAGCCCCCAAATACATTTAGGTTAGGTTAGGTTAGGTTTTTTGGTTAGGTTAATGCAAACAAATAAAAATAAATCAATAAAGCCAAGATTTTGTTTTTTTTATGCATGAAGATAAAATAATATGTAATTTCATACACTTGTTTATGTATTAAAACCGAGTAATTAACTTAAATATTCAAATTTCATACTCAATCTCTAAAATTACGTGGACCTCGGATCCTCCGCGGAAGCAGGTACGCTCCGTGGAGCAGGTGACCCCAATATACTGCCATAGCCGGCGCTACATATGACAATATTGCTATCATTGTTTGTCTGTATAATAATAGAAGGTTCTCTCTCTCTCTCTCTCTTTCTCTCTAAATATAAATAGATTTACGCGCGACAAACTTTGTAGATTAGTACACACACACACACACGCACACACACACACACCAGAATGGTAAGCGTCACTACTTTATAGATCCACATTGTATACATAACTTAAAATGAACACAATAAGTTGCATAGATTGTTATTTTATAATCTATTATACACTTGGTAGGGATTGTTTTAATAAGAGCCCCGACCTCCTTAACACTATACTTGGTGTTGGTGTCAGCGACATTGGCTGTAATTCTTATTCTTAGCCTTTTTATAACCCAGAAAGTGCTCAAGAAACGGGTAGTCAATTTCTAAATCTATTTCCTGATCTACTCGTATATTTGTTTTGTTCTTTATCAGATGTTATGCGGTCAGGATTAGCTCCAAGTTCGCTGACACCGGGTATAGATTTTATGAGTTATCCTAAACGTTTATATGCATCAACTGTATTAGATATTGCTCAATAAAATGTAATTTTATACAGCTAAATGACTAAGAGACTTAGTTTGTCCGAACGTTTATACTTTATAAGCATCTGAGGTGAAGCCAGTCATCTTGGGGGTTAATAAGTGATTGAGGTTTCCTAATGTTTGTGTGCGAACTGTTGTATGGATTCTTCCCCTGCCGCCTCTTGTTTTGCCTCCTTTCATGTGTTTCTTGTTGATACTCCATACCCCTTGTGGGAATAAGGGCTGGCTACTGACTAAATTACAAACGTGAAATTAAGAGTAGTATGCTGCTGTCACATTTGTTAAATGCTTAATCATCAATCTTGTAATGGAATTTAGCCGTGTTGGCTACGAGTGTCTCGCTATCTATTAACCTTTCTTTTTGCCAAGCATACGAATCGATAAACAGACTAAAAATACCTTCAAAGATATTGACATGTCAGTAAAGTTTTCGATAAATATCCACATGAAAGATTGCTGATTAAAGAAGCAGCTCATGGAATAGGGCGAACTATATTACGTGAATTAGACCATGGCTAATTAGTAGGAAACACAAAATTAACATTAACAGTAGCATATACAATCATATTAACATTAACAGTAGCCTATACAATCATATTAACATTAACAGTAGCCTATACAATCATATTAACATTAACAGTAGCCTATACAATCATATTAACATTAACAGTAGCCTATACAATCATATTAACATTAACAGTAGCCTATACAATCATATTAACATTAACAGTAGCATATACAATCATATTAACATTTACAGTAGCCTATACAATCATATTAACATTAACAGTAGCCTATACAATCATATTAACATTAACAGTAGCATATACAATCATATTAACATTAACAGTAGCCTATACAATCATATTAACATTAACAGTAGCCTATACAATCATATTAACATTAACAGTAGCATATACAATCATATTAACATTTACAGTAGCCTATACAATCATATTAACATTAACAGTAGCCTATACAATCATATTAACATTAACAGTAGCCTATACAATCATATTAACATTAACAGTAGCCTATACAATCATATTAACATTTACAGTAGCCTATACAATCATATTAACATTAACAGTAGCCTATACAATCATATTGGGTGTAGTGAAGGTTGGGGTCTTACACGATGGTCAGTTTTAGTTCCTCAATTGTTCATCTTTTACATTAACGACCTTGATTTAGGCCTAACTAAAAAGATTGGTAATTTTTCAAATGAAACTAAAAATAGGTTGAATTAGTGATCCTGATAACGGTTCATGCTCTCCAAAAATAATTTGATACACTACCCGAATGGTGCAATACCTTGTCAGTTGATATTTAATGTAGATAAATACATGCAGTTTAGTGAACATTGGGAAATCGACAGAAATGTCATGATATAAATTTAACAATATTTGTTTCGTCAATAATTACGCACCATATATCTCCCATATGAGGAGATTAAATAGCTCAATGCATTCTTGTAATGTCCGATTCCATTACCCGTCTCCCTTACTCGGCCAGGGTAGCCAGTAACCACCAGTTATATCTCAGAAGAAAAGAAATATAATTTGTTCACTAATCTGAGTGGTGACAGGGGCAAGACGCAATATCAGTGCTATCTAGATGGCTAAACAACATAGAATTAAGTAACTAAATTATTAAAAAATATTTGGAAGTCATCGTCAGTCGTGATATGAAACCAAAACAACAATGCAACATTGTTTGAAATCAGAGTTTTTAAATAAATATCTACTGTAGAAGCGTGAATAACAACACACGTAATTTTAAAATTTCACCCGTCCTTAATAAGGCTTCACATGGATTATGTTTTTAATTTTGCTGTTCAGTGTCCATAGATTGATTGGAAGTTACGGTACAAAGAAGAAAGGCAAAACAATCCAGAATAATAGAACATTAAAACATCAATAATATTCTAACGTCTGACGACTAAGGCCAAATGACACAGAATAATAGCCAGAATGGGTTAGAACATTTAACAGAAGTAAAAGATTATTGAGGTAGTGAATATCATGAAATACATGATATGGTCAGTACAAAAGAAAGGGGACTTGGGAAACATTAGGTTTTCATAATTATATTAGAAGTATAAAAGAGAGGATATAATACTGATGATTAAGTTGTAAGTGGGATCCACAAAGACGATGTGGAAAACGGACTGCTGCTCCGTGATAAGCATGCAACAGTTTGGTAGATATGTGAAATAGGCTACCGATTGCTACAGAGGATCAATAACGACAGAAAGCTTAGAAACATAATTAGATAGGCACATGGCTGTGATGTGCTGATTGCCAATGGGATCCGCCGTGAATGGGCCAGTCCATTGTATAGAGACTAATATTAGTCTTTATACCATGAGCCAGTTAGCCCTCTGAAAAAATCCCTCTTTTATGATTTTTGTTTAAGTTAATGTTTATGTAGGCCTAGTGGAATCAGGACGCATATTTGGCAGTTTATTCAGACAAGCATTATACTATTATATTCAGAGTAAAAAAGGAGACAATTTTATTCAGAGTAGAAAGGGAATATGAAAGTCAAAGGGTAAATATGACATATGTGTCCCTATAATTCCTACAGAATCTCCTTATGTTGTATAAACCCTCTAATGAAAAGCCCGATTAAACTGCCAAAATGAGTCAATCCTAATGGGATTAATGATTACCGGTATATATGTATTGATTCTCATGATAAACTGGTCTCTCTATTCACCAACGATAGTTTAGGTAAGGTATTATTTATTATATTCGCAAACAAGTCATATTCATTCACTAAGGAGGAAGGAAGTAATAGGGGAAGATCTATCCTATATTGCACAGATAGTGGCGGGCGAAGTGGCTAGGATGAGTTACTAAGCTGAACGTGGTTGGTTTTTAGGTAAACAACCGATGGTATAGACAGGAGTGGTTAATGTGCATATTATATCAAGTCATGCTACCTTAATAGTATTTTAACAATATAAGTAAGGAGTTAATTAGTAAGTTAGGGGTATTAGTATATGAGTAAAGAAATTAAGATGTTTTATAATGCTAGGTTAACCTTAATATTAAATTAGCCAAGAGTGATATGATGGAAAGTATTACTCTGTATGATGACTATTCTATATATTTTATGCACAATATCAACTAGGACTAACTCAAATGCCGTGTGTTCCTAGGATTCCAACAGCGCAATCTTCGACCCATGCGTGGTTGAGCTGAAAATGTTCTTGTCTGAGAAAACAACCCTTGGTTGGGAGAGAGGTATCCTGACCAGTATTCGAACCTACTCACTCCAGGTATGTTTGGGAGAGTTAGGCACCGTAACCACTCGGCCATGAGCGGATATAAGGGAAGCAATCTTTATTCTTATTTGAAGAACCCCCGCCAACTTGGCTAAGTGATACAATTTTAATCATCCTGGTACTATTATGGAACCTCTCTGACATTATCAAAACAACTCGTGCCCAATAGTCAATGCCCTGGTCAACAAATAGTCGAGCGAAATCAAGCCTAGTTTGTTTGTGCCTCTTGTTTAGCTTTGGCTTGACAGCTGGTGATCTATGTTTATATCCCATCTCCTTTAATATCTTGCGTATAGTTTCTATAGGAGTTTGAAATTGCAAATGTTGCTTAGCTACCTCGGCGTTGGAGAATGGATGGCTATCCATTTACTGCTTAATATCTTGGTCCTGTTATGACGTGTGTGACGTTAACCACTCCGTTAGAATCGCATGACTTGTCCTACAGTGACTCGCTAGGATCGCCAGGGCAGTGGATGTGGCTACTGTTGATGTATTATTGTGTGCTTTATTTCATATGAAAGCTCGTGTCATGGGCAGTCCAGAAAGGCTCTTTGTTTTCGCCCATGTCAAGGCTTTATATATTTAATTGCAAAGTATATGTTTTATCATTAAGTAGTAATGATAGGATTTGAGAGAGAGAGAGAGAGTGTAGAACAGAGTGAGAGGAGGCGCGCAGTGTTTTTTGCCATGCTCGATGACGTCACGGCTGGCTGGCCTCTTGGGGATTGGTTGGAGGAGTTTTTTACCATGCTTGGTGACGTCATGGTTGGTTGGCCTCTTTGGGATTGGCTGGAGGACTTGTTACCGCTTTGCTTACGCGGTGCGAGCTAGTGCTAGTATATATACAGCTCTCTTGCCACTCTCTCCCTCAGATCTGGTTTCTCGAACGCATCCCTCTTATCCCTTTGATATCTGTCCCGCTATCTGCACCTGAGAACCTTTTCCTCTGCCTATCTCTCATTTTCCATATCTTTCACCACCTTTTATTAATATTATACCCCCTCTGGTTAACTCTGCAAAATCAGCTTCATGCTGGCCAGTTGTATTGTGCGTTAAGGTCTTATATAACCCATATATGTTAGTTGTTAAGATAAGTTGATCACGAAGCATTGGTTGGCATTCATATTGTTCAGTACTGCTTCCTGTAATTATTAGTGTTCTGCTGGATTAGATAATGCTAGACTAGGAGTCTGATATTATAAGGTATTGTTTCCAATGGGTGCTGGCTTTAGTTAAAAGCTGCACAACATACCTGAGAACTGGAGTTGATTGGGTAAATTCTAGTCTGTGTACCATTGAGAATAGAGTATGCACGAATGAGGACTTTTTGCCTATACCATTCTGCACTGTTCTAAGCTCGGTTGTTTGTCTTTGAGGTACGCCAGGAGAACGCTTGATACTTCGATATAAAGGTTTCTCAAGAGAGCTGCCCTTCACTATAACGTAATACTTGACACACAGACTTGAGATTTGCACTAGGCTATGCGGCATGCCATGCGCACCAGTATCTCGTATCATTGACTCTAGCTAGACTTTATCAGTCACAGTAGACATTAAGTATATTAAACCAATTACTCTTATTATGCATACCCGTTTATGATTACACAAGCATTTCGCAGCCTAGTTTGATGTATTGAGACACAAACGACTTAGGCTCTTTTTGTTGATAGGAATACTGCATTGTCGTGGCGATTATTATTATTGTTGTAGCGTTTAGGATATTCTTGGCTCCGACTGCATTGTATCTCCTGCCTTTTGTGAGCATAGCCTGCTCGAGCATTGTTCCGCTGCCTGCCTTTTTGGGTTCCATTTCCGATTCGAGCATCTTGATAGCATCTAACATTTAAAGAAGATTCCTTGTTGGTGTTGAAGGACTTTAGTGCACTTTCTTTCATGCAGGAGTGCCTGACATTTATTGATTAAAGTAACGTAAGCTGTAACTTCTCTTACCACCTTACTTTGCATAACATAACCAAGCACCTTCGGTTATAGGTAGTAATAGGCTGTTTTCACATAACATTAAGCCTAGAGTAGACGCACATTTATTGAGAGTTTGATAACCTATTATTGCATATAGAACTCTGGAGAGTATTTGTGTTCTTTGTTCACTGGGAATATACATCAGAGGTTGGATCTAGCGCTTCCCGTTGTAGCATTTATGCCATTACTAGTCCAATGAATAAGAGCCCTGATATATTTAAACCTCAGTCGTAACACGTGGTTTTCCGCTTAGCTCCACTTCTATGTCGGTCTGTCATAATTTTGTCCTTCTTCCCACCTTTTTTTGCCACCGGTAAACGTTCCGACACCCCACTCTCGCTCATCCCAACCATACTACCGTGTTCAGCAACCTTGCTGAATGGATGACTAGGTGTGATGTGGGCAAGAGAGTATTGAGGATTTTCTGATCACCTCAGTTTCCAATAATTATAGCTTCACGTTTTTTTATTTTGTTTTATTTATTTTTTTTTTTTACCGAAAACAGTTCGACCTGGGAATATACTGCATTGTGTGAAGTGTTAATGCATGGTTGGAGTGGCTGTAGTTATACATGTAATCTGTAATCAGCCAATTGCCGATATCTGGATTTTGAGTGTTTGGTTGACCTGTACGGTAGGCTACCCTTCCAGCTAGTAATAGACCACCAACACTAAAAAAGACGTTGTAAGTGACCTCTTATTCCAGAGGCCTATTTATACTGCTAGGTCAAGAGAGGTGCATTGTGTAAGAAGAATTGCCCAAATGTTTCTTTCCCGCCTGGGAATGGAACCCGTGTCCTTTAGGCTGTGAACCAAGTGCGCTAACCAATATGCGACGGGCCACTGTGTGTGTGTGTGTCTGTGTGATTCTGTAAAATAGAACTTAAATTATATACCTGGTGAACTAAGTAATGTTTAGTTATACTCCCATATATTTCCATAGTAAACAGAATTTCATCGAAGTTAGATTCTAAAATCATAATACGGTAACGATAATTGTCTATATTCTAATAGTATCTCATAGAAACAGTAAGAACTTGAGCTGTATATTAATACACGTCATTATCACTAATAATATTACCTGATGCAAATGTTGCAAATAGAACTACTCGTATAACCAAGCACTGCAAGATGATGCTAATTATAACATACCTGTATTATCTAAAGAGTGTTAATTAGATAAAAGAACACAATGATTTGCACCTCATTGTTTTATCAGGGAAATCAGCGTTAAATGTGGGTTTATAACACAGAACTTTGCCTTCCCTTTCTGTGTGTGTGTGTGTGTGTATGTGCTAATTAATCTACAAATAGTGTAGCGTGAAAATCGATTGATATTAACCTGAGAGAGAGAGAGAGAGAGCCTTCTAATATGATACAAACAAATAATGATAGCAATATTGTCATAAGTAGCACCCAGCATGTGCAAGTACTGTGTCTGTGTGCCCTGGCTGTGGTATCGCAGGCGGTGGCGCCTGCTTTTTAGACACCACGGGTCTCTGCTAGCCACGACCACACGGGCTTGGGACGGGAGTGAAAACTAGACAGGTGCCACGTACCTAATTTTGTCGCAAAACTTAGTTGGGCTACTGTACATGTATTATTAGGGTAAGTATATTCTTAGAATAATGATTGCCTTCACAATGATTAAAAGACTGAAATTCCCATGTCCCTACTATTCTGAGATAGGTCAAATTGAGTTCAAATTATCATCCAAATGTAGCCTGACTGAAATCGATGGAACGTATGCAAACACGCGGTAATACCTTCTACTAGTTCAGCTTTTAGTGGGTAGATAACAGTGTTGGCGAAACTTCTCTATAGGACAAGCCCTTGTCCCTATTTTCAAGTCCAACGAGGGTGGCGAACGAGAGTGTGTTGGAGGAACCAGGCGTGACCTTCTCTAGTGTCTGTGAGAGAGGCAGCTCCCTTTGATATTCAGCTGGAGGAAGAGCTACGAGTCCTACGTTGTCCAGATTCTCCCTCATGGAAATTACTTCTGCTCTACACCCATACCCTAAGTGTCTCTGTGTTAATAAGTTTTGGGAATTATTGTGAAGGTACAGTAATATAAAATATGCGAGTGTTCAATTTAACTTTTTCGTAGAGATCCGCTTCTAGGACTCCCCTTGTCAATTTAGTATATGTGTGAGATTAATCGAACTTAGATCTGTGCAGTGATTTTATATAAGTACGGTTTGTGATCTATATAATTTGTGTTCAAGCATTTCCTCAACTATTTTTACCTATGTTACATAGTCGATATTATACGTGATATTTAGTGAATGCTCTCAGATTTTATTCGGTTGTGTTATTATTCATTGTGTGTCCAAGTCGAGGTGAAGTGTGTAACGAGGGCTATTTTCCTTCTTGAAACTTAAAAACCCTAAGCTCAGAACCGTGCTAGGGCCAGTTGTTATAAGAGATTACTTAGAGTATAATATTATAGTCGCCACCGCTGAAAGTAAAAACCCGTTCCGTTGAGTTAGAATTAACCCATGTTAAAGATTTCTAAATTGTATTAGTTCTTGTCAATAACCTAATCATATACGTTACCCGGTTTATGTAATTCTTTCACCACCGATTTAGGAATTCAGATTATACATTCCTGTATTCATCAGCCTATTATTTGGCTATTGATAAGTTACTACTTTGTTCTGTATCTATATAATTGTAACTTTTATTTAAGTTATAGTAAATCGCTACTTCGTTCAGCGTTCTGTTCAGTAGTTTGCTAATTCATTCAAACTTCTTCATTAGCCATCATTTCGGCTATTCATTTAACTACTTTGTTCTGTATCAAATGTTATTATTTTGTGTTTGTTAATTCATGCAAACCAACTTGTCTATAGCTATCGTGCCGCTATAATCTATTCACTATATTTACTGTGAATCTGATTTCCTCATTCAGTGTGATGTTAACTCATTTACGATTGAATTTATTTTTCGTGTATCGTGTGAGAGATTATTCACAATTATTCTTTGATAGTTAAATCCTAAATTAAATTATCATTCCATCTAGAGTAAGGCGAAGTTCATATCTTCTATCCTCGATTTAACGTTGCACTAAATCGAATATTTATTTAACTTGACCTCAATCCGTCTGACCTTTACCCCCTTGAGCGGTACCTTTGAGCGTATACCTGAGCCGGCCCTATTTGTATTTCACGCCGCAGATACCTGTGCGCATCTGAGTAGATGATCTCAGTTGCCCATACATCTTAATTATTATACCTCTCGATACACACTTGACCCGTATAGGTATTGTCATCAATATTTATATTATGTGTTTATTTTATGAAATAATATGTTTCATGTTTGATGCTTTGTAAGTGACGACATTATTCACTAGAAGAGTACAACTTATTCAACTCTTTATAAGTCACCTTGTGTTGCATTAGACTCCTACTCAATATAGTGGAGATTCTGATGCCTCCCCATTTACATGTACCTTTGTTTATGTAATAAAAACGAGTGTAATTATTCCGTGTGTTTATTGTGTTTTGGAGAGTGATTGAGTAATCTAGGAGAAAACATTTATCAGGCGAGATATGGTCCTGTTGAGCATTATCTGATTCTAAATATCCGAAACCCTGATTAAAATAGAATACATAATAAAGCGAGTTGGATTACAACCTGGCATAACAATCAGAAGCCCTAACTAAACATTGTATACATGGCCATCTATATCAATGACTTAGCTATATTTAAGGTCCTGGCGTAATTTCGACGATTGGGTAGGTAGGGTTACTGTCTGGGCCGGGCGTGGGGAGTGTTGCGGGAGGTCAAGGAGGCACGTTTTGATAGTCCAGAGGTATAATGGCGTCTCATTGGAATTGTAATTTCCGACTCTTAAGTAAAATATATACGAATTCTGTTACCAAGGGTTCATTCCCTCTTCACTTAATCATATAAATTAAAATAAGCGTTTAATTACATAAATATTAAAGTAAATATCGTTTCACAACGATTTAGTAAACATATTATCCAGGAGTTCAGGATATTACAGCAAATTATGGATTGCGTCTGCGATCGTGGAATTTTAAAACTGATCCCAAATACAGTACCTCTAAATTTAATCATACGAGGCTTTATAACTAAATTAACTTGTCCAAGGTAATCTTATACAGTTCTAAATTACATAATATTAATTATGCTTTACAATATTTACAATCACCAGGCTCTGATAAGAAATGGTTCACTCTAATGAGGCTACCCTAATGGAAGGCTATTATAAACACTTCCCAAAATACCGGTGTAGTCAAATTATTTCTCACAATATCGGTGATGCTTTATTGACGTGACTGTGTAGTGAGGTTTGTGAAGAACGGCGAGATGGGGGAATCACCTCTTCAATAATCTCACTGGTTTTGTGAGGATTTGTACCATTTTCCAGAAATCAATATATCGACCATTGAGCCAAAAACAGAACGGTAAGATGATTGATTGTTAATTCTGTGGGCTGGCCCAATAAACCCTGGAAGATGATTTTCCACCTATTCTGGTATCATTAAATAATTAATTAAGGGGGATGGGCGTATTTATTTCCTTATCTATGTATCTTTTCATAATTTTTGTTTAGTTTCCTCCCTAGACCTCCATCAAGCTTACTAACATACCCCACAAATCCCTTCTTCAAGATAAATGTGTACATTGTTCGATAGGAAAAATTCCCCGCCGAAGGCCGGTTTCTTTTACATTACAGGCTCACTATCGCTCGCCAAGAAAAATTGACACCTAAATGACACGAAAAGTTTGAATATTGACAAATAAATGGGGCGAAAAATCTTAAAATCGCCAAACTAATGGGCCGAACTTCTTAAAATCTTAAAACTAATGGGGCTTAACATGAGGAAGAATGGGGACTAGAAAAACGCCCCATCTACCCTTAACCCCTTCTGTACCAGCAATTTTACTCTAGCTATATTTAGACGATGTTGTGAACTGTGGCAATAAATAGGGTTAAGTGAGATGGTTCGAAACCTGTTAATTGCTGAAGACCTTTTTGAAACTGAATCATATCGTCTAATAGTAGCCAGAGTAAAGTTAAAAATACGTCACCGGCACTGAAGGGGATAATTTTGTTTTTATTTTGTTTTGGTATACCCGATACTACCGGGAGCGATGTTTTTGGTATACCCGATACTACCGGGAGCGATGTTTTTGGTATACCCGATACTACCGGGAGCGATGTTTTTGGTATACCCGATACTACCGGGAGCGATGTTTTTGGTATACCCGATACTACCGGGAGCGATTTTTTGGTATACCCGATACTACCGGGAGCGATGTTTTGGTATACCCGATACTACCGGGAGCGATGTTTTTGGTATACCCGATACTACCGGGAGCGATGTTTTTGGTATACCCGATACTACCGGGAGCGATGTTTTTGGTATACCCGATACTACCGGGAGCGATGTTTTTGGTATACCCGATACTACCGGGAGCGATTTTTGGTATACCCGATACTACCGGGAGCGATGTTTTTGGTATACCCGATACTACCGGGAGCGATGTTTTTGGTATACCCGATACTACCGGGAGCGATGTTTTTGGTATACCCGATACTACCACCGGGAGCGATGTTTTTTCATGATGTTTAAAATACCGGCAATAATTTCTCAAATACAATTTTAGTTATAGCTTCTATGGAGTTAAAAACAAAATGTTCAGGTACGAAATTAATTTAATCCTACAATGACTTAATAAAATGAGTATACAGTATAGCACAATCACCGTGTAAACAGACCGTAGACTACAAGAAAGGCAACACAAGAGCCAGCCGAGCCGAATGTTGTGTTGTAAGCTGATATGCTATTGGTCATTGAAATGTGTGTTGCAAGGGTGACCTCACACCGTGACCTCTTCACCGCCATCAAAGACTGGAACGACCTACCCCAGTCAGTCCGTGAAAAGAGAACACTGTATTCCTTCAGACGTAGCCTGAAGGAACACCTGAACCGGACAGCTGCGAGAAGGGAGCACCAAGCTTATGTCTACTACTAAATGCGACATAAGAGATAGACAAACCAAACTGAAATGATTACTGATTACGGATTACTGATATTTACTATAGGATGTAAGGTATCTTAAAATAACCCCCTAGAAATACTTTTTCTAAAGTATCCATTTCTTTATCCTCCCCATTTTTCCCCAGCTAACCTAATCCCACAAGGACCCCAATGGAAATACGCCTAACGGCCTTATTGGGCTATCCTTAGTTGGAATTATGCAAGGCTGGTACATGTCATATTTGTAACAAACTATGTGGTACCAATTCTGTAAATTGCTAACTGAATAAATATTATTATTATTATTATTATTATTATTACACCAATGTTTGGCACTTTATTGAGTATTGTGGTGGTGGTGTAATGGTTTAGATGCTTATGTTCTGGGTGTGGTGTCCCGAGTTCGAATCTTGGGAGGATCATATGCTTTCATTAGTTTATTCAAGTGCATTGGGGTTTGTAATTGATGACTAATCTTAAGAACGGGGTGTTACTTAATTCTATAGGTTCAGGAACTAATGTATATCGAGGCCGATCCTTAGTGATCTTAACCCCATTCATTGTTCTTTCCACTCACTAAACCATTATGCTTTCCATAATGGAGTTGGGTTGAGTACATGATTAGATTGATATCCAAAATTCGAAAATGGATATTAGTCGTGATCGTGTATTCAACTTTTAACTGTGGTGGTGGTGTAATGGTTTAGATGCTTATGTTCTGGGTGTGGTGTCCCGAGTTCGAATCCCGGGAGGACCATATGCTTTCATTAGTTTATTCAAGTGCATTGGGGTTTTTAATTGATGAATAATGTTAAGAACAAGGTGTTACTTAATTGGTTGTTGCGAAACTGCGTGTGACGACAGTGGCATCACTTAGATGTTCGTCTCTGTTGCCTGATGAAATCTCCGTTTCGGCCTTAATGGAATTAAGAAAGGGTTGCCCTCTCATCAGTGAAGTTCTTTTGATGTGTGGGGGCACTCGAACATCTTTTACACCGTATTATTAAGAGAACTTCCACCGTCGATAGATTGAGGTTAGGCTGAATTATATTTGCTGACCATGAAGCCTCCGAGGTTAGTCTGAATTATATTTGCTGATCACGAAACCTCCAAGGTTAGGTCTTAGGTCAGCACCCGTAATTATGTTATCACTGCCTTGACAGCATGATAATGTTAGCGGGACCGATGTTTTCCACACTTCCCTTCAATATTATAATTGGTTTCCTGTGTTTAGTGATGTTTACTTTCACCACCTTCAACAGTATTGAACTCCAACAGTTGTGAACGATATTAAGTGTGAACATATGGGAAAGAGCGTTGGTTACAGCTGGAGGACAAAAACAGGCTGCAGCATTTATTATTAAATATGGGAATAATTTCTTAAATTAAGACACGGGACCAGGAGCGATAATTTATCGATCAAGTTGGTTGGGTCGTGACGTCATCCATGGCGACGACGTCACTTCCAGCCTGCCAATCACAAACGGGTTTGGCCAGCCAATCACAGCTAAGCTTCCAGTATGTTTTGATCGTATCAGCTGTTCTACCTCAACCCCATATTTCATCCCTGCTCTTTCCCTGATATACTTCATGCCCTCCCCACCTATCGGGGTAAATATTTAAATATTATTGTGGAAGGTGAAGGTAATCATTATTTGGGACACGATGAAAACAGGAAACGAATTATAATATTGAAAGGGAGTGGGAAAAAGATCGCTCCCACTACTATGGAATTTGCCATGAGCACTAATTAGGCCACATTCATTTTGGTATCATTGAAGGAACCTTTCGCCGCAGTTCGCATGCCCTTGGTCATGACCGTTACGTTCGCTTCTTATTTGACCATTTTTAGGTTGATGAGGGCGAAGCCCCAGGACTTATTCTCATCATCATATATAGTGCCAACAGGGGGCATATAAACTTTGGACGTGGGATAATTTTGATAACATGAAGCGGTCGTGAACGCAAGCGTGCGAATATTGCCGTGAACGTCTCTTTGAATATTATCACCATTTCATTCTATGAACCGCTAAATTCCAGTTTTGAAGCATCTGGGATATAATAGAGTATTATATTGTCTGGTTTGAGCTCCCTACTGATTCCAATGAGAGTCCTCTGCATAGCATCATCTATGGAGGGCCAGCAGACAACTGTGCATTAACTGTCTTTAAGGCTTGATTTGTATTTATTTGTTAATTTATTATCATAATTATTCTCTTTAGTTTCCTCCCAAGACCTCCATACAGCGTAAAATAATACCCCCAAGCCTCCCCTTCGAGACCAATTAGTACGTTTTTTGGCAGAAAAATTTCCCAGCCAGAGGTCAATTCCTCCTTAACTACAGGCTTGCTATCGCTCGCCAGGGAAAAATAGACACATACATGAAAAACAAAAAAGGTTTAAACTCGCCAAGATATTGAAGTGAACGTCTAAACATCTCTAAACTAATGACGCTAATCATTAAGGAGAAGGGGTTCTAGATAAAGCAAACCTCCCCTTCCAGCTCTCCACAAAAGCGTTTCCGTGTGACTAGTCTTGAAGATATCCCTCCTTAAACCTTAGCTCCTGCATTGTATCCGCTCCAGTCCAATCTAAACTTGGGGAGAGAGAGAAGGGCGAACGGAAAGTTAAGTAGGTGTGGGGAGAGAGAGAGAGAGAGAGAAAGTGGAGGAGGGGGGAGAGAGATGTAGTGGGTAAGAGAGTGGGTGTGAGAGAAGGAGAGAGTTACATAAATACACAGACCAAACAGACCCTGAGGTCCTTACTAGGCAGTCCGGCCATACAAACTACTTTTTTTTTCCATTTTTATTTTTTTTATGAACTCTGCAAAACAGAGTGGTATCGTACACACAGATCCCACCCGTATACTGTGCACATCCAACCAGCTTGTCCGTCGTCGTCGTTGTTGTCGTCGTCGTCGTCCGTCCAAAAACTCCTCCTAGACCGTTTGATGGATTTTCACCAAACTTCACAGGTATATCCATTTGGTCAATGCAACAGTCAGTCAAAAATAAATTTTCACTCTACCTTAAAGGCTAAGGTCAAAGGTCAAGGTTGAAAATAAGGTCAATATTTCATATGTTTTAGTTTTTACTCAAATGTTTTCATTATTTCTATACAAGTCACTGGTAACCTCAATATCTTATTGACCAAATTTTAGATAAATATTCGGAGGGGTAGGGTCAAAGGTCAAAATATGTGTTTTACTAGTATTTCTTAAACTACCTGTTAGATTTTCACTAGGCTTACCATGTATATTCGGAATACCTAGGCCAAGGTCATACAAGAATCAATATAATTTCAAATAAAAGGTCAAGTTCACAGGTCAAGGTCAAATAAAATATCAATATGCTAATTTATTTACTTTTCAAGCAAACTTCAAAAAATTTGGTGATATAGTTGCACTTTAAATGAAAAGGAAAATTATAGATTTTGAGACACATATCATGAAGATCAAGGTGAAGGTCAAAGGTCAAGGTCAACTATTCTATAAATATATATGAAACTAACTGATTGGTTTTAATGAACTTAGTCATGCTTATTTGATTTTCCAGGGCAATGTCAATGAACAAAAAATGTTATTCTTACATAAAGGTTGAGGTCACAGGTCAAGGTGAAAGGTCAATTTATACTATCTATTTTTAGTTTATATTGAAATGTCTTCATTTTCACTATACAAGATACTGGTAACCTTGATATAGTATTGCCCAAATTTTAGATAAATATTCTAAAGGGTAAGGTCAAAGTTCAAGGTCAAAGGTCAAAATAATATTTTTACTAGTATTTCTTATACTAACCGTTATATTATCACTAGGCTTACCATGTATATTCGGAATACCTAGGCCAAGGTCATACAAGCAACTATTCAAATCCATATGAAAGGTCAAAGTCACAGGTCAAGGTCAAATAAAAGGCCAATATGCTATTTTCTTTAATTTTCATACAAACTTCACAACATTTGGTGAGATAGTTGCAGTTTAAATAAAAAGGAAAATAATAAATGTTGAGACATATTAAGATCAAGATAAAGGTCATAGGTCAAGGTCAACTATTCTGTTAACATAAATATATATATATATATATATACAGAGGGTGATTCAGTAACCCTTTTCATAAATTTAATGGCGAATTTGGGAGACAAAAATAAGACCAATTTACTCTATGACCCTTAGGGTGAGTCTTTGATATGATGGAGATATTACACCTTTAAAGTTTTCGATAGATAGAAAAGAAAAAAATCTAAGGAGTGAGAATGAAAATGTCGTTGCTAACTGGCAGGGTAGCGTAACCAAGACTTGGTATCAAAATGGCTGCATATGGTAGCTGGATGCAGTTCATTTCGCAATTTACAAAGGTACATTACTATTTGTACTATCATCATCATCATTATTATACGTACATTATTCATAGTAGTAGTAGCAGTTCTTTTGAGCATTGAGACAACTGCTACCATATGCAACCATTTACATACCACGTGTAAGCAAAGAAACAATCTTTAGATTCATGTACAGATTGATTCAAGATTCATTAAGACGAGCGGAGTATCAAAGCTCAAAGTCGGCAGGAAGATCCCTCCTCCTCCACTTACCCCTCTTCCACTACTTACTCCTCCTCTTCCTCTTAGTTATCCTCCGCCTCCTTCTTCTCCCCTTGCTACTACTACTACTAATACAATGATTATTAATAATAATGATGATGATAATACAAATACAGTAGTAATGTACCTTTGTAAATTGCGAAACGAACTGCATCCAGCTACCGTATGCAGCCATTTTGATACCAAGTCTTGGTTACGCTACCCTGCCAGTTAGCAACGACATTTTCATTCTCACTCCTTAGATTTTTTTCTTTTCATCTATCGATAACTCTAAAGGTGTAATATCTCCATCATATCAAAGACTCACCCTAAGGGTCATAGAGTAAATTAGTCTTATTTTTGTCTCCCGAATTTGCCATTAAATTTATGAAAAGGGTTACTGAATCACCCTGTATATATATATATATATATATATATATATATATATATATATATATATATTAGTAAAGCCAGGTAATACATTTTCTTTAATACATACGAGGTTGAAAGAAATGGCAATTTCTGCGTTGGAAATTTTATTATTCAAAGTTTCCAGGTCTCTGATGAGTTTTCGCTGTGTGGCAGGAAGTAGATGAAGGAGATGAGCAAAATTCATGGTGGTACAGGGTTACATAAATGTAAATGATGATACAGGATATACGACGCGTTTCACTGGACAACCAGCATTATCAAGTAAGGATGGAATGATATAAAAGGTAAACAGGAAGGGTATATATAGAGGGTGGAGGATCAGAGGAGGCGAAAAACAAGGGGCAAAAATCTACTATTGGTGGAGGGGGATTCTGGAAAAGAGAAATGGGGGAAACCGCTTCAGCATGCGCACTGGATGCGGGATGGTGGTCGGTTGGTGGGGTCGAAGCTGATTGGCTGCGTGTCGAGGGGCGTGGCCTAAGTTGTGTGGCGCCTGCGGAAGACGAAGCTGAAGGAGGTAGCGCGGGGGGCTGCATCAAGGCCACCGGGGGGCGAGGGGGGGTGTTAGGTCCTGTAGGAAAGTGCCTTTTGGCAGAAGGAAGGATCTGAAGGTCCAGAGTTTGGTTGTTGATGTTGGGATGTAAGGCTTGGATATATAAAGCTTCGAGTATAGGTAATCTCCTTGGGTCACTTTCTTTATCGAGTATGGTGGTGTGTTTCTCTAACTCGTTGCGTGTGAGGTGAGGGTGGTTAGGGGTGAGATAGTGGTCTTTGATGGCTCCAGCCTGAAGGTGAAGAGTTAGCCGACGTGAAAGACGAGTCTGCGTCATACCAATATAGGAATGAGGTCCACAGTCCTCATAATTACAGGTATGTTGGTAAATGACGTGATCGTCGGTCATCGGGCTCTTTATCTTGGTGGAGGCAGGTTTGTTGCGGAGAACGAGGTTGGAGGTCTTGGGGGATTTGTAATAAATTATTAATTTGATTTTGTTTTCCGGGTTGGTTGGGTGGACATGCTTGGAGATTATTTCTTTTAAGACGGCCTCGTCATTTTTTGTGTTCAGAGGACATGTAATTGCGGTAGAAGATCTTAATTTCATTGGGGGGGTCAATGTTGGGAGGGCTTTGGGTGTACCATTTTTCAAGATGGTAGTTGATGGTGCTGGAGATGTCGGAGTTGGAGTATCCGTTATTTACTAAAACTTGGGATAGTCTTTCTAGTTCCTGGTGGGTGTCAGCCCAGGTAGAGCAGTGCATGAGGGCTCTCCTAACATAGGCGGAGATGGAGGATAGAAGATAACGGCGGGGGCATTCACTATCGCCGTTGAGGCATTGTCCTGTGTTAGTTGGTTTAATGTAGACGGTGGTTTTGAACCCATGGTCGTTCAGAGCTACTAGGAGGTCGAGGAAGGGGAGTTGTCCATTGTTAGATTTTTCAAAGGTGAAGTTAAGTCCGGAGGAGGTCATGAAGCGACGCTGGAGTTCCTGTAGTTCGTGGAGGTCCTTGATTTGCACGAAGATGTCATCCACGTATCTACAGTAGACGGCGGGTAGTTGGGCAGCTAGGAGCTCTTCCTCGATGGTACCCATGAAAAAGTTCGCAAAAAGAACTCCTAGAGGGCTGCCCATCGCCACACCGCCTATCTGCTTGTACATGTTGCCCCGGGGGCAAAGGAAGGGGGCCTCTTTGGTACATAGCTCCAGTAGTGTTTTCAGGGCCTTCTCCGGGATGTCCAGTGTTGGTGTATCAGGGCAATGATAAATTCGACGTAGAATCATGTCAATGGTCCTATCCACTGGCACGTTGGTGAACAGGCTTTCTACGTCGAGAGAGGCGATTGTGTGGTTGTTGTTACGGGGGGCGTCTCGTAAAATTTCCAAGAAATCGTCGAATTCTACGTCGAATTTATCATTCATGGACCTCATTCCTATATTGGTATGACGCAGACTCGTCTTTCACGTCGGCTAACTCTTCACCTTCAGGCTGGAGCCATCAAAGACCACTATCTCACCCCTAACCACCCTCACCTCACACGCAACGAGTTAGAGAAACACACCACCATACTCGATAAAGAAAGTGACCCAAGGAGATTACCTATACTCGAAGCTTTATATATCCAAACCTTACATCCCAACATCAACAACCAAACTCTGGACCTTCAAATCCTTCCTTCTGCCAAAAGGCACTTTCCTACAGGACCTAACACCCCCCCTCGCCCCCCGGTGCCCTTGATGCAGCCCCCGCGCTACCTCCTTCAGCTTCGTCTTCCGCAGGCGCCACACAACTTAGGCCACGCCCCTCAACACGCAGCCAATCAGCTTCGACCCCACCAACCGACCACCATCCCGCATCCAGTGCGCATGCATGAAGCGGTTCCCCCCTTTCTCTTTTCCAGAATCCCCCTCCACCAATAGTAGATTTTTGCCCCTTGTTTTTCGCCTCCTCTGATCCTCCACCCTCTATATATACCCTTCCTGTTTACCTTTTATATCATTCCATCCTTACTTGATAATGCTGGTTGTCCAGTGAAACGCGTCGTATATCCTGTATCATCATTTACATTTATGTAACCCTGTACCACCATGAATTTTGCTTACCTCCTTCATCTACTTCCTGCCACCCAGCGAAAACTCATCAGAGACCTGGAAACTTTGAATAATAAAATTTCCAACGCAGAAATTGCCATTTCTTTCAACCTCGTATATATTAAAGAAAAAAAAATATATATATAATATATATATATATATATATATATAATATAAATATATATATATATATATATATATATATATATATATATATATATATATATATATATATATATTAATCTAACTGATGGGTTTTAATGAAATTAGGCATGCTTATTTGAATGTCAATGCAAACAAAAATGTACTCATACATAAAGGTCATGGTCACAGGTCAAAGTCGTAGGTCAACTTGTATTATTTATTAAAAAAGACTACTCAAATTTTAGAAAACTGGCTGTGTTATGGCTTATTACCTAAATAACATATATATCAAATTTCATATAAATATTGTAATAGTTAAGGTCAGAGGTTAAGGTCAAAACAAGAGTGTTTGTAATTTTCCCTAAATTCCTGCTAGACTGTTTAATGTATTGTCACCAAATAATACAGGCAAATTCAGTTGGTCAATGTGACGACTATCCAAATATATGTATTTTATTTTTAGTCAAGGGTCAAATGTCAAGGTCACAGTATATGATCACTATTTGTAATCAATAAGATTTTATACGAATTACATCATATTCATAATGCTAATTAATACGAACATTGCAATTAAGCTAACCAAATCCTCGATAAGAACTTCTAAGGTCGAAGGTCAAGGTCAAAAGTCAAGGTTAAAGATCAAACTATTATTTTTACTAGTATTACCTATTTAATGCAAGATTTTCATTAGGCATATCAAGTGTATTCGTTATGCCTAGGCCAAAGTCATACAAGAATACATTTGATATACTCCCATTTAAGCTTACTTAACCAACGTTATTCCTTACTTACTTATTTACAGGGAGTACTTGTATTTTAACCTTTCATACTTATATTCCTATTATAACAGCTTATATTATTATCATTGTATGTTCTTGTATTATATACATCTGGTATAGACTAAAGGGAGCCAGACTGTATGTATTTGACCTCTCAGAAGAAGAGGTCATAGGAATCGCCTGTGTCATGACTGATGTCATCAAATCACGTCCACCCTATCACGTGAGAGGGACATGTATAGGGTGTGATGGGGGTGTGCTTAAAAAATGTGGCTAAGGTGTGCCAGAGAGTTAAACCACACCCAGTTATGTAATCGTGACAGGTATTGGTTAAGAGTTATGTAAAACCCATAATGTATGGTAGACGTCATCAAGAGGGTGTAACCCAAGGTGATATAAGGTGAGTTTATGGGGCAGAGTGAGAGAGAGAGAGAACCCCCATCACTTATTGACATTAAGGGGTCATAGGCCAGTTCGTGATTGTGAAACAAACTTTTTATACTTTTATTATTTGCTGCTTAAACATTGAATTCATTAAAGTACTTCTGAATAAGTCTTAACCCTTCCAGCCCGGGCAGCATTTTAAAATGACAATGCAGCAGATGGGCCGGAGCCCGGGTGTCCTTATAAAATCCCTGTGCTTGAAAGCGTGCTTCAAAACTCGCACGGCCAAATTTTACTTTGCAGGGGCGATCGCAGCGCCACCAAGCCTCAACTACTACCGTTATCAGTTCCTACGTGGCCGCCATAGCGAGTTATAGTGAGAAAATTAATTCCGACGCGTCCGATTCGGTGCAACCTCCTGCACGCCCCACTGCTACCCCGCTCGCAACTTCGACGCCTGTTGCAACCGAGAAGAAAGCTCAACGAAAGAAAGTGAAGCGTTTGTTGAGTGATAGTGCTATACTGCGAGAACTTTTTGATATTGAAGAGAGCAGTGGCGAAGGCTTGGTGGACAAAGAACAATTTATAAATGCAAGCGAAGATGACGATTTTGTTGGCTTTGGAGACGACGATAATGTGGATTTATTTGAGGGGGGAGACAGTAGTGATGATCCTGATGTGGAAGTGTTTCAGGAAGGTGCTATTGAACTTCCAAATGTGCTAGAACCTAGGCCAACCCCCTCGCCATCTTTGCTAGGTCAGCCTAGGCCTAGCCCTAGCCCAGGACCTTCCCCTTTGCCTGCCTGTACGCCTTTGAAAGTGGGCAAATATTTTTATAAACAATCTTTGGTGAAAAGTGCAGCTAAAAAAGCACGCAGGGCAGCAGCAGAAAAGGCTAGGGAAGCGGAAGACAGTGATAGTGACGCCGACCCTGGTCTAGCAACCACCCGCATTCCTTTGTCCCGACGCCTTGACCCGGGACGCCGCGTGGGTCACCCACAGCCCTTGGCTTTATCTCTCCTTCAGGATGAGCAAAGGGCCTCTTCAAGTGGTATTAGTAGTGTGCCACAGCCCTCCACACACCGCAGAGCATTATTTGATGCGGAGAAGCCCTCGGCTCGCCGCAAAAGGAGCCTAACTCCCGAGGCTCCCATTGTTGAACCTCCCACAGCCTCCCACGCCCTACGCCGCCGACGCCCGGTCACTTCTTCACCCGAATTGTCTCTTGAAGAGAATGCTGATGACCCCAACATTGCCCCAGATGACCTGACGTCGCCTGAGGAGGAAGAGGAACAGGGACAGGAACAGGAAGAGGAAGAGGAAGTCCCGACAATACGAGTTAGAGGGCGAGGTCGTGGACGTGGACAGTCTGCCGACGCCGCTGCCCCTGGGCGTGGGCGTGGGCGTGCAGGGCGTCCGCGTGGCCAAGGGCGTGTGCCAGGGCGTCCAGGGCGTGTGCCTGCTGCACCTGCACGTGCTCGAGCATCAGCATCCGACCTGTTTGTGTGGACAGATGGGGCTGATTTTGAGCCAGATTGTCCTGCCTTTGACGAGGTACAGATGGGTTCCGGGGTGTCACCAACATTTCCCTCTGGCCCAGATGCTATCCCCAGTGAACTTTTCTGTGGCTTCTATGACAATGAAGTCATGGAATACCTCGTCGAGGAGACCAACAACCATCATGAGATCTGTGCCAACTTTCTTGGGAGGAAGACCAGTGCCAAGATAGTGGCATGGAGAGCTGTTACTTTGGCAGAACTATATGTGTTCTTGGCACTCACAATGCTGATGACACATATCAGGAAGCATGCTCTGGCAGACTACTGGATTACTGGCGACATCATAACGACTCCAGCATTTGGCAAGTACATGTCCAGGGACAGGTACTTTGACATCCTCTTCTATCTCCACCTGACCAACAACATGCATGTCCACCTTACCAACACACTATGGAAGATCAGGAAGCTGTATGACATTACGTCATCGGTTCACTACCTACCTGATTCCTTTCCAGAAGATGTGCCTCGACGAGTCTCTGGTCCTGTTCCGTGGTAGGCTGCACTTCCGACAGTATATCCCGTCTAAGAGACACCGCTTCGGCATCAAGCTCTTCGTCCTCTGCGACTGTTTGGCGGTATGTGCTGGACTTTGTGGTCTACAGCGGCAGGGGTGGAGAAGTTGGTTTTGGCGGCGCTGTAGTAAAGAAGATGATGGAGGGGCACTTCCAAAAGAACCACATCCTCTACACCAATAACTACTACACGTCGCCTATCCTGACCAAGTACCTCCATGACCGCAAGACTGGAACTGTCAGCACAGTCAAGGCCAAGAGGAAGGGCATGCCAGGCTACCCAACCAAGACGAAGAAGACGGACATCTTCCTCAAGAAGAGTGGCCCCATCCTCTCCATCCACTGGCATGACCAGCGGAAGGTCAACCTCCTCAGCATATGCCACAAGGCCCAGATGGTCACCACAGGAATGGTGGACCGAAGAACCAAGAACCCCGTCCAGAAACCAGCTGCTGTCTTGGATTACAACCTCAACATGCGCCTCGTTGAACAGTCCGACATGCAGATGGGCTTCATCGACTGCCTGCGAACATCTTGCAGGTGGTACAAGAAGTTTATCCTGCATACGGTAGATATGTCGGTCCTCAATGCCTACAACATCTACCGTCTGAGGACTCCAGGAGCCAAGAAGTACAAGTCCCTGCGAAAGTTCCACAAGCAGGTGATACTTGAGCTCCTGGCTAAGCATGCGGAACCTGGGAGACCACAAGAAGGACCAGGCCAGCTGGACAGAACGGTGTGTGCAGACTTCTTCAGGAGGCACCAGCTCCACCCCCTTCCTTTCAAAGCACCAGGTAGTACAGTTAGGAGTCAGAAGAGGTGCTATGTGTGCAGCCACACAATTCGCAGACCCCGCAAAGTGAGCAAAACCACATGGGAATGCCTCACAGTGGCACTGTGTGCTGGACGGTGCCTCAATGACTATCACACTCCAACAATTTTGAAGTGCCCGTGACAATAACAGTGAAAGTGACACTATCAATTATCATAGTCCAGTGAAAGTGACACTATAATAATAATAAAACTAAGTATAAGTGAAAGAGACACACATAAGTAATAATAAGTGCCTTTATAACAATATGAACAAGTGAAAGTGACACTATATATATTATTAGCTTACCTAACAATACATAAAAGTGAAAATGACACACAATTATCATAGTCCAGTGAAAGTGACACTATAATAATAATTAAACTAAGTATAAGTGAAAGAAACACACATAAGTAATAATAAGTGCCTTCGTAACAATATGAACAAGTGAAAGTGACACTATATATTATATTATTAGCTTACCTAACAATACATAAAAGTGAAAATGACACCATCAACTATCAAAGTCCTGTAAGTGACACTATAATCATAATAATAATAATAAAACTAAGTAATAAGTGACAGAGACACAAATAACTTCATGTAAATAACTTTATTGAGTGAAAATAACATAATAACTATAATAAATGGCATAATAAACAATAAAACACTATCAAATCGCTTCCCGGCATAATTGCGGGTGGAGCGATGAGTGCAACTGGGCGTCGTAGTCGGGGCCGCGGTTGAGTGTTCGGACGCGCCGAGGTAAATACGCGGCAAAACTTACCTCCACTTCCATCACCATCACTCCGGAACCAGTTGAGCTAGAGAGCTCTACTCAACGCCATTCTATGTAGCAACATAAGGCGCACATTTTTATATATCTTTCATTAATGTAGGTAATTATATTAAGCGAGATTAGCCTTAGTTTACTTTTGTTGATTTTCAGCCAGATCGCCCGGATACGACCTCCGTCATTTAGAAAGGCAGCCCGGGCCACGAGGGTTAAGGTATTATTCATTTTAAAGCAAATGTGAATTATTCTCAAGTTTCAGTTTCCTTATTGCTTATGTAAGGTCTGGTACTATTATATTATACACTTATTTATTAATTAATGTCCATATGTTCGGAAAGGTGGCAGTCTCCAGAGAGTTGTTTAATCAAAGTAATTCTATTCTTTAAACACCCATCATATAAACATAATTTCATTTGATAGGTCAAGGTTACAGGTCAACCTCAAATATAAGGGCAATATGCTCATATCTTTACTATTCATGTAAACTTCACAAAATTCGTTGAGATAGTTGAGCTTTAAAGGAAAATTAAAATGTTAAATTTTCAGACATGAAGATCAAGATAAAGGTCAAAGGTCAAGGTCAAGGTCAGCTATTCCTTTAATACCTCAGGAACTAGTTGATGAACTTTAATGAAGATTGGCACACTTGATTTTCTAGGGTTACATCAATGCAAGCAAAAAATATTATCCTACATAAAGGTCAAAGGTCACAGGTCTTTTTTTTTTTTTTTTTTTTTTTTTCTATGTGATTGAGGGAGGCAAAAGGCATAACTGCCTATAGCGAGTGCCTCCCCCATAGTTGAAAGAGTGACAGGGCCAAAATCAAGGGACGTTCGAGCCAAAATGCCTGGACACACGGAGTTTGAAGCAATTTAAGTCATAGGAAGAGGGAAAGACTGATTCTGGGAGAGAGTTCCAGAGCTCAGCTGTTGAGTAGAAGAAAGTTTGAGAGTAACGTTTCACTCTTGGGTTGGAGAGTTGCACAGAGTAGGGGTGGGATTGAGTTGCAAGACGGGTACCACGTGCCCTACGTAAAGGAGGTGGTATGCACTGGGATAGCTCTGAGGAACACTGATTATTATAGTAGCAATAGAATAGCGAGAGAGATGCAACATTGCGGCGGAGAGAGAGAGATTGCAGAGAGTTGGTGAGTGGACGGGAGTTAATGATACGAAAGGCCTTCCTTTCAACTTTGTCTAGGAGAGCAGTGTGAGAGGAACCTCCCCACACATGTGAACAATACTCAATACAAGGGCGCACTATGCCCCTGTACAGAGCAAGAAGCTGTACAGGGGAAAAGAACCCAGGCGGTTGAGCACACCCAGCTTCTGGGAGGCTGCCTTAGCAAGACTGGTAATATGGTCCTTCCAAATGAGAGCAGAAGAAAAAGAGACACCAAGAATATTGAGAGAAGATGAAGGGTTGATTTTGTATTGTTGAAGAATAAGGGATAGTCCGCTGGGAGATCCTGACGGGTAGATAGATGGAGAAATTGGGTTTTGGAAGCATTAAAGTTAACAAGGTTTTCTCTGCCCCAATTGGAAATAGTATTTAGATCAGAATTTAAGAGTTCTATGGCTTCATTACGTTTGTCGTTGAGGGATTGCTGGCGGGGGCGTTCTGAGAAAACTAATGGAGTAGTGCAAGGTTGAGTCGTCTGCGTATGAATGGATGGGAATTAAGGTACAGTTAAGGAGATCATTTATAAAAATTAGAAAGAGAATAGGAGATAGGACAGAGCCCTGAGGAACACCGGAGTTTATAGAGTGAGGAAGTGAACAATGGCCGTCCACAACCGCGGCTATGGAACGGCCGGAAAGGAAATTAGAGACAAAGGCACAGATGGAGGGATAGAAACCGAAGGAGGGTAGTTTAGAAATTAAAGATTTATGCCAGACTCTATCGAAGGCTTTCGATATGTCTAGTGCAATAGAAAAAGTCTCACCGAAGTCCCGAAAGGAGGATGACCAAGAGTTAGTAAGATATGAAAGAAGATCACCAGTAGAGCGACCCTTAAGGAAGCCATACTGGCGATCTGAGAGCAGATTATGAGAAGAGAAATGCTTAAGAAATTTGGAAGCAAGAATAGTTTCAAAAACTTTAGAAAGACAAGAGATAAGAGCAATTGGACGATAGTTGGAGGGTTGAGAGCGGTCACCCTTCTTTGGGACAGGTTGAATGTGAGCAAACTTCCAGCATGAAGGGAAGACGTTAGAGGATAGACAGAGACGAAAGAGTTTGCCTAGGCAGGGAGTCAGCACGGAAGCACAGTTTTTGAGAACAACAGGAGGAACACCGTCCGGACCGTACGCCTTATTAGTGTTAAGCCCAGAGAGGGTAGAAAGTACATCTTTAGAAGAGATTAGGATATTAGGCATAAGTAAGAGAGAGGAGGGCGGAGAGGGAGGAATAGCACCGGAATCATCCAAGGTGGAGTTTCTAGCAAAAGTTTGAGCGAAGAGTTTAGCTTTGTCAGAGGAAGAAGTGATGGTTGTGCCATCAGAGTGGGAAAGGGGAGGGAAAGACGAGGAAGAGAAATTGTTGGAGAGGTTTTTGGCTAGATGCCAGAAAGCTTGGGAAGAGCTAGAGTTGGATAGTTCAGTGCATTTATTATTGATGAAAGAGTGTTTGGCAAGTCGAAGAACAGATTTGGCTTGATTCCGGGCAGAAACATATGAAGAATGAGAGTCTTGAGTTTTAAGGCGTCGGTACCGTTTGAATGCTTCCTCCTTATTGCGGACAGCAGTAGAACAGGCGTGAGTAAACCAAGATTTTTTAGCATTAGTCTGAGAGAAAGAGAATGGAATGTATGCTTCCATGCCCGATAGGATTACCTCGGTAATGCGTTCAGCACTCTCCGAGGGTCCTCGGCCATGGAAGCAGAAATCATTCCATGGGAAATCAAAGAAGTACTGCCGAAGAGCCTCCCAGTCGGCAGCGCCAAAGTGCCACAAGCGCCGCCGGCTAGGAGGATCGGGTGGCTGTACTGGAGAGATAGGACAGGTGACAGAGATAAGTTTATGGTCAAAGTCAAAAGTCAACCTTCATCATAAAAAATACTCAAATTTTGATAAGGTGACTGTTAGTAGCATTTTACATAAATATTATATACAGTATATACAGTATATCATATAAACATGCTATTACTTAAGGGCAAGGTCAAAGATCAAAAGAAGAGTGTTAATATATTTCCCGAAACGTTTCCTAGACTATTTAACCTTTTCTGTACTGGCAACGTCTTATTTTTATCATATTAAGCTATAATTAGACAACTTTGTGGAGCCTAAGAAGGATCTTTGTTGGAAAAAGGGTTAACTAGGATAGTTGAAATCCTGCTAATTAAACTTAATATCATTGTCTATTATTATCCAGTATAAAATGAAAAAGACAGAACTGGTACTGAACGGGTTAATGTATCGTCACCAAATTTTGGAGGCAAATTTGGTTTGTCAATTCGACACGAGTTGTTTTGGGGGCAAACCCTACAGTATTCTTGGTGATATTATTAGTGATGATAGTGATAGTAGTAGTGATGATGGTGATAGTACTGATGATGACAGTAGCTAAGATGGTGGTTACATGGAGGGGTGATGGTGATAGCAATGATGATGGTGATAGTAGTGATGACGGTTATACTTGTAGTGATAATTATGACAGTAGTGATAATGGTGACAGTAGTGATGATGGTGACAGTAGTAATGATGATTGTAAGATGATGGTGATAATAGTAGTGATGATGGTAATAGTTGTAGTGATAATTATAACAGTAGTGATGTTAGTGACAATGGTGAAAGAAATGGTGATGGTGACTGCTGTAGTGGTGATAGTGACAGTTCTAGTGATGATGGTGACAGTTGTAGTGATGATAGCAGTAGTGATGTTGGTGATAATAATAGTTATAATGGTGGTAATAATAGTGATGATGGTAACCCATCGCAGAGTTGGGTATGCCGTTTTGATTTTGGGCAAAGCGGCATTTCTACTTTATTTTTATATTCATATCACCCCAGCCTCCTCTAGATAGAGGTCAAGCCTTCCCTTCAAAGCATTTATTGTGTCGCTCTCCACCACTCTCGCTGGTAGTCTGTTCCACTCTGTCACCACACTGTAGGTGAAGAAACTCTTTGTGATATCTAGGTTTGCCTATTTGGTTTTTAATTTAATTCCATATCCGCGAGTTTGAGTATTATTATTGAATGTGAATAGCGCATATCTATTGACTTTGTCGAAGCCTTTCAGCATCTTAAAGCACTCAATAAGTTGACCCCTCAACCTTCTCTTTTTTTAACGAGAACAGATTTAATCGTTTAAGTCTTTCTTCATATGGTTTATTTCTTAGTACTGGGATCATCTTCGTCGATCTACGCTGCACTGACTCGAGTCTTACAATGTCCTTGTTCAGATAAGGTGACCAAAACTGCACAGCATAGTCAAGGTGGGGCCTCACCACACTTTTGAAGGCACTATTACGTGTTCATGCTTATAAGTAAATTTTCGTTTAATAAAGCCCAATGCTCTGTTTGCCTTGTTTGCAGCTGTTATACAGTGGTCGGAAGTGTTTAGGTTTTCAGATATTAGTATCCCTAGGTCTTTTACTAGCGTTGTGGTTTTTATGTGTTGGCCATTCATTTCATATTTGTATTTCTTATTTGTGTTATCAACCTGCAGCACCTGACATTTATTGACATTGAAGGGCATCTGCCATTTTTCAGACCACTCTGCTATCTTATTTAAATCAGACTGCAGCGCATTTCTGTCTTCTTCGGTCAGGATTGTATTCCCTATCTTTGTATCATCGGCGAACTTGGAGATGGTGTTGTTTATCCCTACATCGATATCGTTAATGTAAATGAGAAACAGGACCGGTCCAAGGACCGAACCCTGCGGAACTTCACTTGTGACAGGCTCCCACTCAGATTCTACTCCATTTATCACCACTTTTTGTCCTGTCTGTAAGCCATTTTTTGTTATCCAAGAATGAATTTTACCTTTGATACCTATCCTCTCCACGAGAGAAAGAGAGAGAGAGAGACCGCAATGGGTCGCTAAATTAACACTTTTACTGTGACGGCACAAGTTGCAGGTACAGTTGCCCACATAAGTTCTGTTCTTCGTCATGATCTTATGTATGGAAGTAAAATAGGTAGGTATGAATTGCGGGTGTCGTTTATTTTGATTATCAGTTGGCTAATCAGATGAATTAACCACTGCTTAAAAACTACACTCGTAATTCAATCATGCGCATTGGCTTTCTATGTATAGGATCATGGAGAGTACAAAGGTACAAAGGAGTACGAAAGAAGTCAAGCATCAACAGGTCTAGCGACCCCTCGAGGTTGCTTGCCTTCTAAATCACTGCTGTTTAAAGTGTCCAACAGTGGTTCAGAGTGGGCAAGGGACAATTGGAAAGGCAAGCACTGCCTTAAGACCAATGTCCTTGGCAGGGTTAGGAGATGTTAATAGGGAAAAATAACACGATGTATCTGAGAAAAAGGTCATTCATTTACAAATGCAATTAGTCCGGGTTTAAGGGGGGATGGGCCGGTTTTCTGGACCACTTTCTCCCTCATGTTTAGTCCCATTAGATTTCAGATGTTAAGATGTTAGCTCATTAGTTAGTCGATTTTAAGACCTTTGGCCCCATTTCTTCGTCAATATTTAGACCTTTTGTACTATTTAGGCGTCGATTTTTTTCCCTGGCGAACGATAGTGAGCCTGTAATTGTTATGCCCTGATTTTATGCAGGATTAACAATGGATACAGGTGAGTTCTACTCCACTGGGACTTCCGAGTTCAAATAAGTACATATAAAATAAAAGAAAAACAGAGGATAAGTATATCACAAAAGATGGGTTACAATACAGCTTTATTTCTCCGGCACTATATGTGAGAAATAATCCTGAAATCCAAGAACATGGGACACATATCACTGCCAGTGAATAGTACTTAAGTTTATCACTGACTCCTAGCACAGTCGCGGAGCTAGATAGGGAGCAGGTATTCTGTCCAACTTCACTTAGTAATCGAGAAAGTTTTTAAGACACTGGGAGCGTATTGAGAGAGAAGAATTTCTAGGAGTGGGGTAAACACTGTCCCTTTCCTTCAGGAATGTCACTATGTCAAGTTCAAGGTCAAGTACTCCTAATAGGTATGCGGCCGTGTCGTATACAAAACGTAGAGTCGATGGCGGATTCTGAAATATTTTCAAAAACATGTGAATTTTGGTAGAGTCGCTGACTTCTCAAAAGTAGGTTGAAAATGAAATAATTCGAAATTGAATCACTGTTGGGTGGCTAATTGTTCTTCTGGATCACGCGTACTGTACAACTCGTAGCTTTCTAACCCAATTATTAACACTTGTAGGATTTGTCATTAGTTAAGACACTTTTGGAACAACTCTGTTTATTTCGGGAGGAAACTTGGGTTTTTAGTCAGAGTCGCTGAACGTTGAAAATCAGCTTAAGGATCCTAATTTAGTTTTTCCCCTCTTATGGGGTTAGATATTCTTGGCTTTTGCTACGCTATTCGGAGAACTAATTATTTTCGTTCTGCTCCGATTATTTAGACTTAGGAGTAGTTATTCACTTTTTGGACACTTCGGAGGGACTCTGTTTATTTCTGTTCACTCGACACTTTTCCAACTTTTTGTCACTCTATCTTCTTCTCTTGATCTCTCGGCGTGGTAACTTCTCTAGTGATATCTCCTGGGAACACTTCAGGAGGTGGTTGGTTCTCGTCGTCTGCTTCCCCGTGGGCCGTCTAGGTGGGCCGGCTGTGTGGAGTAGTTACAGATGGGTTGATTGGGCTTGAGATCTTAAGTATGGCTCCGTAACATATAGTAACCCTTCTGACGAATTACTGTTGGGCACCATACCGAACTAACGCGAGTATTTCCGAGGTAGGAGAAACTACTCGACTGTTCTGATCAGTATATCAACCGTTGATGAAGTCCTGTTAAGGTACTCTCGGGCTAGGATCTTAAATATCGAGTCTTATGTGGTCGATATCGGACGACCGCAGTAAGTTCGGTGTGAGTGTTCTTACTGTCTGTGCTGATCTTTATGAGAGGTTCGGGGGACCCATGTCAGTGTTTAAACCTTTAAGTTACACAGTCGTGTGGGATGCCACAGACTCAGTGCACCAAGGACTTGTATCTGCAGAGTGCCCGTGAGGGTATCTCGCCAAGCCCTGTCCCTAACACAGCGGTCTCCACGTTAGCTAGGCATGCCTTTCTCTAACGAGATCCCTAGTATAGGGTTGTGGGGGTCACTGTCTTAGTATAGGTGTGTCTTTCTAGCATGCCAGATGAAGACAGAGTAACTGGGACAGAACTCAGTTCACAGGGACTTGTAGTCTAATAAGAAAGTTTCGGCAGGCCGTACACTTTCTCACTAGGCTAGCTAGTAACCGCCTAAGTAGGGTCTCCACGTTAGCTAGGCAGGTCTTTCTCTAACGAGATCCCTAGTATAGGGTTTTGGGGGTGTTCACGGGGACTTGCAGTCTAATAAGAAAGTTTCGGCAGGCTGTACACTTTCTCACTAGGCTAGCTAGAAACCGCCTAAGTAGGGTCTCCACGTTAGCTAGGCAGGCCTTTCTCTAACGAGATCCTAGTATAGGGTTTTACTCACAGACAGTATGTTTGGGCTTTCAGCAGGCCGGTCAGTCCAACTGAATGGAGGGTAATCTTAAGACTTCATAAGGTGGCATGCCAGTTCTTTTGAAGCCTCAAAATTGCTTGACTTTAATCAGAAATCCTGAACTGGTATTGCGGATTACTGAATGCCCTCCTTCGGTGCCTCTAGGATGGTAAGGGCATGAGGAGGTATCCTAGATTGGGTCCTTGAACCCTTCTTGTTCTGTTGGTCAAGGTCTCCTTCAATATAAGGACATTACTCGGTGGTGGGGTGATGAGTAAAGTCAATTTGTGTTCCTAGAGTAGGCTACTTCATCAAGGGTTATTTATAAATTCATAGGGGGTGTACATTAATTCAATAGAACTCTGGAAAACAAATTGTGACGCCTACCAGCGTTGACAGAATCGCCTCCCGTTAGCCACTAGCGCTCGCCAGGGCAGTGAAATGGGCTACAGTTATCAGAGAAGGTTGTTCTTTCTTTCATAGTACTTGCATTGTTACAGACAGTCCTGTGGTGGTCTTTATTTTCGTCTGTGACAACGGGAAGCATTTTATATCATGAGTAGAACATAAGATGCATTGTAGTGAAGTTGAGAGAGAGAGAGCGAGCGGGCAGCGAGGGGGTAGTGAGTGGTGCTTCCCTCCTCCCTCCTCCCTCCCGGAGGAGTTTCCCGCCCGCGTGGCCTTTCTCTCGGTTTTGATTGGCTGGTGGTTCCTGGCGCCTGCTGGAGGCCTGCTGCCTGGTGACGTATCGGCCTGTGATTGGCTGACCACCATGCCTTTGTGTGATCCTGAGGGTCCCAAGGAGCTTCCTTCCTCAGGACAGGGTTGGCGTGCATGCTTCTAACATCCCTTTGCATACTCTCTCCCGATCACCCTCTTTACCACTATCTCTCTCTCTAACCTTCTTCTTTTCCATTGCTCCTCACCTTTATTCAATTACTTATCCCCTTGGGTTCTGCATACCGTTTCCATAGCCGGCCCATTGTATTGCATGCGCCGTCCTCTGAGATATTTACATGTACTTAGAATAGGTTTGAGGGTTCTTAGTTAGTAGAGGTTAAGAACTCGGTGTGTGTCTCCATTATTGATTTAGTGCTCTGCTGGGTATTTAATGCTAGACTGGGATAAGGCTTCTGTTGTCGTTGTCAGCGATGTGTGTAAGGTTCGCTTATACCTACACGACTTCGACAGTTTCTGTGGTAGCCTAGGTTGTCTTTTTGGTTGTGCCTTTTGCGAGTGCATCATCGTGTGGTAAGAGGGCATTAGCCTACTACCTTGTCACACAGTGCTGCCTCTTTGCTTGACTTTAGAGGGATCGCCAAGGTAGAACCAGATACTTGAGATCTGGATCTACCAAGAGAGCATCCCCATCATTAACGTAACTTTAATCATACCGCCTCAAGGACAACGCTAGGCTATGAGCCAGTCTTGCTCAGCCACAGTTTCCTAACCTTGATATCCCAGCTAGACTTTATTCGCCTAGTAGACACTAGTTAGGACATGAGCTCTTTATGATATGTATGCATTATTATTCACAGCATTTATGAGTCTAGGTTGTTGTTGAGTTGCACATCCATAGTAGACTGTTTCGTTGATGAGGAAGCATTTCTTTTAGTGTCGAACATTACTGCCGTTGCGCATTTATAATATTCTCGTGTCAGTTAACATTATATATCCTATCTTTTTGTGTACTCTGTATACACGTTGGGTGTCCTGCCTCCTGCCTTTCTATAATTTAAGATATGAGCATCTTATGAGCATCAGACTTTCTTCAAAAGTTTCCAGGTCTATGCTGTAGGACTATACTACACTTTCTTTCAGATAGGAGTGAAGAGTTTATTGTTGTTTAGAGTAACTATATTGAAGCATCTTTTTATTGTATTAAATCTTGCATTGATTTAATTGATCTTTCCATAGCTTCCCTTTTGTGCATTTTAACGTAACTTGCATCATGTTTGTTATCAGGCTATACCAGTGTGGGTTAGCCTGAAGTAGAGTACATTTATGCCCAGTTAAGGATATCCCATTATCGCAGATTAACTTTGGAGGGTATAGGTGTTTTTGTTAGCCGGCATATAAGTTCAAGGGTTTGGATCTAGCGTACCGTTGTTGCATAGTGCCCTATTACTAGTCCAATCATTAAGTGCCCTTGTTTTATTCGTAGCCCCGGTCGTAACAAAATATAGTGAGTGAAGTGAAAGAATTCTGAACTTCTGGTTCTTGGGGAGGATTGGTGGGGTTGGGTGCATTGAAGGTGTGTTGTGTGCACCTGACAAATGAGGGCTATGATGCGTGTGAGACAGCGTTTATCCTTCTCCCTCCTTCTCGTGGTGGTGGTGGTTTGATTTTACTACGGATCTTGGTTGGCAGTAATTTTAGGCATAAGAATTGGTAAATCTCCCTCGGCATGGTGTTGCCTACAGGAGTGTGTACGTGTCTACTTTCCCGGGTCGTGTTGGTAGGCCTGGGTGTACACACGGTATTTAAACTTACTGAGCGCCCTCTCTCGGGGCGCGGGAGTGGTAGATCTACCGCGTTATTTTTTTACTTGGAGATGCTTAAGTACAGAGTGTTCTTATGTAGAAAGAAGCATGTGTGGTTTGTATGAAGAGTGTCACAAAAAGGCATGTGTATATATGTGTGTAAAAACAGTGTTCCTGGATCTATTGAAGTATAGGTTCACATCTTATTGCATAACATAGTTTTCATACAGGCATATAATGGTTTCATCTGGCATTGATTTCTTCGGTAGCGAAGATACGCGTTTCTTCTTAACTTCTATTTCTCTATTCTCCCCGAGTTATATGGTGAGGTGGGGAAAAAAACGGAAAACACAAGAATACATGGATCATTGTTGGCCTTCAATGGTGAAGACAATGTTTGTTTATTACAGGGGTCAGGATGACATTTAAAACAATGATGAAATACATCTTGGGCAAAGGAGGTGAGTATAATTAGCTCAGAATGGCTGGCTAAATAATATTCTCCTCTTCTCGGGGGTATTATGGTTGATGGTCCTGCCTGGTGTACTGGGGCATTGATTGGTTGGTGAGACCTTTCGTCCTCCGTCCGGCGTGACTTGGCAGAGCGCCTTGATTCGTCAGTTGGGAGTGTTCGTCTTCGCCTTCTTCTGCGGTTCTGGTGATGCCTCTTGCCGGCGTTTTCGCGGTATTTTAGTAATGTTGGAAGAAGCGGCCTTCGGCCGGGACATTTGTCTACCGAAAAATGTACAAACTAATCTAGAAGGGGGATCTAATGGATGTTTTTTTTAAATTTGATGGAGGTCTAGGGAGGAAACTAGAAAAATAATGAATACATGCAAAAATTGGCCAAAAAGTGAACCCTGTCCCCTTAAGGCGAGGTGCTTGTCTAAGAGATGTTTACAGGAATCAACGGTGCTGCAGTATATAACAGGTCATGTTCCAGTGTGGATCCACCCGCATTTATCCTATGTTATGTCTTTATTACATCTCGTAAATACAAAATTTGGCTCGAGTTTCCGTTTTTATGTACTATTAACGCCTTACGAGCGGGCCCGTCAGTAACTTCTACTACCCGCCAAGCGGGTGGTTTTATCCTAAACGACCTTGTTTCCGTGCTCTTTTTCATGCATAAACAAGAGCCAGAGCATAACACAATTATGTATCCCTGAAAGGGCGATAATTGAGCTTTCCAATGACACCAGAACCATCCTTCTACGACCACGCGTTCTCTTGCAACGATCGTGCAAGACGAAGGAAAAATCCCTAAAATACGGTAATTTCCTTACATAATTCCCTGTGTAGCGAGGTAGTGAGTGGGTGTGTGTGGAGTAGACGTCAGTAGTCGCGCGGGACCCGTGCCGAGCGGTCATGAGCCGACCTGCGCTCCTCCCATCGGTCGTCTCTCTCTCAGAGCCATTATTGCTCAAAAATTGCACACAGACTTAAGTCGGTCCCCGCCACATAGTCCATGGTTCTCTAGCCCAACTTAAGTCCACCCCCGCCAAAGAAGGGTTAAAGGTGTGGACAATTTGTTTTTATCCATATTCACTCGCTAAACGTCTTAACAATTCGTTTTCCTTGAGCTTTAAAGCCCTCCACAGTTGTGTTTTGTTTTAATAGTCTCGGGGTAATGGGTCCGTATATTACTGATTTATAGATTTTTACCATATTATTTTTCTAGAAAATATACAGAAACATCAGGTTTTTAGTTAAAATAAAAAAGAAAAAATATATAAAACTGGCTAAAGTAATCTAGATTTTTACCTGTTTGTTCTATGTATGAAGGAGACAAAAGGCAGGCTGCCTGTAACGAATGTCCTCCCCCAAAATCAAAAGAGTGACAGAGAGCCAAATTCAAGAGACATAGTGGTCAAAATACCTGGACACGCGAATTATTAAACAGTCTCAGTCATAGAATGAAGGGAAAATTGATTGAGGGAGAGAGTTAAAGAGTTCACTATTAGAGTAGAAGTAAGACTGTGAAAATGTGCTAATTCTTGGGTTGGTGAGCTGGACATATTAGGAGTAGGACGGTGTTGAAAGGCGGGTGCCTTACGCTAGCTGCAAGGGAGGGGGTGTGCACTGATATCTCTCTGAAGAACACTGATTGTTCTATTAGCGATAGAAGACCAGTTCAACCAATGGACTTCAACCCGTGCCAATTGAACCAGTTACATTGTTGTTGTTGTTGTTGTTGTTGTTGTTGTTGTAGTAGTAGTAGTTGTTGCTCATAGTTATATATCGTCTCTTCAGGGGGTAGTGCTTAATTTTTGGTCTACATATGTACTAACTTTATTTTTGAGCTTCCTCGATACATCTCTATCAAGCTTAAAAAAAACACAACACTAGATCCACTTTCGAGATAAATTTGTACATATTCCGGTAGAAAATGTCCTGGCAGAAGGCCGAGACACCTATCGCTTGCCAGGACAAAATCGACACCTAAATGGCACGAAAGGTCTTAATATTGACAAAGAAATAGGGCAAAAGATCCTAAAATTGCCAAACTAACGGAACGAACGTCTTTCAATATCAAAACTAATATGCTGAACATGAGGGAGAAGGTCCAGAAAAAGCGACTACCTCCTCTTAAATGTGGTCTAATATTTGAGATAACATACAACCTAAGAGCCGATTTAGGTTTACCTTGAGGCCATTTTTGGATAAGTTTAAGCAGATAGAACGCATTGCAATTATTAACCCGTTCAGTACCAGTTCCGTCCTTTTAACTTTCTTCTGGCTTCTATTGGACGATTTCATTCAGTTTAAAAAGGGCCTCCAGCAATTAACAGGCTTCAAACTATCTCACTTAATCCTTTTTACTACTACAGATCCTCCTTAAGCTACACACAATCGTCTAAATATAGCTAGAATAAAACAAGAAAGACGTCGCCGGTACAGAAGGGGTTAATATCAAACTGTAAAGGGGAGGGTTTATATATTGGTTGGTTGGTTGGTTTTTATTTGTATACGTATCTATTTATTTATATTTTTAAGTTTCCTCTATAGACCTCCATCAAGCTTCAAAAATCATACACAAGATTCCCCTTTTGGATAAATGTGTACAGTTTTCGGTTGAAACATGTACCGACCGAAGGCTGGTTCCTCCTAAACCACAGGCTCGCTATCGCACGCTTGAAACAAATCGACACCTAAATGACACCAAAGTCCTCTATATTGACTAAGAACTGGGGTTAAAAAGTCTTATAATCAACAAACTAATAAGGCGAACGTCTTAAAATCTCAAAACTAATGGGGCTAAACACGAGAGAGAAGTTGGGCCAGGAAAACAAATAACATCCCCCCCTTAAGGACGTGACCTGATAAAGCTATCAGCGAAACTTTGCTAATTAACGGGGAGGGGGGGCCGTATTTATTTGCTCATTTATGTATCTTGTTATTATCCTTTTAGTTGCCTCCCTTGACCTCCATCAAGCTTTAAAAAAATACCCGCCCAAGACCCTCCTTCAAGATAAATTTGTAAATTTTTCGATAGAGAAATGTCCCGGCCAAATGCCGGTTCCTCTTCAATTACAGGCTCGCTATCGCTCGCCAGGAAAAATTGGCACCTAAATGGCACGAAAGTTCTTAAAATTGACAAAGAAATGGGGCAAAAGGTCTTAAAATTGCCAAAAATAATGGAACGAACATCTTACAATCTCGAACTAATATGCTAAACATGAGGGAGAAGGGGGTCCAGAAAAATGACTACCTTCCCCTTAACCTTTAGGAGATACGATGACGCCTTTGTGTTCTGTTTTAGGGCTATTATTTGACGAGTGTATTCATATTCGGAAGGATAAGTATATATACAGTATATATATATATATATATATATATATATATATATATATATATATGAATACAGTATATGTTTTTTTGTTTTTTTTCTCTATATTCCAACTATTCCCTCTCGGGCATAGACTGATAGACTATACACTCTACCGCTGAACACGGTGAGGCCCGTGAGGTCTTCCTCCAGTCTAGAGAGTGAGACATGCGAAGCTTCACGGCTCGAGGCAATCCCATCTCTGAAGCCACCTCGCCTCTGCACTTCACAGTCTCACTCCCCACACTCGGACCCTCACTCTCAGAACACCACCTATTGAGCAATTAACTCACTAGGCATTGCCCCCCTTTAGCACATTTTGTAATATGGGAATATTCATACAATGCTATTAAATCAGGGAACAAATGAGGGTATATTTTTGGCATTTCGGTGTGCTGTGGTAATGCACTGATAGGGGAAGGTGGGGCACAGTGGGACATGGGGCACTGTGGGACAAGCCTGATTCCACAAGTATCTGGCAATTCTGACTGCTGCCTCTTGCTACACATAACACTCCCCTCTTAGTGCCTCCACTGACATTGCTAAAGAAGTGTGTGCTGCTCCAGTCCTCCTTTTCTTTTTATATAGACAAAACCAATTGTTTGGCTGTCAGTATGGAAGTATCTGTGCATCATGTATATTGCAGAAAATGTGTATATAACAATTTCCTAGGTATAACAAATATATATTCTTATAATGAGATGTTCCAATTGCCATTTGCTTTACTGATTTTTAAAGTGCCTGGCTTGGTCTTGAAAACTTTCACAAGGGGCACTGTGGGACACATGCAAAGGGGCACAGTGGGATATTGTCCCACTGATGATTATATTCTGGCTTAGTTTGATGCTACAATCAAGAAATATTATGTGGGCCTAATAACAAAGGGAAAAGATAATGAAGGAGCCTACGAATATTCATATCTTAGGAGAAAGCGGTATTCAATGGATTTTTTTTCTCCACAGGTCCTGGATATGGCTTCTGTCAAACTCAGTGATGTAAAAGTAATTCTCCCCAAGCCTAATCCATGTGGTACAACAAGGAGATTTAAATTCAACTTCAATTTTAGTTTCATGAATACAATTTATTGTTGTCCCAGTGTGCCCCAGTTCCTGTCCCACTGTACACTGTACCTGGAGCACAGTGGGACAAAACAAATTTATGTATATTTTGTGGGCCACAGCATTTTCTAACAAATGTTTTATCTAGTTTACCGATGGATATTGATGCTGAATGGTGATATTTCTTTTCCAGTATTTCAATTTTGCAATACCTATTAAAATAAAGGAGATATATTGCCATAACTGTTTTTTTGTCCCACTGTGCCCCACCCTCCCCTACAGCACAAATTCCATCCAAATAATATCTTCCCATTGACATATTGGGATTCGAACCCGGGTCCATTGGATTACCAGTCCAGTGGCAAGACCACTCCGCCACACCTCCCCTATATATACAGTATTTAAATATATATATATATATATATATATATATATATATATATATATATATATATATATATATATATATATATATACAGTAGATATATATATATTTATAATATATATATATATATATATATATATATGTTAGTAAAGCCAGGTAATAAATTTTCTTTAATGCATACAAGGTAAAAGGAAATAGCAGTATCAACATTCAATATTTTATTATTGTGCGTTTCAATATTTCGGATTAATTTCCGTTGGGGTTCTGTCAGCAGGAGGAGGTTAGCAAAGTGCATGTTGATTCGACGTTTCGCTAGGCATCTAGCATTTTCAAGAGAATGAATAAAATTTACAAAAATACGGGTATATACCTGTATTCAAAAAGAGTGGCTCGGGGGGCAATGAGGGGGCGGGGCTACTGTCTTCTATTGGTTGAGGGTAGCTTGCTTGCGAGTCGCTCACTGCTTCTCGTCGGTGGTTGGCTGAGGGTGGGCGAAGTCATCGGTGATTGGCTGTTAGACGTCCTGCGCGTGGAGGCTTTCGTGTCAAGGTGCGTAGAGGCAGGAATATTCGGAAGAGTGTGGGAGGAGGGCGAGGTCATCACTGGTTGGCTGCTGGGTGTCCTGAGGGTAGTAGCTTGCGCGGCGGGATGCGTAGCAGTAGGAGGTGATGAAGAGGGGCTAGGGGCGGGGGCCGTGGTGGGGTAGTGTCGTTTAGCAGACGGTAATATTTGCAAGTCAAGTGTTTGGTTGTTTATGCTTGGATTTAAGGCTTGAATGTAGAGGGCTTCAAGAATAGGTAGTCTTCTGGAATCATTTTCTTTGTCGATTATGGAGCGTGTTTATTAAAATCGTCACGGGTAAGGGGGTGGTGGTTCAAGGAGAGATAATGGTCTTTAATGGCTCCTGCCTGCAGGTGAAGAGTTAGTCGACGGGATAGACGAGTCTGAGTCATACCAATATAGGAATGAGGCCCACAGTCCTCATATTTACAAGTGTGTTGGTATATCACATGGTCATCGTTCATCGGGCTCTTCATTTTGGTGGGGGCAGGTCTGTTACGGAGAACAAGATTGGAGGTCTTGGGAGATTTGTAGTAAATGATTAAGTTAATTTTGGTGTCAGGGATGGTGGGGACGACATGTTTGTTGATTATTTCTTTCATGACGGACTCGTCAGTTTTGTGGTCAGAGGACATGTAGTTACGGTAGAAGATCTTGATTTCATTTGATGTGTTTTGTGTTAGGAGGATTTTGAGAGTACCATTTCTCAAGGTGGTGGTTAATGGTGCTGGCTACATCTGAATTAGAGTACCTGTTATTTACCAGAACTTGGGAGAGTCTTTCAAGTTCCTGGTGGGTGTCTCCCCAGGTGGTGCAGTGTGTGAGGGCTCTCCTGACGTAGGCCGAGATGGTGGATAGGAGATAACGGCGGGGGCATTCACTATCACCATTGAGGCATTGTCCGGTGTTTGTGGGTTTGGTGTAGACAGTAGTTTTGAACCCAAGATCGTTCAGGGAGACGAGTATGTCGAGGAAGGGAAGTTGTCCGTTGTTGGAATTTCATATGTGAAGTTGAGTCCGGAAGAGGTCATGAAGCGTCGCTGGAGTTCCTGGAGTTCGTTGAGGTCCTTAACTTGCACGAAGATGTCGTCAACATTATCAAGATCTTCTACCGTAACTAGATGTCCTCTGACCACAAAACTGACGAGTCCGTCATGAAAGAAATAATCAACAAACACGTCGTCCCCACCAACCCTGACACCAAAATTAACTTAATCATATACTACAAATCTCCAAAGACCTCCAACCTTGTTCTCCGTAACAGACCTGTCCCCACCAAAATGAAGAGCCCGATGAACGATGACCATGTGATATACCAACACACTTGTAAATATGAGGACTGTGGGCCTCATTCCTGTATTGGTATGACTCAGACTCGTCTATCCCGTCGACTAAGTCTTCACCTGCAGGCAGGAGACATTAAAGACCATTATCACTCCTTGAACCCCCCACCCCCCCTTACCCGTGACGATTTAAATAAACACACCTCCATAATCGACAAAGAAAATTATTCCAGAAGACTACCTATTCTTAAAGCCCTCTACATTCAAGCCTTAAATCCAAGCATAAACAACCAAACACTTGACTTGCAAATATTACCATCTGCTAAACGACACTACCCCACCACGGCCCCCGCCTCTAGCTCCTCTTCATCACCTCCTACTGCTACGCATCCCACCGTGCAAGCTACTACTCTCAGGACACCCAGCAGCCAACCAGTGATGACCTCGCCCGCCTCCCACATTCTTCCTAATATTCCTGCCTCTACGCACCTTGACACGCAAGCCTCCATGCGCAGGACATCTAACAGCCAATCACCGATGACTTCGCCCACCCTCAGCCAACCACCGACGAGAAGCAGTGAGTGACTCGCAAGCAATCTACCCTCAACCAATAGAAGACAGTAGCCCCTCCCCCTCATCGCCCCCCGAGCCACTCTTTTTTTATATATACCCGTAATTTTGTACATTTTAATCCTATCAATTACGGACAAACAAATCAAACAAGAACGTTTCACCCCTATACAAACATGCTTGAGATGCTACATGATGGAAGACCACCCCACCTGGGAATGTCTCAAGCCAAGAGAATTCAAAATATGCTCCGAATGCAGCTCCAACGCCCACACCTGGCGGGACTGCCAGAACACATTCAAGAAATGCGTGAACTGCGAAGGAGAACACTCCACCCTCGCCATGAAATGCCCAAAAAGGAAAGACTTCGTCAAGCAAAAAGAAAAAGTACATATCCAACCAGAAAAACAAAAGACAAAGACAACATATGCCAATGCAGCCAACCAACAACTCAATCATGCAACCAACACACCAACGATACTCAACATAAACAACCTGGACAAGGAAACAGCCTACAGTATTATCATAAAGGCATGTCAACAAAAATGCTGCGCCTCAGGGATAGATTTCACAGAGTTATACCATAAAACCCTCAAAGAAAACGGACTCCCACTCATCAGAATCCCAGACTTCAATCAAGAGGAATCAGGAAGAGTGATCGAGCAAACCTCCACAGCCTCCGAAGAATCAATAACAAAAAGAAGCAACCAAATTCTCAACAACAAAACAGACACAACCGCCATGAGCCAAATGAGAAAGGGAACCAAACCACCGCCAGCCTACAGGAACAACAACAACAAGAAGATGATGATGAAGAAGAAGAAGAAGAAGAAGAAGAAGAAGAAGAAGGAACGGTTTACACCACAGAAACGGATAGCCAGGCCAGTACTAGCCTCCACTCGGAAGCATCCGTGGAACAAAACAACGAATCTCAAGAAGGAACAACCCCATCAAAAACAAGCACCCCATATAACAACAAACTCAGAAGCAAAACAAACAACCAAGAAATAGAACTGAAAATAGGTGATTTCGTAGAAGATCAAAGAACCAAGTCAGACCAATCTCATAGGACAGGTTCCCATGCACAACAAAAAAGTAACACAAAACAAACAACAAATCAACCAAACTAACAAAATGGCTCAAAGACTCATAATTGCTCAACATAACGTACTCTCTTGGAACACCAGAAAACATGAACTATCTAATACCTACCTATATCTACATGCAGACATAATATTAATTCAAAGCCATGGCCTTAAAACTGGAGACAACATGCACATCCCCGGATTTAAGGTTATTCAATCAAACATATATGAACGCCACTCAGACGGTACAGCAATTGCTATTAGACATGGACTACAGCACAAAATCACAGATAATTTCCTTGCCAACACCCTAGCTATAGAAGTACAGACAGACACAGGCTCAATCACCATTGCCACAGATTACATACCTCCTAGTAGACCTTTCATCCCAACCCCCGACTATATTACTCTATTCAGAAAAAACACTCCAGTATATCTATTCGGCGACTTAAACGCCAATCACCCAAACTTCGGATACAGAAACACCAATACTGTAGGAAGACAACTTCACAACCTAATCACAACACTAATCATACAACACATTGGACCACACTTTACCACATTTCACAACCAAAACACATCTACAACACCGGACATTATGCTGAGCAATTATCATACTTACCATCATCTCCATGCTAGCCGAGGATCACTAACCACGAGCGATCACCAAATTATAATCACAGAAATAAACTGCTATCCCATTATTATACCAATCCCTGACAGACCGAATTATAAAGCAGCCAACTGGGAAGAATTCCAAAACCACATAACAACACATACAACCAATAACACACCAGAACATATTACTCTAGAAGAAATAGATCATGAAATTGAAGAATGGTATAACAACATCCAATCAGCTACCAAAGAACACATTCCTATGAAAAATCACAAAACACCCACAGGAAAAAAACCCTCTAACAACACTCAAATAACAATCCAACAATACAACACATTAAGACAACATGCAAGCATACACGGATGGACAGCAAACCACTATAACAGATACAAAAATCTCCAACATAGATTAAAACAAACACTCCAAGAAGAAAGCAACACCAACTGGGCTAATAAACTTGTACACATTTCCGACGCATAGCCTGATTCTCAAACATTCTGGAGAAAGATAAAATTTCTCACTGGTGAACCTCCCCCCACAGCACACTGCCTTTTAGACCAACAACAAAACAAAATCACTGACATACCACAACAAGAAAGACTACTCAGAGACATCTGGGAAAAAGTACTAAACGAAGAAGAGGAAGATAGCGATGATGAAGATGATAATGTTAACATAGTAAACAACTTCATACAAAACAATTGGCAAAGAACAACCCCCCACCATACCTCAGACCCTTCCAGACTTCAAATTCACTGCCCCCTAACTAGACCCATCACCAATTATGAAGTCATCAAAACCATCATAAAATAAAAAAACACATGTCCAGGCAAAAGCGGTATTAATAAAGTCATAATGTCAAACCTTCCCGAACCCGCCATCACAAAATTCACCTGGATCGTTAACGCATCGCTATCGGCAGGCTATTTCCCAGATGCCTTCAAAAAATCAATTCTAAAACTCATTCCAAAACCCGGAAAAAACCCACACCTTCCCACAAATTACCGACCCATTTCTCTTCTGGAAGTCCCTGGAAAGACTTTTGAGAGAATCATTAACACACGCCTCAGAACACACTTCGAATCAAACAATCTTCACTATAAGCATCAATTTGGCTTCAGAAGCCAAAGAGGAACAACACAGGCACTAACACTAATAACAGAAGAAATAGCAAACAGCAAAGCAGACGGAGGACAATGCCATCTTGTCCTGAGGGACATAACCAAAGCATTCGATAAAGTTTGGCACCAAGGACTAAAACAAAAAATACTTCAGCTCAACCTTCCCTCTATCACTGAGAAACTCCTATGCGATTTTCTCAATGATAGAGAGGCACAGATCAAAATAGGTTCATTCATCGGAGACAGCTTTGTCACCACTTGCGGCGTCCCTCAGGGAAGTGTCTTGTCCCCAACACTATTCACAATATACACACGTGACACCCCAGAATCTCTCACAGGTCTAAACATCAGCTATGCCGACGACATCACCCAAATAATCAGTTATGAGGGGAAGTCCAAGCATCTGATGAACTCCAGAACCAGAAGAGAAGTCGAAAGAGTCAACAACTTCGAAGAAACAGTGGAAGATCAAAACAAACACTAATAAATTCACAGTCATTCCTCTCGGATCTAAGAGAAACGAGGACCTTGTCGTTGATGAAGAACTAATACAGTTCCAACCCAACGGCAAGGCCCTCAGCCTAAAAATTTCAAACACTAGCTACATATCAAACGTCAGTGAGAGAAAAGGAAAAGCAATCCACGCCCTCAGCAAACTCTTTAGACTAAGAAACTTAGAAACGAGAATAAAACTCCATCTAATCAAAGCACTAGTACTTCCAATCTCAGAATACCCCCCAATCCCCACCATTGCCTTAAGCAAAACTCAGATAAAAATTCTACAACGAGTGCAAAACAAAGCTCTGAGATTCGCAACCAACACACGCTACCCTTACGCTCACACCACCCAAGAACTTCACCAGGCAAACGGCCTTCTCCCACTTAATATAAAATTATATTACCAAGCCAAAAGGATATGGCAGACCATAGAAGCCATAGACGAAAACACATATATCACAATAATAGACAAAAGACAACACATAAGACACTTTAACAGAAACTTTCCAAGTAGCCTCAGTATCATAAACGAAGAGGAACCAGATCCTATTTATACCTAAATTATTATCAGCCAGCTAGCTATCCTGACAGCAGGACCCACTTTAGCTTAGCTACAAATGCAACTAAATAAATAAATGCAGGAATTTAAAGCACTGTCACTAGCTAGGACCATAAGTCCTCAAACTTGCAATTACCACAGCTTAAGCCCATCTTGCAACATGGGCACAGCATAGGTTTAGCAAACAGCCCTCAACACCATTGTAATTTGCCATAGAAATTATATATCACAGATTAGATTTAGCAAACAGCCCTCAGCACCATTGTATTTTGCCACAGAAAAATTATATTGTAAAATTATGTGAACAATAAACAAACAAAAACAGCAAGGTGGCCGGCCCACCAACTTTACTCTTCCACTGTATTTCATCTTTCCCACTTTCTCTTCCACCCACCCACTCTGTGGTGCCTCTCTTCACCCCACTACCTTAAAAAAAAAAAAAATAAAAAAAAAAAAAAAAAAAAAAAAATCATTCTCTTGAAAATGCTAGATGCCTAGCAAACGTCGAATCAACATGCACTTTGCTAACCTCCTCCACCTGTTGACAGAACCCCAACGGAAATTAATCAGAAATATTGAAATGCACAATAATAAAATATTGAATGCTGTTACGTATCTTGATCCTCAAGTGGTTAACTTGATGAATCTAGATAGCACAGAGATATATATTAAGGTATCAGTCAGCTGAAGGCAAAACAAGTAAAATCTAATAAAATAATTTCCTGTTGTTGCTTCCTTTCCTTTTGGATCTTAGGACTTAGTATCCTTTATTGACTGATACTCTTTAATTATAAAAATACAGAAACTAATTAAAGTCATGTAGTATTTATAAAGAATTATTATTTAACCGAAGCTTAGTAGGCTATGGTTATGAACCGAATAAGTTATAGCTAAAGAAGGACTATTAATTTTATAAAAAGTCTTGAAAGATAAATATTAAAGTAAGAATATTTCTGTCTCTTACCCTTTTTGAAATGAATAGATAGTTTTCTTCTATGTCCTTTTATTTATATTTAATGTAATTATTCTTGGTTCTTGTCTTACGTTAATAGTATTATATTATTATTATCATCAGGAGTAATATCAAAGTCACATAAAAAGTTAGATATATATTTAATAATTAGTTAAATTTATTTCTTAACCACGTAACATTGAGGTTTGATTATGAGTAAATAAAGTTACAGGATCGTTTCATAGATTCGATTCAGGTCTCACTCAAATAATATGAAAAGCAAAATATAATATTTTGAAGCAAAAGAATTTTCTTCAGCTTAGGAAATCACTATAAGTAATATTAACACAGCCATGTTAGTCTAAGGCGATATTACTAATACGAGACAATAGCATCACCGTACTAAGCACCATTAAGCAATGTAAGCTTAATTCAAAGAAAATGAAAGAACTCGTAAGTATTAATATAAAACAATAGTATTACTTTCATCATAACCCAATTACTTAAAGAGTTGCTTTAGTCCACAAGTTAGTCAACTAAAATAGTTAAGTACATAATAATAGCGTTAACGTTAATTCCCAATTAAATAGTTAAACACATAATAGTAGTGTTCACGTTAATTCCCAATCAAATAGTTAAACACATAATAGTAGTGTTCACGTTAATTCCCAATCAAATAGTTAAACACATAATAGTAGTGTTCACGTTAATTCCCAATCACATATCTCACTAACCAACATAACATAAGTGTTTACACCGAACACACTTAACACACATTTATATAATCTGACTGACAGTCACAATCCCATTATAATACTTCACCCCGTCTTCCTCCAGCTGCAAGTTCACCTTCCCCAACTCCAAATGAGACTGATTTGAATGCCCACAACTCGGGTCTTATATACCAAACAATGATGGTGTAGGAACGAATCAGGAGGCGGCGGGTGGTGCCGGCTCCAATCATAGCTCCTCGAATCACATAACAGGTGCATGGTCCACTCACAGCTCCTGGCGTCGATCATACGTCATAGCATCGGTCATCGAGGTGTGAAGGCTAGCATGCTGGTATGGGGCGAGATGGTTTGCCCACTCGCTCGTTCACTAGTCTGCTTCACCGTTTGGGTAGTGGGCTCCTTCAACTCTAATTCTAACTCTTAAATTAACATACAGGGCTCCGTATGTCAGACCTCCCCCCTAGAAAAGAGTTTAAGGAGTATAGTACATAATATTAAACATAATACATAAATAGATTCACCACCAGATTGGCAACAGCAAGATTATAATGAGGATATAATAAGGATATCACCCAAAGTAGGCAACGTCTCCAGGTACCACATCAGAACATAGCTGGAACGTAGCTGGAGCGTTATTCGAACTGCAAGGCATCTCACAGCTGAAGGCTTAAAAGCGCACTACAAAAGCATGATATTTACCTCGCTACAAGGGAGAGCTAATTGCCAAAATCCTCTCATTAAATTATACTTACTGCTGCATGAGGCCAAACTGGTAAATGCAATCTTTGATCCGTGGCAGTGGGTAGGTATCGTTCTTTGTGACAGCATTGACTTGCCTATAGGCCCTACAAAACCTATGGCTCCCGTCTGGCTTCGGCACAAGTATGACCGGACTACTCCACTGGCTTAAGGCCCTTGTGATCAGCTGGTTTGAAAAAATTAAGTCAAGCTCGACCTGCAGTATACTCCTGCGTTGTGGCGAGACACGGTAGGGGGATAGTTTAATGGGAGTTGCATCCCCTACGTCGATGTCGTGCACGGCCAAAGAAGTGAGCCCTGGAGTATCACGGAACACATTGGGAGACTGAGATAAAACAGAGATTAGTTGGTTCGCTTGATCAGAGGGAAGATGACATAGTTTAGATGGTAATTCCCTCAAAGCCACTGAATTATACTGAAAGTTGGATAGGCTACATGACAAGTCAAAGTCTGCATGGATACCTTCAGGCTCTGGAACAGTCTGTTGCGGGTCAGTAAGAGAACTGAAGACTTTTGTCCGCACCAGGCTGCTCACAGGTCCTGACATTCACTGCCACAGTGGGAGAATCTGGAGGAGAGGAATCAGGGGACCTATGGTAGGGCTTCAACATATTTATATGGAATACTTGCGTGGGCTTTCTCCTGTCTGGGGTAGTGACTAGATAATCGGTAATGCTCACCCTCCGAATGATCTTATATGGGCCCCTGAACTTGGCAGATAAAGGTTGGCCAAAAAGGGGGAGCAGGACCAAAACCTCATCACCGGGCTTAAACTCCCTCTCACGGGCTTTTCTGTCATACCATTTTTTCATGGAGCTTTTAGCCACTGTCAAGTTTTGAGCGGCAAACTCACATGAGGATCTCAGCCGGGTTTTGAAATCTGAAACATACTTGAGGAGGTTTTGGTTCCCCTCCTGGCCAACTAGGCTATCCTGCAATAGTTGCAAAGGACCTCTTACCTGGTGACCGAAAACTAGCTCATTAGGGGAAAAACCCAGGGATTCAGTTGGAACCTCACGAGTAGCAAATAAAAGAAAAGGTACCCCTTATCCCACTCAACTCCGGTCTCTGTACAATACTTACGTATCATTCCCTTTAATGTCTGATGATATCGTTCGAGAACCCCTTGACTCTCTGGGTGGTAGGTGCTAGACTTTACATGCTCGATACCCAACTCCTTCAGGGACTGCTGGAAAATGTTAGAGGTAAAATTAGTTCCTTGATCACTTTGCACCTCATGGGGGAAACCCATTCTGGTGAAAAATTTGAGCAGTTCCTTGATTACAGTTGGAGCAGAGGTAGTCCTTAAGGGTATAGCCTCTGGGTAGCGAGTTGCCATGTCCATGATAGTTAATAAATAAATGTTACCTTGGGAAGTCTTAGGCAATGGGCCTACAATGTCCACTACCACCCGAGTAAAAGGATTCTCGAAAACGGGCAAGGGCACCAGAGGATGTACAGGCACCTTCTGATTGGGTTTTCCTGTCATCTGGCAAGTGTGACACACTCTACAACACTCCACTACATCTGCACGCATTCCTGGCCAGTAAAAGTGGGATCTGATTCTGTCTAGAGTTTTTCTCACACCTAGGTGTCCTGCCAATGGTATACAATGTGCCATTTCCATGATATCTTTACGACAAGGTTTGGGGACTACTACTTGATGGACGTCCCAAGCCCCGTCATCGATTGGTCTGTGTGGCGGTCTCCATCTTCGCCACAATACTCCTCCTTTGAGGTAGAAACATTCACCACCCTCCTTCTCACATTCCTCTTCACTCACGGACCTGGCAGCTAACTCCTTGCATTCACTATCATCTCTCTGTAGCTCTACCAGGCCGCTAGGACAATTTGGAGGGGTTTCATGGTCATCGTTAGGGTCAAGATGAGCCATAAAGGTGTCAGATAAATCCACCTCAGTCACATCATCAGGCACAGTTGGAGCATCATTCACACTCTCATCATCCCTTTCATCAATTCTTACATTAGGTACATTTCTGTCTGAGGGAACTGCTACTTGAGACATTGAACGTGTGACAGCACACACAGGGAAAACAGTTGGCATCTCCTTTTCGAGCTCACCGGTTAGTGGCTCGTTAACAGGGGAAAGTGACAAAATGGGGTCTGGTCGGACCTTCTCACCTGCTACATCATTCCCCAAAAGGAGAGTTACCCCAGGCACAGGGATATCTTGGGACCTACACAAAGCTATGGTGGCCTCACCCTGTAGTAACTCACATTCAATTTCGCCTTTTACCAAGTATGCATAAAACTGGCCTCCAGCACCTCTCATTACAACTGGTTCGCCAGGTGGGCACTCAGTGTAAGGATTCACCATGAGGGTGCTAGTAGAACCTGTGTCTCTCAGAATTTTTACCTCATGCATGCAACCATTTAATCTCACGTTGCCAGATGAAATAAAGGGACGGTAACTGTCCTGCACTGATGGTGAAATTATTATTGGTTTAACCCTTGTGGGTTGCACCACACATGCTACTACACCCCTGTCTAGATGATTTACGTTAGCTGCTAGGTACTCCTTCTGTCGAGAGTCCTGCATTAAAGGAACTTTTGGTGCTAGGTACTCCTTCTGTCGGGAGTCCTGCATTAAAGGAACATTTGGTGCTAGGTACTCCTTCTGTCGGGAGCCCTGCATTAAAGGCACACATGGAATTTGAGATACGGCGGCAACTGTCTGCCCCGATCTCTCGGTTTTTTCCTTGGCCCAGCACTGATAAGCTAGGTGGCCTCTCATGCCACAAAAAGTACATACTTTAGGGGATACGGGAAAGTTCCCTCTTTGAGCATTACTATTAGTTTGGGGCCCACCTCTGTTACCATTGCCCTGAGTCGCATTTTTAGTTGGGGGAACATTTCTATTTTGGCTAACTGGGGAAGACGTTATAGGCTTGTGACTGGGTCGGTCAGATTTGTGATTGGGATACTTAAAATTAGAACTAGAATTATCGTAGGGCTTCTTTCCACGAAATTTGTTGTTGAGCACGTATGTGTCAGCCATGTCAGCGGCGTCAGCAAGACAATCTACCTTTTTCCCCTTTAAATGATAGGATACAGAAGAATCAATTTTCCATAGGAAATTTTCTAACAGGACCAACTCCTTCAGATCGTTGTAGCTTGTGACTTTCTTACTCTTGACCCAATGATTGAAAGTTTTAGTCATGGTCCTGGCAAATACCTTATGGGTTTCTTCTACTTTCTTCTGGTTTTTACGGAAAGATTGCCTGTAAGCCTCAGGCTGCAATTGATAGGTTTTTAGGATAGCTTCTTTGAGATTGTCATAATCCTGCCTAACTTCTGCTACTTCTGACAAATACGTGGCTCGAGCCTGCCCTGTCAAAACAGTTTGTAACATAAAAGGCCATTGATCTCTTGTCCACTTCATACCTCCAGCAACTTCCTCAAACAAAACAAAGAAATCCTGCACATTATCCTCAGTGAAAGGTGGAATGACACTAGTCATAGTCAATCCCAGAGGGGGAGCAATTACGGGAGCATTTGTATTGACATTTAGTTGAGCCGTTTGATATTGATATTGATAATGTTCGGTCTTTATTCTGGCTTCTTCGATATTTGCTCTGGCTTGTTCGGCATTTATTCTGGCTAGTTCTATTTTTAGTTTGGCTAGTTCCAGTACCTGATCACCGGTCAAACCAGGTGGCAATTGTTCATCAAGTTGGCTAGGTTTACTAGGGATCCCACCAACTGCTCCGTCACCCTCCTTGCCTTCTACAGGGAACAGGTGGGTTTTTATGGTCTGAGCCACCTCTACTTTAGACATGTTTGAGACAGTTAATTGGAGATGAGGCAAGCACTTTCAGTTCGGATTTTGACAGACAGTCAATATCAGGGGATGTGGGTTCTGATTCTATGAAAACTCGAGCATCTTCGTTATTAATTAGTTGAGGCATGATTAATATTTGATTTTTAAGTAGTGAAACTTTAATGAAACAGAGTGAAACTGTATGAAACGAATCCTGGCAAGGTCGCCACTCTTCTGTTACGTATCTTGATCCTCAAGTGGTTAACTTGATGAATCTAGATAGCACAGAGATATATATTAAGGTATCAGTCAGCTGAAGGCAAAACAAAAGTAAAATCTAATAAAATAATTTCCTGTTGTTGCTTCCTTTCCTTTTTGGATCTTAGGACTTAGTATCCTTTATTGACTGATACTCTTTAATTATAAAAATACTGAAACTAATTAAAGTCATGTAGTATTTATAAAGAATTATTATTTAACCGAAGCTTAGTAGGCTATGGTTATGAACCGAATAAGTTATAGCTAAAGAAGGACTATTAATTTTATAAAAAGTCTTGAAAGATAAATATTAAAGTAAGAATATTTCTGTCTCTTACCCTTTTTGAAATGAATAGATAGTTTTCTTCTATGTCCTTTTATTTATATTTAATGTAATTATTCTTGGTTCTTGTCTTACGTTAATAGTATTATATTATTATTATCATCAGGAGTAATATCAAAGTCACATAAAAAGTTAGATATATATTTAATAATTAGTTAAATTTATTTCTTAACCACGTAACATTGAGGTTTGATTATGAGTAAATAAAGTTACAGGATCGTTTCATAGATTCGATTCAGGTCTCACTCAAATAATATGAAAAGCAAAATATAATATTTTGAAGCAAAAGAATTTTCTTCAGCTTAGGAAATCACTATAAGTAATATTAACACAGCCATGTTAGTCTAAGGCGATATTACTAATACGAGACAATAGCATCACCGTACTAAGCACCATTAAGCAATGTAAGCTTAATTCAAAGAAAATGAAAGAACTCGTAAGTATTAATATAAAACAATAGTATTACTTTCATCATAACCCAATTACTTAAAGAGTTGCTTTAGTCCACAAGTTAGTCAACTAAAATAGTTAAGTACATAATAATAGCGTTAACGTTAATTCCCAATTAAATAGTTAAACACATAATAGTAGTGTTCACGTTAATTCCCAATCAAATAGTTAAACACATAATAGTAGTGTTCACGTTAATTCCCAATCAAATAGTTAAACACATAATAGTAGTGTTCACGTTAATTCCCAATCACATATCTCACTAACCAACATAACATAAGTGTTTACACCGAACACACTTAACACACATTTATATAATCTGACTGACAGTCACAATCCCATTATAATACTTCACCCCGTCTTCCTCCAGCTGCAAGTTCACCTTCCCCAACTCCAAATGAGACTGATTTGAATGCCCACAACTCGGGTCTTATATACCAAACAATGATGGTGTAGGAACGAATCAGGAGGCGGCGGGTGGTGCCGGCTCCAATCATAGCTCCTCGAATCACATAACAGGTGCATGGTCCACTCACAGCTCCTGGCGTCGATCATACGTCATAGCATCGGTCATCGAGGTGTGAAGGCTAGCATGCTGGTATGGGGCGAGATGGTTTGCCCACTCGCTCGTTCGCTAGTCTGCTTCACCGTTTGGGTAGTGGGCTCCTTCAACTCTAATTCTAACTCTTAAATTAACATACAGGGCTCCGTATGTCAGAATGCTGATACTGCTATTTCCTTTAACCTTGTATGCATTAAAAAAAAAAAAAAAAACATATAATTATATATATATGTAATATATATATATATATACAGTATATATATATATATATATATATATATATAATATTATATATATATTGTATTTATATATATATATATATATATATATAATGTTTTATATATATATATATATATATATATATATATATATATTGTATTTATATATATATATATATATATATATGTTTCTAATCTCTCAGTGGGGATCGAACCGTCGACCATCAGGACGATAGCCGACGCTTTAATCAATTACACCACGGCAGTCTAAAAGACACTCAGCCTTCTATCCTATTTATGTTAGGGAGAAGGGAAACCCACTAGGCGAATATATTTCAATTCAAACCTAGTTGTAGGATCCATATTTCCAGAATATCATACAAGGATTTCTGAGTGTCCCGACGCAACTCGGGTCGAAATTGATTTAATTTAATTCTAACCCACAAAGCATGAGAGTTATAAATATTGAGAATATATCACAAATACACGTGAGCCACTAAATGTTTCTAATCTCTCAGTGGGGATCGAACCGTCGACCATCAGGACGATAGCCGACGCTTTAATAAAAAAGCGTCTGCCGTGGTGTAATTTATTAAAGCGTCGGCTATCGTCCTGATGGTCGACGGTTCGATCCCCACTGAGAGATTAGAAACATTTAGTGGTTCACGTGTATTTGTGATATATTCTCAATATTTGTAACTCTCATGCTTTGTGGGTTAGAATTAAATTAAATCAATTTCGACCCGAGTTGCGTCGGGATATTCTTCTCGTATCAGTTCTTCACGAAACTGGCGGGTGCTAGTACGATGTCTGGCATTCTCGTTGTGGAGTTTTATGTTAGTATAGCCAGGTAATAGATTCTCTTTTAAACAGACGAGGTTAAAGGCAACAGCAGTTTCAGCATTCAGTATTTTATTGTTACAGCAAATATTGAAATATTGTTACAGAAATATTGAAAGCTGTAACAATAAAATACTGAATGCTGAAACTGCTGTTGCCTTTAACCTCGTCTGTTTAACCCTTCTTTAGCGGCCTATGCGGTTTATTTATATGTACCGCCCAGCGGGGTTTTTTTAGCCAAAATAGGGCTGTTTACGTGATCATTTTCATGCCTAAATAAGACCCAGAACGTAAAACAAGTATCTATCCCTGAAAGGGCATAAACAGAGCTTTCGAATGACACCATAACGATCCTTGTATGATGGCTAGTTTTCTTGCAATAACCGTGCAACGCGAGTGCAAAAAGCAGGTAATTAGCCACTTTCCCCATACAATTCAGTATGTAGCGAGTGAGAGAGGGAGGAGGGAGCTGAGATTCGTGTCAGTAGGTTCGCCGCGGTGGTCTGGAGCAGTCATACGCTCGCTAGTCTCCTGCCACCACTTGTCTCTCTCTCTCAGCAACATTACGTGCTGAAATTGCCACTCGACCTATGTCGAGCGCCGCCACATAGTCCAGCTTTATTAAAAACGACTTATGTGGTGAGCCGCTTTTTAAGGGTTAAAAGATAATCTATTACCTGGCTATACTAACATAAAACTCCACAACGAGAATGCCAGACATCGTACTAGCACCCGCCAGTTTCGTGAAGAACTGATACGAGAAGAATTAGCTGAGAAACGAGAGACCACCACCAATCTCCGATATGAACGTGACGCCCTGCTACAGAAATGGGATGAAGAAGAAACCACCCCTAACCACATCAAAACAGAAATCAACCAAAAACTCCAACAACTCAACGAACAACACAGACGACAAACAGAGAACACTACCATCCAAAAATCTCACGTCTATATGGTGGAAACATAAAACTTCCCAAGCCAACAAAAGGATATATTAACCTCACCAACACCACCATAACGCCGGACCAAGAAGACCTACTGAACAAAGGCTTAAATTGCCACTACATTTCCAAGCCGGGACCCCACCGAAAACGCCTTGAAATTGAAGTCCTACTGGATGACATCCTACGATCCCAGAAAGACGGCAAGATCACCACCACCCCAGCCCTACAACCCACCCTACTAGCAGAAGCCGCCAAAACTAGGGGATCCCACCAAAGCAAGCTCCTCAACAAACACCACTTCAAAGCCGCTAAACAACTTAAAGAGAACCCCAACATCATCATCCGACGAGCTGATAAGGCCTCCTGCCTTGTGATACACGGAAAAGAAGAATACCTACGGAAAATGGACGACATTCTTAGTGATAAAAACAAATTCAAAAGGATCACTCGCAATCCTACTAACGAAATAAAAAGGAAAGCCAACACCACCATCACTGCTATCAACGCCAAAGCCGATGGCGTACACCTGAAGAGACTCATCGGCGAATTCACCCCAGGTTATGCTTACGGTACTATAAAAACCCACAAACCCGGGAACCCCCTCCGCCCCATCATATCACAGATCCCTACTGCTACCTACCAGACCGCCAAGGCCCTGAACAAACTCCTCACCCCTTTTGTTCCTCGGCAATACAACCTCAACTCTGCTTATGACTTCCTAGAAATTCTACGAGATGCCCCCCCTGCTAACGACCACATCATCGCCTCCCTCGACATAGAGAGTTTGTTTACCAACGTGCCCGTTGACAAGACAATAGATTTTATCCTACGTCGAGTTTACCACTGCCCTAATACGCCCCCCCTGGACATCCCGGAGAAGGCCCTGAAGACGCTCTTGGAACTATGTACCAAGGAGTCCCCTTTCCTCTGCCCCCGCGGGAATATGTACCAGCAAATCGACGGTGTAGCGATGGGAAGCCCCCTGGGGGTCCTGTTCGCCAATTTCTTCATGGGAACTATCGAAGAGGAACTCCTGGCCGCCCACCGGCCCACTGTCTACTGCAGGTACATCGATGATATCTTCGTGCGGGTGAAGGACCTGGACGAACTCAGGGACCTCCAGCAGTGCTTCATGGCCGCCTCCGGTCTCAACTTCACATACGAAGAAACCACCGATGGTCATCTACCCTTCCTCGACCTCCTTGTCTCCCTCCACGACCACGGCTTCAAAACTACAGTGTACACCAAACCTACTAACAATGGCCAATGTCTTAATGGGGAAAGTGAATGCCCTAAACGTTACCATCAGTTCACCATCGCCGCCTATGTCAGGAGAGCCCTCACCCATTGCACCACCTGGAATGACACACACAATGAATTGGAAAGGCTCACCCAGGTCCTAGTCAACAATGGGTATTCCAACACTGACGTCACCAATGCCATCAACCACCACCTAGAAAAATGGTACAAACAAGACCCCCCTAGCACCAACCCGGCCAATGACATTACATTTTTCTACAGAAACTACATATCTTCTGACCACACAACAGACGAATCCATTATGAAAGAAATAATTCACAAAAACGTCCTCCCCACCAACCCTGACAATAAAATAAAACTCATTATTTACTACAAATCTCCTAAGACCTCCAACCTTGTCCTCCGTAACCGCCCCATTTCCACCAACCAACCGAAAGACGATCATGTGATATACCAGCATATTTGCACCTCTGGGGACTGTGGACCCCTATCCTATGTTGGAATGACACAGACTCGCCTTTCCCGTCGACTAACCCTCCACCTTCAATCTGGCGCTATAAAAGATCACTATCAAGCCCCCCACCATCTTGCCCTAACTCGCGCCGACCTAGACAAACAAACTACCATACTCGACAAAGAATCAGACCCCAGAAGACTAGCTATTTTAGAAGCTCTATATATCCAAATGCTCAACCCCAGCATCAACAACCAAACACAAGACCTTCAAATTCTTCCTTCAGGCAAGCGCTACAGGCATACTGCCCTCGTTCCTCTCGCCCTGTGCCCCCCTCCCGTACCTTTCCGTGATCAGCACACTACTGACAACACCAACCAATCACAGCCACCCACAGCCAACAACCAACCACCGATAAGATTTAGTGCCTGTCTCGCGAATAGACTGCCTTCCACCAATGAACAGCCACCCCACACCCAGTAGCTCCGCCCACCTACCTATTCTTGATCCTCGAATTTTGTATAAATATGTTGCTTTGTCCTTATTCTGAGACTCTCTCCACTACCACCACTCCTGCAACACCAGCTGAGACCCTCCAGAAGATCGTGGGGTCTCTTCCATAGGAGTATGGAGAGGCTGAGGCGGGTGGAGGAGCTTTGAAGATGGCTGGGTGATGCTGATATTGGGGACTTTGGCATCTCCACCGGGGTCCCACACAGAATATCGGGTGCCCTCCTTTTGCCTGAGCCCCCGGAACACCATCAGCTGACCTCACCTTCAACAGAGTACCTCTTCCTTCACCTCAGTGGCAGTCCATCGCCAGTCGAGCAGAACACCGCCTCCAGAAAACACCAGAACATCAACCAGCCAAGCAAAACACCGCTAACTGTCACCACCACACACCATAACCTAGGACACGGCAGAACAACAACAACAAGTACATGGGGCATGGCAGAACACCTGGTGGATCCTCACACACATCATGGACCCCCCTGAACACCGCCAGAATCCCCGAATACCACCATCATCATCTATCAACATCAACAAGTTCCTGACCAAACATCGCCAGGAACACATGAACCAAAATGATTTGACAAAAAACAAACAAATGAATAAATAAACATAAATAAATAAACATCCCTTAAACAACAGCAAGGTGGACGGCCCACTAACTTTTCTCTTCCACTGTATTTCATCTTTCCTACTTTCTCTTCCACCCACCCACTCTGTGGTGCCTCTCTTCACCCCCCTACCTTAAAAAAAAAAAAAAAAATCTAATCATTACCTGCCCATTCCCTGAAGATGCAAGATGTTTACTTGTGAAACATTGGATCCACCATGAATTTTGCTAAGCTGTTGTACCTCATCTCTGAACCCCAGAGGAAAATTGTTAGAAATATTGAAAGCTGTAACAATAAAATACTGAATGCTGAAACTGCTGTTGCCTTTAACCTCGTCTGTTTAAAAGAGAATATATATATATATCTATATTTATCTATCTATCTATATCTATATATATATATAGATATATAGATAGTATATATATATATATATATATATAGATATATATATATATATATATATATATATATATATATATATATATATATATATATATATATATATATTATATATATATATGTACAGTATAATTATATACAATATACATACAGTATATAATTATATAAAATATATATATATATATATATTATATATATATATATATATACATACAGTATATATATAAAATATATATATATATACACTTATATATATATATATATATATATATACCGTATATATATATATTTATATATACTGTATATATATATATAATGGCCATGGGTAGACGACTTTTTGGATCTTAGAATGGATCTATAGGCATCAAAGGGGTAAAATCAATGTCAATAAACTCTCAGACCTCTATCGTTCGTGTTTAATCCCTTCAACACTATGACGTCATTTCCACCATATTCTGGCTATTATTAGCCGATTATCTTTAGCATATAATCTAACTCTAGGGCTCCAAGGGGTAAATACGATCTCAATGTTACACTTTGAATAACATACGCTCTTCTCAAATTGCATAAAATCGTCTTCTTTTAGCCAGAATCTAAGGTAAAGAGGCGTTGTGGTGCTGAAGGGGTTAAACTAAATACTATCGTCAAATAATGGCCTACATATACTGTATAATACAAAACAAAATACGCCTAGTCGGAAATTGAACAATGATTGAGGAAATGTACACTGACTCGAGGCTGTATTTCATATAATGTCTAAGGGGGAAGGGTTTATTTTGTGGTTGACTATTTCATATGTTAATCATGTTTTTGGTTTTCTCCCTAGACCTCTATCAAACTTTAAAAAACATCCATTAGATCCTCCTTTTAGATTAATTTGTAATGTTGTCGGTAAAAAAAAATCCCGGCCAAAGGCCGGTTCTTCTAATATTACAGGCTCACTATCGCTCGCCAGGGAAAAAGTCAACACTTAAATTGGTTCAAACTTGGTGTGTCCTGGTATTTTGGCTCGAACGTCCCTTGATTTTGGCCATGTCACTCTTTCAACTCTGGGGGAGGCAGTCGCCACAGGCAGCTTTCACTTTTTTCTCCCTCACTCACATAGAAAAAAATAATAATGAAAGATGGACAAATCTCTTGAACATTATAGCCTATATATCTCACAAACGACCACAGTAATCGAGCTAATAATTATACCATTTGGGAAGGGTTAGCCAGGGAATGCAGTAGGTGTGGACATTTACATTTGCTTTAGCACATTTTGAATTATTGAGGTTAGGTTTCACATCGTCTGGACTATTATGTTGGAATATGGTATAGTTATGTAAATTAATGTTAAGCTATTCCTGTAGATCACGACCTTTAGAACTATCCTGTACCCATCCAGCCCACCCGTAGTGTGCACTCTAACACCACACCCATCCAGCCCACCCGTAGTGTGCACTCTAACACCACACCCATCCAGCCCACCCGTAGTGTGCACTCTAACACCACACCCATCCAGCCCACCCGTAGTGTGCACTCTAACACCACACCCATCCAGCCCACCCGTAGTGTGCACTCTAACACCACACCCATCCAGCCCACCCGTAGTGTGCACTCTAACACCACACCAATACAACATCACTTAAGGGAGCCCACCCGTAGTGTGCACTCTAACACCACACCCATCCAGCCCACCCGTAGTGTGCACTCTAACACCACACCTATACAACATCACTTAAGGGAGCCCACCCGTAGTGTGCACTCTAACACCACACCCATCCAGCCCACCCGTAGTGTGCACTCTAACACCACACCTATACAACATCACTTAAGGGAGCCCACCCGTAGTGTGCACTCTAACACCACACCCATCCAGCCCACCCGTAGTGTGCACTCTAACACCACACCAATACAACATCACTTAAGGGAGCCCACCCGTAGTGTGCACTCTAACACCACACCTATACAACATCACTTAAGGGAGCCCACCCGTAGTGTGCACTCTAACACCACACCCATCCAGCCCACCCGTAGTGTGCACTCTAACACCACACCAATACAACATCACTTAAGGGAGCCCACCCGTAGTGTGCACTCTAACACCACACCTATACAACATCACTTAAGGGAGCCCACCCGTAGTGTGCACTCTAACACCACACCCATCCAGCCCACCCGTAGTGTGCACTCTAACACCACACCAATACAACATCACTTAAGGGAGCCCACCTCGCTTTGTTTTATCTTTTTCTCCCTCTCTCTTTGATTTGTATCCATTCGGCCCCATTCTGCCTACTGTTTTAAGACGTATATCCCCATCCAGGTGTCAATATTTTCCTGGCGAGCGATAACGAGCCAGCATATATACATTTGTGTTATGACAGCAAGCTAAATTTGTACATTTTTCGACAGAAAAATTTCTCCGTCGAAGCCGGATTTCTCCATACAATGATGGCTCTCTATCGCTCGCCAGGAAGAAATCAACACTTGGATGGGGATAAACGTCTTAAAACAGTTGGTTGAATGGGGCTGAATGGATACAACCAAGGGAGAAAAGGAGAGAAAGATAAAAAAAAAAAACGGTGACCCCCCCTTAACACTATCTGCTCTAGCGTCTTGGGGGTTAGTATGATATTTTAGGACTCCCCCTTTTCGCTTCATTAGTTTAGAGATTTTAAGACGCGTCCGCTCATTACGTGTTGTCAAAAGCTCGCTATCGCTTGCCTAAAATCGTCTCCTTATAATAAAAAATAAAAAAAATGTAAAATAAAAGCAGTTCACATCCACCCACTAAGGCTCGCTGTCGCTGGCCTAAGATTGTCTGAACAACGGACCCGGTCAATTAACCTGAGGCTCGCTATCGCTCGCCTAAAAAAGGACACAAGAAACGAAGGTCCCGGTTTGGATTCCCGGGTAGAGTGAGATATGGTTAGGGAGTCACTGCACACCTGACCCACCTGTTCTCCTAGCAGTAAATGAACCTTAACCCTACCTGTACAATCGCGCTAAGAAGTCATGACTCGATTTGTTTAACTCTCGGACCAAAGTCCCCAAATCTGGCTACCGCTGGCAACTCTTCACTGCTACTAGGAGCCCGGACAATTCCTAATATTAATCTATAGGTCTTTGGATATTCCCAATAATTGGCCTACTGACAAAATTAACCTATTGATGCCCTCTAAATTAGATTCATGTTGTAGTTTCAATAAATATAAGTAATGTTTGTTTTCAATTTCTTTATAGAATAATGAGAGTAATTAATTTACATGCTCTTCTAGCATCTTGAACTCCCAGGCCCGGAGGATATTCAACGACCAAGTCAGTCATTGTCAGGATATGAGGGGGGATGTATCTTCTTGCTTTTATATCCACCTTTGTCCTTTAACACTTTCCTTTCCATCTTCCATCTTTATATGGGTGTCCCTATGGGTTATTATATATTCTAAAAGTGAAAATTCATCGTCTGTCTACACAAATTACAAGCTGTTCTCGAGTATTCAAGCTTTCTCCCAAAATGTACTGGAGACGCTTTGTTTTTCAAGCAGACTGTTGTCCCACTTGGAAAATTAAATGTGGAAGAAGAAAAATCTGTTATATATTTATTTACTCGATTCATTGACACTTGTGGTTTGAATAATACTTTTAACTGTTAGTTTTAATTTTATGAAATACTGTTCTGCCAGTATTGTTGGTTTAAAAAGTAATACAAGCATTAAGAGACTCCCTCCACATTTTAATCCTGTATCTAGTGAGCGAAATACTACGAGTTTCACATTCTTTCGTTTGGGTTAGTCTCAACTTTCGTATTATTTGGCTTGCTCTCACATAATGAGAGAAATATATTGCAGTAATACTTATATATCGTGTTCTTGGTATTGTTTCTTTAAATACAGTTCTCCCCGGTGTGTAATAAATTAATATAGTAGAGCCTCAATTGTTGCCAGATAGCACTTTCTGAATGAAAGGTACTGGGAATCGAGTCATGACTTCTTGGCGCGATTGTACAACGGGGACTTTGGCCGGGGCCAGAATTAAGGGGGGCCACTGATTTTTGTTTTTTATCTTTCTCTCCTTTTCTCTCTTTTCCTGGCTTGTATCCATTCGGCCCCATTCAGCCAACTGTTGTAAGACATTTATCCCCATCCAAGTGTCGATTTCTTCCTGGCGAGCAATAGCGAGCCAGCATTGTATGGAGAAATCCGGCTTCGCCAGAGACATTTTTCTATCGAAAAATGTACAATTTAGATTGCTGTCAAAACAAAAATATATGTATGCTGGCTCGCTCCCGCTCGCCAGGAAAATATTGACACCTGGATGGGGGTAAACGTCTTAAAACAGTAGGCTGAATGGAGCCGAGTGGATACAAGCCAAAGAGAGATGGAGAGAAAGAGAAACAAGCGAGGTGGGCTCCCTTAAACGAGATCTCTATAACCAGAGTTGGGCGGGTGCCCAACCCCGAAAGGAGTTGAAATAGGTTGGCTTTCTAGGGCCTTTCTTAGCTGATGCCGAGAGGATTGGGTTCTAGTCATGTGGTGATGGGCTGGTCTATCAGAGTGAGAGCTGAGCGATCTCTGCCATACCCATAGCTTACTCTGACTGTTCCTATTACTTATATATTTTCTAGATCTCAAGTGACGGCGTCTTTTCCGTGGGTTGACCTCCCTAGATTGGGAGCCGAAGCGTCACATTTTTCCTTTGCCCCTCAACTTTTCCTTCATAATTGCTGAGGGGCACAGGGCCTTGGGTGGGGCTTTGGTTTCCCGGGCGTTTCCGCACCCTCCTCAGCTCCCTGCCTTGGAGTGGCTTCGGTCACCCGGGCTTTATTAGTGGTAAGCAGGGAGGGTTTTGTGGGGGCGTTCTTTTATGGTCTTGGCCTTGCTTGTGACCTTGGGGCTGTTCGGCCAGATAGCCTGGGGAACAGCAACAATAACTACCAGAGTTGCGTGGGGATACTTGTAAACATCCCTGTATGGTATCCTGGAATATGGATCCATGATCCTTGGTCTCCGGGTCTCCTAATGGGCGACCTAGATGTGTGTAAATTTATATTTTGTTTTGATGTTGTGTTGTATTGTCCCTGTTTGGCCTCTGTCTCGAGTCGGCCACCCCCAGTTATGGGGTATGTGCCTGTGTGTATACATACATACATGCATACATACATACTATACATTCTCCAAGTAGGATTTCCCTTCTCCTTAATATAAATAGTAAAAGGTTCAGTATCCTTTAAAACGCCATGGTGTAGTGGATTAAACCATGGACACTCGTCCTGACTACTATTGATTCGAGTCCGGCTGGGAGTATAAAGCATATATTAAAAAAATAGAAAATAAAAATTATTGACGATATTTTGTAGTAAATGTATAATGCTTTTACGTAAAAATACTAGCATGATATAATGAAAGTTAGCTTGCGTCAATGAACTCATATAAATAATATATTGTAAACATTGTTTTGTATGTTTAATGAAAACATTGCGGCAGCATTTTCAAAATTAATTAATTCTTTGGTTTTTATTTGTAAGAGCTTTTCATTACGTGCATATTCAATTTTATGATGGAAGCATACTTATGTAGCTAGATGCAATATGAATATTTAATCCTTTTACATGTTTATACCGTCAGCAACGTATTCTTTTAATAAACGCTCACACTGAATAATGACCTAATCTATTATTCACATGTATATTTCAGTATATATATTTATATATTGTTCTTAAATTCCAACAATTAGATAAAGAACTGTAGATTAAAGAAAAAACAAATATGGTGATTTTTTTTCTTGTTAGCGTTACATAGCATTTGTACCTTGATATTTCTATTGATCTTTAGTTAAGTGTGACATGTGGCACAATGAAGCGCGTTCGACTCACAAACAAATGGTTCCGGATTCGATTACCAAGCAGGGTGAGATGGACAGCCACCTGGAGTCTGTGGACAATTGTGACGTCCCATCTAGGTAAGTAAACTATAGTGATCTTGTTAACCCGTACAGTACTGGTCACGCCCTATTAACCCTTTATTGGCGGCGCGCAACTTATGTCGTGTGAAAGAAATTTGGACTAAGTGGCGGTTCACAACTTATGTCGTGTGCCATTTTCACCACATAATGTTGCTGAGAGAGAGAGATAAGTGGTGGGAGGAGAGTAGCAAGCGTATGACTGCTCCAGACCACCGCGGCGGACCTACTGACATGAATCCCACCCTCCCCCACCCTCACGCACTCGCTACACAGGGAATTATGTAGGGAAACTACCTAATTACATGGTTTTTGCACTCGTGTTGCGCGATCGTTGCAAGAAAACTAGCGGTCGTATAAGGATGGTTTGGGTGTCATTGGAAAGCTCTATCAGGGATAGATACTTGTTTTACATTCTGGGTCTTATTTAGGCATCAAAATGATCACGTAAACAACCCTATATAGGGTAAAAACACCCCGCTGGGCGGTACATATAAATTACCCTCTAGGCTGCTCGTAAGGTGTTAATTGTACTCTGGAAACTATTAGTATATTTGATTAAGCCTAGGAAGGACGTCGACTACGGACAATCTCAGTTAATCCTTATAGCTACCTTACTAAGATTCATAACATCGTCTAAATGTAGCTAAACTCAAATAAAAAAGATGTCGCTGGTACAGAAAGGGTTAATAAACAATAACCCCTGGGTACCAAGTTGGATAATTACTCCGAGTGACCCAACACAGGCTTCAGAGGGCAAGGTCACGGAGATTAGCGTCGCGGCATCTTAGTGTAAGTCCCCCCAAAATACTTGAGTTTACTTTAATTTTAGTACATAAACAACTTAGTGGACAATTTCCACTTGAGGGATATTTTTCTTGACCCCTTTCTCCCTCATGTGTAGCCCCATGGCTTTTGATGTTTTAAAAGGTTCGGCTGATTAGTTTGACAATTTTGTGACCTTTCGCCCATTTTATGTGTCAATATGTATACTGTTCGTCATTTAGGTGTCGATTTTTTCCTGGCTAGCGATAGCGAGCCTGTAATGTATGAAGAACTGGCCGGTACATTTCCCTACCGAAAAATGTAAAACTGTATCTCGAAGGGTGGTCTAATTTTTTTTTTTTTTTAGTATTATTATTATTAAGTTTGATGGAGGTCGAACGAGGAAAACAAATATATATTTTGTTTATATACAAAAAAAAAAAAAAAAAAAAAAGCCATCCCCCCTTAATGAAAGGTAGCGTAGCATAATCGTAATCGATAATTAACTGTGGGCGATAACCAATCCAAATCAGCCGGAAAAAAGAAAAGAAAAAAGACATGCAAGCGCCACCGCTACTTCAAAGCCTCCCTTTCTTTACAGAATAACTATTGGATTACTTCAACACAGTTCCCTGTCAACTTTAACTTCGTAAAATTTAATATATTGGATTTTTTTTAGTTTTGAGAGCAGGTGTGGGTCACTCACGAGCTGCATGGTGTGCGGGGATATGTAGGAGAATTTTATTATTATTATTAAAGTAGAAAAGCCCTCCACCAATCACCAAGCCTCCTCTTACCTGCTCCCCTCGCCAGCTGAGTTTGACACACCTCCCCAGCCGGCCAATCAGCGGCCTCCATTTTCGGAGCGCACAGCTGGACTTCCAACCTCACCTCTAAATTCGCTCTCGTTCTCTTCCCGGCCATTTTCCTCTGGTTGCAATAGGTCCAATACCTCGGTGCCAGCCCTATACTCCCGTAAGCCACTGAAAAACATTTGCAACCAGCTTCCTGGAACTTATTATGAAGAGAAGAGAGTGGACGTGGGGAAAGCGAGTATTCAGAGCGAGCGGGCTGCCGCGCGAGCCGCTCAGCCAATCACAGCATGGGAGAGCGGGAGGCATGACTATAAAGGGAGGGGGGGGGGGGGGGCAGGTTGCAAAATCGGCCTTGGCGTAGGTCGTATCACTAGGGTAAATTTGATTACTTGCTTCACCTTTCCTATATACTTCCGTTCCCTATGTGTTGTCCGTCATGTCCCCTCTCGAAAAGTATCCTCAAACTGTCTCTCCAACAAAAACCAGCTCACGCAAGTTGGGTCAAGCCCCGACGCCTTCATCTCCTACTAAAATTCACTTCCTCACCCCCTACTACTTCCTCTGTACCAACTCTAGTATTCGAAGCATAAGAGTGATCAAATTTTCATTACTTGCTTCACCTTTCCTATATACTTCCGTCCGTCCGGGCAGGTTGCAGATTCCGCTTCCATCTCCACCATGGCTCGCACACACATCACAGGCTACAACTACCGCAACCCCAACACTATGATAAAGACCAATATAGCGGGATTTGTCAAGTGGTATAATGTAAAACAGGGTTATGGTTTCATCACTAGACTGGATAATAACACAGATATATTTGTTCATCACAAATCAATATCTAAATTCAACTCCAATTATTATCCATCCCTAGGAGAAGGTGAACAAGTGGAATTCAACATCAAACCCGGGCAGAAAGGACCAGAAGCTCACCAAATCACTGGCCCTGCAGGTGCAGCAGTAAAAGGCTCACATCTTGCTCGCCGAAAACACCAAGTTAGCAAGTCACCAAGACACAACGAGGAACCTGACACCATGGCCAGTATATATGCCTGTATTCAAGCTGCCACAGTCATTGCTGGCCCCAACAAACATCATCTATGTCAGATAATCCCTCAAATACTCCAATATAACGGACTACCAACCATCTACATCCCTCCTGAAGTCTTGGTTTTTCGAAAACAACAGAAGAAACCACGAAGGAAAGCAGAAGAACACCCCAACATCACCATAGAAGACAACTCCTCCATCAACCTAGAAGACCTTGAGGAGGAGGACAATGCTGAAGAAAATGATGAAGACTACGAAGAAGATCCAGAAGAGGAAGAAGAAGAAACTCCTGAATATCAAGACAACACTCCTTCTCCTCCCCCTCCAGTTCTAACCCCTCAAGTTGAAAAAACGGTGAAGGAGAAACTACTTACCCCTCAAGTTGAAAAAAGGATGAAGGAGAAGCTTACAAAAGACCATCTGGAAGCTTATAATTTTTTGGACGATCTTGAAAAACTTACTCCTGCTGAAATGAAAAAAAAGTACCCAAAATACAACATAGAGGAGGCAACTACACCTTCAGGAATGCGACTTCACTCCAAGTCACTCACCTTTCAGGAAGAAATTCTTGATGCTTATGAAGAGTTATTCGATACCCAATAACTTAGACAAGTTAATCTCTTCTCCAGCACTGAACATCAAAATATCTTTTCTTTTTACTACTATTTATTTATTTTATTTTTTATTATTATTATTTATTTATTAGATTTAATTATTATTATTATTATTTTTGTTTTCCTTTTTAATAATACGGTTGCCCTACCATGAATAAAGCAAGGTGGTATGCCCACTAACTTTTAATCTACTATTTGATTTCAAAATTTCCTACTTTATCTTCCTGACCAAAACCTCTACTTCTCCTCCCCCCCCCCCCTTCCCCCGCTAGGGGAACTTTAAAAAAAAAAAAAAAAAAAAAAAAATAGTTGCAAGATCATTCGCCGCTCGGACGGCACTGGGCTAACTTCTCGCCACCTAATTACTCTCTCTCGCTTGGGCACCCACGGGAACTGGGCTCCAGCCTCCCAACCCTCGCCCTTTGTTCCAGAAGGCCCACCTCAGGCCTATCATCAGCTCTTCCCTACTAAGGCAGATACACCTTCAGTATCCGGCCGCCTGTCGTCGCATCGCAGGCTTACATACCTACAGCCAAGCGATTCAAGAGGACGACAGATAGGAGAGGGGAGCAAAGATTTCCGGTTGATTTAAAGAGAGAGAGAGACTGCAGAACTAACCCAGTAACCACCAGAAATAATACTTGATGTGTCCTTATAGGACAGACTAAAGAGAAAAGATCCTAGACTTATATTGACATAAACTGATGCTGTGTTAAGAATAGTTATTTTTGTTAGCAAAGGCGTAATGCCGAGAGTTATAATTAGATAGGATCTGATAGGAAAAATTTAAGTATAAAGTAAAAAGGGGGGGGAAATCAATTCTTAAAGACAGGGGCAACCAATAGTCTCAGGGGAAAACAGTTGTGGTAAGATGCCCGATAGGTCAGTTATAGATAGGAAAGGACACTCGTCCACATAAGTAACGAACTCGTTTGTTAAAAAGGAAACTATATTCATTATCATTTGCGAGGACAATTGGGATAGTTTTGAGGGAGCGTTAAGGACGTCTCGTCCACTATAGTAATGTATTCATAAGAAGTTATATAAAGGATTAGACCGTGACGCTTTTCATATAGTAATTCATATAGTAATGTATTCATAAGAAGTTATATAAAGGATTAGACCGTGACGCTTTTCATATAGTAATTCATATAGTAATGTATTCTTAAGAAGTTATATAAAGGATTAGACCCTGACGCTTTTCCATGTAGAGGTCTTGAGGTATAGTTTAACCATTTAAGAAATATTATTGATTGAGTGTGTATTGTGAATATAGCTTATTTGTAATAGGATTGCGTGAGCGTATAAGTGGAAGGTGTTATCAATTAGATTTATCAAGGTAAAAGTGTAAACAACCTGTTCATGTGAGTAACTGTGTAATAGAATCCAAGATTGTATTTGAGAAGAAAATCTAACTAACTTGTAATTCCGGCCGGTTCATTTGTAGGAATATATTGTATAGGAGAGTGTTTAGGTACCCTTGTTGTAACGACGTCTTTGTTATATGAGTTAATGTAAGATATAGGAAAGAGTAGTATAGAGATTATATGTATTAATGCCTTGGTCTCGGGAGTAGACACAATAGGCACAGTGGACGTGTTTAATTCTTAAGGATAGATAAAGAATATAATTTTTATTCATTAGGTAAATAACGATTGATATATTAGGCCATGGTCTCCACCATAGACACAGCAGGGCTCGGAATAAACTATAGTAATTTAGAAACTAATAACGTGCCTTTGGATCGAAGTCGACTTGAGTCAATACCTGAATAACGGGAATTCAGCTAGGGAGTAACGGGAGCTCTAGGGTTCCAAAGTACAACCTATCTTGAATCGACATAATATTCAATCCGTGTCTTGAACTCATCTCGGCCCGAACAGAGAAACCGTTATTAGAGTAGTTAGGAAGTTTTGTTAAATAAAGTATACGAACTTCTAGATGACTGTCGATTTATCCCCCACATAAGTAGTATAGTCGAGAAATGAAAATAAATACTACATTTTGGTGGCAAGCGGTGGGATTCGAAAAATCATTTAGATTAAGTATAATTATCTAACAGAACAGACATCATGACAGGCGTATTACCATTCAGATTATGGGAAGAAGGGAAGGAAGAAATCGAGCTCTGGATCGAGCAGTTAGAATGTCAGTTCACGTTACTTGACGTAGGAGAAAATGGAAAGAAGATCGCCTATGGAAAGGCACACTTAGGCAAGGCCCTGAAAGATGTAAGAGTACGTCTAGAGGGACTTGTGTCATGGGCCGAAGTTAGGAGTTCCCTAATTGAAGAATTTGGCCGAGAAACCTCCACCAGGAAGGCCAGAGACAAACTGAACAGTCTGAAACTCGACGGCCAAAATGTGAGAGCCCTGAGGAGGGAAATCGCGAAAAATTTCAAACTAGCATATCCCCATACGGATCAAGAGAGCCAGGAGACGGAGATCAGGGAGATTATGATCCATGCATGCCCGGTGGAAGTTAGAAAGCACTGTATTATTCATGAAGTAAATACTACTAAGGAACTCATGGAGGTCATTAAAAAGATCATGGAGGATCGAGAAGTAAGAGAGGAAAAGACGAAAGGGGAGGAAGGGAACCCAAACAAAGAGTATCCGAGAACCCTGATCCGATGCTTCACCTGTAGACAGACCGGACACTTAGCTAGGAACTGTTCCAACCGTCCACAAGCCCCAACCCCTAGATTTAACCCCAGACCCACACTTCCAAACGATCGACCTTTACCAAGGGGAACCGATCCAAACCAGGGAGGAATGCTTCCGGTAGAATACAGGGAGACAGAAAGCCAGCCAAAAATCACGATGCCGGAAGAGAGAGAAAATTTTCTGTTAAACCTCACATATAAGGGCGGTATATTGAGGTCAACATCTTAGAGAGACAAACGCCTTGTGAAACTATAGTAATAAATGGGAAAGCCGCCATCATGCTAATTGATACAGAGGCAAACAGAAGTTGTCTTTTAGAGAATTTTGTAAAAAAAAAAATCAGAAAGAAGTGGGCCCCTTAAATCAAACCAGTATTCAGTTGTCAGGAGCCGGGGGTCAACCACTGACGATCCTAGATCCTAAGGAAAACTAAGACGGTAGTAGTACAATGGAAAGGAATTAAATTCACCACCGATTTCTGTGTTTTATCGGGAAAATCGAATAGTGGAGTCGATGGGTATCTGGAGATAGATCTCATGAGTCAGTTGGGGGTAACTATCCAGTGTGGGCCGAAAGACACAACGACCACCCTGCGCCCTCAAATAGTAGCTACCACAGGAAAACTGTCTATCCCCCCTATCTATCTATCTATTGCCTTACGCCGTGATCCCCGAAGGGGTGGCCATTAACGAACCGCCCCCATGCACCTCTGTCCCCAGTCAGTCGACGCCCCTCCCCCCAACCAGCACCGCCCTCGTTCATATACTTCCTCACTCCATCCTTCCACCTCTCCTTCGGTCTACCTCTCCCTCTCTGTCCCTCTACCTCGATCTCGTACACCCTCTTAGTCATTCTCTCGCTTTCCATACGTTCCATATGGCCGAACCATCTCAAGTTGTTCCTTTTCACACTTTCCAGCACATCTACCTCCACACCACACATCCTTTTTACTTCTTCATTAGTCTGTCTATCCCTCCATGTAACTCTGCATGCACTTCTTAAGTAATTCATTTCCACTGCTCGCACTCTTGATCTGAGTCTCTTCTCAAACGTCCATGCTTCGCTTCCGTAAGTCAATGTCGGGATTACCACACTGTCATGCAAGGACTTCTTCACTTTCATACTGACCACCCTATTTCTTGTTACTGCTTTCAGCGTTCCTACAACCCTCTTCCCCTGTTGTACCCTCTCCCGCACTTCTTCATCCATACTCCCATCTTTACTCAACACACTGCCACACACTGCCCAGATACTTAAAAGAGTCTATCCCCCCTTGATCTTGGGAAATGATAGAGATTCCTCCAACCCCGGGCATGACTGCCGGGATTTTTTAACCTGATGCACAGAATAAAGTGAGAATATCTCCCACCGTTATTCCTACCGACCAGAGGAAACTAGTTCTAGCCAACTTTGGCGATGACACAATTAATTATCAAAAAGGAAAACTGTTAGGACAAGTCACACCCACTCAACCCACCACTGTTGGAACTGACGGACCTGTGAACTTACCTGAAATTCCGAAACAATTAACGTCAAATCAAGCAAATACCTTACATGAATTGCTCTGGACGTACCAAGATGTGTTTGCTCAAAACGAAGGGGACCACGGATCGGCCTGAACCCGACACACCCACGAGATACACACTCAAGGGCCTCCTATTAGGCAACCCTATAGACGACAAAATCCCATTATGAGACAAAGAAAAGGAACAAGTCGAGGAAATGGATAAGCAGGGGATAGTAGTAGAGTCCTACAGTCCGTGGTCATCTCCAGTAGTCCTGGTAAAAAAAAAAAGATGGGTCTACTCGGTTTTGTGTAGATTATCGAAAGTTAAACGATGTCACCATCAGAGACGCGCAACCCCTACCTCGTATTGATGACTCGCTTGAATCACTCAATGGGTCAACCTGGTTCTCTACCCTAGACCTACAGAGTGGATACTGGCAAGTACCAGTTAGGTCAGAGGACCAAGAGAAAACCGCATTTGCCACAAGTGAAGGCAAACTCTACCAGTTTACCGTCTTGCCTTTCGGAGTTTGCAACGGACCAGCCAGTTTCACTAGAGTCATGGACGAAGTATTGAGGGGATTAACCTGGAAAACTTGTTTAGCTTACTTGGATGATATTATAATCTTTTCCGCTAGTTGGGAGGAACATATTCACCGACTACAAGAAGTGTTAGAAAGAATCAGGGGGGCAGGACTTAAACTGAAGCCGTCAAAATGCCAATTAGGGGCCCGTGAGGTGGCATATCTAGGGCATGTGGTTTCCAGTAAAGGTATTCAACCGGACCCACATAAAGTGAGATCTATTGCAGAAATCTCACCCCCATCCTCTGTCAAAGAGATCCGAGCGTTTCTGGGAATGGCATCCTATTATCGAAGGTTTATAACCAACTTTTCAAAAATTGCTCGCCCCATGACTAAGAGACTGGAAAAAAGGAGGAGGTTCGACTGGGACCAGAGTTGTCAGATAGCTTTTGTTCATCTGAAACAAAAATTAACTTCTAACCCCATAGTTTGTCATCCGGATTTTACCAAGCCGTTTCAGCTATACACCGACGCTTCTGATGAAGGGCTCGGAGCCATATTGGCCCAGAAAGTGGACGGAAAGGAAAGCATAGTAGCATGTGCTAGCCGGACGCTAAATAAGGGCGAAAAGAATTACAGCGTTACAAAAAAGGAATGTCTAGCTCTAGTGGGGGCTGTACAATATTTCTGTCCATATCTAGCTGGGGTCCATTTCGAAGTTATCACGGACCATCATAGCTTGCAATGGCTCAGGAAAATGAAAACGGAAGATGGACTATTTGTCAGGTGGAAGGGGATTTTGGAGGAATACTCCTTTGAAGTTAGACATAGACCAGGTAAACTGCACACTAAGGCCGATGGCCTGTCTCGACTACCGGTAGCACCCGTCCAACACACTGAACCTAACAGGGAAGAGCATGACCTTAGGTATGGCGACAAAGTAAAATTCTCTGAGGGAGCCTGGAGGGATTCTAAAGATCGGATAGTACTTGATTATTCAGAGGCTAAACACATGATCCAAATCCTTCACGGACAAGAAGGAAGGGGGGCTCATTTGGGACAGTCTCGAGTTCTAAAGAAATTTAATGAAAGGTACTGGACCAAGAGGGCCGACCAGATTGTTAAAGAAGTTGTTCAAAATTGTTTGGGATGTCAAAGGGGCAAAGATGGATGGGGACCTAGACAGTCGCCCGGACACATTACGGCCGGTAAACCGTGGGACAAATTATCTGTGGATATTATGGGACCTCTGCCCCGACAGACGAACAAAAGGTACATCTTAACCTGCGTCGACATCTTTACCAACTACACGGTTGCTTACGCCATTCCGGACAAGAAAGCCGAAACCATGGCTAGGGCTATCCTAGAAACGGTAATTTTTTTATATGGCACCCCTGGAGGTATTCTGAGTGATAGGGGAAAAGAATTTAATAATGAAATCTGGCAACACTTGGGAGAAGCCTTGGGCTACCGGATACAGCACACCTCCCCGTATTACCCCCAGGGGAATGCTGTATGTGAAAGGAAGCATAGGGAGTTAGCCAACTGTATCCGGGCTAGTCTGAGCTAACAAGGGGAGAGAATCGTCCGAGGTTGGCCGGAACTTCTACCACGGTTTGTAGGACTACTGGGTATTCTCCTTATGAGATTATTTTCGGAATCACACCGAAATTGCCTCAAGAACGATTATTACCCTACCCCAGGCCTTCCGCCACATATTCCCAACCAGGACAATATATATAGGAACAAGGGGAGCGACGGCAGCAAGTTCATGAACATATTACCCAGCAACAGCCTAAGAACGTTTCTCTAAATTATCCTTATTACCGGGGGGAATATATTCTGCTGAAGAGACATCATCCCACCCGAGCTGGTAAACTGGAAGAGAAATACGAGGGTCCCTTCAGGGTTGTAGAGATAAACGGGCCCTATCAAGTGTTGTACTTGCATCATGGGGATATTGTGTCAGCTACCCATATTCGTCACACTAAACGATATGTAGGTATTTTACCACCAGATATGAGCGAGTGGAGTAGCGAGGAAGGGAGCGAGGAGGAGATAGAATTCGGGGCTGATGACCCTAGTACTTCCGCAGCTCGACCTAATGTTGGAGGTCCTAACCTGAACAGGAACTATTCAAAGGACTCTCCGTTCTGGTGGTCTCTTAGTCGCAAACCTAACGAGAGTCTCCCTGAGTTTGGGCAAGAGAGAAACGTAGGAGACGAAGAGACTGCGCCAAGTGGGGAAAATGATTACTATGAGCTTACCGATGATGAAAAGTCTACGGTCCCCGACAGCGAAGCTTCAGATCTCCCGAGAGATTTCAATAAGACTTTAAGTAGTGAGGAAGAGTGTTTTCGAGACGAGGTAGAAACGAGAGACGTATTTCTTGAAGGCAAACGTATATTTGGCTCTCCCTCAGCTAAAGTAAATGAATCTAGAGAAAATCCTTTGACTAATGTTCCGGATAAAAATCCAGCTAGAGCGTCTAAACCCACGGGCCCCAAAGAAACCCTTACTCGTAGTGGTAGGATTAGCCGTCCACCAATCAGGTACCCGGAGGAGGGTATAAATAGGACCCCCGAGGCACGTGCCTGACAGTTGCAAGGCACCATGCCTCTCCCCTCTGACCCTCAGTACCGACTCCGTCGACTAGTAGCAATGGTCGATGGAAAAGGACAGAGAACAAACACTACCAGGGCCTTCAAACAGCTTCTCAGTCATCCCGGGCAGGTTATATTAGCTAAAACTGCCATGGCAAATAAAAATCCTGCACTCCAGCTACACAGATGCCTTTGTGAGCACAGTGGACTGGTGGAGTGGCAGCCAGATGGCCAACATTTTAGGGGAACAGTGTTATGGCGATCAGGAGCTCGCCTTAAGTTAGTAGGGGGTGAAAAAGTAGAAAAGCCCTCCACCAATCACCGCGCCTCCTCTTACCTGCTCCCCTCGCCAGCTGAGTTAGACACACCTCCCCAGCCGGCCAATCAGCGGCCTCCATTTTCGGAGCGCACAGCTGGACTTCGACCTCACCTCTAAATTCGCTCTCGTTCTCTTCCCGGACATTTTCCTCTGGTTGCAATAGGTCCAATACCTCGGTGCCAGCCCTATACTCCCGTAAGCCACTGAAAAACATTTGCAACCAGCTTCTAGGAATTTATTATGAAGAGAAGAGAGTGGACGTGGGGAAAGCGAGTATTCGGAGCGAGCGGGCTGCCGTGCGAGCCGCTCAGCCAATCACAGCACGGGAGAGCGGGAGGCGTGACTATAAAGGGAGGGGGGGGGGGGGGCAGGTTGCAAAATAATTCGCCGCTCGGACGGCACCGGCTAATTTCTCGCCACCTAATTACTCTCTCTCGCTTGGGCACCCACGGGAACTGGGCTCCAGCCTCCCAACCCTCGCCCTTTGTTCCAGAAGGCCCACCTTAGGCCTATCATCAGCTCTTCCCTACTAAGGCAGATACACCTTTAGTATCCGGCCGCCTGTCGTCGCATCGCAGGCTTACATACCTACAGCCAAGCGATTCAAGAGGACGACAGATAGTAGAGGGGAGCAAAGATTTCCGGTTGATTTAAAGAGAGAGAGAGACTGCAGAACTAACCCAGTAACCACCAGAAATAATACTTGATGTGTCCTTATAGGAGAGACTAAAGAGAAAAGATCTTTGACTTATATTGACATAAACTGATGCTGTGTTAATAATAGTTATTTTTGTTAGCAAAGGCGTAATGCCGAGAGTTGTAATTAGATAGGATCTGATAGGAAAAATTTAAGTATAAAGTAAAAAAGGGGGGGGGGGAAATCAATTCTTAAAGACAGAGGGGCAACCAATAGTCTCAGGGGAAAACAGTTTTGGTCAGTTGCCCGATAGGTCAGTCATAGATATCAGAGGACACTCGTCCACATAAATAACAAACTCGTTTGTTAAAAAGGAAAATATATCCATTATCATTTGCGAGGACAATTGGGATAGTTTTGAGGGAGCGTTAAGGACGTCTCGTCCACTATAGTAATGTATTCATAGGAAGTTATATAAAGGATTAGACCGTGACGCTTTTCCATGTAGAGGTCTTGAGGTATAATTTACCCATTTAAGAAATATTATTGATTGAGTGTGTATTGTGAATATAGCTTATTTGTAATAGGATTGCGTGAGCGTATAAGTGGAAGGTGTTATCAATTAGATTTATTAACCTAACAAGTGCGCATGGGGGTTATTGGAAACGTCCTGACGTATTTGAGGTGTTTCCGTCACTAAAATATTCATTGTACCATTAATAGCATTAATACTTATCCATATGCGCCTATTATGGGTTGATTATTAAGGTATTAACCTGAAACAACAATAAAACTAGTGAAAACAGCGTTTGGATGGTCAAAATCGGAGATATAGCCCGCGAGTTGTATAATGTATGGGTGAGGCAAGCTGCTTTCCCGCCAATTTCCCCCAAGGCCACTGAGACACAGTCGATCGATACTCTCTCTCTTTCTCTCTTGCATTCGCTTGCTATCAGTGATGACCACACCCTGTAACCGGATTTCTAATGTTAGCACGAAAATATACCTCAGAATAAGGGAATAACAGGGAAAATAGGTGATAACTGAAGGAGAGGAGGAAAGTGGGGAAGGAGGGGAGGTAGAGGACTGAGATTTTGCATGGCCCAGGGGCCAAAAAAAAGAAAAACAAAAAAAGAAAAAAAAAGAAAAGAAAAAAATAGATGTCAAAAGTTGATTTTTTGTTTTCTCTGACTCTTAAGAGTCTCCCCACAGTCCGCCGGGGGAACTCTTAAGAGTCTCCCCGCAGTTCCCGGGTTAAGGCATAGACTACAGGAGATCGGGACTGGACACAAAAATGGAACTCTGCAGTAAGGGACCCAAAATCGGAGAACGAGCCCCCAAGTTCGAACCTCGAAACCGCGAAAATGTGATATTTTCGCGGTTTCGAGGTTCGAACTTGGGGGTTCGTTCTCCAATTTTGGGTCCCTTACTGCAAAGTTCCATTGTCGTGCCCAGTCCAGATCTACTGTAGTCTATGATTAAGGTAAAGAGTGTAAACAACCTGTTCATTTGAGTAACTGTGTTATAGAATCCAAGATTTTATTTGAGAAGATAAGCTAACTATCTTGTAATTCCGGCCGGTTCATTTGTAGGAATATATTGTCTATTCAGAGAGTGTTAAGGTACCCTTGTTGTAACGACGTCTTTGTTATATCAGTTAATGTAAGATATAGGAAAGAGTAGTAATGAGATTATATGTATTAATGCCTTGGCCTCGGGAGTAGACACAATAGGCCCAGTGGACGTGCTTAATTCTTAAACCTTGTCTATCGGGGCCCGACTTAAGTCTGTATCGAAAAATTTGGACTATGTGGCGGGGCCCGACTTAAGTCTGTGTGCAATTTTGCCGCAATATTGGCTCTGAGAGAGAGACGAGCGAGGGGAGGAGCCTGGGTTACCTCATGACCGCTCGCCACGGCCGCCGTGGACCGACTGAGATGTACTCCACTTACATCCACCCTCACTCCCTCGCTACATACGTAATTATATAAAGAAATTGCCGTATTTTAGCAATTTTATCCTTCGGTTGCACGATCGTTGCAAGACAACCAGTGATCGTAGAAGGATAGTTCGGGTATCATTGGAAAGCTCAATTTACGCCCTTTCAGGGATACATACTTGTATTACGCTCTGGGTCTTGTTTATGCATGAAAAAGAGCACGGAAACAACCCCATTTATGGTAAAAAAAAAACCTGCTGGGCGGCACAGTGAAATATACTCCACCACCCGCTCTTTGAGCGTTAAGGATAGATAAAGAATATCATTTTTGTTAAGTAGGTAAATCACGTTTGATTTATTAGGCCATGGTCTCCACCGTAGACACAGCAGGGCTCGGAATAAACTATAGTAAATTAGAAACTAATAAAGTGCCTTTGGATCGAAGTCGACTTGAGTCAATACCTGAATAACGGGAATTCAGCTAGGGAGTAACGGGAGCTCTAGGGTTCCAAAGTACAACCTATCGTGAATCGACGTAATATTCAATCCGTGACATGAACTCATCTCGGCCCGAACAGAGAAACCGTTATTAGAGTAGTTAGGAAGTTTTGTTAAATAAAGTATACGCACTTCTAGATGACTGTCGATTTATCCCCCACATAAGTAGTATAGTCTAGAAAAGAAAAGAAATACTACAATTATTATTATTATTATTATTATTATTATTATTAGTAGTAGTAGTAGTAGTAGTAGTCAATCAATCAATCAATCCAGCTTTATTTCATATTATACAATACATATATTGTTAAATTCAGAGAAAGATAACCATTTTATATTAAAAACAAATTGTCATCGTAAGTGGTTAAAATAATGTTAATAAAAAATACTCAAAAGTATCAAAATACACCTATTAAAATGATATTGTAACTTAAATATTTAATTACAAGAGAAAAGTTTAACACTTTCTTATTTAATTAAGAGCCACACCTGTTACTGGTTCGTGGTTCTGTACCCAGGTAATTCTAGATTTAATTATGTCTAAATCATTATCTTGTAGATCGATTTCATACATAGTTTTAAAGTAGTGGTAGTAGTAGTAGTAGTAGTAGTAGTAGTAGTAGCAGTATCATTATCATTATTATTATTAGTGTTATTATTATTATTATTATTATTATTATTACCGGGTAGGCTATGGACGAGAACCTTTATACGGTGGCCTTCATAAATAATTATTTAGTGTTTATTTGAGACAGTATACATTTATTAAGGGGGGATGGTTCACGTTTTGTTTTTTTCATATATATAGTATTTTTCTAGTTTCCTCCCTAGACCTCCATCAAACTTAAAAATACAACACCAGGATCCCCCTTCAAGATATATTTGTACATTTTTCGGTAGAAAAATATCCCGGCCAAATGCCGATTCCTCCTAAATTACAGGCTCATTATCGCTCGCCAGGAAATAATCGATACCTAAATGACATGGACAGTCTTAATATTGACAAAGAAAAGGGGCGAAATGTCTTAAAATCGCCAAACTAATGGAACCAACGTCTGAAAATCTAGGGCTAAACATGAAGGAGAAGGGGGTCCAGAAAAACGGCCCATGTCCCCTGAACAAGAAAAATGGTACTTGATAATGAAGACGAAGATAAAAATATCAACATATATAATTTGAGTACCACGATTAGTCAATTACAGAAACTAGTTACCTCAGTCAAAGGCCGACGTACTATACCGCCTGAAGTGATACATGTTATAACTTCCACTTAGCAATTCTGACAAGCTAATTAAGGGGAGATGGGCCGTTTTTCTGACCCCCATTCTTCCTCATGTTTAGCCCCATTATTTTTCAGTTTTTACGATGCTTGCCCCATTAGTTTGTCGATTTTAAGACCTTTCACCCCATTTCTTAGTCAACTATAAGACCTTTTGTGCTATTTAAGTCATAGGATGAGCTAAAAACTGATTCTTGGAGAGAGTTCCAGAGCTCAGCTGTTGAATAGAAGAAAGATTGAGAATAACGTTGCACTCTTGGGTTGGCGAGTTGCACAGAGTAGGGGTGGGATTGTGTTGCAAGTCGGGTGCTACGTGCTCTACGAAGAAGGGGTGTTACACACTGAGAGAGGTCTGAGGAACACTGAGTATTTTATTAGCGGTAGAATAGTGAGAGAGATGCATCATTGTGGGGAAGAGAGAGAGACTACAGAGAATTGGTGAGTGGACGTGAGTTAATGAGATGGAAGACTTTGTCTAGAAATGGTGTGTGCGAGGATCCTCCCTACACGTGTGAACAAAATTCAATACATGGACCCACTGCGCCCCTGTGGGCCTGTACAGAGCAAACAGCTGCGCAGGGGCAGGGGCAAGAGTGGTAATATGATCTTTCCAAGAGAGATAGGAAGAAAAAGAGACCGAGAATATTAAGGGAAGATGAAGGATTAATTTGTATGTTGTTGAAGAGTAAGTGTTAGTTTTCTGGAAGGGGGCGACGAGTAGACAGATGGAGAAATTGAGTTTTGGAAGCATTGAAAGTAACAAGGTTTTCTCTGCCCCATTTAGAGATAGTAGAGATATCAGAAGATAGGTGCTCTATGGCCTCCTTACGTGAGTTGGAATAGGGTAGAGTGCCATTCGTTCAGTCGGTCAGTAGTATAGTGCGATTAATAACAAATAATTCCCTCTCTTATACATACGAGAGATGCTGCACCCCTTGCGATATTTTATAGATATTATGGTTACTATTCAGGAGAACTTGCTTTAATTGTGCCACCTCTTCGCATCTTTCCTCGAGGTACTAGGGCAGCTTGAAACGTCATTGATTAAATAATTTCTCCTCCACAATGAAGAAATGCGGCATCTCAAAACTCATTTATTCCCCTAACCACCTCTCTGTGAAACTCACTTTGTTTAGAGTAATGTTCCACCAATATTCAACCCACAGCAGTTTAAATCAAATTGCTACAAACTCTTTATGAAGGAGGATGCCATTAGGCATGTGGATTTTGTCTACATTAAATATGTTTTACCTTCCTCCCTTCTCTTGAATTAAAAGTATAACCAGAAGACCGTGGGCATACAACCACCCGTACGGTATGTTGTATCAAGAGACATAAGCCATAACTCTAACTCCCAGGCTGCTGGATCATGACGGTCGGTGTAGGTAATCTAATACTGCGGGGAAGGGAAATTTAATTAGTAAAAAGATTGGCAAGGGGAGCAGATGGAAAAGGCTGAATATAGAATGAAGAATAATAAGGACAGCGAAATCATTTTGTTTCGCTCTGCTAACGGGAGGGATATGTAATTTAAAGTATAATATAATGATAAGGTTGATGCATATTTTCAACAGGTAAGATCAAAATGAATGTATATGGAGTTTGAATATAATATATATATATATATATATATATATATATATATACAGTATATATACCTGTATATATACAGTATATATATATATATATATATATACTGTATATACAGTATATATAAATATATATATATATATATATATATATATATATATATATATATATATATATTAGGGTGGCGTTCTGAGAGTGAGGGTCTGAGTCTCGAGGGTGAGACAGTGACGCACTTGAACGAAGCAACCAGCCGCTTCAGAGATGAAGCTGCTTCAAGCCATGAATGGATGCTTCACATGTCTCACTCCCCAGACTGGAAAAAGACCTCACGGGCTTCACCGTGTTGAGCGGTGGAATGTACAGGCTCTCAGCCTATGCCCGAGAGGGAGTAGTTGGAATATAGAAAACAAAATATATATATATATATATATCTATATATATATCTATATATATATATATATATATAATCTGCCTACAATCTAATTGTTACTGTATAAATTAGTCTCAGAATGTGTATACATAATATTAATAATAATAATAATATAATAATAACAATAATAATAGTAATAATAATAATAATAATAATAATAATAAACAATAAATAATAGATAATAATAAACAATAATAATATAAAATATATAATAATTATAATAATATACAACAATAATAATAACAATCAACAATAACACAATATATTATAATTATAATAATATACAACAATAATAATAACAATCAACAATAACACAATATATTATAATTATAATAATATACAACAATAATAATAACAATCAACAATAACACAATATATAATACTAAATAATAAACGTGATCCAGATTAAGTGTGACATTCAATTTCCGCAACTGAGGGTCATTTTATGAGACAGGTATTTTCCAACTTCCTCTTACAAAACCATTCCGGGGTCCCATATATTACTATTATCACCGGGATTATTAAGGGGAGAGGGTTGTCTTTTCTGGAACCCTCTTAGCCCTCATGTTAAGCCCCATGCGTTTTTAGATTTTATGACATTCGGCCCATTTGTTTGGCGATTTTAAAAACTTTCATCTACTTTTCTTTTTCAATATAAATTAAGACCTTTCGTGCCATTTAGGTGTCGATTTTTTCCTGGCGAGCGTAAGCTAGCCTGTAATTTTGGAGGAAATGGCCTTGCAGTCGGGACATTTTGGAGGAAATGGCCTTGCAGTCGGGACATTTTGGAGGAAATGGCCTTGCAGTCGGGACATTTGGAGGAAATGGCCCTTGCAGTCGGGACATTTTGGAGGAAATGGCCTTGCAGTCGGGACATTTTGGAGGAAATGGCCTTGCAGTCGGGACATTTTGGAGGAAATGGCCTTGCAGTCGGGACATTTTGGAGGAAATGGCCTTGCAGTCGGGACATTTTGGAGGAAATGGCCTTGCAGTCGGGACATTTTTCTACCGAAATGATATCAGAGAAGTGAGCGATGCTATGCGATATATATATATATATATATATATATATATATATATATATATATATATATATATATATGTGTGTGTGTGTGTGAACTATGTGGTGATAAATGAAATAATATGATATTTTATTATATGAGTGAGTGATGATATAGTGTGTGTGTGTGTGTGTGTGTGTGAGAGTGTGTTAGGGAATAGAGACGGAGAGATATGAACACATTTCCAATGCATTAAAAATAATAGACGTTGAGGGAGAAGAATGTAAAAGCCAAAAAATATAATACATAAATAAATAACAAACACATTGTAGATAAAAAAAAAGGTGAGGAGAAATATAGAAAGAACACGCCTACGCAGCTCTAGAAAACTGAACACAAAAACAAAGAAACAAAGAAATATTCGATGGTTGCAACAGGCTGGTAGGGATGGAAGAGAGATCAAATAGAGAGAGAGAGAGAGAGAGAGAGAGAGAGAGAGAGAGAGATAGAGAGGCGGGAGGGGAAGGGGGAGGGGAGAGAGAGACACGAAAATGTAACGTGTTAGCAAAAACAAAAATAACTGAAACACAATGAAAAAGGGAGCACATAGATATCAAAATTGTTTTGAAAGTGAAAACTGCGTAAGAGCTCACATCTCTTCAAAGCAAATGGAGGAAACATTGTAATTAAGGGGATATATATATATATATATATATATATATATATATATATATATATATATATAATTATATTTATACTGACGCAAACCCTTCTCTGTATCCTCCTACTAGTAACAGCGACCATCGTACGATAACTTTCACTTTAAACTTTACTAGTAACGAACCAAATAGTAGCATCGAAAAAGTCCCTAATTTCAAGAAAGCAAACTTCCATAAACTTAGAGTTATGTTTAAAGAAACTGACTGGAGCTTTTTAATTAACAATAACGACATAAATACATCTTGGAAGTTATTCGAAACCACTTACCTAAAAGCAGTGCAAGACTGCATACCATCGAAAATACGGCGTCCAGGCCATAATAATAAGCCCAAATGGTGGAATAAAGATATTTCAAACTGCCTGCTTGCTAAAAAATTTGCTAATGATAGATTAAAATCCTCACAAAATGACGAAGAACGGGTGAAATTTGTAGAGCTACAACGCAAAGCCAAAAAGTTAATTAAGCAAAGTAAAGAGACCTTAGAGTTACATATTTCGAATCAAAGTAAAACAAACCCGAAAGAATTCTATAGTTATATCAGAAAGAAAAAAGTAGTTACTTCAACTGTTGGACCGTTAGTCGATGAAAATGGAGAATACACCAAAGATGAAGTACAAATGAGTAATGCCCTCAATACCTTCTTTGCATCAGTTTTTACAACAGAAGACCTCAGTGATATCCCTACACCATCGCCGATTCAGATTGATAATTCAGATGTTCTAAGCAATATCACCGTTACAGAGACAGAAGTATTGAATTGTTTAGATAAACTCAAGGGAAATAAAACGCCAGGACCTGATACAATCTCGCCTAGAATTCTAAAGGAAGCTAAGGATGAGCTCTCCAAACCACTGACATTACTATTCAATAAATCCTTGCAGTCTGGAACTATGCCTGATCAGTGGAAGCTAGCCAACGTAACACCGATATTAAAAAAAGGCAGCAAATCCCTACCCAGTAACTATCTTCCAATTAGCTTAACCTCAGTTGTATGTAAAATGCTAGAAACGGTCATACGAGACAGACTCGTAAATCACTTAGAGGAAAATAACATACTTAAAGATACTCAACACGGCTTTCGTAAAAAACGTTCCTGTTTAACAAACCTCTTAGACTTCTTCCACGATATCCTCAACCTCTACGATGAGAGTAAAGCTGTAGATATTATATACCTTGATTTTCAAAAGGCCTTTGACAAAGTTCCCCACAAACGTTTACTGCTAAAACTAAAAGCGCATGGAATACAAGACAGTGTGTTGAAATGGATAGAAAATTGGCTCAGCAACAGAAAGCAAAGGGTAGTCATAAATTGGAAGGCATCTAAATGGACCAATGTAAGTAGCGGGGTACCCCAGGGATCGGTACTAGGACCAATTATCTTTCTAATTTACATCAACGACATAGATGAGGGTCTCACCTGTACAATCTCAAAATTTGCTGACGATACAAAAATTGCAAATAGCGTACTCTCAAAAGAACAAGTTGACGATATGCAACACAATCTAGATAAATTGTCATGTTGGGCCCAAATTTGGCAAATGAGTTTCAATGCGGATAAATGTAAAGTACTACATGTCAGATACCTAAATGAGAAAGCAAACTATTCGATGAATGGCACTCAGCTTAAGAATGTAAACAGAGAAACCGATCTGGGAGTAACAATATCGAGTAACCTAAAACCGAGTCAACAATGTTCAGAAGTTGTTAAGAAGGCAAACAAAATAATTGGCTTTGTAGGCAGGTCATTTGAGCATAAATCCAAAGAAGTTATCCTAACCCTTTACAATTCCTTAGTCCGCCCTCTTCTGGAATACTGCGTTCAATTCTGGTGCCTTTATTACCAGAAAGATATAAACAAGCTAGAACGAGTTCAACGTAGAGTTACCAAAATGATACCTAGCCTAAAGAACAAACCATTCGAAGTGCGTCTTAGAGAATTAAATCTATTTCCTTTAACCCAGCGCAGATTAAGAGGTGACTTAATTCAAGTGTTCAAAATCATCAAAGGCATCGACAATATGAACTGTAGTAAGTACTTCACTATCGACCAATGTAATTACACGCGGGGAAACGGTTGCAAAATTATTGGAAAATCTTTTAACTCGCACGTATCTAAGAATTTCTTCTTCAATCGAGTTGTCAACTTGTGGAATGGGCTTCCCCGAAACGTTATAGACTGCATCACCGTTGATTCATTTAAACTCCGCCTAGACAAATATCTCATCAACCCGCGACTGACTGCGTTTGTAAATGAATAACTTTATTTTATCCCCCCCTCAGTTACTAACCCATCTGTCCTCTACTAACTTCCTAATCCTGCCACGGATATTAGTTCCAGGGCAGTAATTCCCTTTCCAATGTTCCCTTACCCACTCTAAACCACTGTTTGGACACTTGATCCTCAGTGTTTTGGAGGACAAGCAACCTAGAAGGGTCACTAGATATGTTGTTGCTTGATTTCCTTTGTACTCCTTTGTACTTTGTACTATCTCTATCCTCAGTTTCAAGCCAAAGATGGATGTTACGTATATGTGCGCAAAAATCTCGCTTTCTCTCGTGTTCCCAACTTTGACTCTTCTGAATTCTCAACTCTCTGGCTAAAGCTTTCTTGTCACTCTCAAACTAAATATTTCTGTGCTGTTCATCTCTCCCCTAATTCTACCGACTATCCATAATTCTTTGACTATCTAACTTCTAAAGTGGAACACATTCTATCCATCTCTCCTTTCGTTGAAATCTCCATCCTAGGAGATTTCAACGTTCACCACCACCAATGGCTTTCCTCTTTTTCCACGGACCAACCTGATGAAGAAGCCTACATCTTTTCTATCCTAAATGACCTAGAGCAGTTAGTCCAGCAACCCACCCGTATCTTGGATCGCTACAGAGATCGGCCCAACATTCTTGACTTTTTTCTAACTTCTAACCATTCTGCTTATACTATAAATCTTTCTTCTCCTTTGGGCTCCTCCGACCATAAACTTATGTCTGTCACCTCTCCTATCTCTCCGGTACGGCCACCCAATCCTCCCAGCCGGCGGCATTTTGGCACTGCCGACTGGGAGGCTCTCTGGCAGTACTTCTTTGGTTTCCCATGGAATTACTTTTGCTTCCGTGGCCGGGAACCCTCGGAGAGTGCTGAACGCATTACCGAGGTAATCCTCTCTGGCATTGAGGCATACATTCCATTTTCATTCTCTCAGTCTAATGCTAAACAATCTTGGTTTACTCACACTTCTTTCAATCAACCACCACTTTAATTTTTGTTTGTGAATTTTTTTTGTGATTTTTGAGGGTTGCCCACACAGTCCTTTTGTTTTATTGCATTGACTCGACTACTCAACCATGACGAGTAGTGTTCCCTTGCATCTCTTGACCGAGTCAGATGCTAGGGTATTTTTCCTCGCCCAGCCTGATCGGTCCGAGATTGCTCGCCGTGGGCGAGACGAATTATAGCTGGTGGCAGCTATGTTGACTAGTCGGAGTTGCACTGAGCTCCAAAAAGAGGAGTGCGAGGCATTGGTGGTTGAGTGGGTGATGTACTAAGGGGGGGGGGGGGGGGGACAGGTCATCGCCGCCTGTGAGTGTGTCCAATGTAGCAGGCATCATAAGTCCTCCAAGCAGCATGAGCCGGTTGTCAGAGGACTCGCCTGGTTTGGGGACCCCGGGCTTGCCTGCTGCTGTTGTCACACTCGCGGGAAGGTTCCCCACTCAAGTGACCCATGTCCTCACACACTCTACACCAGCAACAACAACACCATCAGAATTCACCTATCGTTCCCCACTCCGCTTTTTGCCTGGAAATGCCCACCGTCCAGGGTTTACCCCGGCTCACCCCACCCAGATATTTTGCCCGACGGTACCTTCCAACCCTCTTGCTGGTGTTAATCCTGATATTTCTGTGTGCATGCTGGAGATAGAGTTGGAGAGAGAGAGAATGAGGCATCAGGCCGAAGAGAGGGATAGAGAAGCACAGTTAGAAAGGGAGCGCTGGCAGCATGAGGAAAGACAGAGGGAGAGAGAAGCACAGTTGGAGGAAAGACAGAGGGAGAGAGAAGCACAGTTGGAGAGAGAGCGCTGGCAGTTTCAGCGGGAGGTGGGAGGTGCACGGGGTGGAAATGGTCGGATTGAGTCGGTGGAGACAGGTCTGGTCCGCAGCCTCAAGCTTGTGCCCGCTTTTGACGAAGTGAAGGTATCGGAGTGGTTCCTTCGCTTCGAAAAAAAGGCGCACGAGTTTGGGTGGGATCAGGGACGGTGGGTCACACTAGCAGCCAGCGTATTAAAAGGCAAGGGCCTAGAGGCATATGACAGACTCACGGCAGAGGAACTGGCTGACTATGAGATTTTCAAAAGATGTGTACTACAGGCATACGAGTTAAGACCCGAGGCCTACCGTCTTTTGTTTAGAAATGCTCGTAAAAGACCTCATGACAGTCACGTCGAGTTTGAGAAGTATTTAAGAGATGCCCTAGATCGCTGGTTGCTGAGTGAAAACATTACCAACTATGTTGAATTCCGGGAACTGCTCCTCCTTGAACACTTCTGCAATGGGGTGGATAAAGAAATCTGTTAAAAAAATCAGAGAGAAGCGAATTAAGCGGACTCGGGAGGCAGCATTGTGGGCGGATGATAGGATGTTGGCCTTACGCAGTACTGGGGGCAGGGGTTCAGGAACATCAGCTGGTGCGCATCGGCAGCATGCAGGTGGTGTAGTGCCCGTCAGTACACCGTCCGCTCCCAAGGCAGGTGGGGAGAGGACGGGTGCGGTTAATACAAATGCTAGTAAGTCTAGTACCTATGATTCACGTCAAGTGGTATGCTACTTTTGTCGGCAGAAAGGGCACATAAAGCCTAATTGTCCAAAGTGGAAGCAGTCATTGGGCGTCCTAGCTGACAGGGGATTCGGGCTATGGGGGGAGTTGCAGGGCGTTGTCTGTGTTAAATCTGGGAAGGGGACCTTCCCAGGCCAGACGACTGTGAACCCTGTTGGGGACTCCCCGGGTATCGCTGGTAGTAGTTCGGAAGACCCGCAGGTTTGGGGGCGTGCCTTTTTGCATGATGGGGAGGTAGAGCTGGAGAATGGACAAGTCTTCCCTGTTAAGAAGTTCAGGGACTCAGGGGCCCGACAGTCTTTGTGTGTTCGGTTGCCTGGGATGGACACTAAAGGGGACGACTCTGTGCTGGTGCGTGGGGTTAATTCTGAAGCATGTCACCCCCTGATTCAGATGTCATTGAGGTGCCCTGTAGTGACTTCTTCTGCACCTGTGGCAGTGGTGGAGACTTTGCCCATGGAAGGAGTGCATTTTTTGCTTGGTGCTGATATGGCGGGTGACCAGGTTTTCCCACTGCCAGTGTGTGTCTCCAGTGTTATTCTGCCTGATGTCCCCGAGGACCACGACTCTGAGATTTATCCTGTATGTGCTGTAACACGGTCAATGGCCAAGGTCGCGAGTCAGGATGAATATTTTGAGGAGGAAGACAGAGTGGATGACGTGATAGATACTTCAGAGGAGGGAGTGGACAGCCAAGAGGGCGCACTACCAATATCTCCCACGAACTGTGTTGGTGCCCAGAGTGATTTGTGTGATACTAGGATGCTTGTTGACTTAGATCCTTTAGCAGACTCTGGTGCCAGAGATGGTGAAGAAGACGAAAATGGGGACCCTACGGGTGGCACAGTTATCGTTTCGCCACCAACCTTGCCCCATTATATGTCGCATGATGGGTTGGCGGCGTTGGCTCCAGCTGAATTAATGCGGTGCCAGCAGGTAGACGAGGAGTTGGTACCTCTCTTTGGCCAGGTGGGTAAGGTGTGTAACCGTACTGATGGTGCAGGGGAAATTTTTGTACGTGAAGGGTTGTTGTTCAGACGTGGGGGTTCTGGATGTAGGGGTGGAGAGGAGTTGTTTGACCAGCTGGTGGTGCCGCAGATGTTTCGACAAGAGCTGATACACCTGGCCCACGCAGCTCCTCTAGCAGGGCAGCTTGGAGTCAGGAAAACGCTTGACAGGCTGTCTCAATATTTTTGGTGGCCATGAATGTCTGCCGCGGTAGCAGACATCCTACAGTCGTGTCATGTGTGTCAGCTGGTGGGGAAATCTAACCAGAGCATTCCTGTTGCCCCTTTACAGCCTATACCCGCTGTAGGTATCCCTTTTCACCGTGTCATCATTGATATGGTGGGACCCTTGCCCCGCACCTCGGCTGGAAACCAGTACTTGTTGACCATTCTGGATGTTGCAACTAGGTATCCAGAGGCTATTCCAGTGCCTAGCTCACGTACTAAAGTAATCAGCCGTAAATTGCTAGATTTTTTCACCCATTTTGGACTCCCCAAAGAGATCCAGTCTGACCGTGGGTCAAATTTCACCTCTAACATGTTCAAACAATTGTTGCAGGACCTTGGGGTCGAGCAGATCCTATCGTCTGCCTATCATCCGCAGACTCAGGGAGCACTTGAGAGAGCCCATCAAACTCTCAAATCGGCACTGCTCAAGTTCTGCTTCGACCATGACCGTGATTGGGACCAGGCAATTCCCTTAGTCCTTTTTGCCATCCGGGAGGTCCCCTCGGAATCCCTAGGGTTTTCGCCTAATGAGTTGGTGTTTGGGCATAGGGTTTGAGGTCCTCTGGCGGTGGTGAGGGAGGCCTGGGAAGGAGGTGTGCAAGTCCCAGAGGTTGGTTTGTTGGACTTTGTTATGAAGCCTAGGGAACGGTTGGTCACGGCTCTCCAGTTTGCACAGGTTAATCTTGTTGGGACGCAGCGTAAGATGAAAGCACGGTATGACCAGAAAGCGAAGTTGAGGGAGTTTGCGCTGGGTGAAGATGTGCTGGTGCTCCTCCCCCTGGTTGGTCAGCCGTTGAGAGCGAAGTTTAGTGGGCCCTACAAGATAATAAAAAAGGTGAGCGAGCTGGATTACCTTGTAGCTTCCCCTGACCGCAAGAAAGCACACCAGTTATGTCATGTCAACATGTTAAAACCCTATTATCGTCCCCCGACTGTGTTTTCCCCTGGTTCTGAGGCATGCTTGTTGTCATTAAAACGTGTTTCTGGGGAGGTGGACGACACTGGCTCCACACAGGCAGTGTGCGGGTCGAGCATCGCCCATGTAGGGGGGCGCGACTCTTCTGTCGATGTGCAGATGTGCCGATTCTTGGGTTGGACAGGCACATTCAAAGGAGCAGTGGATGGGGAAAGGGAACGTTGGAGTTGCAGGCAGCAAGTCTCAGGGTGGTGGAATGCAGGTCCTGGCTGTATTAGACACGAAGGAGGAGGAGGAGGGAGATATGTTTCATGGGAATTTTCCCGATGCGGTGTCGGCTGAGGCCTGGTGTAATAATAATTCAGAGGCTTTGTGAGCTAAGCTGGAGCATCTCGACGAGTCCCGTAGGCAGTCTTTGTTTAGTCGGTTGTCACAGTATCCTTTGGTGTTTAGGGATGCGCCTGGGCTGACCACTTGGGCGGTCCATGACATTGATGTGTAGGATAATAAACCGATAAAGCTGGCTCCCTATCGTCTGAATCCTGCCCGAGCTCAAACCCTTCAGGCCGTACTAGATTATATGTTGGAGAAGGGTTTGATTGAGCATGTGTGGAGTGAGTGGGCATCTCCTATCACCCTGCAGCCTAAGCCGGGTGGCAAAGTGCTTTTTTGTATTGATTTCAGGCGCGTGAACGACCTCTCCCGCACTGACTCTTACCCTCTCCCTCGGGTAGATGATTCCGTTGACTCTATAGGGGCTGCTCAGTACATCACTGAGGTGGACCTACAGAAGGGCTATTGGCAGGTCCCCTTGACACCTCGCACACAGCAAATTGCCAGTTTTGTTGTGGCAGGTGGTGTGTACCAGTGTAAGGTAATGCCATATGGACTGAAAAACGCCCCAGCCACTTTTCAGCGTCTGATGGAGTAGGTTGTTGATGGGGTGCCAAATTGCACAGTCTATATAGACGATGTGGTAGTATATGACACATCATGGGAAGCCCACCTGAATAATGTCACTACTCTATTTCGACGACTCAGTGAGGTGGGCCTAGTGGTGAATTTGGACAAGTGTGAATTTGTCAAGGCACAAGTGCAGTACCTCGGCTACATCGTGGGGTAGGGTATAGTTGCTCCCCCGAACGCCAAAGTTGAGGCGATAAGAGCTTTTGAGGTGCCCAAGAATAAGCGGGGAGTGCAACGCTTTCTCGGTATGATAGGGTACTATCGCCTTTTCATACAAAATTATTCAACTGTACTGGCCCCCCTCACTGATCTCCTCCAGAAGGAGGTAACATTTTGTTGGACTGATAAATGTGAGCTAGCATTCAAGGATGTGAAAGCACTCCTTTGCTGTCATCCAATATTGCGTGAACCAGACTTCTCCAAGCCTTTCAGGTTAGCTGTTGATGCAAGCGACGTCGGCGCTGGGGCTGTATTGCTTCAAGACTCCAAGGATGGTGTTGAACATCCGGTCTCATATTTTTCAAAGAAATTTAATAAGGCCCAATGCAATTATTCTGTGATTGAGAAGGAGTTGCTGTCTTTGATTTTGGCTCTGGAACATTTTTCAGTGTATTTGCCTTCCTTCGGTCCCAATATTGTTATTTATTCTGATCATCACCCTTTGCAATTTCTCAGTCGGTTTAGGAACATGAATCAGCGATTGACTCGGTGGAGCCTTATGCTACAGGAATATTCCCTTACAATTAAGCATATCAAGGGAATGGATAATGTCCTAGCGGATTGCCTGTCACAGGGTCATGGGGTGTGATCATGACGGCCGTGTGCGCCAGCCATTGCGCAAGTCAAGGGCCGAGCAGGGTAGCCTACCATAGGATGCATTGATTTCTTGTGTGACCGTCTGAGATGGATTGGGGTGGTGATGAGATGAATGTTGTAGTTATTAGTTAGTTGTAAGCACATTAGTAAACTTTACAAAAAAATATATATAGTATCAAAACTCAAAAAAACTAAAACTATATGCTCATTATGTATGTTTATTAGCTATAGTAGGGTTGGGTTATGATGCGGAAATTTTCATTGCATTGACAATTTCCCCCCCACGGTGAGGGTGTGACGATGTTCCTTCATCGTAAGCTTTATATAGTTTATAAATAGTCTATATAGCCTATACCCGACCGACCATCCCCTGACGACCCCCCACAATTACCTGGACCTCGGCCTGTTACTCTTTATATTAATTTATGCAACATTCGTGGACTTTCCTCTAACTTTCACTCTGTTGAGCACCATCTCTCCTCCTACAAACCTGATCTTCTCTTCCTTACCGAAACTCAGGTGTCTGTAGCAACATCCAGCAGCCCCTTCTCTGTATCCTCCTACTTTCTCTATCCTAGTTTCAAAGCCAAAGGCGGATGTTGTGCATATGTGCACAACAAACTCACTTGCTCTCGTGTTCCCAATTTCGGCTCCTCTGAATTCTCAACTTCATGGCTCAAACTTTCCTGTCATTCTCTTACTAAATATTTCTGTGCTGTCTATCTTTCCCCTAACTCTACCAACTTTCCCAAATTCTTTGACTATCTAAATTCTTCAGTGGAACACATTCTATCCATTTCTCCTTTCTCAGAAATCTCCATCTTAGGAAATTTCAACGTTCACCACCGCCAATGGCTCTCCTCTCACACTACTGATCCACCTGGTGAACAAGCCTACATCTTTTCTATCCTAAATGACCTAGAGCAGTTAGTTCAGCATCCCACCCGTATCCCGGATCGCATCGGAGATCGGCCCAACATTCTTGACCTGTTTCTAACTTCTAACCCTTCTTCTTATACTGTCGATCTTTTCTCTCCTTTGGGCTCCTCCGACCATAAACTTATCTCTGTCACCTGTCCTATCTCTCCAGTACGGCCACCCGATCCTTCTAGCCGGCGGCGCTTGTGGCACTTTGGCGCTGCCGACTGGGAGGCTCTTCGGCAGTACTTCTTTGATTTCCCATGGAATTATTTCTGCTTCTGTGGCCGAGGACCCTCGGAGAGTGCTGAACGCATTACCGAGGTAATCCTATCGGGCATGGAACATACATTCCATTCTCTTTCTCTCAGACTAATGCTAAAAAATCTTGGTTTACTCACACCTGTTCTACTGCTGTCCGCAATAAGGAGGAAGCATTCAAACGGTACTGACGCCTTAAAACTCAAAACTCTCATTCTTCATATGTTTCTGCCTGGAATCAAGCCAAATCTGTTCTTCGACTTGCCAAACACTCTTTCATCAATAATAAATGCACTGAACTATCCAACTCTAGCTCTTCCCAAGCTTTCTGGCATCTAGCCAAAAACCTCTCCAACAATTTCTCTTCCTCGTCTTGCCCTCCCCTTTCCCACTCTGATGGCACAACCATCACTTCTTCCTCTGACAAAGCTAAACTCTTCGCTCAAACTTTTGCTAGAAACTCCACCTTGGATGATTCCGGTGCTATTCCTCCCTCTCCGCCCTCCTCTCTCTTACTTATGCCTAATATCCTAATCTCTTCAAAAGATGTACTTTCTACCCACTCTGGGCTTAACACTAATAAGGCGTACGGTCCGGACGGTGTTCCTCCTGTTGTTCTCAAAAACTGTGCTTCCGTGCTGACTCCCTGCCTAGGCAAACTCTTTCGTCTCTGTCTATCCTCTAACGTCTTCCCTTCATGCTGGAAGTTTGCTCACATTCAACCTGTCCCAAAGAAGGGTGACCGCTCTCAACCCTCCAACTATCGTCCAATTGCTCTCATTTCTTGTCTTTCTAAAGTTTTTGAAACTATTCTTGTTTCCAAATTTCTTAAGCATTTCTCTTCTCATAATCTGCTCTCAGATCGCCAGTATGGCTTCCTTAAGGGTCGCTCTACTGGTGATCTTTCATATCTTACTAACTCTTGGTCATCCTCCTTTCGGGACTTCGGTGAGACTTTTTCTATTGCACTAGACATATCGAAAGCCTTCGATAGAGTCTGGCATATCTTTAATTTCTAAACTACCCTCCTTCGGTTTCTATCCCTCCATCTGTGCCTTTGTCTCTAATTTCCTTTCCGGCCGTTCCATAGCCGCGGTTGTGGACGGCCATTGTTCACTTCCTCACCCTATAAACTCCGGTGTTCCTCAGGGCTCTGTCCTATCTCCTATTCTCTTTCTAATTTTTATAAATGATCTCCTTAACTGTATTTACCTAATTGTATTTACCTAATTGTAGTTTACAGGAGTTGAACTAAGCTCGCGTTGTCCCGTCTCTCAGTCTACTTTTTTGTACCTTAATTCCCATCCATTCATACGCAGATGACTCAACCTTACACTACTCCATTACTTTTTCAGAACGCCCCAGCCAGCAATCCCTCAACGACAAACGAAATGAAACCATACAACTCTTAAATTCTGATCTAAATACTATTTCCAATTGGGGCAGAGAAAACCTTGTTAACTTTAATGCTTTCAAAACCCAATTTCTCCATCTATCTACCCGTCAGGATCTCCCAGCGGACTATCCCTTATTCTTCAACAATACAAAAATCAACCCTTCATCTTCTCTCAATATTGTTGGTGTCTCTTTTTCTTCTGCTCTCATTTGGAAGGACCATATTACCAGTCTTGCTAAGGCAGCCTCCCAGAAGCTGGGTGTGCTCAACTGCCTTAGGGGGTTCTTTTCCCCTGCACAGCTTCTTGCTCTGTACAGGGGCATAGTGCGCCCTTGTATTGAGTATTGTTCACATGTGTGGGGAGGTTCCTCTCACACCGCTCCCCTAGACAAGGTTGAAAGGAAGGCCTTTCGTATCATTAACTCCCGTCCACTCACCAACTCTCTGCAATCTCTCTCTCTCCGCCGCAATGTTGCATCTCTCTCGCTATTCTATCGCTACTATAATAATCAGTGTTCCTCAGAGCTATCCCAGTGCATACCACCTCCTTTACGTAGGGCACGTGGTACCCGTCTTGCAACTCAATCCCACCCCTACTCTGTGCAACTCTCCAACCCAAGAGTGAAACGTTACTCTCAAACTTTCTTCTACTCAACAGCTGAGCTCTGGAACTTTCTCCCAGAATCAGTTTTTCCCGCTTCCTATGACTTAAATTGCTTCAAACTCCGTGTGTCCAGGCATTTTGGCTCGAACGTCCCTTGATTTTGTCCCTGTCACTCTTTCAACTATGGGGGAGGCACTCGCTATAGGCAGTTATGCCTTTTGCCTCCCTCAATCACATAGAAAAAAAAACAAAAAACAACAACATTACTATGTTGCATTGGTCATAATATTATATTCACAGGGAGAATATATCATACGTCTCGCGGTAATTTCAATAGTGCGTGAAGCAATGATCAACCCTGCTTCATATTATCCGTATATTTTAGGGGAGGTGTGGTGGAGTGGTCTTGCCACTGGCCTGGTAATCCAAAGGTCCCGGGTTCAAATCCCGATGTATCAAGAGGAAGATATTATTGGGATGGAATTTGTGCTGTACCTAGAGTATCAGTGCATTACCACAAGCCCACCGAAACGTCAATAAAATACCCTCATTGTTCCCTGATTAAATAGCACTTAATGAATATTCCCATATTCAAAATATGCTATAGGGGTGCAATGCCTGGTGAGTTATCTGCTCAACAGGTGGCGTTGTGTGTGTGTAAGTGTGAGAGTCCGAGTGTAGGGGGTGAGACAGTGAAGCACGGGAACGAGGTGGCTTCAGAGATGGGGTCGTTTCGGGCCATGAGTGAGCACCGTGCCTCATGTGAAGGCAAGATGGCAGGTGCTCGTTGTACTCTACGTGCTTCACATGTCTCACTCCCTAGACTGGAACAAGACCTCACGGGCTTCACTGTTCATTGTAAAGCGGTGAATGTTAAGGCTCTCAGCCTATGCCCGAGAGGAAGTAAGTTGGAATATAGAAAAAAATAAATAAAAATAAAATATTATCGTCTGTCCCAGTATATTATCGCCTGCTTCATATTCTTATTATTTCGTTCAGTGACGTGGTTACTTGCGTTTCCATTCTCAGTGGCTGTCGTCTGCAGATGTTTTAATTGTTTATTAGTTTATTGGGGGCTATTAATAATACATTACCACAATGTATATATATATATATATGTTATGCATTGCATACATTTTGTATTTAGTTATTTAATCCTATGTGGTCCTCCTTACATTGTACATTACGTTACATTGGTTACAATGCATAAAAGAACCATCGAGCTGGTCCATGTGGAGCCACCTGTCGTCGTCAGTCTGTGCCAGATGGAAGTCAGTCGGCATTCAGTTATCGAGGGAGCAACACTTACCTCTCGCATTCTCTCCTCTTGGCATTTGTTTATTTATTCTTTATTTTATTCATTGGCATTATTCATTTATATAAGCAATCTAAGGACGTGTGTGTGGCTTGTGTGTCCCTCCTAGTTTATTGTGTGTTTTTCATATCTGTTTTTCTTATTGTTTTAGTGCCGCAACCTTGGCCTGGTTAAGGTACATGTATTTGTTTATGTGCATTATACTAGTTAGGGGTCCAGACTATTGGGGTGCCTGGTTCGAAGTAGAGGGTGGAGGACTTCATTAGTCTTCTGTTACAGGGAGGATTACTTCGGCTCAGGCCAACCAATGGTCTGGACAGCTTAAGTGGGTGGTGGTTGATTGGTGTTGTATTTGATCATTATTATTATTTATTAATTTTGCATTCATTATTGGCTGGAATTTAACGTAATTGTATCAACGTAAATTAAATCAGAGCTTTCTCTTTTGTTTTGTGCAGCTTAGAAAGGATCCTCCTCAGTATTGCCATTCGGTACTGAGTGTTGAAATTAGTTGTGGCTCAAGATATCTATTCACCACAACTAGTGGTTCCAGTTTTTGCATTGTGTGTATAACGGAACCAGTTGGGGGATTGTCTGCACCTTTGGTCCCCAGAGAGCCTGGAAGTTGCGAATGAGCTCTGTTCTGTTGCATAAGCTGTGTTACGAGTTGAGGCTATGGAGGTGCTGAGTGTTTATTTGTCTGTGTTAGTCCATGGACTAGAAGCCTCTGCTGTCAGTCTTAACAATATATAAATATATATTTATATATATATGTATATATAAATATATATACTGTATATATATATTTATATATATATATATATATATATATATATATATATACATTATATATATATATATATATTCTCTAAACGTTTCGTGGTTTCTTTGCACATCTTCAGTAGATTTATATCTGTAGAAGTAAAAAATATAAATTAATATATTTTTCTTCCAAATATGAAATGCCGTATTATTCAACACCTAATTGAAAATAATCATGAACTTTGGAAACTTAATTTATCATTTGAATGATCAAATCAGACATACAGTGAGAAATATTGAAAAAACAAGTAAAAAGTTAGTAAAAAATAAATATGCCTTAGTCTTCAATAAATTTTGCCTCAATGAAAACATACTGCCTACTTATACAAATAAATATATACATATATATATATATATATATTATACCGGTATATATATACATATATATATATATATATATATATATATATAGTATATATATATATATATTTACCTAGTATATATATATATATATATATATATATATATAATATATATAGTATATATATATATATATATATATATATATATATATATATATATATATATATATACTGTATATATATATTCATGTTTTGAATCCCCCCCCCTCCTCCCCGACCACCATCAAGCTTTAAATCAAATACGACCATGACCCCCCGTTCGAGATATATTTGTGCATTTTTCGATAGAAAAATGCCCCGATGGAAAGATAATTGTTGCATAGATTTAATATTTGTAAGGTCAATTATTGTGACTGTATTCTAAATGTTGATATCAACAATTTTCAGTTTAAGTTTCCCGTATAACCTCTGCTTATTTTTTGTCTATGTATCATCATTTTCTATTGTTATTATTTAATGTTTATAAAATTCATTGTTCTTGTTAAAAGAATACTCTTTGTTTAAATCTGTTGTTGCTTCTTCATATTTTTCAATTATTATTTAGTTTAATATAATTTTATACATAAATTGTAGTTTCTTTATTCATACATAATTTAGTAAAATTTACCAGAACGTCCCTTACTTCCCAAATTGACTAATTCCTTGAACGTAACGATAGTGCGTAGTTATATGTGCTATTAGTTTGCTTGGGAAACAGATTAGCTGCTAATGTAGTGATGCACACCCTATGTGGTGGATTGTGTTCTTTTATTTCTATAATTTTATTTTGCTAAAGCGTTGTTTCCACAGCGATTTTGATAAGTAATTGTGTCTTTATACTGTGTCCTCCCAGTTTTGGTTTATTTAATTTGCAAGTTTTACATTATAATTATTGCATCAGGTTATGTTCCCAGGAATACAATTAGATACTGTAAACTACATAAAATATACTCTATATTGAGATTATCTAGGAATTTGGATACATCGATTGCTTTATGATTCAATTCAAGAAACTTTGTAGAAACCCCACTTTATATTTCTTCAGAGTCGCGTATTTCGAAATTGTACATAGTTGCTGATTTTATTATCCACTTGCTTTAAAAAATTATGTAGCTCATGGTATTGAATGATGAAATTAATGGGAGATTTTCATTTGTTTATTTATGTATCTATTTATTAATTTATGTATATGTTATTGTTTTTCCCTAGACCTCCATCAAACTTACGATAATACCCCCTTCGAGATAATACCCCCTTCGAGATAATACCCCCTTCGAGATAAATTTGATATTTTTTCGGCATAATAATGCTCCAGACGAAGACCGGCCCCTCCTCAATTCTAGGCTCGCTATCGCTCGCCAGGAAATACATCGACACCTAAATGGGCCGAAATATCATATAATCGTCAAACTGATGAGGAAAATATCTTAAAATCTGGAAAGGAATGAGTCTAAGCATGCCTGAGAAGGAATGAGTCTAAGCATGCCTGAGAAGGAATGAGTCTAAGCATGCCTGAGAAGGAATGAGTCTAAGCATGCCTGAGAAGGGAGTCTAAGCATGCCTGAGAAGGAATGAGTCTAAGCATGCCTGAGAAGGAATGAGTCTAAGCATGCCTGAGAAGGGGTTCCATGACACCCCCACCCCCTTTAAGGTGCCCCTCCTCGGTTTTGTAATCTTTCTCTCCCTCTCTCTTTGGCTTGTATCCATTCGGACCCATTCAGCTGACTGTTTTAAGACATTTATCCCCATCCGGGTGTCAATATTATCCTGGCGAGTGGTAGCGAGCCAGCATATATATATATTTGTTTTGACAACAAGCTAAATTTGTACATTTTTCGATAGAAAAATGTCTCCGGCCAAGCCGGATTTCTCCATACAATCCTGGCTCGCTATCGCTCGCCAGGAAGAAATGGACACCTGGATAGGGATAAACGTCTTAAAACAGTTGGCTGAATGGGGCCGAATGGATACAAGCCAGGGAAAGAGAGAAAATGAGACAAAGATAAACAAAGCCGGTGACCCCCCTTAACGTACCATAAAGTCATATTAGAGTACCATACACTTTGTTTATTACATATTTCTAAGTACTGTAATCATATTACATATTTAAGTACTGTAATCATATTAAATATTTCTAAGTACTGTAATCATATTAAATATTTCTAAGTACTGTAATCATATTAAATATTTCTAAGTACTGTCTGACATACGGAGCCCTGTATGTTAATTTAAGAGTTAGAATTAGAGTTCAAGGAGCCAAACTACCCAAGTGGTGAAGCAGACTAGCGAGCGAACGAGCGAGTGGGCAAACCATCTCGCCCCATACCAGCTCGCCCCATACCTCGATGACCGATGCTATGACGTATGATCGACGCCAGGAGCTGTGAGTGGACGACACACCTGTTATGTGATTCGAGGAGCTATGATTGGAGCGCGCACCACCCGCCGCCTCCTGATTCGTTCCTACACCATCATTGTTTGGTATATAAGACCCGAGTTGTGGGCATTCAAATCAGTCTCATTTGGAGTTGGGGAAGGTGAACTTGCAGCTGGAGGAAGACGGGGTGAAGTATTATAATGGGATTGTGACTGTCAGTCAGATTATATAAATGTGTGTTAAGTGTGTTCGGTGTAAACACTTATGTTATGTTGGTTAGTGAGATATGTGATTGGGAATTAACGTTAACGCTACTATTATGTGTTTAACTATTTAATTGTGAATTAACGTGAACACTACTATTATGTGTTTAACTATTTAATTGGGAATTAACGTGAACACTACTATTATGTGTTTAACTATTTAATTGCGAATTAACGTTAACGCTACTATTATGTGTTTAACTATTTGATTGCGAATTAACGTTAACGCTATTATTATGTACTTAACTATTTTAGTTGACTAACTTGTGGACTAAAGCAACTCTTTAAGTAGTTGGGTTATGATGAAAGTAATACTATTGTTTTATATTAATACTTACGAGTTCTTTCATTTTCTTTGAATTAAGCTTACATTGCTTAATGGTGCTTAGTACGGTGATGCTATTGTCTCTTATTAGTAATATCGCCTTAGACTAACATGGCTGTGTTAATATTACTTATAGTGATTTCCTAAGCTGAAGAAAATTCTTTTGCTTCAAAATATTATATTTTGCTTTTCATATTATTTGAGTGAGACCTGAATCGAATCTATGAAACGATCCTGTAACTTTATTTACTCATAATCAAACCTCAATGTTACGTGGTTAAGAAATAAATTTAACTAATTATTAAATATATATCTAACTTTTTATGTGACTTTGATATTACTCCTGATGATAATAATAATATAATACTATTAACGTAAGACAAGAACCAAGAATAATTACATTAAATATAAATAAAAGGACATAGAAGAAAACTATTCATTTCAAAAAGGGTAAGAGACGGAAATATTCTTACTTTAATATTTATCTTTCAAGATTTTTATAAAATTAATAGTCTTCTTTAGCTATAACTTATTCGGTTCATAACCATAGCCTACTAAGCTTCGGTTAAATAATAATTCTTTATAAATACTACATGACTTCAATTAGTTTCAGTATTTTTCATAAGTAAAGAGTATCAGTCAATAAAGGATACCAAGTCCTAAGATCCAAAAGGAAAGGAAGCAACAACAGGAAATTATTTTATTAGATTTTACTTTTGTTTTGCCTTCAGCTGACTGATACCTTAATATATATCTCTGTGCTATCTAGATTCATCAAGTTAACCACTTGAGGATCAAGATACGTAACAACTGTAATCATATTAAATATTTCTAAGTACTGTAATCATATTAAATATTTCTAAGCACTGTAATCATATTAAACAACAGATTCCTATACACATGTTTCTATAACGTTCTTGTGACATTAGCTTGGTACGGATTATTATGTTATTATTGTTGAATTTAATGTCTGTAGGATATTATGCTTAACCCTTTCACTACCGGAAATGTATGTTGTATTATTTCAGCTATATTTAGACGATATTATGCAGCTTATGAAGGATCTGTGGTAGTTAAAATAGTTAATTGAGATAGTGTGTAGCCTCTTAATTACTACACGTCCGTCCTATACTGAATAAAATCTTCTAATAAATGCCAGAATATAATGAAAAGAGGCACCGGTACTGAAGGGGTTAAAAGAGTATACAATGGCACTGACCAAGTCACTTTTGCAAATTTTTCTTCATTAAGGGGATGCAGACAGTTTTCCTGGACCCCCTTCTCCCTAATGTTTAGTCCCACCAGTTTTGAGATTATAAGACGTTCGGCCTATTAGTTTGGTGATTTAACACCTTCCGCCCCATTTCGTTGTCAATGTTAAGACCTTTCGTGCCATTTAGGTGTAGATTATTTCCTGGCGAGCGATAGCGAGCCTGCAGTTTTAAGAGGAACTGGCCTTCGGCCAGGATATTTTTCTACCGAAAAATTTAAAAATTTGTCTTGAAGGGGGGTCTAGGGGGTGTTTTTCTAAGCTTGATGGAGGTCTAGGGAGGAAACTAAAAATATTTATGAATACATGAATTAATAGACCAAACAAACGGGCAGCACCCCGTATTGTGGATATATATTATAGCAATGGCACACTAGTCAAATAGTACTGTGATTGTTGGATGGGGATGTGGACTCACTCTGGTATTTATAGGGTAGATTAAAAGGATTACACAAAACGTAACTAGTGATTTATTAATTAATGTTCAGTTCACATGATATATATGCAGCGGCTGTGGGATGTAATTAATGTTCAGTTCACATGATATATATGCAGCGGCTGTGGGATGTAATTATAGTTGTGGTAATGAACAGGATCCTATATTACTTCCAATAGCGTGATTCGTTTGTGGATAAATGATTGATCAGTGTGTGTGTGTGGTGATGGGTGTGTCTGTATGTGTAGGTGTTGATGGGTGTGTCTGTGTGTGTAGGTGGTGATGGGTGTGTGTGTAGGTGGTGATGGGTGTGTCTGTGTGTGTAGGTGTTGATGGGTGTGTCTGTGTGTGTAGGTGTTGATGGGTGTGTCTGTGTGTGTAGGTGGTGATGGGTGTGTCTGTGTGTGTAGGTGTTGATGGGTGTGTCTGTGTGTGTGTGGTGATGGGTGTGTCTGTGTGTGTAGGTGTTGATGGGTGTCGGGGGAGTGTGTGTATGTTTGTATGTGTGTGGGTGAAGGAAGGTGTGGATTGTGTAAGTGTCTGTGTGTTTGATAAAGTGTACATGTATGACTGTTAGTGTAGAGGGTGTCTTTATAATTATATATGTAGGATTTAACTTTGAACATAAACTTACCAATCTGTACAGTCCCTGGATATACCCTTTCTACTTTAACTGCTCTTTACTCATTATTGTCTATTGTTGCACCTCAACAAAATTACGAATCACCATTTAGCGGCAATGAAAATTATGTTGTTTTCGTAATCCTTTGTATTCTTGTGTGTGTGCGTGAAAGAGAGTGTGTTTGTGTGAGTGTGTGTGTGTGTCAGAGAGAGAACATTATATACAAACATTTTATCATAACATAACCTTTGTCAGTGTTACAGTCTGTATACTGTATATCCGTGGAAGGTAGACACTTTAACAAAAACGCCTTTCCAGACTTCCTTCAAACTAGAAACTGCCCACCCAGACCCCCTTCAAGCTAAATTTGTACATGTTTTTATGTAGAAATGTCTTGGCTGAAGGCCGAATTCTTGTAAGTTACAGGCTCGCTATCCCTCTCCCAGAAAAAAATGGACACCTAAATAATGTGAAGGGTCTTAATATTGACAAACTAATGAGGTGAAACGCCTTATAATCTCAAACTATAGTCAAACCATTTTATGAAGTCAGTTCTCTGGTCACAGATGGGCATCGCTGGACCTTCCACCTATCAGGTGTAATTTGATAGCAGGATGATATCTCTCTCTCTCTCTCCATCCTTTCCTTCTCTCCCTCCTTCCCGTATTTAACTTCATTCTTGTTATGAATTATGTTAATACAGTGACGACCGCCAGGTGATTTTTTTTCAAATTAGGAAGGACCTCCTCATGAGAGAGAGAGAGAGAGAGAGAGAGAGAAAGGTAGGAGGAGGAGACAGGAGACTCAACAAATATTAATACAAGACTTCTAAAATATCATATCACTAAGTGTGGCCTTGTGAGGAATGTGCAAATGCCAAAAGTTTACATTTAAAAACAAAATCGTTATATAAGCTATTTACAACTTTAATGTGAATTTTAACATTTGTTATATTATATACAAGTATAAAAAAAAGCTCTCTCTCATGAGGTCCTTCCTAATTTGAACAAAATCACCTGGCGGTCATCACTGTATTAAATACATTCATAATGAGAATTAAGTTAAATCAGGGAGTACAAAGGAGTACAAAGGAAATCAAGCAACAACATATCTAGTGACCCTTCTAGGCTGCTTGTCCTCCAAAACACTGAGGATCAAGTGTCCAAACAGTGGTTTAGAGTGGGTAATGGAACATTGGAAAGGGAACTACTGCCCTGGAACTAATGTCCGTGGCAGGATTAGGAAGTTAGTAGGGGACAGATGGGTTAGTAGCTGAGGGGGGTATAAAATAAAGTTATTAATTTACAAACGCAGTCAGTCGCGGGTTTGATGCGAGATATTTGTCTAAGCGGAGTTTAAATGAATCAACGGTGCTGCAGTCTATAACGTCTCTGGGAAGCCCATTCCACAAGTTGACAACTCGATTGAAGAAGAATTTCTTAGATTCGTGTGAGTTAAAAGATTTACTAATAATTTTGCAACCATTTCCCTGCGTGTAATTAGATTGGTCGATAGTGAAGTACTTACTACAGTTCATATTGTCAATGCCTTTGATGATGTTGAACACTTGAATTAAGTCACCTCTTAACACTAGATTAGCGGGCTAGCGGTTTATTTATATGTACCGCCCAGCGGGGTGTTTTTAGCCAAAATAGGGCTGTTTACGTGACCATTTTCATGCCTAAATAAGACCCAGAGCGTAAAACAAGTATCTATCCCTGAAAGGGCATAAACAGAGCTTTCCAATGACACCATAACGATCCTTTTATGACGGCTAGTTTTCTTGCAACAACCGCGCAACGCGAGTGCAAAAAGCATGTAATTCGGTACTTTCCCCATTAAATTCAGTATGTAGCGAGTGAGAGAGGGAGGGAGGAGGTGGGATTCGTGTCAGTAGGTTCGCCGCGGTGATCTGGAGCAGTCATACGCTCGCTACTCTCCTGCCACCACTTGTCTCTCTCTCTCTTAGCAACATTACGTGCTGAAATTGCCACACGACCTATGTCGCGCGCCGCCAGATAGTCCAGATTTATTATACTCGACTTATGTTGCGCGCCGACACTTAGGGGTTAATCTGCGCTGGGTTAAAGGAAATAGATTTAATTCTCTAAGACGCTCTTCGTATGTTTTGTTCTTTAGGCTAGGTATAATTTTGGGAACTTTACGTTGAACTCGTTCTAGCTTGTTTATATCTTTTTGGTAATAAGGGCACCAGGATTGAACGCAGTATTCCAGAAGAGGGCGGACTAAGGAATTGTAAAGGGTTAGGATAACTTCTTTGGATTTATGCTCAAATGACCTGCCTATAAAGCCAATTATTTTGTTTGCCTTCTTAACAACTTCTGAACATTGTTGACTTGGTTTTAGGTTACTCGATATGGTTACTCCCAGATCGGTTTTTCTGTTTACATTCTTACGCTGAGTGCCATTCATCGAATAGTTTGCTTTCTCATTTAGGTATCCGATATGTAGTACTTTACATTTATCCGCATTGAAACTCATTTGCCAAATTTGGGCCCAACATGACCATTTATCTAGATTGTGTTGCATATCGTCAACTTGTTCTTTTGAGAGTACGCTATTTGCAACTTTTGTATCGTCAGCAAATTTTGAGATTGTACAGATGAGACCCTCATCTATGTCGTTGATGTAAATTAGAAATAATTGGTCCTAGTACCGATCCCTGGGGTACCCCGCTACTTACATTGGTCCATTTAGATGCCTTACCGTTTATGACTACTCTTTGCTTTCTGTCGCTGAGCCAATTTTCTATCCATTTCAACACACCGTCTTGTATTCCATGCGCTTTTAGTTTTAGCAGTAAACGTTTGTGGGGAACTTTGTCAAAGGCCTTTTGAAAATCATGGTATATAATATCTACAGCTTTACTCTCATCGTAGAGGTTGAGGATATCGTGGAAGAAGTCTAAGAGGTTTGTTAAACAGGAACGTTTTTTACGAAAGCCGTGTTGAGTATCTTTAAGTAAGTTATTTGCCTCCAAGTGATTTACGAGTTTATCTCTTATGACCGTTTCTAGCATTTTACATACAATTGAGGTTAAGCTAATTGGACGATAGTTACTGGGTAGGGATTTGCTGCCTTTTTTTTAATATCGGTGTTACGTTGGCTAGCTTCCACTGATCAGGCATAGTCCCAGACTGCAAGAATTCATTGAATAGCAATGTCAGTGGTTTGGAGAGCTCATCCTTAGCTTCCTTTAGAACTCTAGGCGAGATTGTATCAGGTCCAGGCATTTTATTTACCTTGAGTTTATCTAAACAATTCAATACTTTTCTCTCTGTAACGGTGATATTGCTTAGAACATCTGAATTGTCAATCTGAATCGGCGATGGTGTAGGGATATCACTGAGGTCTTCGGTTGTAAAAACTGATGCAAAGAAGGTATTGAGGGCATTACTCATTTGTACTTCGTCTTTGGTGTATTCTCAATTTTCATCGACTAACGGTCCAACAGTTGAAGTAACTACTTTTTTCTTTCTGATATAACTATAGAATTCTTTCGGGTTTGTTTTACTTTGATTCGTAACATGTAACTCCAGGGTCTTTTTACTTTGCTTAATTAACTTTTTGGCTTTGCGTCGTAGCTCTACAAATTTTACCCGTTCTTAGTCATTTTGTGAGGATTTTAATCTATCATTAGTACATTTTTTAGCAAGCAGACAGTCTGAAATATCTTTATTCCACCATTTGGGCTTATCATTATCGCCTGGATGCCGTATTTTCGATGGTATGTAGTCTTGCACTGCCTTAAGGTAAGTGGTTGTGAAACACTCCCTAGATGTATTTGTCGTTATTGTTAGTCAGAAAGCTCCAGTCAGTTTCTTTAAGCTTTGATTTAAGTTTATGGAAATTTGCTTTCTTGAAATTAGGGGCTTTCTCAATGCTGCTATTTGATTTGTTACTAGTAAACTTTAAAGTGAAAGTTATCGTACGATGGTCGCTGCTACTGAATTCATCACCAACATTCAAATTATCTATTAATTCTTCTTTTGTTGCGAGTACAAGGTCAAGCACATTACTACCACGGGTCGGAGATTGTACAAATTGAAAAAGTGAACTCTCTTGCAAGTTAGCATAGAGGTCGTGTCCCGAGTGTGAAGTAAGAATATCGCCCCATTTAGTCATGGGTAAGTTGAAATCGCCAAGAATTACGGTATCTTGTATGTTAGTTATTTCTGCAATTTGTTCATAAATTTCACTGTCAGTTTGCACTGATTGAGCTGGGGTCTGTATATTAAAGCTAGTATTATTTTAGTTCCTCATTTATTATTTAATAGTACGTAAGATATGTCTATATTCGCAATTTGAGGTTTTGACATTAAGACGGGATTAAGACTTTCCTTTCTAAAAAGCAGAACTCCTCCATTTCTATTGATCCGACTTTTCTCAAACATTGTATAACCAGGAAGCTTATATTCGGCTAAAAAGTCTCTGTCTTCCGTATTTAACCAAGATTCTGTAATGCCGATTATATCATAATGTTCTGTAAACACGATTTCCTCTAGATCTGAAAATTTATTGCGTATGCTACGAGCATTTACATAAAACACCTTAAGAGTATTAGAGTTGGATGTTACTGATTGTGCATTGTCTGAATTTTCAGTTCGTATTTGACTTACACTAACCTGCCTGGATACCCCCGGTTGACCCCGTTTTTTGAACGGAAAGGAAGGAGAGAGAGAGAGAGAGAGAGAGAGGTCACAAGCTATCATCCGTGCTATCAAATTACACCTGATAGGTGGAAGGTCCAGCGGTGACAATCTGTGGCCAAAGAACTGACTTCATAAAATGGTTTGACTATAGTCAAACCATGGAGCACAACAAGGAGGCCCAAAATGATCCCCCTCGGACGACCAAATAATGTTGAATGGTCTACTGGTCTACGCAACATTGGAAGCTTTATAGCGCTGTGCAATATTCTTGAACACAATCTACATAAACACGAGTGTCTATTAGAAATGTTTCATAGGATATTTATAGCTATATATTATTAATAAAAACATCGACATAAACAAGGGTGCTTATTTGAGAAGTTTTAAATGTTTTTTTATAGCTCTATGTAAAGTTTATGAATAAAAACTGCATAAATAAGGTTGCCAATTAGAGAAAATCCTTTACTAATAATGAAAGTAAACATGTTCATATGTAATAAGGTTACTCATTAAAAAGCTCTGCAGTTACACTACGTAATTTTCGATATATAGGGAAGGACTAGCACTAACTATTCCCTCGCATTCTTATGTGAAATAAGTATTCTGAAGAAAACAATTTTTTTGAAAATAATACCAGAATATTATTTCAAAGATAAGAAAGTGAAACAGCACTGTTGTCCGTTGTTGTACGAGTAACTAGTGCCGCTTAATGTACACTGTAGATTAAGCGCTCAACAATATAAGCCCAACGTTTACAAAGAGGATTTAGAGTTACCAGGAAATGATCCTTCAATTAACCTGGCATATATCGTACTGAAACTACTAGAATCAATATACACTAGATAACATACCATATACAAATATAGTCTACCAACTGAAGCTCAATTTTGTTTTGTGGGGTGGGGGAAATCTTAACTGATATATATATATATATATATATATATTATATATATATATATATTATATATATATGTATAGTATATATATCAACACCAGCGCTGGTACGAACATCTTTATTTTGGTAACGTTTCGGTTTAAGCATAGACCATCATCAGACCTAAACTGAAATGAAATAAAAGCCTATATGAATGGCTGAGTAATTTTCTAATGTTAATATTCTTAATTTTGACTAAATTTAAGAAATCTACAATAAAACTTAAAAATTAATAGTTATATAAATAACCTAATACATATTAGAATTAGTAAGGTGAAAGAATAAAATGAGAGACGAAGAAGCATTATGTGCAGCAATAAAAGGAGGGGGGGGAGCAAAGTTAATAACATAAATGTTTTCATAAATACAAGAACTAACCTTTACATATTAGAAACACAGTACAAAGGAGTACAAAGGAGTACAAAGGAGTACAAAGGAAATAAAGCAACAACAGATCTAGTGACCCTTCTAGGCTGCTTGTCCTCCAAAACACTGAGGATCAAGTGTCCAAACAGTGGTTTAGAGTGGGTAAGGGAACATTGGAAAGGGAACTACTGCCCTGCCACTAACGTGGCAGGACTAGGAAGTTAGTAGAGGACATATGGGTTAGTAACTGAGGGGAGGATAAAATAAAGTTATTCATTTACAAACGCAGTCAGTCGCGAGTTTGATGCGAGATATTTGTCTAGGCGGAATTTAAATGATTCAACAGTGCTGCAGTCTATAACGTCTCGGGGAAGCCCATTCCACAAGTTGACAACTCGATTGAAGAAGAAATTCTTAGATTCGTGTGAGTTAAAAGATTTACCAATAATTTTGCAACCGTTTCCCCGCGTGTAATTAGATTGGTCGATAGTGAAGTACTTACTACAGTTCATATTGTCGATGCCTTTGATGATTTTGAACACTTGAATTAAGTCACCTCTTAATCTGCGCTGGGTTAAAGGAAATAGATTTAATTCTCTAAGACACTTCGTATGGTTTGTTCTTTAGGCTAGGTATCATTTTGGTAACTCTACGTTGAACTCGTTCTAGCTTGTTTGTCTTTTTGGTAATAAGGGCACCAGCATTGAACGCAGTATTCCAGAAGAGGGCGGACTAAGGAATTGTAAAGGGTTAGGATTACGTCTTTGGATTTATGCTCAAATGATCTGCCTATAAAGCCAATTATTTTGTTTGCCTTCTTAACAACTTCTGAACATTGTTGACTCGGTTTTAGGTTACTCGATGTTGTTACTCTTAGAGGAGTGGAGGAGTCGTGCACACCCAGGCTGGGTTTATGTAACTGGGTGAGCAGGGTCTCCAACAGGAGTCATGTGACTGTGTTTGGGGCAGTGGTGAGACTTGAAAAATCGGAGGGTTTTATGGGGTGATCAGATGATTCAGAGTGGTTTCGAATGGCAGAAAAGGATGGATTTGAAAGAGGTCGGTGTAAAGGATTAGCGAATGCCTAGTCACAACTCAGGAAGGTGGTAAACATACACTTAGACATGGTTAACAAATTTATTAATAAAGAAAGAATATATATAGCAAATAGTTGAATGATAAGTTAAATATAAATAAGTCTAATAAGAAAAGATTTAAGTGACAAAGAAGGAAGTTAAATATAAATAAGTCTAATAAGAAAAGATTTAAGTGACAAAGGAATATAGGGCTTTATGTACAAAAGAGTTGGTGCACCAGCGTAAGGGTGGCTCGGAACTTTTATATACAGTATATTCCGACCACTTCTGGTGCGGTGGCAACAGCTCAGGCCACCAAGCAGCTATTAACCCCACACGACCCGCAGCCCAGAACACCCGTCCCACGCCCCTCTCCACAACACAAGGAGTCCGACGATGATGGCTCGCGGTGCTGTAGTCCACTGCTGACGTTAGGATGCCTCCCTGTCCGGCCCTTGACAGTGGTAGGGTCCGAGTCCTCTCCCGATCTGATTAAGTACCAGGAAACTCCATAACTATCAAACAATAACTTGATACCCCATTTATGTACTTAAAGTTTGAAGCAAGCAACCCACTCGTAGATAGTCAAATTGAACCAATCAAATAAGGTAACAAAGTTAATCACATCAAGATAATGCAACGATCACAAAATCAAAGTTAATCCCATCAAGATAATGCAACGATCACAAAATCAAAGTTAATCCCATCAAGATAATGCAACGATCACAAAATCAAAGTTAATCCCATCAAGATAATGCAACGATCACAAAATCAAAGTTAATCCCATCAAGATAATGCAACGATCACAAAATCAAAGTTAATTACATCAAGATAATGCAACGATCACAAAATCAAAGTTAATCACATCAAGATAATGCAACTATCACAAACAAAGTTAATCCCCTCAAAATTTGTAGGCACCGTACTTCACTCAACTAACCTCCTTGGCGACTTGAATAAGACTGACTTCCCTAGCAAATTCCATACACCACTTTAGCTATGATTACCCGAAGCACTAAACAATGAGCGAAACTTTAAACATTGAGCAGCTACTAACGAAACATTTAATTCACAATACTCTACTGGTTCGAAGCAATGAGCGAAACCTTAAACAATGAGCAGCTACTAACGAAACATTTAATTCACAATACTCTACTGGCACCGAAGCAATGAGCGAAACCTTAAACAATGAGCAGCTACTAACGAAACATTTAATTCACAATACTCTACTGGTTCGAAATAACCATCACGAACTGAAACAATAACGATACACTAACATTTCAAACATATGGGACAACAGTAAACTTGGTAATAGAAAGGAATATGTAAATGCATTACAGATTTACGAAGCACTATTATTCAGCATAGCAAAGGTCTCTAATTACTTTAACATTATAACCTTAAGAAAGACTAATCCCTTACAGGGCTCCCCCAACAAGAATCTAGCCCGCTAGATATGTAGCCTATCTGTCTTTCCATCCAACTATCTAGTCTTTCTCAGACCTACTGAGGAAATCCGCTCCTACATTGTCCTGGCCCGCAATGTGAACTAATCTGAATCTAAAAGGTTGCAGAATCAGAGCCCATCTAGTTAACCTACTATTCACTTGCTTAGATTTATTCATGTAGATTAAGGGCTTATGGTCAACTTCTAGAATAAACTCCTTACCTATCAGATAGTACTCAAACCGCTGGACTCCAAACACAATAGCGAGGCACTCACGTTCAATGGTGGAATACCTCCTTTCCCTATCAAGAAGCTTCCGGCTGGCGTAATCTACTGGATGTGGGCAATCTTCCACATACTGTAAAAGAAAAGCGCCCAAGCCAAAATCTGAAGCATCAGTCCGGAGAACAAAAGCAATATCAGTATCTGGCAGTTTAAGGACGGGATTTTGGGCAAGGGATTCTTTGAGTTTATCAAACCTATCAATTACATCGCTGGTCCAGACTAATGGTTCACGAACATCTTTCCTGAGCATATCTGACAAAGGACTAGACAGATCTGACATGTTAGGAATGAATTTCCTGTAAAAAGAAATGAATCCTAGGAAAGACCTAAGAGCCTTCTTACCTGTGGGAGGAGCGACTTTCATCAGGGCTTCAATCTTATCATGCTGAGGTTTTAAGCACTGACCATCTATCGTGAAACCCAAATACTGCATCTCCTTAATGCCAAACCTACACTTACTTGGTTTAACAGTCAGGTTGTATTTCCGCAGCCGTTCTAATACCAAGTTCAATGCAGTCAGATGTTCTTCCCAAGTCTTTGAATAAATAAAAACATTATCAAAATAAAAGGCAACATTGTCCAATCCATTCAAGACTAACCTCATTAACCGAATGTAGGTGGCACAAGCGGTAACTAACCCAAATGGTAACCTGCAGAACTCCATCAATCCACGATGAGTAGGGAAAGTTGTATATTTCCTGGCTTGTTCAGAAAGTGGGACTTGGTAGTAAGCTTTAGTTAAGTCCAACTCAGAGAAATATTTTGAACCACTGAATTTATGAAGATCTTCCTCAACCGTGCAAGCTGGTTTGGCATGAAACACTGTAACAGAATTCAGAGTCCGATAGTCTATGGCCATCCGGTAGCTTCCATCAGGTTTTTTAATCATGACCACTGGTGAATAATAGGGAGAGTCTGGCAGCTGAATTATTCCTTGTTCATACAAAGTGTCTACTTCCTGTTCAAAATGTGACCGTAAATGTACAGGAATAGGATACATCTTGGATTTAAACCGATCGGTGGTGGTTAGAGAGATGTCATGACTTACCAATGAAGTACATCCAGGTGTCTCAGAAAACACATCCGAGAATGAAGAAATACAACCATCTACATCCGATCTCTCCATCTCTGTTAGGCTTGTAGAAATCTCTGGAATATTAAATTAATTAAAAGTATCATGACAACCATCTGGGGTGATAGCGAAATATCTGCCATCATCAACTTCATCCTTCACAATACACAGTTGGACAATGCGAAGGGGCTCATGTGATCCATCATTTAGGTAGGTCTCCTCGTCTATGACATTAGCCTGGGAAACCATAGCTCGTCTGTGATACTTCTTCAGGGGATTTGCATGGTATAACTTATGGACTCCATTTTGATCTATGAGGTAGTTAACTCTGTTTCTCTTCTCTAGGACAGGGAAAGGGCCACTCCAAGACATCAGTAGTTTGTTCTTACAATCAGGCAGCAAAACTAAGACCTCATCTCCTGGCTGGAACTGTCTATCTTGGGATTTCAAATCAAAGTAGGATCGATATCTAGTGGAACTAACATCAGCATTCTGAGCTGCGATCTTTGAACATTCAGCTAGTTTGTCTTTCAGTTCTATCACATACTGAAAAGATGACCGGTCATCCTCACTGGATTGGTTATCTTCCCACAAGTCCCTAAGCACAGCTAATGGTCCCCTAACTGCACGACCATACAAAAGTTCAAAAGGGGAGAAGCCTGTCCTGTCACTGGGTATCTCTCATAGGGCAAACATTGTTGGAATTAAGTACCTATGCCATTCTCGGGGTTTCTCAGTGCAAATTTTCCCAAGTGAAGATTTAAGGGTGGAGTGGAACCGCTCTATACATCCATTACAGCTAGGATGGTAAGGGGTGGTAAAAGAAGGTTGGACACCTAAAAATTTGTGTAATTCTTTCATAAGGGCAGATTTGAATTGGGCTCCACAATCTGATAAAATCTCACATGGAATACCTACCCTTGAGAAGATGACGAGGAGGGCCTCGGCATCCGACACTGTAGTAATTCCTTTGAGGGGGATGGCCTCTGGAAAGCCTGTAGCATAATCTATCAGAGTAAGGATTTACAGTCTACGACAGAACTTGTTGTCATGGCCTGAGGCAATGTGTTAGTTCACTTATCTTTTAATAGATGGCCCTTTAATCGCTTCTAATAAAAGGGGGCGGGGTTAATATAGAGGTTGGAAGGAGGAGTCAAACGTGTGTGTGTGTGTGTGTGTGTGTGTTCTAGAACAGCAGAATAAGTTTATTTTAACATAACACACAGGCTATATTATTAGACTAGCCCATGCCGGATCACAAATAAGTAACGCACATCAGGTGTTGCGTTGTTTATGGAATTTAATATACAGACAATCAAGTTTATATCCTTCGCACTTCCCACTCCCCCTCCTCCCCTTCTCTCTGCTGCCTTCCCCTATCTCCCCCCTTCTCTCTTTTTCTCTCCCCCTTCTCTCTCCTAACCGAGTATATAATTTTCCTCATCATCGTGTTCAAAGCTGTCCATAAAAATTACTTTGGTGTTTTAATAATACTGTTCTTTTTACCTTTACTGATTCTCAATTATTAACTCGTATTCTATTCTTTACCTTATACAATGTGTTATAGAAAATACATAGATATGCTCCGTTGCAAAACACTCAAAGTTACCAACCTTGGCGTCCTGGTTAGTGTGAACAATCGTATAAATATATAAGTAATTGAAACGGGATGTTACAATTCACGCATGAAGACAAGTTGGATCACATTGTAATCTAGCTTGGACCAAATTATAACCAAATATATATATATATATATATATATATATATATATATATATATATATATATATATATCATAAAGACAAGATAATATCGGCTCAGTTAGATAAAACACTTTAGATGAGCCGAAACGTGTTTCTTTGTAATAAAAACAAATTTTGACATTAGAGTAAATCTGTTTTTCTTCCATACCACTATTCACAGCACTGTGGTTGACCAATTCATAATCTACCTTAACATGTAATATGTCACGCTATGATTATTGCATTATACTTTTCTCGTGGATTCTTAATTACTAGCTTAATTACTGTGGCTTCCCATTATCAGTAAACAGTTCGGCGCTACCCATTGTAATGATATACTATAAAGTAAGTCATCGTATTCAACATTTAACGATAATCAAAGCAATCTGGTTATGTTGTTTTAAAGTTGATATAAATTGTTTAGGCTTTTATATTTTTACTTCGAATTGTTTAAATTATCGTCCAAACATAATTAAAAGTATACTATAGCTCTGTGTATGTTACCTTGAATTTAATTTAATATGTATTATTTCACCATCATTATGTTACGGTGAACATTGGAAACACATACACATTATATAATATATATAAAGGGATCTTAAATGTAAACATTTACAATTTATATTTATTCAATCAATATGATCTCCATTCACAAGCTGCACCAACTACCTCCTGTATTCTCGTTGGAGCTGATTTTAAAAAAGTCCAACTTATATTAGGGCGGCGACGGTTCCCCCCCCCCCCCCCCCCCCCGCTGCCCCCCGATCCCACTCCTCCCGCCCTTTCCAATCCTAACCTGAACCACATTCCACTCCATGACATGATGGCCCACAAATTCTCTATTGGGTTCATGTCACACACCCTTGTGGACAAGCTAAACCCCGGATGGGGTCAGGTCAGGTGAAGGTATTGAAGGATAAGCCTTTACAACGGCACCTCGTAGCTACTTTCTACTTTTCCTATTTTCTGAAGAGTGTAGAGAGGGGAGACGGGGATTTGGAGAGAGACGAAGTTGTTGTAGTGGCTTTGTTATGTGTGTTATTAGTCTGTATACGTCGTAAGGCTCAGGATGGCCATGGCACGCACTGAAGACAGCAGCATCTCCTCAATAATGCTAATACCTTTTCTAGTTTGCCTGGACCAGTGTGTGTGGGTGCGGGTGCGTGTGTGTGTGTGCGTTTTATGTTGTCATGTGTGAGTGATATGTGCCCATTACGTTGTATGTGATCATGTGTGTGATGTGCGTTTTATGTTATCGGGTGTGTGTGTGTGTGTGTGTGTGTGTTTTGTATCCTGTGTTAGTATTGGTGGGGGTGGGTTGGTGCATGTGATGGATAGAGGAGAGAGGTTGAAGCGCCGTCTCCCTTAGCATTACAAATTGTGGAGGTCATAAGTATATGTATTATCTATATTATTAACCCTTCTTTAGCGGCCTATGCGGTTTATTTATATGTACCGCCCAGCGGGGTGTTTTTAGCCAAAATAGGGCTGTTTACGTGATCATTTTCATGCCTAAATAAGACCCAGAACGTAAAACAAGTATCTATCCCTGAAAGGGCATAAACAGAGCTTTCGAATGACACCATAACGATCCTTGTATGATGGCTAGTTTTCTTGCAATAACCATGCAATGCGAGTGCAAAAAGCAGGTAATTAGCCACTTTCCCCATACAATTCAGTATGTAGCGAGTGAGAGAGGGAGGAGGGAGCTGAGATTCGTGTCAGTAGGTTCGCCGCGGTGGTCTGGAGCAGTCATACGCTCGCTAGTCTCCTGCCACCACTTGTCTCTCTCTCTCAGCAACATTACGTGCTGAAATTGCCACTCGACCTATGTCGAGCGCCGCCACATAGTCCAGCTTTATTAAAAACGACTTATGTGGTGAGCCGCTTTTTAAGGGTTAAATCAGTTCGTGTGTCTGTTTGTCTGTTTGTCTGTGCGTTCTTAATAGGCGGCCGCACTTTTGGACCTGGGGAGCTGAAACTTTGCATGTGGGTGTCAATTGACCGGGGTCGGGTCATAGAGGTGGCGAGGCCACGATCGGAGGTCGTTTCGAGGCCGAAATTGAAAAAAAAAAATAAAAAACAAATGAAAAAAATTGCCGTTTGGGGCAGAAGGAGTCCTCCGATCGAAATGGTGTATGGAACGAAAGTTGTTCGCAGCCCCCCAAAATTGGGGTACGGATGAGGTCAGATCCAAAATCGGAGGTCATTTAGCGGCCGAAATCGAGGTCGCCGTTTAATGAGGCACAGTAGTAGTGATTGATGATGGTGATTATGGTAGTAGTAGTGGTGGTAGTAGTGATGGTGATTATGGTGGTACAGTATTATTACCCGGGCAACGCCGGGTACCTCTGCTAATAATACTGTACCACCATAATCACCATCACTACTACCACTACTACTACTACCATAAGCACCATCATCAATCACTACTACCACAATCATCACAATACTACTACTACCATAATCACCGGCCTCGACCTCCCTGCGCCTCATTAAACGGCGACCTCGATTTCGGCCGCTAAATGACCTCCGATTTTGGATCGGACCTCATCCGTACCCCCATTTAGGGGGGCTGCGAACAACTTTCATTCCATACACCTTTTCGATCGGAGGCCTCCTTCTGCCTCAAACGGCCATTTTTTTATTTTTTTTTATTTTTTTTCAAATTCGGCCTCGAAACGACCTCCGATCGTGGCCTCGCCCCCTCTATGACTTGACCCAGGTTAATTGACACCCACATGCAAAGTTTCAGCTCCCCAGGTCCAAAACTGCGGCCGCCTATGAAGAACGCACAGACAAACAGACACACGAACTGATTTAATAATATAGATGTAAATTCAAAACAATCGCATAGTACCGGTATTTATCTGCGTATTTTAGAGAGTATCATTTACGTTGAGAGAGAGAGAGAGAGAGAGAGAGAGAGAGAGAGAGAGAGAGAGGTGGGAGGGAGGGGAGAGAAAGCGGGTGAAGAAGGAGAGTTGGGGTGAAAGGGAGAGGGGGAGGAGGGGGAATGGGAAGTGCGAAGGATATAAACTTGATTGTCTGTATATTAAATTCCATAAATAACGCAACACCTGATGTGCGTTACTTATTTGTGATCCAGCATGAGCTAATCTAATAATATAGCCTGTGTGTTATGTTAAAATAAACTTATTCTGCATGCTGTTCTAGAACACACACACACACACTGTTACGATCCAGGTTCTCAAAGACACAGGGCTCTTCAACATTGGACTAGATAATGGCAAAATGCAACAACGGTAACACTAGATCCAACCCCTGCCTTAACACCTTAAGAGCGGCCTATGCGGTTTATTTATATGTACCGCCCTGCGGGGTGTTTTTAGCCAAAATAGGGCTGTTTACGTGATCATTTTCATGCCTAAATAAGACCCAGAACGTAAAACAAGTATCTATCCCTGAAAGGGCATAAACAGAGCTTTCGAATGACACCATAACGATCCTTTTATGATGGCTAGTTTTCTTGCAATAACCGTGCAACGCGAGTGCAAAAAGCATGTAATTAGCCACTTTCCCGGTACAATTCCTTATATAGCGAGTGAGAGAGGGAGGAGGGAGCTGGGATTCGTGTCAGTATGTTCGCCGCGGTGGTCTGGAGCAGTCATACGCTCGCTACTCTCCTGCCACCACTTGTCTCTCTCTCTCAGCAACATTACGTGCTGAAATTGCCACTCGACCTATGTCGAGCGCCGCCACATAGTCCAGCTTTATTAAATACGACTTATGTGGTGAGCCGCTAATTAAGGGTTAAACACTGGAAAACAAAACACCATTACCGCCCTGAGTCGTGCCTGGACAACGAGGTATCCTATGACTCGTTAACTGGTGCACACACACTAGGCTGACGCTCGATGAAACGGCCTATTCTCAAACAGTAAAAGATTACTCGTTTAGGTTACACAAAGAAAAGATAAGTAACGTGATTAATTAACGTTACGGTAGATACTCAAATAACTGGCACTCCTGTATTAAAGAAAGTGCAATGCTAGTCCTGCAACATCAACTGGAAACTTCTGAAATAAGTCTGATGCTGGGAAGATGTTCGTAAAGAATCTTGAACAATTATAATGCAGAATACGGGTCACAATAAATACTAGGACATATAGTAATAATAGGCAGGCGAATAATAAAGACTGCGCAAAGGTAGTAATGCTCGACAACTAAAGAAATGCTTCGTGACACAACGCAACAGCCTACTAGGGTTGTGCAACTCAACAACAACCTCGGCTCAAAAGTGCAGTGAATAATAATGTTGCATACATATAATAATGGGGGCTTATCTCTAACCAGTGTCTGCTCAGTTAATAAAGTCTAGCTGGGGTATCAAGGCAGGGCAACAATGGGCGAGCATGCGGCTCGTAGCCTAACGTTGTCCGAAGGTGGTATAATGAAGATTACGTTATATGACGGGGATGCTCTCTTGATAAATCTAGGTCTCTAGTACCTAGTTCTATCCTGGCGATCCCTCAGAAGTCAACACAAAGAGGCAGCACTATGTTGTGAGGGATAGGCTATGGCCCTCTCACACCACAGCGCTGTGCTCGCAAAGTAAACCCACCCGAAGACAACTTAGGCTCCCACAGTACCTGTCGATGTTGTGCAGGGCTTAGCTAACACTGCACACATCGGAGACAACGACACAGTAACCTTACCCCTAGTCTAGCTTTAGATAACCAAGCAGAATCACTCAACACCTTGCCAGGGAGACAACCTTCCCGAGAGAGGACACATACGGAAAAGTCTGTCTCTCCAAACCTCAATAAAGTATAATACCTCCTTAACCTAATACAGGGAAACATTTGAGAGCTTCGCGTACAATACGACTGGTCGACGGTGAACGTCTATGCTGAAACCAGAAGGGATGTTGAGTTTAATAAAGATTAGAGAATGAGAAAGGAGAAGTCGAGAGAGAGAAATAGTATGCAAAGTGGCGAGTATGGGGGACAGAATTGCAAAGGATGTAGGAGGTATGCGTGTCAGGCAAGCTCTGAGCTGGTAAAGAACACGCGGCCGCGATGGGAAGGGACTAGTTGACCACTCGGCGGCCAACGCCGTCAGCGCCCAAGCGAGCCGCGTCATAGCTCACCCCGCTGCCAGGTGTACCCCCTCACCCTCTCTCGCTCGCCTCCCACACAAGCAACATTTATATTATAGCGAATATAAAGTATAAGGCGCGGTCACAGACCAAAACAAAGATCATTTCTAGACTGTCTGTGGCAACACGACACTAATAAAATAAAGCAGATCATTCTAGGACAACTGTAGCCCATCCCCCCATCCTGGTGAGCGCTAGCGAGCTGCAATGCCCCACGCAACCATTCTGTCAATGCCGGGAGGCGTCACACCCCCCCCAAGATATGGGACACTCAACCATGGCCCCATATCTGAACAGACAGAATGTCGCTAGAATCTGCCACTCCTAACCACTCTGCCACTCATGGAATGCAAGCTCAGTCTCCTCAAAAAAAATACAACAACATTTATATATAAAAAAAAATCTTATCACCCTTCCCAAATATAATACATTAATTCATAACATTGTGCTCCCAGAGCGAGCTTTAAGAAGCACAGCCTACTGAGGGAAAATCATCTGCACTCAGTACTCAGCTACAATATTATCTTAAAATTAATTATCAAAAAGAAAGTTTTTATTTAATTTTTCATATTTTATTTTAATGTTGTTTTTGGCGGCTACTATAGATGTAGCCTAATTTTTTTTCTAATCAAAGCCAACAACTCCTGCCCTGCGACCCTACGCTGATGCTACACACGCGAGCCAACAAGCACCAGCGCAAAAATACACCGCGAGCCAAGACAGGAGGCTATACCAACATACTGTGGTAGCCTACCCCGGATCCTCCACCCGCGACAAACAGTCCGCAATCACATTCTCACAACCGGCAATATGGCGAATGTCTAAGTTGTACTCTTGCAACATGAGCGACCATCTGGTCAGCCTCATATTCCGGTTGTGGAATTGATTGAGGAATTTAAGCGGGTGGTGGTCGGTATACACTACCACGACTGGCCCATAGGCAGGAACATAGACCTCAAAGTGTCTGAGCGCTAACACGATTGCCAACAGTTCCTTTTCAACAACCGAATAGTTTTTCTGTGCTGAATTAAATTTCTTTGAAAAGAAACTGACTGGATGCTCAAGACCTTCCTCGTCTGTCTGCAAAAGTACGGCACCAGCCCCTACTCCGCTGGCATCAGTCGCCAACTGAAATGGTCGTTCAAAGTCCGGGGCCCTGAGGATAGGGTGAATGCATAAAAGGTGTTTAACTACTCGAAACGCCTGCTCACACTCAGGTGCCCAGCGGAACTTTTTATCTTTAGCTAGTAGATCTGTCAAAGGAGCTAACACAGTAGAATAACCTCTTATAAAGCGGCAGTAATACCCAATCATGCCCAAAAATCTCATGATCTGCCGCTTGGTGGTCGGCCTGGGGAACAAGTCGATAGCCTGTATCTTCTGTTGGGGCGGGCTCACCTGCCCTAACCCAACCACAAACCCCAGATACTGCACCGTGGCTTGCACAAAGTCACACTTGCCCAGATTAACCACCAAGCCTGCTTTACCAAGTTGACTAAATAAGGCTTCTATGTGCTCACAGTGACTTTGGAAATCGTTGTCATTAATGATCACGTCATCAAGGTAAACAGTACAGTTTGGGATGTCTGCTACGATGTCGTTCATTAAGCTCTGGAAAGTGGCCGGTGCATTTTTCAGACCATAAGGCATCACGTTGCAACGGTAAGTACTGCCATCCACCACAAACCCGCACACCTCTTTAGCCCGCTCAGACAGTGGTACTTGCCAGTAGCCTTTGACGAGGTCTACCTTGGTCAAGTACCTTGCTTTCCCGATCTTATCCACACTGTCATCCACCCGGGGAAGAGGATATGCATTGGTGGGGGTCAACCCGTTCAACCGCCTAAAGTCAATGCAGAACCGAACTTTTCCATCAGGTTTGGGCTGCAGAGTGACAGGAGAAGTTCACCGTACTGCCCCCTTCTCGATCAAGCCTCTCGCCAGCATATACTCCAGCTCATCCCTGAGCGCTGGGAGTTTAATGGGTGGCACCCGATAAGGTATCGACTTGAAGGGGGGGTGCTCTCCTACATCGACGTCATGCACCGCTTGAGTAGTGAGGCCTGGGTGCTCGGCAAATACAGTGGGGTATGAATCGAACAGGCGCTGCACTGCCACCTGCTGTTCCTCCGGCAGGTGCGCCAGAGCATCATGCGCACATTGGCTCGAATTCCCCGCCCACTGATCAGCCGAGACATGACAATCCCAGTTATCATCCATCTGATCATTGCTGCCCCCCTCTCCTTCTCCACCATGACCGCAGCAGGTCAACACAGGGACAGCTAGTGACTCAGGTGGGCGCCTCACATACTCCTTCAACAAATTAATGTGGCATAGTTGGTTACGCTTCTTCCGGTCTGGAGTGGCAACGAGGTAATCTAGATCGGAGATCTTTGACACCACCCGATAAGGCCCACCGTACTTGGCAGCCAGAGGATGACCGGCCAAAGGCAACAGGACCAACACCTCTTGACCTACCTGAAACTCCCGGAGTTTCGCCTTAGTATCGTACCTGTCCTTCATACGGGCCTGCGAACTCACCAAATTACGCCCGGCCAGCTCCAGACTTCTAAGCATTCTCTCTCTGCTCTCGAGGACGTATCTCAACATAGAACATGGCTTAGCGGCACCCTCCCAAATCTCCTTCACCATGTGGAGAGGGCCCCTCACCTGATGCCCAAAAACAAGCTCATTCGGACTGAAACCGAGACTCTCTCCAGGTACTTCTCTTGCCGCGAACAAAACATACGGCAGACCAAGGTCCCAATCCTTTCCGTTCTCTGCGCAATAACATCGAAGCATGCTTTTCAGCGTGGCGTGCCACCTCTCCAACACCCCTTGACTCTCCGGGTGATACGCAGAAGAGACGACAGTGCTGATGCCATGCTGAATCATAGTTTGTTTGAACAGATTAGAGGTAAAATTAGAACCTTGGTCCGATTGCACCTCTTGCGGGTAACCATACCGCGAGCAATACGAGAGCAGGTTCCGGACAACAGTTTTCGCCGTGCCATTTCTCATTGGATATGCATCAGGATAACGAGTGGCCACATCCATGATAGTTAATAGAAATTTATTACCGGCACTAGTAGGGGGTAGGGTTCGACCATATCAATGATGACCTTACTGATGGGCGGTCCACTGACAGGAATGGGGTGCAACGGGGCTCTCGGAATTGTTTGGTTAGGTTTTCCAACCCTCTGGCATGTATGACACCTTGCTATCCAGGTTACCACCTGCCCCTTCAACCCCGGCCACCAAAAAAAAAAATCTAAAGCCGCCACCGTTTTTCTCACCCCTAGATGTCCTGCCAGTGGTATGTCATGCGCCAACCTCAGTAGGCTATCCCTGCACTCCCGTGGCACCACCAACTGGTCCACTACTCCGGACCCCTCTTGCCAACTACGTTTAGGGTCTTGAAAACGCCTATAGAGGATGCCTTCTAAATATACAGTGATACAGTGCACTTTTTACTTTCACTCCGAGATTTCTTGTCTTCCACATACTTCCCATTGCTCCGAAAACCTTCCTTCCTTCACACACTCTCTGTTTTACCTCCACTTCCATACCTCCACTCCTGCTTATCGTTCCTCCTAGATATTTAAAACACTCTACTTGTTCCAATATTTCCCCATCCAGCCTCACATCTAGATTCACCCTATGCTCTCCCCTATTACACACCATTACTTTACTTTTATTGACGTTCACCTTCAGTTTCCTCCTTCCACAAACCACACCAAACTCTTTGACTACCCGCTGCAGTTTCTCATCAGAATCCGCCACCAATGCTGTGTCATCAGCGAACAGCAACTGATTCAACTCCCAATCTCTACCATTCTTTCCTACTAAACCCAATCCTCTTTCCATAGTTCTCCTTTTCACCTCCCTCACCACACCATCCATAAACATATTAAACAGCCATGGTGACATTACACAACCCTGTCGCAAACCTACCTTTACCTCAAACTATTCACTCAACTCACCATTTCCTACTCTCACACATGCTCTGCTCCCTTCATAAAAACTCTTAACTGCTTCTAACAAATTTCCTCCTATTTCATAAATCCTTAACACCTTCCACATTGCTTCACGGTTCACACGATCATACGCTTTTTCCAAGTCCATAAAAGCCCAAAATATCTCCTTATGCTTCTCTAAATACTTCTCGCATAACTGTCTTACTGCAAACATCTGATCCACGCACCCTCTTCCCCTCCTAAAACCGCACTGTTCTTCTCCTATTGCAACTTCCGTACACTTTATTATCCTCTCTATCAACACCCTGCCATACAGCTTTCCAACCACTGACAATAAACTAATACCTCTATAACTTGAACACTCCTGCTGATCTCCCTTCCCTTTGTACAACGGCACAATACATGCACTCTTCCAGTCTATTGGTACCATTGACACAGCAAAGCACACATTGAAAAGTCTCACCAACCAATCTATTATCACATCTCCACCCTTCTTTATACACTCCACAGCAATACCATCCAAACCTTCTGCTTTTCCCGCTCTCATTTGTTTCACTGCTTCTTTCACCTCATTTTCCTCAATCCTTTCATTCATTCCCTGCCACCTGGGTGGCCTGGGTAACCTATCTCCATCCACCTCTGCTTAAATCACTGCTTCTCTTCCATCTCTTGTATTTAACAAAGATTCAAAATACTCGGCATATCTTTTCCTCACTTCAACTGGTTCCACTAGTAATTCTCCATTTTCATCTTTCACTGACTCTTCCCTCTTTTGTCCTCCTTTCCTTACTTTATTTACCTCCTTCCAGAACATCTTCTTTCGTTTTTCAAAATTTTCACTCAGCCTTTGGCCCCACCTTTCGTTTGCATCTTTTTTCGCTTCTCTAATTTTCCGTTTTGCCTCTCTCCTTTTCTCCTTGTACCTCTCCCATACCTCAACGCTACCATCCTGTAAAACCCTCTCAAAACACTGTCTCTTCTCCTCAACTGCCTTTCTCACCGTATCATTCCACCACTCGCTTCCCTTCCTGATACCTCTGCCTCCTACTTTCCTTTTGCTGCATACTACCTCTGCACTTGCTTTCACTCCTTCCTTAAACTGTTGCCATTCAACCTCTACTTCTCTCTCTTCCATCTCTCTCACTTCCATCCACTTTTCATTTAGTCTTTCCTTGTACTCCCTCTCTTTTTCACTCTTCTCTAACTCACTAACTTTTATTACCTCTCTTACTTCACGCTTGTCTCTTATTCTCCTGTAACTCTTAACTCTTAGCTTTCCCTCCACCAGGTAATGATCTGACATACCCTCCGCCTCACCTCTCATCACATTCACATCCAGCAGTCTACACAATCTTTCCCTTGTCACCAGCACATAATCCATCAATGCCCTCTCTACAATCTCTCCCCTCACAAGTCTATGCCAGGTGTACTTGTGTATACGCCTTTACTTGTGTATACGCCATGTAATTATAATTTGGCCAAATATTTTGTACCAATATTAACTGACTTAACTTCTAATGAATTCACTGTTAAAGACTCTTTCTCATTCGCAAGAAACATCTGTAACTTAACTTATGAAAATTGTACTATGGCCTCATTTGACATAAAATCCTTGTTCACGAATATCCCCCTCAATGAAACCATCGACATTTGCACCAATTAATTATTCACTGAACATAATAACATAGTTAATGGCTTAGATAAATCGCAATTTCATAAAATGCTTTCCCTTGCTGTTAAGGATTCCATATTTCTATTCAATAATAACATATACAAACAAAACGACGGCTTATCTATAGGAAATCCACTCGCTCCAACTCTCTCGAACGCATTCTTAGTGTTTCATGAATCAAAATGTCTCCGTGAATGTCCAGATAGCTCTTCAAGCCTATTGTGTATAACCGTTATGTCAACAACACATTTGTCGTTTTTAGTTCACCCGACCACGTTCCCCTGTTCTTGAATTACTTAAACTCGAGACACAAAAACATGACGTTCACTTGACAGACAGAGGAAGACAATAAATTACCATTTTTAGATGTTCTTGTGGAAAAAAGAATAGCTCATTTAGTACTTCTATATACAGAAAGCCAACCTTTACAGGACTTACAGTACAACAAAATGTAATTCTAGTATTCCCATACAATATAAGAAAAATTTAATTATTACTTTAGTCACCAGAGCCTATCATATATGTTCATCTTGCAAGTCCGTCCACCTCGAATTTGAATTCTTACGTAAAACACTGACACTTAATGGCTTTCCAATAAATTTCACAAATGCCTTGATTGGTAAGCAACTAAATAAATTAAGAACCTCCTTACCTCCGATCCTTACAGCTCAGAAAGCCATCGTTTATTTCACTATCCCATTGCTAGGCAACAAATCATATTAAATTCGAAATAAAGTCGCTAAATTGATTCATGAGCATTACCCGCAAATATCACTGAGAGTGGTATTCAAATCTCCCCAAACACTCTCTCACTTCATCAAAATTAAAGACCGAATGCCCGGTTCTCTGCAGTCCTCGGTGGTGTACTCCTTTAACCCTTGTTTAGCGGGGCCCGCCTTAAGTCGGTCTAGAGAACCAAGGACTATGTGGCGGAGACCGACTTGAGGCGGTGTGCAATTTTGAGCAATATTAGCTCTGAGAGAGAGACGAGCGGTGGGAGGAGCGTAGGGCGGCTCTGACCATTCGGCACGGATCCCGCGTGACAACTGCTCTCCCCTCCACACACATCCACACTCCCTACCTCACTACACAGGGAATTATGTAAGGAAATTACCGTATTTTAGGGATTTGTCCTTCGTGTTGCACGATCGTTGCAAGAGAACGCGTGGTCGTAGAAGACTGGTTCTGGTGTCATTGGAAAGCTCAATTATCGCCCTTTCAGGTATACATAATTGTATTATGCTCTGGCTCTTGTTTATGCATGAAAAAGAGCACGGAAATAAGCTTGTTTAGGGTAAAACTACCCGCTCGGCAGGTAGTAGAAGTTACCGACCTAGCCACTCGTGGAGTGTTAAATGTAGTCGATGCAATACGACATATTGGTCAGTCCAAGAGACATCTCACCGCCAGGATCTCGTAGCATCGGGGTAGGTAATTTAGAACTAACCGACCTCTTTCAAATCCTTCCTTTTCTGCCATGCAAAACCACTCTGAATCATCTGATGACCCCATAAAACCGTCCGACTTTTCAATTCTCACCACTGCCCCAAACACAGTCACACGACTCCTGTCGGAGACCCTGCTCATCCAGTTACATAAACCCAGCCTGGGTGTGCACGCTCCTCCACTCCTCTACTGTGTTTCTAATATGTAAAGGTTAGTTCTTGTATTTATGAAAACATTTATGTTATTAACTTTGCTCCCCCCCCTCCTTTTATTGCTGCACATAATGCTTCTTCGTCTCTCATTTTATTCTTTCACCTTACTAATTCTAATATGTATTAGGTTATTTATATAACTATTAATTTCAAGTTTTATTCTAGATTTTTTAAATTTAGTCAATAATAAGAATATTAACATTAGAAAATTACTCAGCCATTCATATAGGCTTGTATTTCATTTCAGTTTAGGTCTGAAGATGGTTTATGCTTAAACCGAAACGTTACCAGAATAAAGATGTTCGTACCAGCGCTGGTGTTGATTTTTATCCTCCGACCCTGATTCCCGCAACAACAGAGTATTGCTTCTCTACTATATATACTGTATATATATATATATATATATATATATATATATATATATTAAGGAATCAAAACATAATTAAGGATTAACAAAATTAAAGCAGTCAGTAAAAGAGTAAGGGGTCGGGTGCAAGTTGGACTAGATAATAGTCCATCAGGCGCCTGGCCCGGGGAGACGATTAATATGAAGGGTGTGCCTGGAAGTGTGGTGGAAGGGCTTGTGGCTTTGGCTCCGCTGCATGACCAACATGGTGAAACACATACAATAGCACTGGATATATCAAAGGCATTTGATAGAGTCTGGCATCAATCCTTATTGTCAAAGATGTCACACTACGGCCTTGCATCATTAGTTCCACTAATTTCTTCTTATCTTCATAACAGAAAAATACGTGTAATGGTAGATGGCCTTTATTCTCAATTTCACTCAATAAATGCTGGTGTTCCCCAGGGATCAGTTTTGGCCCCAACTCTGTTCCTCATTCATATCAATGATCTCATATCTACCACTCATAATCCAATACATTCCTACGCAGATGACTCAACACTCCACAGTTCCTTCACATTTACCAATTCTTTCACCCAACCCGATCTTATAAATTCAAAAATAAACACTGCAATTTCTCTGAACCAGGACCTTTCTAGAATTAATGAATGGGGACAAGAATCTAGTTTCCTTTAATGCACAGAAAACCAAGTACATTCAATTTTCTAACCGACAGAATCTCACTGACTCCCATATATTTTTTAATGATGTAAATATTCCCACTTCCCCTAGTATTGACATTCTCGGTGTAACATTAACTACTAACTTGAGCTGGACACATTATGTTAGAAGCATTGCTAAGAATGCCTCTAAAAAACTGGGACTCCTGTACAGAGTTCGAGAATTCTTCACTGACGAGCAGTTGGCCGTAATATATAAAAGTCATGTGCGCTCTCAGATGGATTACTGTTCACCTCTGTGGGGTGGAAGTGGAGTGGTTGCATTGAGGCAGTTGGACAAAATTCAAATAAAGCTATTAGATTAATCAATAATCCTGCAATCACACAGGACCTTCCTACATTAGCCATACGAAGAAACGTTGCATCCCTTGCATTATTCTACAGATATTTTCACAGCAATTGTTCCGAGGAACTTGCTTCAATTGTGCCGCCTCTCCACATCTTTCCCGTAGAACTAGGGCAGCTGAGAGCGCCCATGAATTTACACTTTCTCCTCCACAATGCAGAACTTCTGCTTATCAGAATTCATTTATCCCCAGAGCTACTACTCTTTGGAATTCACTTCCCTCGAATTGCTTTCCACAAACTTACAATCAACAAATGTTTAAATCCAGTTGTTACAAACATTTTATGAATGGAGGATGCCTTTAGGCACATGGACCTTTTTGTTTTATCTGTGTTTTTCCTTCCTCCGTTCATTGTCTCTTAAAAAAAAAAAAAAAAAAAAAATGTCTGCCTGCCGAGATCGGAACCTCTCCGGGTGGTCAGGGGGATGGAGCGACCTTGGGAACCCTGGTCTCTGGGTCTTCTCCGGGGAGGCCTGGTTGTGAGAGTTTGTGTTTTTTATCTGTGTTTATTTTTTGTTTTATGTTGTTTTTGTGTTTTCCCTGTTCTTGCTCTGTCTTGAGTCGGCTACCCCCAAAATGGGGATTGGGCCTGAGCATATAGATAGATAGATAGATAGAAAGCAGTCTAAACTTAACCTATCTAGTACATACATGATAAAACGTTGATAAATATATTGTGTTACTTACATAGTGACTGTCTAGCTTGTGATGGGTCTTCGTTCCAACTGAATGATAATGTTATGAGGGACTTTACATCTACTTTGGTTGCGTATTAGTGAATATCTATGCAAAAAAAAAATAGATTTTAAAACTAAATATGTCAATGAGCATAGAGCAAAGGGTAAATGTGAAGTGACTAATTGTGAAAAACGAGTAGGAATGTTTAACTGTATATACACTTATTTCCTAAAATATAGAAGGCTATATACACAGACACTACTAAAAGAAGAAACCAAAAAGCTATATTAAAAAACTTAAACACTGCCAACTGGTACTGACCGAAATGGGTTCACTTAGCCCTAACTACGAACAAGTATTTAGTTCAGGTTTGATTTTATTTATATAAAACTTTTCTTTTTCTTCGAAATTTTGGTCACATTCTAATGAATGATTCCTGATTGCAGAGAATTTTCCAACAAATTTGATACTCTCATTGGAGAGAAGTTTTATATAAATAAAATCAAACCTGAACTAAATACTTGTTCGTAGTTAGGGCTAAGTGAACCCATTTCGGTCAGTACCAGTTGGAAGTGTTTAGGTTTTTTAATTTTCGCTTTTTGTTTCTTCTTTTAGTAGTGTCTGTGTATATAGCCTTCTATATTTTAGGAAATAAGTTTATATACAGTTAAACATTCCCACTCGTTTTTCCCAATTAATCGCTTCGCATTTACCCTTTGCTCTATGCTCATTGATCTATTTTGTTCTTCTTTTGTATAGATATTCACTAATAGGCAACGAAAGTAGATGTAAAGTCCCTCATAACATTATCATTCAGTTGGAACGAAGACCCATCACAAGCTAGACAGTCACTATGTAAGTAACACAATATATTTATCAACGTGTTATTCATGTATGTACCAGATAGGTTAAGTTTAGACTGCTTTAATTGTTTTAATCCTTAATTCATGTTTGAATTCCTTAATATGTTTTAATATGGTCAAATTATTTATAATATATATATATATATATATATTCAGGAAAGATATAGAGCGAATATATAACCTTTGATAGGGCTACGAAGGTAATTCCTATTTCCTACGATTACAAAACTGAGCTATGAGAGGTAGATGAGAATTATGTGTCTCATTTCGTTGGAAAGCTGTAGACTGTGAATCAAACACATTGGAGTATTGGAATACTAAATGGGCTTGACATTGTAGATTATGCCAAAATCCTTAGCCTCAATACGTACATAGTGTAGGTGTGGTTGACTGGTCCTGTATAGGTGTAGGTGTAGGTGTGGTTGACTGGTCCTGTATAGGTGTAGGTGTAGGTGTGGTTGACTGGTCCTGTATAGGTGTAGGTGTAGGTGTGGTTGACTGGTCCTGTATAGGTGTAGGTGTGGTTGACTGGTCCTGTATAGGTGTAGGTGTGGTTGACTGGTCCTGTATAGGTGTAGGTGTAGGTGTGGTTGACTGGTCCTGTGTAGGTGTAGGTGTAGGTGTGGTTGACTGGTCCTGTATAGGTGTAGGTGTAGGTGTGGTGCTGGTCCTGGTATAGGTGTGGTGTAGGTGTGGTTGACTGGTCCTGTATAGGTGTAGGTGTGTGGTTGACTGGTCCTGTATAGGTGTAGGTGTAGGTGTGGTTGACTGGTCCTGTATAGGTGTAGGTGTAGGTGTGGTTGACTGGTCCTGTATAGGTGTAGGTGTGGTTGACTGGTCCTGTATAGGTGTAGGTGTGGTTGACTGGTCCTGTATAGGTGTAGGTGTAGGTGTGGTTGACTGGTCCTGTAGGTGTAGTAGTGTGGTTGACTGGTCCTGTATAGGTGTAGGTGTGGTTGACTGGTCCTGTATAGGTGTAGGTGTAGGTGTGGTTGACTGGTCCTGTATAGGTGTAGGTGTGGTTGACTGGTCCTGTATAGGTGTAGGTGTGGTTGACTGGTCTGTATAGGTGTAGGTGTAGGTGTGGTTGACTGGTACTGTCCTGTATAGGTGTAGGTGTGGTTGACTGGTCCTGTATAGGTGTAGGTGTGGTTACTGGTCCTGTATAGGTGTAGGTGTGGTTGACTGGTCCTGTATAGGTGTAGGTGTGGTTGACTGGTCCTGTATAGGTGTAGGTGTGGTTGACTGGTCTGTATAGGTGTAGGTGTGGTTGACTGGTCCTGTATAGGTGTGTAGGTGTGGTTGACTGGTCCTGTATAGGTGTAGGTGTGGTTGACTGGTCCTGTATAGGTGTGGTGTGGTTGACTGGTCCTGTATAGGTGTAGGTGTGGTTGACTGGTCCTGTATAGGTGTAGTGTGGTTGACTGGTCCTGTATAGGTGTAGGTGTGGTTGACTGGTCCTGTATAGGTGTAGGTGTGTGGTTGACTGGTCCTGTATAGGTGTAGGTGTGGTTGACTGGTCCTGTATAGGTGTAGGTGTAGGTGTGGTTGACTGGTCCTGTATAGGTGTAGGTGTGGTTGACTGGTCCTGTATAGGTGTAGGTGTGGTTGACTGGTCCTGTATAGGTGTAGGTGTGGTTGACTGGTCCTGTATAGGTGTAGGTGTAGGTGTGGTTGACTGGTCCTGTATAGGTGTAGGTGTGGTTGACTGGTCCTGTATAGGTGTAGGTGTAGGTGTGGTTGACTGGTCCTGTATAGGTGTAGGTGTAGGTGTGGTTGACTGGTCCTGTATAGGTGTAGGTGTAGGTGTGTGTTGACTGGTCCTGTATAGGTGTAGGTGGTTGACTGGTCCTGTATAGGTGTAGGGGTGGTTGACTGGTCCTGTCTAGTGTAGGTGTGGTTGACTGGTCCTGTATAGTGTAGGTGTGGTTGACTGGTCCTGTATAGGTGTAGGTGTGGTTGACTGGTCCTGTATAGGTTGACTGGTCCTGTATAGGTGTAGGTGTGGTTGACTGGTCCTGTATAGGTGTAGGTGTGGTTGACTGGTCCTGTATAGGTGTAGGTGTGGTTGACTGGTCCTGTATAGGTGTAGGTGTGGTTGACTGGTCCTGTATAGGTGTAGGTGTGGTTGACTGGTCCTGTATAGGTGTAGGTGTGGTTGACTGGTCCTGTATAGGTGTAGGTGTGGTTGACTGGTCCTGTATAGGTGTAGGTGTGGTTGACTGGTCCTGTATAGGTGTAGGTGTGGTTGACTGGTCCTGTATAGGTGTAGGTGTGGTTGACTGGTCCTGTATAGGTGTAGGTGTGGTTGACTGGTTAGGTGTAGGTGTGGTTGACTGGTCCTGTATAGGTTGTGTAGGTGTGGTTGACTGGTCCTGTATTGTGTAGGTGTGGTTGACTGGTCCTGTATAGGTGTAGGTGTTGACTGGTCCTGTATAGGTGTAGTGTGGTTGACTGGTTCTGTAGGTGTAGGTGTGGTTGACTGGTCCTGTATAGGTGTAGGTGTAGGTGTGGTTGACTGGTCCTGTATTGAACTATTAATATCAAATGTTAAATTCCAGGGTATCGCGATGCGTCAATGGGAAAATATTATGGGGATTGGCTTTGCGCTGTACTTGGTTCCAGTAAATTACCATAAAGCCCACCGAAGCACGCCATAAAATTAACCTCTCTATGTTTAATGTACAGTACACATTAGCATGGTATAAATATTACTATTTTCAAATTATATAATGATATGCAGTGGCTAGTTTGTGATAATCTCCATAGGCGGCGTTCTAAAGAGAGAGTTGTCCGAGACTGCGAGATAAGACACCGAGTCAACCGTGATGTAGTTTCGAGACATCCAAGCTAGAACAGGCCACTGAGAGGCAATCAGAGGACGTAGGTCTACGAAAATAAGACTACAAAATAAGCATGGTGAAACACTCACGTCCTGTCTTGTTGCTTCACTCACAATCTGGAGTAAGACCTTCTGGCTTCATTATGTTGAGTGATTCAATCTACAGGCTATAGGCCTATGTCCGGAGGAAAAGTTAGGATATAAGCAAAAACATGAAATGGCTGGAAGCTCGGGCTTAACATTAGTAAATGTGAAAACATGTTAACATACATAATCTGTGCTGTATGGAACATACTTCCTCCAGAAGATGCTAATAGTAGAGCAATTTAATAGTACAAACTTTGCAAACAGACTTAGTTCAATGAACAATGTATCTTTTGCACCCCCCCGCCCCCACCCCGATTTATGGAAATATATTTCATAGCGAGGTCAGTCCATAGAGAGCTGTGCCCCATAAATGTCCTTTCCTTTCACTTACTGTAAGCATTAGGATATTCAGTGTGCAGTTGGGTTTGAGTACATGATTTGATTGATATCCATTATTTGATAAATGGATATCAAATCAAAGTCGTGTATTTAACCTTTAACTGTCTTGATGGTGTAATGCTTAGAGTGTTTAAGATCTGTATGTGGTAGCCCAAGTTCGAATCCCGGTAGGATCACATGCTTTCATTAATTTAATCGGGAAGTGTTTGGTGATGGGAGTGAAATAAATAAATTAGATTATAGCTATTATTTTAGTCAGCCATTACCCTCTGCCTAAAGGACTGTATGCAGAATGAATGTTTTAAACCTCCACAATTTCCAAACGCTTCCTTCCTCAGTACATGGATGTGGGGGAAGGGAGAGGACAGGGGGTGGGGGGGGGGGAGGTGAGGTAATCGTTTGAAGTCGGGTCACTTTGATGTTGCCCCCTTTTCCTATATTTGTTCGTTGGGTTAATGGGTAATTAAGTGGAAGTATTTGTAGCGTTGAAAGGTTATATACTGTACATATACCCTAACCCCGCCCACACTGCTAGGAGAACTGGCGAGGCGTGTGAGAGGTGGGGGGAGTTTGTATGGATGTTATAATTTAAATCTTTATACTGCGTGTTTCATTAATTTCAACCAAGATGAGAATTGATGACTGTGATTAAGTTTGAGTGCGTGTGTGTGTGTGTGTGTGTGTATGTGTGTGTTAGTACCATATTTAACTGATTAACAGATCTTCACGTGTTACTATCAAGATAATATTTAAATTAAAACATAGCAAATGTAGTGTACAAATATATACGGTATATCTATTATAATTCCCACATATCCTTTTTTAACTGCATCAAATCGTTTAATAATAGCCAAAAAAAAAAAAAAAAAAAATGCGTCATAATATTCAAAGGGCTAGATAATCAGTATCCTACAAAGTACTTAACGCCAGTATTCTATTGTCCAAACATTAAGTAGTTTTAATGACAAGGCTACAAAGGAACTACACTTGTGAGCTTAGGCAAAAGCCGTGAACATGGATGATTGATCCAGTGATAATAAATAATTAATAGAGCGTTAATTAGCTATAATTAATAGAGCGTTAATTAGCTATAATTAATAGAGCGTTAATTAGCTATAATTAAATTGAAAATATAATGCCTGGCTTAAAATCCCCTTTTGTAATAATTATAATGAAATTAACTTGAGGATAATATTGTAATACACCTCAATCACAGAGAGAATAATATGTCAGCCATAGTCCAGTGTCCTATTACCTGTGGGCTGGTTAACGATAAATATTGGCCATAATTAACACATCCAGTACCTGTGCCGTCCTTTTAAATGTATTCTAGGTACTATTAGAGTATTAGACGATTGTATTCCGCTTAAAACGGGCCTCCAGTAATTATCAGGCTTCGAACTATCTCACTTGACCCTTTTCACCACCACAAATCCTTATTAAATTGCAAAATATCATCTAAATATAGCTAAAAAAAATGGGGAATGTGCCTGAGTATAAAGATAGATAGATAAATAGAAAATAGATATACGTCTCCAGTACAGAAAGGGTTATACTCACTATTAATTAACTCGAGCGAACAGCAAATATTATTTTTATACAAACCAGATTTGAATGTTTTTTAACATGGCAATATTTTCACGTGTTGCAAAATATTTGTTAACTAAAAATGTACTGTACTTTAATATAATACACATAAAAATCACTAATTAACACGCTGGTGGATGGGTCAATAATATATTATATACTATACTTTCCAATATTTTAATTAAACAAAAATAAATAATATTATATATAATTATCACTGTCCCAGAGAGAACTGTTGGCAGGTGTACACAAAGCCCACCGAAACGCCCCCCAAAATACTCTCATTGTTCCCTGATTAAATAGCAGTGTATGAATATTAAATAGCAGTGTATGAATATTAAATAGCAGTGTATGAATATTAAATAGCAGTGTATGAATATTAAATAGCAGTGTATGAATATTCCCATATTCAAAATATGCTACAGGGGGACAATGCCTAGTAAGTTAATTGCTCAATAGGTGGCGTTCTGAGAGTGATGGTCCAAGTCTGAGGATTGAGATGGTGAGGCACTGGAGCGAGGCACCTTCAGAGATGGGGCTGCTTCGAGCCGTGAGTGGGCAACCAAGCGTTGTGCATCTTGCAAAGGCAAGATGGCAAAGGCTGGTTGCAGCTCTAACTTCTTCACATGTCTCACTCCCTAGACTGGAACGAGACCTCACAGGCTTCACTGTTGAATATACAACGGTTGAATGTACAGGCTCTCAGCCTATGACCAAGAGGGAGTATGTTGGAATATAGAAGAAAAAAAATATATAACTCCAGTATTAGTCAACCTGGCCCCATGCATGCAGTATATATATATATATATATATATATATATGTTAGTAAAGCCAGGTAATAAATTTTCTTTAATACATACGAGGTTGAAAGAAATGGCAATTTCTGCGTTGGAAATTTTATTATTCAAAGTTTCCAGGTCTCTGATGAGTTTTCGCTGGGTGGCAGGAAGTAGATGAAGGAGATGAGCAAAATTCATGGTGGTACAGGGTTACATAAATGTACATGATGATACAGGATATACGACGCGTTTCACTGGACAACCAGCATTATCAAGTAAGGAAGGAATGATATAAAAGGTAAACAGGAAGGGTATATATAGAGGGTGGAGGATCAGAGGAGGCGGAAAACAGGGGGCAAAAGTCTGCTATTGGTGGAAGCGTAAACTAGGAGAGAGAAGGGGTTAACCGCTTCACGCATGCGCACTGGATGCGGGATGGTGGTCAGTAGGTGGGGTCGAAGCTGATTGGCTGCGTGTCGAGGGGCGTGGCCTAAGTTGTGTGGCGCCTGCAGAAGACGAAGCTGAAGGAGGTAGCGCGGGGGGCTGCATCAAGGGCACCGGGGGGCGAGGAGGGGTGTTAGGTCCTGTAGGGTAGTGCCTTTTGGCAGAAGGAAGGATCTGAAGGTCCAGAGTTTGGTTGTTGATGTTGGGATGTAAGGCTTGGATATATAAAGCTTCGAGTATAGGTAATCTCCTTGGGTCACTTTCTTTATCGAGTATGGTGGTGTGTTTCTCTAACTCGTTGCGTGTGAGGTGAGGGTGGTTAGGGGTGAGATAGTGGTCTTTGATGGCTCCAGCCTGAAGGTGAAGAGTTAACCGACGTGAAAGACGAGTCTGCGTCATACCAATATAGGAATGAGGTCCACAGTCCTCATAATTACAGGTATGTTGGTAAATGACGTGATCGTCGGTCATCGGGCTCTTTATCTTGGTGGAGGCTGGTTTGTTGCGGAGAACGAGGTTGGAGGTCTTGGGGGATTTGTAATAAATTATTAATTTGATTTTGTTTTCCGGGTTGGTTGGGTGGACATGCTTGGAGATTATTTCTTTTAAGACGGCCTCGTCATTTTTGTGTTCAGAGGACATGTAATTGCGGTAGAAGATCTTAATTTCATTGGGGGGGTCAATGTTGGGAGGGCTTTGGGTGTACCATTTTTCAAGATGGTGGTTGATGGTGCTGGAGATGTCGGAGTTGGAGTATCCGTTATTTACTAAAACTTGGGATAGTCTTTCTAGTTCTAGTTCTTGGAAATTTTACGAGACGCCCCCCGTATCAACAACCACACTATCGCCTCTCTCGACGTAGAAAGCCTGTTCACCAACGTGCCAGTGGATAGGACCATTGACATGATTCTACGTCGAATTTATCATTGCCCTGATACACCTACACTGGACATCCCGGAGAAGGCCCTGAAAACACTACTGGAGCTATGTACCAAGGAGGCCCCCTTCCTTTGCCCCCGGGGCAACATGTACAAGCAGATAGACGGTGTGGCGATGGGCAGCCCCCTGGGAGTTCTTTTTGCGAACTTTTTCATGGGTACCATCGAGGAAGAGCTCCTAGCTGCCCAACGACCAGCCGTCTACTGTAGATACGTGGATGACATCTTCGTGCAAATCAAGGACCTCCACGAACTACAGGAACTCCAGCGTCGCTTCATGACCTCCTCCGGACTTAACTTCACCTTTGAAAAATCTAACAATGGACAACTCCCCTTCCTCGACATCCTCGTAGCTCTGAACGACCATGGGTTCAAAACCACCGTCTACATTAAACCTACTAACACAGGACAATGCCTCAACGGCGATAGTGAATGCCCCCGCCGTTATCTTCTATCCTCCATCTCCGCCTATGTTAGGAGAGCCCTCACGAACTGCTCTACCTGGGCCGACACCCACCAGGAACTAGAAAGACTATCCCAAGTTTTAGTAAATAACGGATACTCCAACTCCGACATCTCCAGCACCATCAACCACCATCTTGAAAAATGGTACACCCAAAGCCCTCCCAACATTGACCCCCCAATGAAATTAAGATCTTCTACCGCAATTACATGTCCTCTGAACACAAAAATGACGAGGCCGTCTTAAAAGAAATAATCTCCAAGCATGTCCACCCAACCAACCCGGAAAACAAAATCAAATTAATAATTTATTACAAATCCCCCAAGACCTCCAACCTCGTTCTCCGCAACAAACCAGCCTCCACCAAGATAAAGAGCCCGATGACCGACGATCACGTCATTTACCAACATACCTGTAATTATGAGGACTGTGGACCTCATTCCTATATTGGTATGACGCAGACTCGTCTTTCACGTCGGTTAACTCTTCACCTTCAGGCTGGAGCCATCAAAGACCACTATCTCACCCCTAACCACCCTCACCTCACACGCAACCAACGAGTTAGAGAAACACACCACCATACTCGATAAAGAAAGTGACCCAAGGAGATTACCTATACTCGAAGCTTTATATATCCAAGCCTTACATCCCAACATCAACAACCAAACTCTGGACCTTCAGATCCTTCCTTCTGCCAAAAGGCACTACCCTACAGGACCTAACACCCCTCCTCGCCCCCCGGTGCCCTTGACGCAGCCCCCCGCGCTACCTCCTTCAGCTTCGTCTTCTGCAGGCGCCACACAACTTAGGCCACGCCCCTCGACACGCAGCCAATCAGCTTCGACCCCACCTACTGACCACCATCCCGCATCCAGTGCGCATGCGTGAAGCGGTTAACCCCTTTCTCTCTCCTAGTTTACGCTTCCACCAATAGCAGACTTTTGCCCCCTGTTTTCCGCCTCCTCTGATCCTCCACCCTCTATATATACCCTTCCTGTTTACCTTTTATATCATTCCTTCCTTACTTGATAATGCTGGTTGTCCAGTGAAACGCGTCGTATATCCTGTATCATCATGTACATTTATGTAACCCTGTACCACCATGAATTTTGCTTATCTCCTTCATCTACTTCCTGCCACCCAGCGAAAACTCATCAGAGACCTGGAAACTTTGAATAATAAAATTTCCAACGCAGAAATTGCCATTTCTTTCAACCTCATATGTATTAAAGAAAATATATATATATATATATATATATATTATATATATATATATATATATATATATATAGTCGAGGATCACTATTAGATCCCCACCTAATAGTCCTCAACTTTACCACTACACAGCTTCTTGCGCTGTACAGGGGCACAGTGCGTCCATGTATTGAGTATTGTTTGCATGTGTGGGGAGGATCCTCTCACACAGCACTTCTAGACAAAGTAGAAAAGAAAGCCTAACGTATCATTAATTCCCGTCCAGTCACTGACTCTGCAATCTCTCTCTCTCTTCGCCGCAATGTTAAATCTCTCTCGCTATTCTACCGCTATTACAATAATCAAGTGTTCCTCAGATCTCTCTCAGTGTATACCACCTCCTCTACGTAGATTACGTAGCACTTGTCTTGCAACACAATCCCAGTGCAACTCTCCAACCCAAGAGTGAAACGATATTCCTAATCTTTCTTCTTTGCAATTGCTGAGCCCTGGAACTCTCTCCCTGAATCCATCCTTCCCCCATCTTATAACTTAAATTTCTTCAAACTCCGTGTGTCCAGCCATTTTGGCTCGTACATTCCTTGATTTTAACCCTGTCAGTCTGTCAACTCTGGGGGAAGCACTCGTCACAGTCAGTTTTGGCTGTGGTTTCCCTAATCCACATAAATAAAAAACGAAAAAAAAACATTTGAGTCTTTGAATCAGTATCTAACCCAAACAATATTATTTAGATTATTTAGAACTTGCTTTAAATTGTGCGATACATTATTGTGTGTGTATCTATTAGTGGTGATGAGTGTAGGCTTGGTCAGAAGTGTGTTGCACCAAGTTGTCTCGCGGGAGGGCCGGGAAAACTATTAATTATGAGGCGTGGATTTAATCAGGTGCTCTTTTATAAGCCACGGGCGTTGGCTAGGATAAAGAGATTAATATATGTTGTAATATTACGCTGATGTGGGTTATATAGAAAAACGTATTACACATTTATAACTTTATATATATACTGTATAATATATACCTGTATATTTATATATATACAGTATATATACAGTATATAGATATATATATATATATATATATATATATATATATATATATATATATATATATATATATATAGAGAGAGAGAGAGAGAGAGAGAGCGTTGCAGTAAGTATTACTTTGGATGAAAATAATATTAGGTATTTAGTGAATCCAGAAGAATACATAGAAAACAAGTGGAAGTAAAATGCATGCAAAATATTCACCTTATCCAATAATTTTAATATATTTAGGCAAATGACTTTGATGAAATCTATTAATGTTATATCAGCATTGGATGCTAACAAGATTATAAAACAAAATAGGCACGGTACCTGCACCCTATGTGGGATAAGGGGGGAAGGGTATATACTGTATATTGATCTATTTATTTATATATATACTTTGTTCCCTCCCTAGACCTCCATCAAGCTTCAAAAATCATCCCCAAGTACTCCATTATAGATTAATGTGTACACTAGCATCCAAATATACCCACCCACCACCCCTCCATACATTAGCCACACACCTCCACCCACCCACTCCCCACCACCTCAGACCCCTTCACCCATCCAGCCCAGATCCTTCTTACATTGCAGAAGGTCCGTGTTTTTGCGAGATAAGATAGTCCCTGTTTACATACCCCGACCACAGTTTGCCACCACTGATTGCCAAATAAGAACGAACCGTATTTCCTCCCAGAACATTTGCAATCAGAGCACATTTTGCAAGGGAAATTACTGTACCTTATGTTTGGGTTATTTATCTATTAATATATATTTTGTATAGAGCTGATATGTTTGCCTCTATTTTTGCTTTAACACCTTATTGGCGGGCTAGGCGGTCTATTTGACCGTACAGCACAGTGTTTTGTTTTTTTACCCTAAATAGGGTTGTTTACGTGATCATTTTCAGGCCTAAATAAGACCCAGAGCGTAAAACAAATATCTATTACTGAAAGGGCATAAACAGAGCTTTCCAATGACACCCGAACCATCCTTGTACGACCACTGGTTCTCTTGCAACGATCGTGCAACACGAGTGCAAAAACCCTGAAATAAGGTAATTTCCTTACATAATTCCCTGTGTAGCGAGTGAGAAAGGGGAGAGGAAAGTAGAATACAGTTCAGTATGTCCACGGTGGTCGTGGGGAGCGGTCATAAGGTTACTACGCTCGTCCCACCGCTCAGCTCTCTCTCTCAGCAACATTACGTGCTGAAAATGGCGCTCGACAGCTGTCGTGCACCGCCACTTAGTCCAAATTTATTTCACTCGACATATGTTGCACGCCGCCAGTTAAGGGTTAATACATTTACCCTTACAGTACCGGTGCCGTACTTTAACCTTATTCTGGCTACTGTTAGACGATTGTATTCAGTTTCAAAATCGCCTCCAGCAATTAACAAGCTTCAAACTATCTCGTTTAACCCTAATTACTACCACATGTCCTTATTGAACTGTACAAAATCGTGTAAATATAGTTATAATTAAATGAAAAAGAACGTCGCCGGCACAGAAGCGGTATATATATATGTTTTGTGTAAAGCTGACATGTATGTCTCTAATTTGCTTTAACCCGTTATACTATGGCTAATAATATACGATATTTATCAGCTTAAGAAGGGCCTCCAGCAATGAACAGTCTTCGAACTATTTTAATCAACCATTTTTGCTACCACAGATCCTTGTCAAGCTGCACAAAATCGTCTAAATATAGCTATAATATAATTAGAAAGACGTCGCTGGTACAGAAGGGGTTAAGTGGGGATGGATGTATTTATTTGCCCATTTATGTATCTGTTTATTATTGTTTAGTTTCCTTCCTAGACCTCCATCAAGCATAAACTAAAAATATCCGCCCCCGGAAAGGTCTTAAAATCGCCAAGCTAATGGGCAGAACGTCTTATAATTTAAACACTAATTGGGCTAAACATGAGGAAGAAAGGAGACCAGAAAAACGATCCATCTCCCCTTAAGTCACTACTCCATACGTCGACAAGCCTCACCCACCGAAGCCCTACCATAAACCACAACATCATTACGCTGACAAGAAACACATTCCAAGAGGTAACAGAAAAGACACAACCCCAACTTCACACCAGAAATTCAAAACCTCATCAGACAACACGACACACTGAAACACTCCCCAGCACCTCACACACAGGACATCGCACAACAAATCCAAGCACTCAACACACAGATTAGCAATAAAATATTAGAACAACAAACATTAAATTAGAATAACTACCTCCAACCACTTGATCACTAACCAAACCCCAAAAACTCTACAAAACACTAAACAGCTTCACTCTTTCTAACAGCAACACAACAAAATCACATGCCGCAATCACAAAAACAGACTCTATTCCTTAATATAAACAACAAGCAAGAACTCTCATTAATCAGTTCTCTCATGTCAGCCACCTAAACCCCCATCAACACGAGCGATGTGTCATCTGATATAAGAGACAATTCCCCACAGACCCTGACTACGTACCCTTCACCAACAACCAGACAAAGCACATCATCTGCTCAACAGGTGGCGTTGTGTGTGTGTAAGTGTGAGAGTCCGAGTGTAGGTGGTGAGACAGTGATGCACGGGAACGAGGTGGCTTCAGAGATGGGGTCGTTTCGGGCCATGAGTGAGCACCGTGCCTCATGTGAAGGCAAGATGGCAGGTGCTCGTTGTACTCTACATGCTTCACATGTCTCACTCCCTAGACTGGAACAAGACCTCACGGGCTTCACTGTTCATTGTAAAGCGGTGTATGTTAAGGCTCTCAGCCTATGCCCGAGAGGAAGTAAGTTGGAATATAGAAAAAAAAAAAAAAAAAAAAAAAAAATCAACAATCTCAAGCACTCACCCGCTAGTGGTCCAGATAACATAAGCAACATACACCATAGACACCTAGGACCACAGGGCATACAAGCACTTACCAACATATCCAACTACCGTTATTCACACAACACAATACCAGACATCTGGAAGCATGGTGTCGTCATTACATTCCCCAAATCCAACAAAGACCCCACGCTACCCTCCTCACACCGCCCTATCTCACTCCTTTACACCCCCTCCAAAGTCTTAGAACGCCTTGTACTACAACTGACCACACACGCTCTACCCCTAGCTCCAACACAACATGGATTCAGGCCACTGCACTCCACTAACTCTTTTCTTACAGACATTACACAAAGAGCTTTTGGCGGCATCAACTCAGCCAGACCACCAAACAGATCACTACTTGCCACACTTGACATTAATAAAGCCTTCGATGCCATCCCCTGCCACAACCTAACAAACAAAATCTACAACACAAACATGCACAACAGTACACAAAGGTGGCTGGCCAACTACATAGCAGGCAGATGTGCACACGTATCATTTGCCGGTCAGTCATCTAACATCAGAAACTTCACAAACGGAGTCCTGCAAGGATCTGTCCTGTCGCCCGCACTCTTCAATCTGTACATGCATGATATACCTACACCCCACGCACCCCAATTAAATATAGCTTACTATGCAGATGACATAACACTCACATGCACACACGAAGATCCAGACAGAGCAACACTTCTCTTTCAACCCTATCTCAACACACTACATGACTGGTGCACTACAAACAGACTCAAATTAGCCCTTGCCAAATCTATTGCAACCCTCCTCACAAGCTGGACAGCCGAATACAAATACACCCCGTACCTCACCATAAACAACACCCCCCTAACACACACACACACAGATGCACACACACACAAACCTAGGAGTAGCATATGATACTCTAATTATATTCAAGCAACATATCACAAATATAAATACTAAACTGACACCCAGACTTAATGCCCTCAGGTCACTTGCCCACATAAAATTTGAACACAACAAAGAAACTACCACCACAGTATACAACCAATAAATAAGATCAGTGATGGAATATGCAAGCCCTGCCTGGGCTTCTAACCTAGCTGAAACACATCACAAGACCTTGCAGACTATTCAAAACAAAGCCATAAAAAACATCACAGGCTGCACACTTACTACACCTACAGAACACCTACATCAAGAAACCAAAGTCCTCAAAGTCAAAGACCACCTGGACATGAGAGGCACTCAATTTCTGGCTGCAGCCTCCACAAACCAACACCACCCACTATACTACATGTCAGCAAACCCAGACACCAAGGAATATCAAAACAACACCCAACACACGGTATCACACATACATACTGTCATCTCTCCCTCCCTGCCCACCCCAAACCAGCTTTCAGAAGCACATCCATACTCATATATCTCGCCGTTCCATCCAATCACTAATAAATAATAATATTTAGGGGAGGTGTGGTGGAGTGGTCATGCCACTGGATTGGTAATCCAATGGACCCGGGTTCAAATCCCGATATGTCAATGGGAAGATATTATTGGGATTGAATTTGTGCTGTACCTAGTATCAGTGCATTACCACAAAGCCCACCGAAATGCCAAAAATATACCCTCATTGTTCCCTGATTAAATAACACTGTATGAATATTCCCATATTCAAAAATATGTTACAGGGGGACAATGCCTAGTGAGTTCACTGCTCAATAGGTGGCGTTCTGAGAGTGAGGGTCTGAGTCTGGAGGGTGAGACGGTGAAGCACTTGAGCGAAGCAACCAGCCGCTTCAGAGATGGAGCTGCTTTGAGCCATGATGGATGCTTCACATGTCTCACTCCCCAGGCTGGAACAAGACCTCACGGGCTTCACCGTGTTGAGCGGTGGAATGTACAGGCTCTCAGCCTATGCCCGAGAGGGAGTAGTTGTAATATAGAAAAAAAAAAAAAAAAAAAAAAAAAAAAAAAAAAAAAACACAGCTGCAGGCACGACCTCCCGAAATCCATCCTTCTGAATCCTCCCTTCCTCGTGAGGACAGAGTCCACCTGGTCAGGCTGAGATGTGGGCACCATCCAGCTTTTCTGAGCTATCAGAAGAGACTGGATATCTCCGTCGTCGACACATTCCCAGGATGCAACACATCATAGAAAACTGCATTCTACACTTATGCCAACACCATTATCTACACTCCTTGAGAGCCCTGTGAGAAAGCAAGATCGTGGCCATGGCCTTCCTTAGGGACTCAGGGCTGTTCGATCAGGCAGCTTAGGGAACGACAACAACAACAACAACAACATCATAAACACATGGAAGAGCTCTTATCATAAGAAACCCTATAGCAAGAACAGCTAACTATAATTATTAACGCGTTCAGTACCAGTTCCGTCCTTTTAACTTTCTTCTGACTACTATTAGACAGTTTTATTCGGCTTAAAAAGGACCTCCAGAAATTAACAGGCTTCGAACTTTTTTAATTATCCATTTTTACTACCGTACATTTTGCTTAAACTGCACAAAATCGTCTAAATATAGCTAGAACAAGATTAAAAAGACGTCGCCGGTACAGAAGGGATTAAGGCACTACTCCATTATGTCGACCAGCCTCACCCACCGAAGCCCTAACATAACCACAACACCCTAAACACAGGGAAGACCTCGTATTATACGGAACCCAACAACAACAACAGCTAACTATATTGAAGGGCACGTTATGTTATTGTTTAGTTTTAGTTTTATTGATATACATTGTTTTTTGCTAAACCTCTCTCAAACTTAAAACACACACACACACACACACACACACACACACACACACACACACACACAAGACCCCTTTCGAGATCAATTTGTACATTTTTTCGGTAGAAATATTTGTCAGCCAAAGGCCAGTTCCTACTAGATTACAAGCGCTCGCCAGGAAAAAATCGACACCTAAATGGCACGAAAGGTCTAAATATTGACAAAATAATGGAGCTAGAGGCCTTAAACTCGTCAAACTAATGAGGTGAACGTCTTACAACCTCACAACTAATGGAGCTAATGATAAAGAAGACGTGGGTGGAGTAAAACCTAATACCTCCCCTTATTAACTATGGACTATGGCCGGCTATGAGGGCTTAGCTGGTTATGAGAGGAAGCTGTTCATAGAGAAGTGCCAGTATTTTCATTCCTTGTCTGGTTATATTGTTGGACTTTACTTTATTTTTTATTTTTATTTTTTTTTTTTTTTGCATGTGTAATAATATTTCAAGCATTTTAGGTCTAGCTCAAAAAAAAAAAAAAAAAATCAGTTTAAGAAGGGCCTCCAGCAAATAACAGCCTTCGAATTGTCTCATTTAACTCTTTTTACAACCACAGATCCTTCATAAACTGCACAGAATTGTCTAAATGTCACTAGCATAAAATAAAAAAGACGTCGCCGGTACAGAAGGGGCTAACATCTACAGTAATTAGTATTGTGGAAGATGTGATGTTGGCAGTGTTCAAAAACTCCCCCGCGGTACCATCCCCAACCATCCCCAGCACAAACCAGATTGACAGAAAGTAAGGTTAACCACTTCTGTACCGCTGATGTACTTTCCATTATATTCTGGCAACTATTAGACGATTTTGTTCAGCTTAGGAAGGATGTACAGTATAAGGCCGTTATAAGGCTACCGATTGCCACATGTGTTTGTTAATTTGATTCGAGTTTAGGAGTAAAGTTGGTTGGTGAAGATAACATAATAATTAATCCTTTTAGCTACCATATATTCTTCTTTAGCTTCATAAAATCCTCTGTGTGTATCTGAAATCAAATAAAAAAGACGTCGCCGGTACAGCAGGGTCAATTTGGTGTTTATGTAACTATAAAACTATGACCGTAGTTTAGCTGTTAGTTCGGCATATAGGGGCCCCTTGACGATCATAACGCATTTGGACAGTTTATGCTGGCTACCATTATTCTGGCTACCATTATTCTGGCTACCATTATTCTGGCTACCATTATTCTGGCTACCATTATTCTGGCTACCATTATTCTGGCTACCATTATTCTGGCTACCATTATTCTGGCTACCATTAGAGCGGATTTTGTTTTCGAATTACAAATGGTCTATGGAAGTCAGAGGATTAACCGAAATAGTCTTTACTCATTTAATTCCCACAAATCCTACTTAAACTGCATATAATCGTCTAATGGTAACCATAACAAACTGTCAAAATGCGTTTCAAGTACATACAGTATACATCTACTATGACCGTATTTTGGTTGTTAATTCTGCTTAATTTCCTTATAGCATGAAACTTGCAAGTGATCAAGTAATCATTCACTATACACTATTCCCAGTAAGTAGGCTAAAACTCTTGAACATTAACCTCTATAACTCACAAATGGCTAGAGTATCAAGCTAATATTTCTACCATTTGGGAAGGGTTAGGCAGGGAATGGGTGTGAAAGTATACAGCCTATATGCTAGAGCCCTTTTTGAGTTACAGAGATTAGGGTTCACAATTTCCGAACTACTTAATTGGAACAGGGTTAGGTATAGCAAGCATACATTCGTCCAAGCGCATATATTATATACTCCGATGGTTAACATACAACTACTGTGTATATACCGGTGCTTGTCTAACTAATGATCAAAGTGCTTACATACACATATATTATAATACTCCCATGGTTAACATACAACTACTGTGTATATACCGGTGCTTGTCTAACTAATGATCAAAGTGCTTACATACACATGACAGCATCTGTATGAACGTGTCAATCATATATCTATGCTTTTGACACAAGCAATTATATTTACACACACACGCACACTGATGCGCACACACCGGTACACCGGTACCGGGTGGGGAAGATACATTTGGGCAAGTTTCCTAACGGTGTAGCCTCTGTTCACCTAGCAGTATAAATAAGAACCTGGTTTAAGTGGACGAAGTTGGGAAGTCCACTCTAAGGGGTTGGTGGGCTGTTACAAGGTGAGAAGGGTATCGTATAGGTCAACCTAAGCCGGGTGAGACTGGTACCGTACAGATCAACCTAAGCCTTCGATTTCAGATGTCGCCAATTGACTGATTCCAGATTACACTCACATCCACAGCCAACGATACACTAAAACATGACATGCACTTCACGACATACATTCCCAGTTAAGGAGGCCCAAGAATAATGAGCTGAAGCACGCATTGCGCGGAATCCCCTTGACAAACACAAACACACACACACACATACACACACACACACACATACACACACACACACAAACCGGATAAATAACATCATATAATGAAGCACTATACTCCTGTCGTGACCCACTAGTGCCTATATCAAAGCAAATACAATAAGGGGATATTTTTAGTTTGTTCCCTAGACCTCCTTCGAGCTGAAAAAATCACTCCTAAGACCCACTTCGAGTATTTTTTGTTTTTCGGTAGAAAAATGTCACGGCTGAAGGCCGGTTCCTCCTAAAATACAGGATCGCTATCGCTCGCCAGAAACAAATCGACACCTAACTAGCACGAAATGTCTTAACATTGACAGAAATGGAGAGGTCTTAAAATCGCAAAAAATAATGGGGGGAACGTCGTAAATTCTCATAACTATTGGGGCTAAACAATGATGGAGAACGGGGACCAAAAATACCGACCATATTCCATTAACCAATATACGCTTTTCTGGCTATTACCCACAATACTTTGCTGGCGTAGATGAAGATAAATTAATCCCCAGGCCACGCTTTGTCATGGGGTTGGCTGGGGGAGGCTGGGGGATTATTATGCAGTTGGTCAATAATGGGAAAAACAAATATCGGTCACATTTTATTTTTGAATTAGCTTATCAGATTGTGAAGCTTATATATTGTTATACCACAACGAAGACCAATAACCCCTGCTCTATCACAAACTAGGCCAGTTACCCCACAAGAAATAAACCAGTGAACCACCACATATAACGGCCCCAAAACAGTACAGTATCCCTTGTAAAAGTGCATAGTCCCCCATCACAACAACAGATTCCTCCAAAGGGCCCCCCCCCCCCCCCCCCCCACACATAAGAGGCGGTGCCTTGCAGAGAAACCGGATGTGACGTCATCAGCCCAGTTTGGCCCAGGATTGGCCAACACGACCGACGCCCCCACCAATTAGGACACCGTGACGTTACCCACCAGCTGCCCTTCGGATTGGTCCTTGGAAGGCATCTGGCAGCGAATCAGGAGGGCCTTTCCACTACTCTCCCCCCTGCCCCCATCGCCGAGACCAGAACGGCAATCGGCCCAATCGAGACCACCTATAAACGTGTCCTTTTTACCTGTACCTCCTATGGGACAGAGAGCACTTAGAAACTAGATAGGTACCCAGACCAGGTAAGGGAAGGTATCTCCCCTCCCCTCTTGATATCTGGGTGCTCTCTGGCCCCATAGGTACTCCCTGGCCCTACTGAGTGTTATCTGACCTCCTGCAGTGCTTTCCGACCTGCTTTACCTGAAATGGCTAATCTCGAACAGGTAAGAATCTAGGTGCTCCCTGGCCCTAGATCACCTGACAATAAAGTATGTTTTCCGACCTCTTGGTAGCTTGCTAACGTAAGCTATTACTGCAATATTTAAGAAACTCTTTGCATAGTTGTGGCCTGGCTTTCAGGCCCCCTTTACCGTAATCGATTAACCTCTTCAGACTCATATGACGCAGAGGTTGCCAGATTAGCAATAAGAAATAGAGGTATCTCACTCTTATAATTACCTCTCCAAAATAAGTTTTCTGCCCACAGCTAACTCAAAGACAACTGTAGAGGTTGAAGTAACTAAACTAAAGGTTTCTAAATACCCCTGAAGGTAACACCAGTTTTAAAGTATCCCTAATAGGCTCAAAATCGCGTCATATGTCGGAGAGGGTTAATTTAAGTTTGCCTATTAAACCCTCACACACTACACATAACGTAATTATTCATCTATAGGTATATTGCTACACGTTTGTCTGGTCCCTAAGTCACCAAACCGCTGCATACCTATATGTGAAGAGCTCTGCCTAACACACACCTTACACTAAATTCCAGTTCATTCATCATTCTTACGCCTCTCAGTGTAGTATGTGTTATATTTTGTATGTCCTATTGATATCTTATGCTTGCAATTCTACCTTATATATATGTTTATGATTATCCATGCAATGTTTTGTATCTGTAAATATAAATATGCATACCAACCCATATAAACTTCGATAATAAACTTAAACACCTTACTATTGTATTTTCTCAACACCTCCCCTTCGGTATATCGGGACCCCGCAACATACGGTATAGTTTATGCAATTGAAGTTGGTATCTTATATATCTATCTATCTATTGCCTGATGCCGTGATCCCCGAAGGGGTGGCCACGAACGAACCACCCCCATGCACCTCTGTCCCCAGTCAGTCGACGCCCCTCCCCCTAACCAGCACCGCCTTCGTTCATGTACTTCCTCACTCCATCCTTCCATCTCTCATTCGGTCTATCTCTCCCTCTCTGTCCCTCCACCTCGCTCTCGTACACCCTCTTAGTCATTCTCTCGCTTTCCATACGTTCCATATGGCCGAACCATCTCAAGTTGTTCCTTTTCACACTTTCCAGCACATCTACCTCCACACCACACCTCCTTCTTACTTCCTCATTAGTCTGTCTATCCCTCCATGTAACTCTGCACGCACTCCTTAAGTAATTAATTTCCACTGCTCTCACTCTTGGTCTGAGTCTCTCAACCAACGTCCATGCTTCGCTTCCGTAAGTCAGTGTCGGGATTACCACACTGGCATCCAAGGACTTCTTCACTTCCATACTGACCACCCTATTTCTTGTTACTGCTTTTAGCGTTCGTACAACCCTCTTCCCCTTTTGTACCCTCTCCCGCACTTCTTCATCCATAGTCCCATCTTTACTCAACACACTGCCCAGATACTTAACCCTTGTCTATTGGGGCCCGACTTAAGTCTGTAACGAAGAATTTGGACTATGTGGCGGGGCCCGACTTAAGTCCGAGTGCAATTTTGGCGCAATATTGGCTCTGAGAGAGAGACGAGTGACTGGAGGAGCATGGGTTACCTCATGACCGCTCGCCACGGCCGCCGTGGACCTACTGAGATTTGCTCCATTTACATCCACCCTCACTCCCTCGCTACATACCTAATTATATAAAGAAATTACCGTAATTTAGCGATTTTGCTCTTCGGTTGCACGATCGTTGCAAGACAACCAGTGATTGTAGAAGGATGGTTCGGGTGTCATTGGAAAGCTCAATTTACGGCCTTTCAGGGATACATACTTGTATTACGCTCTGGGTCATGTTTATGCATTAAAAAGAGCATGGAAACAACCCCAATTTATGGTAAAAAAAAAAACGCTGTGTGCGGCACGGTCAAATATACCGCCTAGCCCACTCGTAAGGTGTTAAAAGAGATGACGATCTCCATAGCCTGACCGTTCAGCTTCACCTCACACTCTGTGACTTCACCCCTTTCGAAGACCATAACCTTGCTCTTCCCCGCATTTACCTTCAAATTCCGTTTTTTGCACACTGTTCCAAACTCATTTACCAGACCCTGCAACTCCCATTCATTATCACTCATCAGAACTGTATCATCCGCAAACAGCAGTATAGGTAGCTTCCACTCAATTCCCTTCATTTTCAGCGATACACCAACATCCACTGCTCTTGATAGTATTTCTTTCATGACTCCATCCATATATACAGTAAACAACCACGGGGACATCACACACCCCTGTTTCAAACCAACATTCAGGTCAAAGAACTCGCTCTGCTCACTCTCCACACGTACTGCCGCCTTTGCACCCTCATACATGCTCATACATGAGGGAGGCAAAAGGCAGAATTGCGTATAGCGAGTGCCTCTCCCATAGTTGAAAGAGTGACAGGGCCAAAATCAAGCGACGATCGAGCCAAAATGCCTGGACACACAGAGTTTGAAGCAATTTAAATCATAGGAAGAGGGAAAGACTGATTCTGGGAGAGAGTTCCAGAGCTCAGCTGTTGAGTAGAAGAAAGTTTGAGAGTAACATTTCACTCTTGGGTTAGAGAGTTGCACAGAGTAGGGGTGGGATTGAGTTGCAAGACGGGTACCACGTGCCCTACGTAAAGGAGGGGGTATGCACTGGGAAAGCTCTGAGGAACACTGATTATTATAGTAGCGATAGAATAGCGAGAGAGATGCAACATTGCGGCAGAGAGAGAGATTGCAGAGAGTTGGTGAGTGGACGGGAGTTAATGATACGAAAGGCCTTCCTTTCAACTTTGTCTAGGAGAGCGGTGTGAGAGGAACCTCCCCACACATGTGAACAATACTCAATACAAGGACGCACTATGCCCCTGTACAGAGCAAGAAGCTGTGCTGGGGAAAAGAACCCCCTAAGGCGATTGAGCACACCCAGCTTCTGGGAGGCTGCCTTAGCAAGACTGGTAATATGGTCCTTCCAAATGAGAGCAGAAGAAAAAGAGACACCAAGAATATTGAGAGAAGATGAAGGGTTGATTTTTGTATTGTTGAAGAATAAGGGATAGTCCGCTGGGAGATCCTGACGGATAGATAGATGGAGAAATTGGGTTTTGGAAGCATTAAAGGTAACAAGGTTTTCTCTGCCCCAATTGGAGATAGTATTTCGATCAGAATTTAAGAGTTCTATGGCTTCATTACGTTTGTCGTTAAGAGATTGCTGGCTGGGGCGTTCTGAAAAACTAATGGAGTAGTGTAAGGTTGAGTCGTCTGCGTATGAATGGATGGGAATTAAGGTACAGTTAAGGAGATCATTTATCAAAATTAGAAAGAGAATAGGGGATAGGACAGAGCCCTGAGGAACACCAGAGTTTATAGGGTGAGGAAGTGAACAATGGCCCGCGGCTATGGAACAGCCGGAAAGGAAATTAGAGACAAAGGCACAGATGGAGGGATAGAAACCGAAGGAGGGTAGTTTAGAAATTAAAGATTTGTGCCAGACTCTATCGAAAGCTTTCGATATGTCTAGTGCAATAGAAAAAGTCTCACCGAAGTCCCGAAAGGAGGATGACCAAGAGTTAGTAAGATATGAAAGAAGATCACCAGTAGAGCGACCCTTAAGGAAGCCATATATATATATATATATATATATATATATATATATGGTATATATTGGTATATATATATATATATATATATATATATATATATATATATGAAGTAACTGGGTTGAGAAAGGCATGTAGGATTGCTACCCTACAAGACAATAGAAAAGACAGGAAAAGCAGTCAAAAAGAGAAATGGGAAAGTATACAAGTTTTCCATCCTCTAAAGGAGAACGGAGCAGAGGAGTGCCCCCTGACATCAGGTCATTCTCGTTCTCTAAGAACAAGGAATTTAGGTCAGTCTCCCAGACTAAGGACGGGAGAACTGGACCAATCACCAGCAAGCTTTCAAACCACCTCGACCTATCACCAGCCTTCATTCGACCAGCAGCCGGACTTACAACACAACGAACTCATGTTTATACAAATTAAACATCAGAGACCGGAATGCTATCGAAACAAGTGGGGATACTTGGATCTCCCTTGTAATACCGTTCCGGATAACTATAAGTAATCCGGGGAACATAGAAACTCACAGAGATAATTAGTTAAATAAGAATAACCCCTGATTCTTATACAATCACTAAAGTTGCAATTATCTCTGGTCAAGACCTCGTAACCACAAAGAGGATATTAAATAAAATACTTAAAATAGATATGTACAACCTTATACCCACCATGTATTTTTAGACTAAGTTTTACCTTCGGAAATCACATTACAACCATTCACTATGTCCTTATAAAATTGAGTTAATATAAGTTAAACCTACAAAATAACTCTAACATAGCCTCACTGATATCTAGAGAAAGTAAGCACTTCTATGGCAATAATACCATCACGGCTGAAAAGCACATGGTATATAATTAAGATAGGAGCTGCCTTCCCCTCCCCCCTCGAGACTACAGCCGGACCTGCAGTTGTCATCTGATGCCAGGACCTTGGATTCCTGCCGGACCTGCTGTTGCCGTCTGATACCAGGACCTTGGATTCCTGTTCGTGAGAGGTAGTTCACGTTGACGTCCAGCCAGACGAATATACGATCCACGTCGGCCAGACTTGTACCTAACAACTACCCTCCCAATGCCTACCTTAAGTGTCTCTAAGTGTCTTACGTTGTGATTATTGATGTGAAGGTAAGGTGAAATATGCGAGTATTCCGAGAGCTAATTCTTATGTATATCTGTGCCCAAGATCGCTATTTATTGCGTTATATATTAATCCTTCAGAACCATGTTAATTATTGAGTAGATCTGTGTCCAGGATCTAAGTTTAACTTGTGTCTTCAATCATATAAATCATAATACGCATACGTTACATACTCGTGTTAACCTAATATCAAGCCGAATACTCTCAGATTTTACTTGGATATGTCCATTCTATTGTGTATGTATCAAGTCGAAGTTGAAGTATATATCGTGTAGTTATTCCCTGTTCAAATCCAACAGTCACCTAGAACCTACGCTCAATTTCATATTTAATTAAAATCAGACTCTCGTTGCTTTATAGAGTTATTATTAATTAGAGATCTTAATTTGAATCTAATTACTTCAAATACCCAAATTACGCTTAGTAATCTTGTGCGTCAACTTATCGATTGACGAATAACTTATTTTCTTATTCTGTTATGAAATAGATAATTTCGATCCATCTCGTCTAGGAATCCTAGCTTTGTATAGATCATTTATCTAAGTATTTCACCATCGAATACAACGCTAATTCGTTCTGTTTTCCTTATAGGAATCTGTTAACTTGTTCAGAACTCCTTCATACCTATTCAGGTATTTATATCCAAGTGCAACTTCGTCGTGTATGCTTATTTTTACTATTAGTATTATTATAACTATTTAGTACATGCTATTTTATTCTGCGTTTCTATACCCCCTGTAGTCAAAATATAAATTGATTCAGGTTAGGTTGTATTCCACATTCAATTGATTCAGGTTAGGTTGTATTCCACATTCAATTGATTCAGGTTAGGTTGTATTCCACATTCAATTGATTCAGGTTAGGTTGTATTCCATTCAGAAGGTTGTATTCCATTAAATCTGAATTCCTCGACCCTTGAGATTATTATTGCATATACCAGTTAAGTAATTAGGTATTCATAATATAATTTGCTCGCAATAAACTAGATACGTAATACATTGCAAAAAACAATTCAACTCCCTTCTCCTTCTTAAATTAAATCATTCCCCCTATTTTCAAGATAAATATAGCATTAACCGCACTAACTATTTTCCATACCTCAGTCTAGCGAATGACCTGTGTGACCTACCCGGTCATATTTATCTGCGCGTGGTAGTCTTTATACTACCTGGGTGCCCCTCGCCCCGCGTTACTGAGCGATCGCTAAAGAAATCTTCGTGCGGTTTTCCATATTGCTTAGGCTAGAATGATTCATGCGTGTTTAGAGATTTCATCAAACCTTTATTAAGTTTATCAAGAATACTTCACGGTAGATACTCAACTCACATATATATTATTATCAAGGGTTTACCAACTTTACTCTATGTGTGTGTGTGTATAAATAATTGCATATTTCCTAAATAATACTATCCTTTAATTCATGTTCATTGTTATGTTATTCAGAGACCTTTAATTCATGTTCATTGTTATGTTATTCAGAGACCTTTAATTCATGTTCATTGTTATGTTATTCAGAGACCTTTAATTATGATTTAAATTCAGAGACCTTTAATTTATATTATGTTTATAGTAAGTTAAGTTATCAAGTTAAATTTATGTATTAGATTCCTTAATGTATTTATGATACTTACTATTCCTTACAATAATAGTTTAAATGTATTTAAGTTAAGTTTTAACTCACGTTTTAGGTACAGATATATTCGTAAATTCCATGTCAACCGTATTATGACTAAGTATGTCTGATTCTCTTGCTATTCATCAATAATAGTAAAGCGATTTTATCTATCTATCTATATTCTCAGGCCCAATCCCCATTTTGGGGGTAGCCGACTCAAGACAGAGCAAGAACAGGGAAAACACAAAAACAACATAAAACAACGAATAAACACAGATAAAAAACACAAATTCACACACATCTAGGTCACCCAGGAAAAGACCCAGAGACCAGGGTCACCAAGGTCGCTCCAGCACTCCCCCGGCCCCCGACCACCCGGAGAGGTTCCGATCTCGGCAGGCAGACATGCGAACTTTATGATCTCATTTTATGTTCTTTAATAAATCAGAGTAGAGAATTATCCATGTGTGTTTTATTGAGTTTATTACCACCTGATTGAGTATATAATTGTGAATAAGAACGTGTTCGATGTGTCCCTGTTGAGTGTATATTGAGTCTAAAAGTCCATAGTTGGATTTGAGTAAAGACCATAACGAAGCTAAGTTGTATTACAACCTGGCATAGCAATATATATATATATATATATATATATATATATATATATATATATATATATATATATTAGTGTAGCCAGGGAGGATATTTTCAGAAAAACTATACGAAAAATTGAGAGTATCAATAAAAAACCCAATAATGCAAACTGTGCCTATTATTTTAATCTCACCTGCCTGAAAGAAAATATATATCTATCTATCTATCTATTGCCTGACGCCGTGATCCCCGAAGGGGTGGCCACGAACGAACCGCCCCCATGCACCTCTGTCCCCAGTCAGTCAACGCCCCTCCCCCCAACCAGCACCGCCTTCGTTCATGTACTTCCTCACTCCATCCTTCCACCTCATATTCGGTCTACCTCTCCCCCTCTGTCCCTCCACCTCGCTCTCGTACACCCTCTTAGTCATTCTCTCGCTTTCCATACGTTCCATATGGCCGAACCATCTCAAGTTGTTCCTTTTCACACTTTCCAGCACATCTACCTCCACACCACACCTCCTTCTTACTTCCTCATTAGTCTGTCTATCCCTCCATGTAACTCCGCACGCACTCCTTAAGTAATTCATTTCCACTGCTCTCACTCTTGGTCTGAGTCTCTCAACCAACGTCCATGCTTCGCTTCCGTAAGTCAGTGTCGGGATTACCACACTGTCATGCAAGGACTTCTTCACTTCCATACTGACCACCCTATTTCTTGTTACTGCTTTTAGCGTTCCTACAACCCTCTTCCCCTGTTGTACCCTCTCCCGCACCTCTTCATCCATAGTCCCATCTTTACTCAACACACTGCCCAGATACTTAAAAGAGTTGACGATCTCCATAGCCTGACCGTTCAGCTTCACCTCACACTCTGTGACTTCACCCCTTTCGAAGACCATAACCTTGCTCTTCCCCGTATATATATATTGAGTATATATCACAAATACACGTGAGCCACTAAATGTTTCTAATCTCTCAGTGGGGTTCGAACCGCCGACCGTCAGGACGATAGCCGAGGCTTTTAATCTGCCGTGGTGTAGTTGACTAAAAGCGTCGGCTATCGTCCTGACGATCGGCGGTTCGAACCCCACTGAGAGATTAGATATATATATATATATATATATATATATATATATATACAGGGTGTTTTAAAACAACACTGCCAGAACTCATCTGCTAATTAGTAAATACAATAACGAAGAAGATTATCTAAGGACAAAATGCAAAATAATGTACCATTAATGATTTAAACCGCATAGAGTAAAATAATTAGTGACACCCAGGTATGAGCTATAATCCGAACACGGGCTAGTGCCCCCCCCCCCCCCCCCCCCCCCAAATAGCCTACCTCTTGCCTCCCATCCCAGTTCGAGTTTTTCTTCGAAGCTTTGGAGTCATAACGAATCTTCTCATGTGTATAATCATCTGTTCGGCCATGGTGCTATCTTCTTCTGTCATAGTGATTTTATTTACCTTATAATATCACATAAATATGGATTGTCGTTATTTAGGTGTGTCTCTGCCTTTGTTATTTTATACTCGTTAAGTCCAAGTGACGTAAATTGTTTTGGGTACCATTAGATGATTTTAAATATTCATTAGTGAACACCGTATACTTGTATGTCTACAGCTACGTAAAATCGTCAAACTTCAACCATAAAACTGATAGACATATTTCGTTAGTACTCTGTGATAATAGTAACGTAATGAGGTATTTGTATTGAAACAGTAAATTGCGCAGGAACAATTGTTTCCCATTCAAACAGTTTCACGAACGATTAAATTACCTATAGGAGTGTTTGGATACCTGACCCAGACTTGAGATTCATTATTTTACCTCTTGGTCATCGTTACAAATGGTGCATATCTTGTTGCGCTACTTGGATTATAATAATTAGCAGTTTTCTTCTAATTGCAAAATATCATTACCAATTTTATGTTACTTTGATTTTCATATGTGATTAGGTCATTAGATATCTCCTCTTTACCTTTTTTACTTGGTAATCATTCATAATTTATGTATCATATGTTTTGTGCTGAGCTCAGAACCCTGTTTTGCTACATTTCTAAATAACCATTTATCTCCGTTACAATATATTATTGGTAAAAATAGAATAGAAATATGTGTATTATATATTTATATCAATGTGGTCGTCATACTCTGGCAGTGTTGTTTTAAAACACCCTTGTATATACAATATATATATATATATATATATATATATATATATATATATATATATATATAATATATATATATTGTATATAATTATATATATATGTATATATATATATATACTGTATAAATATATATACACACACACATACACTCACACTAAGCTGTCTCTACTTATTTTATATCCTTCTTTTGCTCTCTACCGAGGATTACCTCCCATTGTAGTAGGCTTTACCTGACCCTACCTGTACAGACCCGTAGGCCGTTTCGCCTTTACCCTTTTCAAACTCCTCATTTGATCTCTTCCGACGTTTGACATTCCATTCTAATTGGCTTTACCTGACCTACAGTCCGGTGCCCCATTAACCCTTTTCCAATTCCCTCATTTAATCTCTCCCAAGGATTTAACTCCCATTATTAGCCTCACCTGACCCTACCAGAACAGTTTTTGTATGTATGTATGTTTGTTTGCATACGTGAGCGTTTATGTATACGGGCATGTGCACACTTACTGCATGTTCTTATGTTCTTATATATGTATGTATATATATGCGTATGTATGTGTGTACGTATGTGTATATATATATGTTCTGTATATATATATATAAGTAAAAAAAATTGTACTGTATATGCACTGTAAATCACTTACTCTCATGGTTAATTTATGATAATTTGTATTTTATACTAGCATAATTATTGTATTAATTTATTTTGTTAATGTAAAGTATATTATACTCACCCATTGTAAACTGAGCTTACCATTTTCATATCTGTACATCTCATGTTCATCCACTAATTGTAAAATGTGTATTTTCAGCTCATGAGGCTGCCATTCTTTAACCTCTGAAGTGCGCATGGGGGTAATTGGAAACGTCCCCCTGTGCTGACGTATTTGAGGTGTTTCCGTCACTAAAATATTCATTGTGCCATTAATAGCATTAATACTTATCCATATGCGCCTATTATGGGTGATTATAAAGGTATTAACCTGAAACAACAATAAAAACGAGTGAAAACAGCGTTTGGATGGTCAAAATCGGAGATATAGCCCGCGAGTTGTATAATGTATGGGTGAGGCAAGCTTTCCCGAATTTCCCCAAGGCCACTGAGACACAGTCGATCGATACTCTCTCTCTCTCTCTCTTGCACTCGCTTGCTATCAGTGATGACCACACCCTCCAATCGGATTTCTAATGTTAGCACAAAAATATACCTCAGAATAATGGAATAACAGGGAAAATAGGTGATAACTGAAGGAGAGGAGGAAAGTGGGGAAGGAGGGGAGGTAGAGGACTGAGATTTTGCATGGCCCAGGGGCTAAAAAAAAATAAAAAAATAAAAAATAAAATTTTTTTTTTTTTTTTTTTCGATGTCAAAAGTTGATTTTTTTTTTCTCTGACTCTTAAGAGTCTCCCCGCAGTGCGCCGGGGGAACTCTTAAGAGTCTCCCCGCAGCTCCCGGGTTAATAAACAGTTTATTATTATTATTATTATTATTATTATTACCAAACACACACACACACACACACACAAGGATCTGACATACGGAGCCCTGTATGTTAATTTAAGAGTTAGAATTAGAGTTGAAGGAGCCCACTACCCAAACGGTGAAGCAGACTAGCGAACGAGCGAGTGGGCAAACCATCTCGCCCCATACCAGCATGCTAGCCTTCACACCTCGATGACCGATGCTATGACGTATGATCGACGCCAGGAGCTGTGAGTGGACCACGCACCTGTTATGCGACTCGAGCAGCTATGATTGGAGCAGGCACCACCTCCCGCCTCCTGATTCGTTCCTACACCATCATTGTTTGGTATATAAGACCCGAGTTGTGGGCATTCAAATCAGTCTCATTTGGAGTTGGGGAAGGTGAACTTGCAGCTGGAGGAAGACGGGGTGAAGTATTATAATGGGATTGTGACTGTCAGTCAGATTATATAAATGTGTGTTAAGTGTGTTCGGTGTAAACACTTATGTTAAGTTGGTTAGTGAGATATGTGATTGGGAATTAACGTGAACACTACTATTATGTGTTTAACTATTTAATTGGGAATTAACGTGAACACTACTATTGTGACTAACTATTTAATTGCGAATTAACGTGAATACTACTATTATGTGTTAACTATTTAATTGGGAATTAACGTGAACGCTACTATTATGTGTTTAACTATTTGATTGCGAATTAACGTTAACGCTACTATTTATGTACTTAACTATTTGATTGGGAATTAACGTTAACGCTATTATTATGTACTTAACTATTTTAGTTGACTAACTTGTGGACTAAAGCAACTCTTTAAGTAATTTGGGTTATGATGAAAGTAATACTATTGTTTTATATTAATACTTACGAGTTCTTTCATTTTCTTTGAATTAAGCTTACATTGCTTAATGGTGCTTAGTACGGTGATGCTATTGTCTTGTATTAGTAATATCGCCTTAGACTAACATGGCTGTGTTAATATTACTTCTAGTGATTTCCTAAGCTGAAGAAAATTCTTTTGCTTCAAAATATTATATTTTGCTTTTCATATTATTTGAGTGAGACCTGAATCGAATCTATGAAACGATCCTGTAACTTTATTTACTCATAATCAAACATCAATGTTACGTGGTTAAGAAATACATTTAACTAATTATTAAATATATATCTAACTTTTTGTGTGACTTTGATATTACTCCTGATGATAATAATAATATAATACTATTAACGTAAGACAAGAACCAAGAATAATTACATTAAATATAAATAAAAGGACATAGAAGAAAACTATCTATTCATTTCAAAAAGGGTAAGAGACAGAAATATTCTTACTTTAATATTTATCTTTCAAGACTTTTTATAAAATTAATAGTCCTTCTTTAGCTATAACTTATTCGGTTCATAACCATAGCCTACTAAGCTTCGGTTAAATAATAATTCTTTATAAATACTACATGACTTTAATTAGTTTCAGTATTTTTCATAATTAAAGAGTATCAGTCAATAAAGGATATTAAGTCCTAAGATCCAAAATGAAAGGAAGCAACAACAGGAAATTATTTTATTAGATTTTACTTTTGTTTTGCCTTCAGCTGACTGATACCTTAATATACATCTCTGTGCTATCTAGATTCATAAGTTAACCACTTGAGGATCAAGATACGTAACAGAAGAGTGGCGACCTTGCCAGGATTCGTTTCATACAGTTTCACTCAGTTTCATTAACGTTTCACTACTTAAAAAACAAATATTAATCATGCCTCAACTAATTAATGAAGAAGATGCTCGAGTTTTCATAGAATCAGAACCCACAGCCCCTGATATTGACTGTCTGTCAAAATCCGAACTGAAAGTGCTTGCCTCACATCTCCAATTAACTGTCTCAAACATGTCTAAAGTAGAGGTGGCTCAGACCATAAAAACCCACCTGTTCCCTGTAGAAGGCGGGGAGGGTGACGGAGCAGTTGGTGGGATCCCTAGTAAACGTAGCCAACTTGATGAACAATTGCCACCTGGTTTGACCGGTGATCAAATATACGAACTAGAACTAGCCAGAATGAAAATAAATGCCGAAGCAAAGACCGAACAAGCCAGACTAAGTATAGAACTAGCCAGAATAAATGCCAGTGCAACGACCGAACAATGTGAATATCAATATCGTACGGCTCAACTAAATGTCAATACAAATGCTCCCGAAATTGCTCCCCCTCTGGGATTGACTATGACTAGTGTCATTCCACCTTTCACTGAGGATAATGTGCAGGATTTCTTTGTTTTGTTTGAGGAAGTTGCTGGAGGTATGAAGTGGACAAGAGATCAATGGCCTTTTATGTTACAAACTGTTTTGACAGGGCAGGCTCGAGCCACGTATTTGTGAGAAGTAGCAGAAGTTAGGCAGGATTATGACAATCTCAAAGAAGCTATCTTAAAAACCTATCAATTGCAGCCTGAGGCTTACAGGCAATCTTTCCGAAAAAACCAGAAGAAAGTAGAAGAAACCCATAAGGTATTTGCCAGGACCATGACTAAAACTTTCAATCATTGGGTCAAGAGTAAGAAAGTCACAAGCTACAACGATCTGAAGGAGTTGGTCCTGTTAGAAAATTTCCTATGGAAAATTGATTCTTCTGTATCCTATCATTTAAAGGGGAAAAAGGTAGATTGTCTTGCCGACGCCGCTGACATGGCTGACACATACGTGCTCAACAACAAATTTCGTGGAAAGAAGCTCTACGATAATTCTAGTTCTAATTTTAAGTATCCCAATCACAAATCTGACCGACCCAGTCACAAGCCTATAACGTCTTCCCCAGCTAGCCAAAATAGAAATGTTCCCCCAACTAAAAATGCGACTCAGGGCAATGGTAACAGAGGTGGGCCCCAAACTAATAGTAATGCTCAAAGAGGGAACGTTCCCGTATCCCCTAAAGTATGTACTTTTTGTGGCATGAGAGGCCACCTAGCTTATCAGTGCTGGGCCAAGGAAAAAAACGAGAGATCGGGGCAGACAGTTGCCGCCGTATCTCAAATTCCATGTGTGCCTTTAATGCAGGACTCCCGACAGAAGGAGTACCTAGCACCAAATGTTACTTTAATGCAGGACTCCCGACAGAAGGAGTACCTAGCACCAAAAGTTCCTTTAATGCAGGACTCTCGACAGAAGGAGTACCTAGCAGCTAACGTAAATCATCTAGACAGGGGTGTAGTAGCATGTGTGGTGCAACCCACTAGGGTTAAGCCAATAATAATTTCACCATCAGTGCAGGACAGTTACCGTCCCTTTATTTCATCTGGCAACGTGAGATTAAATGGTTGCATGCATGAGGTAAAAATTCTGAGAGACACAGGTTCTACTAGCACCCTCATGGTGAATCCTTACACTGAGTGCCCACCTGGCGAACCAGTTGTAATGAGAGGTGCTGGAGGCCAGTTTTATGCATACTTGGTAAAAGGCGAAATTGAATGTGAGTTACTACAGGGTGAGGCCACCATAGCTTTGTGTAGGTCCCAAGATATCCCTGTGCCTGGGGTAACACTCCTTTTGGGGAATGATGTAGCAGGTGAGAAGGTCCGACCAGACCCCATTTTGTCACTTTCCCCTGTTAACGAGCCACTAACCGGTGAGCTCGACAAGGAGTTGCCAACTGTTTTCCCTGTGTGTGCTGACACACGTTCAATGTCTCAAGTAGCAGTTCCCTCAGACAGAAATGTACCGAATGTAAGAGTTGATGAAAGGGATGATGAGAGTGTGAATGATGCTCCAACTGTGCCTGATGATGTGACTGAGGTGGATTTATCTGACACCTTTATGGCTCATCTTGACCCTAATGATGACCATGAAACCCCTCCAAATTGTCCTAGCGGCCTGGTAGAGCTACAGAGAGATGATAGTGAATGCAAGGAGTTAGCTGCCAGGTCCGTGAGTGAAGAGGAATGTGAGAAGGAGGGTGGTGAATGTTTCTACCTCAAAGGAGGAGTATTGTGGCGAAGATGGAGACCGCCACACAGACCAATCGATGACGGGGCTTGGGACGTCCATCAAGTAGTAGTCCCCAAACCTTGTCGTAAAGATATCATGGAAATGGCACATGGTATACCATTGGCAGGACACCTAGGTGTGAGAAAAACTCTAGACAGAATCAGAGCCCACTTTTACTGGCCAGGAATGCGTGCAGATGTAGTGGAGTGTTGTAGAGTGTGTCACACTTGCCAGATGACAGGAAAACCCAATCAGAAGGTGCCTGTACATCCTCTGGTGCCCTTGCCCGTTTTCGAGAATCTTTTTACTCGGGTGGTAGTGGACATTGTAGGCCCATTGTCTAAGACTTCCCAAGGTAACATTTATTTATTAACTATCATGGACATGGCAACTCGCTACCCAGAGGCTATACCCTTAAGGACTACCTCTGCTCCAACTGTTATCAAGGAACTGCTCAAATTCTTCACCAGAATGGGTTTCCCCCATGAGGTGCAAAGTGATCAAGGAACTAATTTTACCTCTAACATTTTCCAGCAGTCCCTGAAGGAGTTGGGTATCGAGCATGTAAAGTCTAGCACCTACCACCCAGAGAGTCAAGGGGTTCTCGAACGATATCATCAGACATTAAAGGGAATGTTACGTAAGTATTGTACAGAGACCGGAGTTGAGTGGGATAAGGGGGTACCTTTTCTTTTATTTGCTACTCGTGAGGTTCCAACTGAATCCCTGGGTTTTTCCCCTAATGAGCTAGTTGTCGGTCACCAGGTAAGAGGTCCTTTGCAACTATTGCAGGATAGCCTAGTTGGCCAGGAGGGGAACCAAAACCTCCTCAAGTATGTTTCAGATTTCAAAACCCGGCTGAGATCCTCATGTGAGTTTGCCGCTCAAAACTTGACAGTGGCTAAAAGCTCCATGAAGAAATGGTATGACAGAAAAGCCTGTGAGAGGGAGTTTAAGCCCGGTGATGAGGTTTTGGTCCTGCTCCCCCTTTTTGGCCAACCTTTATCTGCCAAGTTCAGGGGCCCATATAAGATCATTCGGAGGGTGAGCATTACCGATTATCTAGTAACTACCCCAGACAGGAGAAAGCCCACGCAAGTATTCCATATAAATATGTTGAAGCCCTACCATAGGTCCCCTGATTCCTCTCTTCCAGATTCTCCCACTGTGGCAGTGAATGTCAGGACCTGTGAACAGCCTGGTGTGGACAAAGTCTTCAGTTCTCTTACTGACCCGCAACAGACTGTTCCAGAGCCTGAAGGTATCTATGCAGACTTTGACTTGTCATGTAGCCTATCCAACTTTCAGTATAATTCAGTGGCTTTGAGGGAATTACCATCTAAACTATGTCATCTTCCCTCTGATCAAGCGAACCAACTAATCTCTGTTTTATCTCAGTCTCCCAGTGTGTTCCGTGATACTCCAGGGCTCACTTCTTTGGCCGTGCACGACATCGACGTAGGGGATGCAACTCCCATTAAACTATCCCCCTACCGTGTCTCGCCACAACGCAGGAGTATACTGCAGGTCGAGCTTGACTTAATTTTTTCAAACCAGCTGATCACAAGGGCCTTAAGCCAGTGGAGTAGTCCGGTCATACTTGTGCCAAAGCCAGACGGGAGCCATAGGTTTTGTAGGGTCTATAGGCAAGTCAATGCTGTCACAAAGAACGATACCTACCCACTGCCACGGATCAAAGATTGCATTTCCCAGGTTGGCCTCATGCAGCAGTAAGTTTAATTTAATGAGAGGATTTTGGCAATTAGCTCTCCCTTGTAGCGAGGTAAATATCATGCTTTTGTAGTGCGCTTTTAAGCCTTCAGCTGTGAGATGCCTTGCAGTTCGAATAACGCTCCAGCTACGTTCCGGCTATGTTCTGATGTGGTACCTGGAGACGTTGCCTACTTTGGGTGATATCCTTATTATATCCTCATTATAATCTTGCTGTTGCCAATCTGGTGGTGAATCTATTTATGTATTATGTTTAATATTATGTACTATACTCCTTAAACTCTTTTCTAGGGGGGAGGTCTGACATACGGAGCCCTGTATGTTAATTTAAGAGTTAGAATTAGAGTTGAAGGAGCCCACTATCCAAACGGTGAAGCAGACTAGCGAACGAGCGAGTGGGCAAACCATCTCGCCCCATACCAGCATGCTAGCCTTCACACCTCGATGACCGATGCTATGACGTATGATCGACGCCAGGAGCTGTGAGTGGACCACGCACCTGTTATGCGACTCGAGGAGCTATGATTGGAGCAGGCACCACCTCCCGCCTCCTGATTCGTTCCTACACCATCATTGTTTGGTATATAAGACCCGAGTTGTGGGCATTCAAATCAGTCTCATTTGGAGTTGGGGAAGGTGAACTTGCAGCTGGAGGAAGACGGGGTGAAGTATTATAATGGGATTGTGACTGTCAGTCAGATTATATAAATGTGTGTTAAGTGTGTTCGGTGTAAACACTTATGTTATGTTGGTTAGTGAGATATGTGATTGGGAATTAACGTGAACACTACTATTATGTGTTTAACTATTTAATTGGGAATTAACGTGAACACTACTATTATGTGTTTAACTATTTAATTGCGAATTAACGTGAACGCTACTATTATGTGTTTAACTATTTAATTGGGAATTAACGTGAACGCTACTATTATGTGTTTAACTATTTGATTGCGAATTAACGTTAACGCTACTATTTATGTACTTAACTATTTGATTGGGAATTAACGTTAACGCTATTATTATGTACTTAACTATTTTAGTTGACTAACTTGTGGACTAAAGCAACTCTTTAAGTAATTGGGTTATGATGAAAGTAATACTATTGTTTTATATTAATACTTACGAGTTCTTTCATTTTCTTTGAATTAAGCTTACATTGCTTAATGGTGCTTAGTACGGTGATGCTATTGTCTCATATTAGTAATATCGCCTTAGACTAACATGGCTGTGTTAATATTACTTCTAGTGATTTCCTAAGCTGAAGAAAATTCTTTTGCTTCAAAATATTATATTTTGCTTTTCATATTATTTGAGTGAGACCTGAATCGAATCTATGAAACGATCCTGTAACTTTATTTACTCATAATCAAACCTCAATGTTACGTGGTTAAGAAATACATTTAACTAATTATTAAATATATATCTAACTTTTGTGTGACTTTGATATTACTCCTGATGATAATAATAATATAATACTATTAACGTAAGACAAGAACCAAGAATAATTACATTAAATATAAATAAAAGGACATAGAAGAAAACTATCTATTCATTTCAAAAAGGGTAAGAGACAGAAATATTCTTACTTTAATATTTATCTTTCAAGACTTTTTATAAAATTAATAGTCCTTCTTTAGCTATAACTTATTCGGTTCATAACCATAGCCTACTAAGCTTCGGTTAAATAATAATTCTTTATAAATACTACATGACTTTAATTAGTTTCAGTATTTTTCATAATTAAAGAGTATCAGTCAATAAAGGATATTAAGTCCTAAGATCCAAAATGAAAGGAAGCAACAACAGGAAATTATTTTATTAGATTTTACTTTTGTTTTGCCTTCAGCTGACTGATACCTTAATATACATCTCTGTGCTATCTAGATTCATCAAGTTAACCACTTGAGGATCAAGATACGTAACAGTACGTATGTGTATATATATATTTTCTGTATATATATATATAAGTAAAAAAAATTGTACTGTATATGCACTGTAAATCACTTACTCTCATGGTTAATTTATGATAATTTGTATTTTACACTAGCATAATTATTGTATTAATTTATTTTGTTAATGTAAAGTATATTATACTCACCCATTGTAAACTGAGCTTACCATTTTCATATCTGTACATCTCATGTTCATCCACTAATTGTAAAATGTGTATTTTCAGCTCATGAGGCTGCCATTCTTTAATAAACCGTTTATTATTATTATTATTATTACTATCACCAAACACACACACACACATACACTCACATACACATCCACACACACACACACACACACACACACACACACACAAGGAAGAACCCCTTGATCGTACGCCTCCAATAACAACAACACATTATTCTACGTAGATTAGGTCTACCCCGGAAACACCGAGGCAACCTCACCGAGACACCGTTAAAGGGATAGTGCTTACTTTTTGGTATATTATATATTTATTTAATAGTATTATTATCTATATATTCATTTTCCAATGTTCTTGCTAGACTTCCACCAAGTTTAACAAAAACCTAGACCCCCTTTCAAGATACATTTGTACATTTTTCGATAGAAGAATGTCGTGGCCGAAGGCCGGTTTCTCCATAATTACAGAATCGCTATCGCTCGACAGGAACAAATCGACACCTATATGGCAAGAAAGGTCTCAAAATCGTCAAACTAATGGAAAGAAGGTCTTATATATCTTAAAACTAATGGCGCTAAATATACGGGAGAAACGGATCCTGAAAAAAAACTACCTCCCCTTTAACCTCTTCGCAATGATCAGGCCTTTTTCTTCATATTCTGGTTACCATTAGACAATTCATTTGTTTAACTTAAAATTTACCTCTAGGACTCAAAGGGGTAAATACGATCTGAAAAAAACGCTCTGAATAATATGGGTTCTTAACCCTTTCAAGATTATGATGCATTTTGACAGCTTATTCTGGCTATCATTAGGCGATTCTAGACAGTATAGGAACGATCTGTGGGAATTATAAAGGCAAAGACAATCTCAATTAACCCTTTTAACTTCCATATAGCCTTCCTAATCTGAATATACAGCAATCGTCTAAAAATAGCCAAAAAGTAAAAAAGAAAAAAAAAATGCGTATTTGGTTCTTGAAAGGCTTAAGAAACCTGAAAGGAGATAATAAGTTGGGGTCTATGTGAAATCAGAAACAGAATAGAAAATTATAAATTTGATAAACCACATAAACAAGCATATGTAATAAAATATAATTGTAAGGGGAGGTATGGCAGAGTGGTCTTGCCACTGGACTGGTAATCCAATGGACCCGGGTTCGAATCCCAATATGTCAATGGGAACATATTATTGGGATGGAATTTGTGCTGTACCTAGTATCAGTGCATTACCACAGCACACCGAAACGCCAAAACAAAATACCCTCATTGTTCCCTGATTAAATAACACTGTATGAATATTCCCATATTCAAAATATGTCACAGGGGGGCAATGCCTAGTGAGTTAATTGCTCAATAGGTGGCGTTCTGAGAGTGAGGGTCCAAGCCTGGGGAGTGAGACTGTGAAGCACGCGGGCGAGGCAGCTTCAGAGATGGATTTGGGTTCGAGCCGTGAGTAGGTGTCTCACTCCCTAGACTGGAACAAGACCTCACGGGCCTCACCGTGTTCAGCGGTAGAGTGTAAAGGCTATCAGCCTATGCCCGAGAGGGAGTAGTTGGTATATAGAAAAAAATAAAAAAATAAAAGGAAGGATGATTTCAGTGTAACCGTGACGAATTCATGTTTGTTTTCATGTTGGCTGTTATTAGACTATGTTACTCAATCTAGGAAGGATATGCAGAAATTATATTGAGGAATTGTATACCCGTTTAAGAGAGCCCACCTCGCTTTATTCTTCTCTTTCTCTCCCTCTCTCTTTGGCTTGTATCCATTCGGCCCCATTCAGCCTACTATTTTAGGACGTTTACACCCACCCAGGTGTCAATATTTTCCTGGCGAGCGGTAGCGAGAGAGCATATATACATTTTTGTATTTGACAGCAAGTTACATTTTTGCATTTTTCGATAGAAAAAGGTCTGGCGAAGCCGGATTTCTCCATACAATGCTGGATCGCTATCGCTCGCCAGGAAGAAATCGAAACCTGGAAGGGGATAAACGTCTTAAAACAGTTGGCTGAATGGGGCCGAATGGATACAAGCCGGGGAAAGAGAGAAAAGGAGAAAGAAAAAAAAACGGTGACCCCCCTTAACTTATTGAGCACGATGACGCAATGTTCATCATATTCTGCTTACCATTAGACTATTATCTATAGTTGATAATCTACCTCGAGAACTCAAAAGGGATAAATACGATCACAATAACTTTATGAAAATGTGCAAAATCGTCTACTTTAGTCAGAATCAGAAGCAAAAAAACGTCATCGTGTTGACGGGCGTAACACTCTCGCGTCCTTCCTAAGCTGCATACAATCGTTTAATGCTATACATAATATAATAAGAAAGTAAGAAAGTGCCATCTTACTGAAAGGGTTAAACACTGTATGGCAATAGATGTGTGTGTACGTCTATTGTGTGTATGTGTAAAGCATATACACGCTCCATATCCGAGTCTCTTCTCTCTCTCTCTGTCTCTCTGTATATATATATATATATATATATACAGTATATATTATATATATTTGATCGCAATGTAACAAAGTCGGGCTTAGCAGTAACAGTTCAAAATGACTGCATACTCGCTTCGATACAAAAATCATAAGTAGAAAAGAGGTAGGAACACTTATAGTTATATCATGCTGCTGTATTGTATGACACTTTATGCACTTTATGAAATGCACCACTTATCAGAGGCATAGATCAAGTGTGTGAATGTTTTTTCTTTTTTTTTTTGTGCGTAATTTGTTTTCTTTTCTTTAGAATATGAGATTTGTTGGGAGAGGTAGCTGGAAACATAACCAATAGTTCGAAAAGAGAAAACATTCTACATATTGCAATATTTAATATTTACCCCTTTGGCTCACAGGTGTCCTGCTTGCCAAGTTAATAACAGAACACTTATACATAATAACGACATCCTGGGGTGTACTGAACCTTAACACACTCTCACACACACACACACACACACACACACACACACACACACACACACACACACACACATCCTAGTTCAATACAGGATTCATGGGTAACTGAGCTTTCAAATTACGTTGAAAATTGAAATATTACTTCTTTATTCACACATCTCCCTTGTATGAACATGTATGAATGTATGTATATACTCAGGCACATACTCCATACCCGGGCCCGAACAGAAACAACATTTAAACCGATTCTTTAGGTATGCGACCCCTTTCGCGTTCCCTCGCCCCTTTCTCTGTCTCAAACATAATTATAGATACTGGGTAACATTTTATTGACATACGTACACATATGCCCATACTAATCATAAGTTGTAATTAAAGTACCTAGGACAAATATAAGTTATTTGTAAAGTTGGATATTTGAAATGTTAAACACTGATAAAGTCTCGATATTAACCATCTCCCGACCATATGACGCAGAGGTTGCCAGATTAGCAATAAGAAATAGAGTTCTCTGATTCTTATAATTACCTCTCCAAAATTAGTTTTCTGCCCACAGCTAACTCACAGACAACTGCAGAGGTTAAAGTAACTAAACTAAAGGTTTCTAAACACCCCTGATAGTAACAAAGGCTCTAAAGTATCCCTAATAGGCTCAAAGGTGTGTCAAGAACGTGAGAGGGTTAAGGGGGGTCACCATTTTATTTATTTTTCTGTCTCTCCTTTTCTCTCTCTCCCTGGCTTGTATCCATTCGGCCCCATTCAGTCAACTGTTTTAAGACGTTTATCCCCATCCAGGTGTCGATTTCTTTCTGGCGAGCGATAGTGAGCCAGCATTGTATGGAGAAATCAGGCTTCGCCGGATAAATTTTTCTATCGAATAATGTAAAATGTACCTTGCTGTCAAAATAAATATATGCATATGCTCGCTTGCTACCGCTCGACAGGAAATTATTGACACCTAGATGGCGGTAAACGTCCTAAAACAGTAGGCTGAATGGTGCCGAATGGATACAAGCCAGAGAGGGAGAGAAAGAGAAAATAAAGCGAGGTGGGCTCCCTTAACTGAATATAGAAAATAAATTGGTTATATCGCGAAATTAAATATGACTGTACTGAAATCGGATATTTGAAGTGTTTGTATCCATTTATATAAACTATTTCAATGATCCTCTTACCCTCACCTATTGGTGTACTACACTCTAACTCCTCACTTAAAGGGGTATGGTTCGTATTGCTGTACACCCTATTCCCTCGTGTTTATCCCCATTAATTTTCAGATTTTTAGACATGTGGCCCAATAGTTTGGCGATTTTAAGACCTTTCACCCCAGTTCGTTGCCAATTTAAAAGACCTTTTGTGCCATTTAGGTGTCAATATTTGTCCTGGCGAGCGACAGCGAGCCTTAATTTTAAGAGGAGGGGCATTTTTCTACCGAACAAATTAAAAATGATCTTATAGGGGGTCAAGGGGTGTTTTTTTAAGCTTGATGGAGGTCTAGCGAGGAAACTAATATTATAAATTAATAAATAAATAACTATACCACAAAATAACCACTGCCCCCTTAAGCTCTTCACAAATGCAACCCAAAAATAAACACATTCCCAAACTGCCCGCCCAGAATCCCACCACTCAGTCAGATGAAAAGATACAGACGAATACAGCATGACTAATTACTCGCGCATTCATACCTCCCCCTTCTCTCTCTCTCTCTCTCTTGATAATGTGAATTATAACAAAATGTTTAGCCTCAATATGAATACAACACGCAACCATGGATGGAAATTAATATTGAAAAGGTTTAGCACTAGTATTTGTGGTAACATTTTCCCTTATAAGATCTATTCTACCTTGAACAAACTTCCCTTCAAACTTATAAACAGTTCTTCAGTAGAGCAGTTCATGAAGAGAGTAGGTAGTATTTTTCCACACTCTGTAATGTGTAGTGCACTAAAAAGTCTCTCTTCTTCCACTTCGAGTATCCCCCCGGAATGGACAGCAAGGTCTCTGAGATACTAACTATTCTTTGTAACTCCTTGTAACTCTCTCTAAGCCCTCTAGAGATGCAAAATATATACCACCACACACACTAACATGAAAGTGCAATCAAGGACAAACACTGGGAGCTTGGGGTGGCTGTGGTGGTGGTGGTGGTGGTGGTGGTTGTATTGGTGGTGGTTGTATTGGTGGTGGTGGTGATGGTTGTATTGGTGGTGGTGGTGGTGGTTGTATTGGTGGTGGTGGTGTTGGTGGTGGTGGTGGTTGTATTGGTGGTGGTGGTGATGGTTGTATTAGTGGTGGTGGTGGTTGTATTGGTGGTGGTGGTGGTTGTATTGGTGGTGGTGATGGTTGTATTGGTGGTGGTGGTGATGGTTGTATCGGTGGTGGTGGTGATGGTTGTATTGGTGGTGGTGGTGGTGGTGATGGTTGTATTGGTGGTGGTGGTGGTGGTGGTGGTTGTATTGATTAGTGGTGGTGATGGTTGTATTAGTGGTGGTGGTGGTGATGGTTGTATTGGTGGTGATGGTTGTATTGGTGGTGATGGTTGTATTGGTGGTGATGGTTGTATTGGTGGTGATGGTTGTATTGGTGGTGATGGTGGTGGTGATGGTGTGGTGGTTGTATTGGTGGTGGTGGTGATGGTTGTATTGGTGGTGGTGGTGATGGTTGTATTGGTGGTGGTTGTATTGGTGGTGGTGGTGGTGGTTGTATTGGTGGTGGTGGTGATGGTTGTATTGGTGGTGGTGGTGATGGTTGTATTGGTGGTGGTGGTGGTGGTGGTTGTATTGGTGGTGGTGGTGATGGTTGTATTAGTGGTGGTGGTGGTGATGGTAGTATTAGTGGTGGTGGTGGTGGTGGTTGTATTGGTGGTGGTGATGGTTGTATTGGTGGTGGTGGTGATGGTTGTATCGGTGGTGGTGGTGTTGGTGATGGTTGTATTGGTGGTGTTGGTGATGGTTGTATTGATGGTGGTGGTGATGGTTGTATTGGTGGTGGTGGTGGTTGTATTGGTGGTGGTGGTGGTGGTGGTTGTATTGGTGGTGGTGGTGATGGTTGTATCGGTGGTGGTGGTGGTTGTATTGGTGGTGGTGGTGTTGGTTGTATCGGTGGTGGTGGTGGTTGTATTGGTGGTGGTGGTGATGATTGTATTGGTGGTTGTATTGGTGGTAGTGGTTGTATTGGTGGTGGTGGTGATGGTTGTAGTGGTGGTGGTGGTTGTATTGATGGTGGTGGTGATGGTTGTATTAGTGGTGGTGGTGGTGGTGGGGGTGGTGGTGGTTGTATTGGTGGTGGTGGTGGTGGTGGTTGTATTGGTGGTGGTGGTGATGGTTGTATCGGTGTTGGTGGTGGTGGTGGTTGTATTGGTGGTGGTGGTGATGGTTGTATTGGTGGTGGTGGTGATGGTTATATTGGTGGTGGTGGTGGTAGTGGTTTTATTGGTGGTGGTGGTGATGGTTGTATCGGTGGTGGTGGTGGTTGTATTGGTAGTGGTGGTGTTGGTTGTATCGGTGGTGGTGGTGGTTGTATTGGTGGTGGTGGTGATGGTTGTATTGGTGGTGGTGGTTGTATTGGTGGTGGTGGTGATGGTTGTATTGGTGGTGGTGGTGGTGGTGGTTGTATTGGTGGTGGTGGTGATGGTTGTAGTAGTGGTGGTGGCAGTGGTGGTGGTTGTATTGGTGGTGGTGGTGGTGGTGGTTGTATTGGTGGTGATTGTATTGGTGGTGGTGGTGGTGGTTGTTGGGTGGTGTGGTGTAGTGGTGGTGGCAGTGGTGATGGTTGTATTGGTGGTGGTGATATGGTTGGTGGTGGTGATATGGTTGTATTGGTGGTGGTGGTGATGGTTGTATTGGTGGTGGTGGTGATGGTTGTATTGGGGGAGGTTGTATTGGTGGTGGTGGTGATGGTTGTAGTAGTGGTGGTGGCAGTGGTGGTGGTTGTATTGGTGGTGGTGGTATGGTTGTATGGTGGTGGTGGTGGTGGTGTGGTGGTGGTGGTTGTATTGGTGGTGGTGGTGTGGGGTATTGTGGTGGTGGGTGGTGTTTATTGGTGGTGGTGGTGGTGGTCGTTGTATTAGTGGTGATGGTGTATTGGTGGTGTGGTGGTGGTTGTATTGGTGGTGGTGATGGTTGTATTGGTGGTGGTGGTGGTGGTGATGGTTGTATTGGTGGTGGTGGTGGTTGTATTGGTGGTGGTGGTGATGGTTGTATCAGTGGTGGTGGTGGTGGTGGTTGTATTGGTGGTGTTGGTGATGGTTGTATTGGTGGTGGTGGTGATGGTTGTATTGGTGGTGGTGGTGATGGTTGTATTGGTGGTGGTGGTGGTGGTGGTTGTATTGGTGGTGGTGGTGATGGTTGTATCGGTGGTGGTGGTGGTTGTATTGGTGGTGGTGGTGTTGGTTGTATCGGTGGTGGTGGTGGTTGTATTGGTGGTGGTGGTGATGATTGTATTGGTGGTTGTATTGGTGGTGGTGGTTGTATTCGTGGTGGTGGTGATGGTTGTATTGGTGGTGGTGGTGGTGGTTGTATTGGTGGTGGTGGTGATGGTTGTATTGGTGGTAGTTGTATTGGTGGTGGTGGTGGTGGTGGTTGTATTGGTGGTGGTGGTGGTGGTGATGGTTGTATTGGTGGTGGTTGTATTGGTGGTGGTTGTATAGGTGGTGGTGGTGGTTGTATTAGTGGTGGTGGTGATGGTTGTATTGGTTGTGGTGGTGGTGTTGGGACAGTAGAACAGGTTGTGGTGGAGATGGTTTTATGTTGTGGTTGTATAGTGGTAGGGGTCCTGCCTTGTTGAAGTGGAAGATGGTGGTGGTGGTGGAGATGGTTACACTGGTGGAGGTGGTGATGGTGGAGATGGCTGTAATATTGGCGGCGGTGGTGGAAGTAAAAGGTTATGATGGAGATAATTGCCTGGCCACCCTCCATACCAGAGAGCGAACACGGTATCAGCCACAAATGAGTTTCAATTCGGATAAATGTAAAGTACTACATATCGGATACCAAAATGAGAAAGCAAACTATTTGATGAATGGCACTCAGCTTAAGAATGCAAACAGAGAAACCGATCTGGGAGTAACAATATCGAGTAACCTAAAACCGAGTCAACAATGTTCAGAAGTTGTTAAGAAGGCAAACAAAATAATTGGCTTTATAGGCAGGTCATTTGAGCATAAATCCAAAGACGTTATCCTAACCCTTTACAATTCCTTAGTCCGCCCTCTTCTGGAATACTGCGTTCAATCCTGGTGCCCTTATTACCAAAAAGATATAGACAAGCTAGAACGGGTTCAACGTAGAGTTACCAAAATGATACCTAGCCTAAAGAACAAACCATACGAGGAACGTCTTAGAGAATTATATCTATATCTTTTAACCCAGCGCAGATTAAGAGGCGACTTAATTCAAGTGTTCAAAATCATCAAAGGCATCGACAATATGAACTGTAGTAAGTACTTCACTATCGACCAATCTAATTACACGCGGGGAAATGGTGCAAAATTATTGGTAAATCTTTTGACTCACACGAAGCTAAAAATGTCTTCTTCAATCGAGTTGTCAATTTATGGAATGGGAGTCCCTGAGATGTTATAGACTGCAGCACCGTTGCTTCATTTAAACTTCGCCTAGACAAATATCTCGCATCAAACCCGCGACTGACTGCGTTTGTAAATGAATAACTTTATTATATCCTCCCCTTAGTTACTAACCCATCTGTCCCCTACTAACTTCCTAATCCTGCCACGGACATTAGTTCCAGGGCAGTAGTTCCCTTTCCAATGTTCCCTTACCCACTCTAAACCACTGTTTGGACACTTGATCCTCAGTGTTTTGGGGGACAAGCAGCCTAGAAGGGTCACTAAATCTGTTGTTGCTTGATTTCCTTTGTACTCCTTTGTACTTTGTACTCAACACCCAGTATTCTCAGAACCACCTCAGTATTCGCTAATAGGGTCCTTGAATAATCCTTTACTCCTTTTGGCTCTATAAGTTCAGTCCATTGGTAAGGTCTTGATGTAGTGTCCTTGATTTGAATTTTACTACTATTGTTTGTATTTATTATACTACTTTTTTTATTAACTACTATTTTTAGTCATATGAAATTACTGGTCAAATTGTCAAGGCTCTCAATATTGTTAACCATGAACAATTGCTTGTTTCTTATGTGGATGCACAGTTAACCCTAAACCAGTGTCACACGAGCTCTTTTTCCGTCAGTTGTTACGGGCAATTGTAGTCTGGCATCTTCAAAGTTATAGCTATATCAGAAATCAGCCATGTAGCATAATCTGCCTTCAGTCTAGTTTCTGATCCCAAAGTGAAAGAGACTTAATATACTGTATAACGAAAAAAAAAATGGTATCGAAAATTGCCGGAAATAGCACTCTTGTGGCACTGGTTTCCAACCCGTGTTCTGCCTTTACAGTTATTTGTATTGTTTTTTATTTTTTATTTATTTTTACTGTAGAGAAGAGACTTTAATTTCAAATCAACGTCTCTCTCACTGCCACTCACTCACACACCACTCACTCCTCTCTCTCTCTCTCTCTCTCTCTAGAGTCTAGAGAGTTCATAAAAATCACATTGAACCATATAAATTCTTTCATAAAGACCGTAATAATGGAAAACAAAGAGGGTGGTTGCAATGTACTTTGCGACATACTTAACCTCTGAAGTGCGCATGGGGAGTATGAGACACCTCTGCCTGTGCGCATGTATTTGAGCTGTTTCCATCACTAAAATATTTATTTTACCATAAATAGCATTAATACTTCTCCATATGCACCCATTATAGGTTGATTATAAAGGTATTAACCTGTTACAACAATAAAACAAGTAGAAACAGCGTTTGGATGGTCAAAATCGGCGATACAGGCCGGGAGTTACATAATGTATGGCTGAGGCAACCTCCCTCCCCACCACTTTCCTCCACCTCTGGAGAGACACTGTCGATCGATACTCTCTCTCTCTCTCTCTCTTGCACTCGCTTGCTAACAGTGATGACAATGCCCTGCTTGCAACTTGCTAATGTTAGCACAAAAATATACCACAGAATAAGGGAATAACAGGGAAAATAGGTGATAACTGAAGGAGGGGAGGAAAGTGGGGAAGGAGGGGAGGTAGAGGAGTGATATTTTGCATGGCCCAGGGGAAAAAATATATATATATATATATATATATATATATATATAAAAATGTTTTTTTCGGTGTTTTAAAATTTTTTTTTTTTTCCTGACTCTTAAGAGTCTTCCCGCAGTCCGCCGGGGGAACTCTTAAGAGTCTTGCCGCAGTTCCCGGGTTAAACCCAGTTGAGGTGACTCCCAGAAAGTAATGCGGAAATAGTGTGCATTAAAATAAATACAAAAAACATGAAGATGGATATCACTACGGCATACCGACCACCGAGACAAACTGTTGGCGACGACACCATTTTTTATAAAATACTACAGCAAACTCTTAATTCCGACGAAACTGTGTTACTAGATGACTATAACCTCCCCCTTGTTGACTGGAATACCCTGACTGGAAATAATGCTGATGCACGCCTAATGATAAGCTTCATCCAGGATAATTTTCTGACCCAACACGTAAAACAACCGACGCGAGACAGAAATATATTAGAACTCGTAATCACTACCCAAGTAAATATATTATCAAACGGTAAGCATTTGTCAACGTCGGATCACAAAATATTAAGAATCAATGTTATAAGCAAATATTCCACAGTAAAAAAATAAAATAAAAAAATTAAATACAAAATAAACAGCAATTGTTCCGGACTTAAAAACACAAATTGTGACAGACTTAAGGAATCGTTATCTAACATACACTCAAACCTCATTAATATAAACGAAGTAAATGAGCAGTGGGGAGATTTTAAGTCTATAATTACAGAAGCGCATAAACGATTTGTACCCATGAAACCAAAACGTAATACGAAATCAAGTATGCCTCCTTGGTACAGTAGAGACATTGGCAAGGCGCTAAGGAAAAGAAACCAACTCCACAAACTTATAAAAAATGGCCCAAACACTGAAGTCGTAAATAACTTGTACACAAAGGGTAGAAGAGAAGTAAACAAAATAATTAGGGCAAATAAACAACATTATGAAATGGCTCTTGCCAGAGAGAGTGCCATAAACCCAAAGACATTCTACAGTTACGTAAATAATAATAAGCATATCAAAAGCGGAATCGGACCGCTAATAGAAGAGGGTCAGACGAAAACAGGTGACATAAACACGGTAAATATGCTCAACAAATATTTTGGTTCAGTTTTCACAGAATAAGTAATCGATCATACCCCGGAAAATAACACCTCAGTTCATGTGATAGGAGATTTCACCATCAGTCTTAGCGAGGTACTAAGCAAATTAAGCAATTTAAATGTAAATAAGACCCCAGGACCCGACATGCTTCACCCCAAAATAATTAAGAATATTAAGGACGAGATATCCAAACCCCTGACACAGCTATTTAACTTATCATTAGTACAGGGGATCGTACCGATTGATTGAAAAGATGCAAACATCACGCCAATATACAAGATGGGGAGCAAAGCCAAGGCGAGTAATTACAGACCAATTAGTCTAACAACAATTATAGGAAAAATCATGGAAAAAATCCTAAGAGATAAGATAGTAGATTACCTCGAATCAAACAACCTAATCATAAATAGTCAACATGGCTTTAGATCAAATAAGTCATGCCTAACAAATTTGATTGAATTCTATAATAAACTATTCACATACAACGATATGACGAAATCGCTAGATATAATCTTCTTGGACTTTCAAAAAGCTCTCGACAAGGTGCCACTAATGGCGAAACTGGAGAGGATATATAGGTATCAAAGGTAAAATTCATTCTTGGATAAAACAAAATTGGCTTACAGACAGAAGACAGAGAGTGGTGATAAATGGTGTGAAATCCGAGTAGGAGCCTGTCACTAATGGAATTGCGCAGGGTTCGGTCCTTGGACCGGTCCTGTTTCTCATTTTCATTAACGATATCGATGTAGGGATAAACAACACCATCTCCAAGCTCGCCGATGATACAAAAATAGGAAATGCAGTCCTGACCGAAGAAGATAGAAATGCACTACAGTCTGATTTAACCCACTGAACCCCAGCTAGTTTAGATTAAATGTACACTGAGAGACCAGCAGATTTGGCCTTTTTTTTCTTTTTTTCTATCTATCTATCTATCTATCTATTGCCTGACGCCGTGATCCCCGAAGGGGTGGCCACAAACGAACCGCCCTCATGCACCTCTGTCCCCAGTCAGTCGACGCCCCTCCCCCAACCAGCACCGCCTTCGTTCATGTACTTCCTCACTCCATCCTTCCACCTCTCATTCGGTCTACCTCTACCTCTCTGTCCCTCCACCTCGCTCTCGTACACCCTCTTAGTCATTATCTCGCTTTCCATACGTTCCATATGGCCGAACCATCTCAAGTTGTTCCTTTTCACTCTTTCCAGCACATCTACCTCCACACCACACCTCCTTCTTACTTCCTCATTAGTCTGTCTATCCCTCCATAGCTTAAATAGGTGAGAAATTAAGAATAACACACAAAAAAACACTCACCTCGGTCATTTTGGGGTCCTATTGAGGGGGGGCAGCCTCAGCCATCAGCTGATGCCGGGCGGCCTTCAAGCTTTCCGCCCTTCAAGACACAGCTGAGCGTGGCAGCATGGCAGATGTACGATGAATCCAGTTTTCGAGTGACGGTTGTTTACACCACCCGAGCATCATGCGTGCCTTCATAGTTCAAATATTAGCAACATGTATCATATATTGTCATTGTAAGTGAAGTTACAGTGTGATAAGTGCATAGATTCAAGTTTTATAAGTGTTGAGGGTGTGGCAAGACTCGTGCGCGTCGTGGTTACCATGACGACTGGCGGGCTGGCGGCCACCTTGTTCATGGACTCACACACGTACACACTGCCAGCTGAATGACACCGGACTTCCCCTTCACTCACTCTCACTTATATTATGCCTCTCTCACATACTCTGTTTATTGCTTTTATACTTTACCGTATATTTTATAGTTAGAATATGAGTGTTACACATTGTTTTAGGCACCTTTGACTTAGAAATATGGATTTTGACGTATTCTCAGTGGGGAGACAGGGGAGGTGGTGGTGAAGGCAGGGGGAGTGGGGGAGGACCAGTGTACACGAAAGCCTAAACTTGCTGTGTACGTAGCAACATGATACACTATCTCGTCTCTTCTTACCCCTACCATGACCTGGCGGAATTTTGAGGAATGCCGTGGGGTCTGGGTCATCCTCCTCCTCCTCTTCCCCAGTTGGTAGGGAGTCAACTATGTTATGGGAAGCGTTAGGGGAGCGATAAACATAGCGAGGCGACGAGGTAAACAAGGCAACTGTGCCGGGAGGGAGGTGGGAGGCCGCCCAGTCCTTCCACTCCCGCGCCCTATCTCCCCACTCCCCACCGCGGCGGGACTTGGGTAATGCCAATTGATAAGTATTGCCACTGTTGGGCAACATCATAAGGTATATCCCATATGAATTTGAACCCTCTAGCTACCATAGGATAAGAATAAATAAGCACAAAAGTGGCAGTGGGATAAGTGGGTAAACTGGCTTTCCCCATCTGCCCTTACTCACCCACGCGGATGGGCTAGGGGGTTGCCGCGTACCACCACTGTTCAGCAACATCTTAAGGTAGTTTCCCATAGCCCATCCTCAAGCCTCTAGCTACCATAGGACAAGAGTAAATCATTTCGAAGTAGCGGATGTAACGTATGTGGCGCTGGGGTTTAGCGTTACATACATTGCCGACGCATACGCTGTGGCGCTGGGGTCCCTTGGGTTAAACAAGATATCAGAGTGGTCTGAAAAATCTCGATTTTATGTCAGGTACTGCAGGTTGGTAGCAGAAATAAGAAATAAAAAATACGAAATGAATGGCCAACAAATAAAAACAACAACGCTAGTAATAAACCATATAAAGAAAGACTTAAACGATTGAACCTGTTCTCATTGAAAAAGAGGAGGTTGAGGAGTCAACTTATTGAGTGTTTTAAGATACTGAAAGGCTTCAACAAAGTCCATAGAAATGCGCTATTCGCATTCAATGATAATACTCAAACTTGCAGAAATGGAATGAAATTAAAATCCAAAGAGGCAAACCTAGATGTCACAAAGAGTTTCTTCACCTACAGTGTGGTGATAGAGTGGAATAAACTACCAGCGAGAGTGGTGGAGAGCGACACAATAAACACTTTCAAGGGAAGGTTTGACCTCTATCTAGAGGGGGCTGGGGTGATATGAAAAAAAAGTAGTTTGTAAGGCCGAACTACCTAGTAGGGACCATGGAGTCTGTATATCTATGTAACTCTCTGTCTCTCTTTCTTTCTCTTTCTCTTCCCTCTAAAACTCCGAACGTTTATGTGTCAAAATTAATAACAAGGGTATGGAAATAAATGTTGTAGTGGTTTATCGGCGCCCAACGATAACAAATGAAGAGGATATATCGCTCTACAATACATTAAATAATAGTTTTTCAACAAAAGAAACTCTTTTCATAGGCGACTTTAACCTGCCTTATATTACATGGCATGATATTAATGGAACAGGCACTGCATCTAATAGAATGATATACTTCATTAACGATAATTTCCTACAGCAATTAGTTCAGACACCCACTAGGGGTGACAATATGCTAGATCTGGTCATCACAACTCACGAAAACCCAATATCAAACCTAGAATTTGGTGAATTATTAACCGGTTGTGATCATAATACCATCAGATTGCAATTGAACATGGCACACTCCAGCATTATTAGCGAGACACTTATACCCATCTATAACAAGGCAGATATTAGCGGCTTAAACAATGAACTTAGAGACATTCATATGCAAATTAAAGGCCTTAACAGCACTGACGAAATGTGGATTAAATTCAAAGAAATATTCATGAGTGACCAGATTAAACATGTACCCTTGCATAAGCGTCACAACAAAAATGTAAACAAACCCCTATGGTATAATAATGATATCAGTAGAGCAAGTAGAGAAGGAAAGCGTTTATACAAGCTAAAGAGGGTTGCAGATAATAATACCATAAACGACCAGTACTCGGCTGCCAGAAGGAAAGTTAAATCGCTAATAAAATTAGCAAAGAGAAATTACGAAATCAACATAGGTAAGGATAGTAAAAATAATTCCCAAAAATTCTATAGGTATATGTACAGAAACAAACAAATTAATAGCGGTATTGGGCCGATACTTAATAAACAAGGTGACCTTGAATCTGATAGCAGATATATAGCATCTACTCTTAACGATCATTTCAGCTCTGTTTTTAATGCTGCTAGCAACCTGGGCATGTCAGAGGTAACAATCAAACAAGCAAAGTTGTTCTTAGAGACTTCAAAATTACTGAATCAGATGTCGTGAGAAAAATTGATTCCCTGAAAGTAAACAAATCCGCCGGCCTGTTCAACAATTAAAAAACTAAATATTTGAGGTCTCTAGCTCAAAGGATACATCCATTAGAGCACATGTTCCAAATGACTACCGTTGCGCTGCAGACACACTTGAAGCCGACGAGCAAAGTTGTCAATCGCCAAAATGGTCCGACTATGCCATGTTTTGAGATGGCCACCCAGGCTGTGCATTTCACAGAGTGCAGATTCGTGCCATCAGGAAGGAAGAGGGTGTCAGGGTGATTGACAACTTTGCTCGTCGGCTTCAAGTGTGCCTGCAGTGCAACATAGTCATTTGGAACATGTGCTCTAATGGATGTATCCTTTGAGCTAGAGACCTCAAATATTTTTTTTTTTAATTGTTATCTATCTATCTATCTATTGCCTGACGCCGTGATCCCCGAAGGGGTGGCCACGAATGAACCGCCCCCATGCACCTCTGTCCCCAGTCAGTCGACGCCCCTCCCCCCAACCAGCACCGCCTTCGTTCATGTACTTCCTCACTCCATCCTTCCACCTCATATTCGGTCTACCTCTCCCCCTCTGTCCCTCCACCTCGCTCTCGTACACCCTCTTAGTCATTCTCTCGCTTTCCATACGTTCCATATGGCCGAACCATCTCAAGTTGTTCCTTTTCACACTTTCCAGCACATCTACCTCCACACCACACCTCCTTCTTACTTCCTCATTAGTCTGTCTATCCCTCCATGTAACTCCGCACGCACTCCTTAAGTAATTCATTTCCACTGCTCTCACTCTTGGTCTGAGTCTCTCAACCAACGTCCATGCTTCGCTTCCGTAAGTCAGTGTCGGGATTACCACACTGTCATGCAAGGACTTCTTCACTTCCATACTGACCACCCTATTTCTTGTTACTGCTTTTAGCGTTCCTACAACCCTCTTCCCCTGTTGTACCCTCTCCCGCACCTCTTCATCCATAGTCCCATCTTTACTCAACACACTGCCCAGATACTTAAAAGAGTTGACGATCTCCATAGCCTGACCGTTCAGCTTCACCTCACACTCTGTGACTTCACCCCTTTCGAAGACCATAACCTTGTTATGTTTCCTGTTTATTTTTTGTTATCTTTTCATTGGTCATCTTTTAATTTTTCTCTTAATTTAATTTTTATTATTATGTGTTATTTTGTTTTCTATATTTTTTTCTTAAATTTTTTTGTTTATTTTTTTTTTTTTATCCTATTTATTTTTTTATTTTTTTATTTTTTGGGGGTGTCGCCAGATTTCGCATGGAAGAATTGTGTAAATTTTTCTGTATTGAGTATTCATCCCTTTGTCTATCTTGCAATGGAAATCTTATTGCATTTTCAGACAATGAATAACTGTTTTTGTACCCCTTTTCTGTTCAAATCAACTTTCTTAAAAATTGGGTTTAAGATGATGAAACACTATTTGTTTATCAGTCTACGCCAATGCAAAATAGTCCTCCAAACAACCAATGTCATATGATGATAATACACTATTTGTTTAATGGCCCAAGCCCATGCAATATACTGTAGTCCTCTAAACAAAAACTCTTTCTAAATAATATAATAAACATTTTGTAATCCTCAAACGATATTACGACAATAAATAGATATATTAATAAATACATTAATAAACACAAATATCATATTACCCGAATCACTACCTGAAGATTGATCCAAGAACTTGAAGATGATGAGGCAAACACGCTCCTTTACAGCTGATTGACAGTTGAGGTGTAGTGGTAACCCCTTCACTACGATAGAGACCTTTACTGACCTATATTATACCGTCTAGTGTTACATACACAGCATACAAGACGTGAAGGTACTATCAGATCAAAGGACTAATTCAATATTTTCACATTTGTTTTTTTGTTTTAGCAATATAAATATAAATAGGTAACATTTGGGTGTACAATACTGCTTATACATTTTGTACTATACCCTAATTCTTAAATCTTGGGTTATCACTCCAGTTAAAAAATATATAGATAAACAATATAATTAAGTATGTTTACTGTATACAGTATATATGTATATATACTGTATATATATATATATATATATATATATAGGAAGAAGCAAAATCCTTATCAAAGTCATTATATACAAGATGTTCTTCACTTTCGTTGTATTGTTCCAAGGTAAGACATTATATATGAATTAATGAAAGTTAACTATGGCTTTAAACCGTGACAATTCTGTCATTACTTATATTTGGAACATTTTAATCTCATTTTGAAAACCATGTTGATAATATTCATAATCTTCGAACCAATCACTTCTCTAAGTTTCTTCTATTTTCTCCGGGGTGTCGCCTTAACCTTTCTTTAGCGGGGACCGACTTAAGTCTGTATCTAAAAAGCTGGACAATGTGGCGGGGCCCGACTTAAGTCTGTGTGCAATTTTGGCGCAATATTGGCTCTGAGAGAGAGCCGAGCGGTGGGAGGAGCGTAGGTTGCCTCATGACCGCTCGCCACGACCGTCGTGGGCCCACTGACATGTACTCCACACTACTCCACCCTCTCTCACTCGCTACACACGTAATTATGTAACGAAATGACCGTATTTTAGCAATTTTGCCCTTCGGTTGCACGATCGTTGCAAGACAACCAGTGATCGTAGAAGGATAGTTCGGGTGTCATTGGAAAGCTCAATTTACGCCCTTTTAGGGATACACACCTGTATTAAGCTCTGGCTCTTGTTTATGCATGAAAAAGAGCACGGAAACAACCCCCTTTATGGTAAAAAACCCGGCTGGGCGGCACGGTCAAATATACCGCCTAGGCCGCTCGTTGAGTGTTAAAATGTTTCTTGTTTCTTCCTTGATATTTAGAAAATAATTGAACAATTTCGGCGATCTTTTGCATGTCACTGCATTTTATCAACAATTCATTGGCTCACAGTTTATTGGGGTCATGATGGTCAAACGGACTAAGCTTATTATGCCCTTGACAGTACCAGCAGTACTTTACAGTACCAGCGACGTATTTCTATATTGTTTTCAACTTCATTTAGACAATTTTATGAAGCTTAGGAAGGACATATGGTATCTAAAATCATTGATAGAGATAGTTGGTAAGATTTTAACGGCTAGACATTCTTTCTAAGCTGAATAAAGCCGTCTAATAGTTGCCAGAATAAAATGAAAAAAATGTCACCGGTACTGAATGGGTTAGACCTGACTCGTCATTTCAATATTCTTTATCCTTCAATTTTGCTAAAACATTCCAACAGCCATTTTTACCGATTCATTGTTTGACTTTGATCCTTTTTAGCCTGACTATCATTGCTCTCTCTCTCTCTCTCTCTCTCTCTCTTTTTAGGACCAATTCTCTTTCTAATTTACATCAACGACATAGATGAGGGTCTCACCTGTACAATCTCAAAATTTGCTGACGATACAAAAATTGCAAATAGCGTACTCTCGAAAGAACAAGTTGACGATATGCAACACAATCTAGATAAATTGTCATGTTGGGCCCAAATTTGGCAAATGAGTTTCAATGCGGATAAATGTAAAGTACTACATATCGGATACCTAAATGAGAAAGCAAACTATTCGATGAATGGCACTCAGCTTAAGAATGTAAACAGAGAAACCGATCTGGGAGTAACAATATCGAGTAACCTAAAACCGAGTCAACAATGTTCAGAAGTTGTTAAGAAGGCAAACAAAATAATTGGCTTTATAGGCAGGTCATTTGAGCATAAATCCAAAGAAGTTATCCTAACCCTTTACAATTCATTAGTCCGCCCTCTTCTGGAATACTGCGTTCAATCCTGGTGCCCTATTACCAAAAAGATATAAACAAGCTAGAACGAGTTCAACGTAGAGTTACCAAAATGATACCTAGCCTAAAGAACAAACCATACGAAGAGCGTCTTAGAGAATTAAATCTATTTCCTTTAACCCAGCGCAGATTAAGAGGCGACTTAATTCAAGTGTTCAAAATCATCAAAGGCATCGACAATATGAACTGTAGTAAGTACTTCACTATCGACCAATCTAATTACACGCGGGGAAACGGTTGCAAAATTATTGGTAAATCTTTTAACTCGCACGAATCTAAGAATTTCTTCTTCAATCGAGTTGTCAACTTGTGGAATGGGCTTCCCCGAAACGTTATAGACTGCATCACCGTTGATTCATTTAAACTCCGCCTAGACAAATATCTCGCATCAAACCCGCGACTGACTGCGTTTGTAAATGAATAACTTTATTTTATCCCCCCCTCAGTTACTAACCCATCTGTCCCCTACTAACTTCCTAATCCTGCCACGGACATTAGTTCCAGGGCAGTAATTCCCTTTCCAATGTTCCCTTACCCACTCTAAACCACTGTTTGGACACTTGATCCTCAGTGTTTTGGAGGACAAGCAACCTAGAAGGGTCACTGGATCTGTTGTTGCTTGATTTCCTTTGTACTCCTTTGTACTCTCTCTCTCTCTCTCTCTCTCTCTCTCTCTCTCTCTCTCTCTCTCTCTCCAGATGGACTAATTATAACATGTTTAATAGATTCAGCTTGCTATTTATTTTAGCTATTACATATTCTTCTTTAAAGCAAGACATTATTGGTTCGAGAACATACATCCTTTTATACATATGAATACATAATCAATTCGACTAACTAGATATGTATTTCAGTATAATAAGTTTAATCTTGATACATTTAATGGCGAAGTCAACGGATAATATTAAGGGGGTAGTACTTGTTTTTTGGGCTAAAGATTTTTATATTTTATATATTAAATTATTTTTTAGTTTCCTCGCTAGACCTCCGTCAAGCTTAGAAAAACACCCCCTAGATCCCCTTTCAAGATAAATGTGTACATTTTTCGGTAGAAAAATTTCCCTGCCGAAGGCCGATTCCTTCTATAATTAGAGGCTCGCTATCGCTCGCCTGGAAAAAATCGACACCTAAAGGGCACGAAAGGTCTTAATATTGAATACAAAATGAGGTGAAATGTCTCAAACTAACGGAACGGACGTCTTAAAACCTCAACACTAATTATGCTAAAGGTGAGGGAGAAGGGGGTCCATAAAAAGCGAGTAGTACCCCCTTAAGCTCTATGTTAGTATTGACAGAAAATTTGAGTCGGGATTGGGGGTGGCATGCAATAGGAGAAAACTGAAGGTGAATAGCGGAAAGTAGAATAATGTTGATGATGAATATAAGAAAACTGAAGGTGAATAGCGGAAAGTAGAATAATGTTGATGATGAATATAAGAAAACTGAAGGTGAATAGCGGAAAGTAGAATAATGTTGATGATGAATATAAGAAAACTGAAGGTGAATAGCGGAAAGTAGAATAATGTTGATGATGAATATAAGAAAACTGAAGGTGAATAGCGGAAAGTAGAATAATGTTGATGATGAATATAAGACAACTGAAGGTGAATAGCGGAAAGTAGAATAATGTTGATGATGAATATAAGAAAACTGAAGGTGAATAGCGGAAAGTAGAATAATGTTGATGATGAATATAAGAAACTGAAGGTGAATAGCGGAAAGTAGAATAATGTTGATGATGAATATAAGAAACTGAAGGTGAATAGCGGAAAGTAGAATAATGTTGATGATGAATATAAGAAACTGAAGGTGAATAGCGGAAAGTAGAATAATGTTGATGATGAATATAAGAAACTGAAGGTGAATAGCGGAAAGTAGAATAATTTTGATGATGAATATAAGAAACTGAAGGTGAATAGCGGAAAGTAGAATAATGTTGATGATGAATATAAGAAACTGAAGGTGAATAGCGGAAAGTAGAATAATGTTGATGATGAATATAAGAAACTGAAGGTGAATAGCGGAAAGTAGAATAATGTTGATGATGAATATAAGAAACTGAAGGTGAATAGCGGAAAGTAGAATAATGTTGATGATGAATATAAGAAACTGAAGGTGAATAGCAGAAAGTAGAATAATGTTGATGATGAATATAAGAAACTGAAGGTGAATAGCGGAAAGTAGAATAATGTTGATGATGAATATAAGAAACTGAAGGTGAATAGCGGAAAGTAGAATAATTGATGATGAATATAAGAAACTGAAGGTGAATAGCGGAAAGTAGAATAATGTTGATGATGAATATAAGAAACTGAAGGTGAATAGCGGAAAGTAGAATAATGTTGATGATGAATATAAGAAACTGAGGGTGAATAGCGAAAAGTAGAATAATGTTGATGATGAATATAAGAAACTGAAGGTGAATAGCGGAAAGTAGAATAATGTTGATGATGAATGTATGAAACTGAAGGTGAATAGCGGAAAGTAGAATAGTGTTGATGATGAATATAAGAAAACTGAAGGTGAATAGCGGAAAGTAGAATAATGTTGATGATGAATATAAGAAACTGAAGGTGAATAGCGGAAAGTAGAATAATGTTGATGATGAATATAAGAAACTGAAGGTGAATAGCGGAAAGTAGAATAATGTTGATGATGAATATAAGAAACTGAAGGTGAATAGCGGAAAGTAGAATAATGTTGATGATGAATATAAGAAACTGAAGGTGAATAGCGGAAAGTAGAATAATGTTGATGATGAATATAAGAAACTGAAGGTGAATAGCGGAAAGTAGAATAATGTTGATGATGAATATAAGAAACTGAAGGTGAATAGCGGAAAGTAGAATAATGTTGATGATGAATATAAGAAACTGAAGGTGAATAGCGGAAAGTAGAATAATGTTGATGATGAATATAAGAAACTGAAGGTGAATAGCGGAAAGTAGAATAATGTTGATGATGAATATAAGAAAACTGAAGGTGAATAGCGGAAAGTAGAATAATGTTGATGATGAATATAAGAAACTGAAGGTGAATAGCGGAAAGTAGAATAATGTTGACGATGAATATAAGAAACTGAAGGTGAATAGCGGAAAGTAGAATAATGTTGATGATGAATATAAGAAACTGAAGGTGAATAGCGGAAAGTAGAATAATGTTGATGATGAATATAAGAAACTGAAGGTGAATAGCGGAAAGTAGAATAATGTTGACGATGAATATAAGAAACTGAAGGTGAATAGCGGAAAGTAGAATAATGTTGATGATGAATATAAGAAACTGAAGGTGAATAGCGGAAAGTAGAATAATGTTGATGATGAATATAAGAAACTGAAGGTGAATAGCGGAAAGTAGAATAATGTTGATGATGAATATAAGAAACTGAAGGTGAATAGCGGAAAGTAGAATAATGTTGATGATGAATATAAGAAAACTGAAGGTGAATAGCGGAAAGTAGAATAATGTTGATGATGAATATAAGAAACTGAAGGTGAATAGCGGAAAGTAGAATAATGTTGATGATGAATATAAGAAAACTGAAGGTGAATAGCGGAAAGTAGAATAATGTTGATGATGAATATAAGAAACTGAAGGTGAATAGCGGAAAGTAGAATAATGTTGATGATGAATATAAGAAACTGAAGGTGAATAGCGAAAAGTAGAATAATGTTGATGATGAATATAAGAAACTGAAGGTGAATAGCGGAAAGTAGAATAATGTTGATGATGAATGTATGAAACTGAAGGTGAATAGCGGAAAGTAGAATAATGTTGATGATGAATATAAGAAAACTGAAGGTGAATAGCGGAAAGAAGAATAATGTTGATGATGAATATAAGAAACTGAAGGTGAATAGCGGAAAGTAGAATAATGTTGATGATGAATATAAGAAAACTGAAGGTGAATAGCGGAAAGTAGAATAATGTTGATGATGAATATAAGAAACTGAAGGTGAATAGCGGAAAGTAGAATAATGTTGATGATGAATATAAGAAAACTGAAGGTGAATAGCGGAAAGTAGAATAATGTTGATGATGAATATAAGAACTGAAGGTGAATAGCGGAAAGTAGAATAATGTTGATGATGAATATAAGAAACTGAAGGTGAATAGCGGAAAGTAGAATAATGTTGATGATGAATATAAGAAACTGAAGGTGAATAGCGGAAAGTAGAATAATGTTGATGATGAATATAAGAAACTGAAGGTGAATAGCGGAAAGTAGAATAATGTTGATGATGAATATAAGAAACTGAAGGTGAATAGCGGAAAGTAGAATAATGTTGATGATGAATATAAGAAAACTGAAGGTGAATAGCGGAAAGTAGAATAATGTTGATGATGAATATAAGAAACTGAAGGTGAATAGCGGAAAGTAGAATAATGTTGATGATGAATATAAGAAACTGAAGGTGAATAGCGGAAAGTAGAATAATGTTGATGATGAATATAAGAAAACTGAAGGTGAATAGCGGAAAGTAGAATAATGTTGATGATGAATATAAGAAACTGAAGGTGAATAGCGGAAAGTAGAATAATGATGATGAATATAAGAAAACTGAAGGTGAATAGCGGAAAGTAGAATAATGTTGATGATGAATATAAGAAACTGAAGGTGAATAATGGAAAGTAGAATAATGTTGATGATGAATATAAGAAACTGAAGGTGAATAGCGGAAAGTAGAATAATGTTGATGATGAATATAAGAAAACTGAAGGTGAATAGCGGAAAGTAGAATAATGTTGATGATGCATATAAGAAAACTGAAGGTTAATAGCGGAAAGTAGAATAATGTTGATGATGAATATAAGAAACTGAAGGTGAATAGCGGAAAGTAGAATAATGTTGATGATGAATATAAGAAAACTGAAGGTGAATAGCGGAAAGTAGAATAATGTTGATGATGAATATAAGAAACTGAAGGTGAATAGCGGAAAGTAGAATAATGTTGATGATGAATATAAGAAACTGAAGGTGAATAGCGGAAAGTAGAATAATGTTGATGATGAATATAAGAAACTGAAGGTGAATAGCGGAAAGTAGAATAATGTTGATGATGAATATAAGAAACTGAAGGTGAATAGCGGAAAGTAGAATAATGTTGATGATGAATATAAGAAACTGAAGGTGAATAGCGGAAAGTAGAATAATGTTGATGATGAATATAAGAAACTGAAGGTGAATAACGGAAAGTAGAATAATGTTGATGATGAATATAAGAAACTGAAGGTGAATAGCGGAAAGTAGAATAATGTTGATGATGAATATAAGAAACTGAAGGTGAATAGCGGAAAGTAGAATAATGTTGATGAATATAAGAAACTGAAGGTGAATAGCGGAAAGTAGAATAATGTTGATGATGAATATAAGAAACTGAAGGTGAATAGCAGAAAGTAGAATAATGTTGATGATGAATATAAGAAACTGAAGGTGAATAGCGGAAAGTAGAATAATGTTGATGATGAATATAAGAAACTGAAGGTGAATAGCGGAAAGTAGAATAATGTTGATGATGAATATAAGAAACTGAAGGTGAATAGCGGAAAGTAGAATAATGTTGATGATGAATATAAGAAACTGAAGGTGAATAGCGGAAAGTAGAATAATGTTGATGATGAATATAAGAAAACTGAAGGGTAATAGCAGAAAGTAGAATAATGTTGATGATGAATGTATGAAAGCATAAAGTTGATGATGAATGTAAGTTGATGATGAATGTAAGTTGATGATGAATGTAAGTTAATGATGAATGTAAGTTGATGATGAATGTAAGTTGATGATGAATGTAAGTTGATGATGAATGTAAGTTGATGATGAATGTAAGTTGATGATGAATGTAAGTTGATGATGAATGTAAGTTGATGATGAATGTAAGTTGATGATGAATGTAAGTTGATGATGAATGTAAGTTGATAATGAATGTAAGTTGATGATGAATGTAAGTTGATGATGAATGTAAGTTGATGATGAATGAAAGTTGATGAATGTAAGTTGATGATGAATGTAAGTTGATGATGAATGTAAGTTGATGATGAATGTAAGTTGATGATGAATGTAAGTTGATGATGAATGTAAGTTGATGATGAATGTAAGTTGATGATGAATGTAAGTTGATAATGAATGTAAGTTGATGATGAATGTAAGTTGATGATGAATGTAAGTTGATGATGAATGTAAGTTGATGATGAATGTAAGTTGATGATGAATGTAAGTTGATGATGAATGTAAGTTGATGATGAATGTAAGTTGATGATGAATGTAAGTTGATGAATGTAAGTTGATGATGAATGTAAGTTGATGATGAATGTAAGTTGATGATGAATGTAAGTTGATGATGAATGTAAGTTGATGATGAATGTAAGTTGATGATGAATGTAAGTTGATGATGAATGTAAGTTGATGATGAATGTAAGTTGATGATGAATGTAAGTTGATGATGAATGTAAGTTGATAATGAATGTAAGTTGATGATGAATGTAAGTTGATAATGAATGTAAGTTGATGATGAATGTAAGTTGATGATGAATGTAAGTTGATGATGAATGTAAGTTGATGAATGTAAGTTGATGATGAATGTAAGTTGATGATGAGAATGTAAGTTGATGATGAATGTAAGTAATGTAAGTTGATGATGAATGTAAGTTGATGATGAATGTAAGTTGATGATGAATGTAAGTTGATGATGAATGTAAGTTGATGATGAATGTAAGTTGATGATGAATGTAAGTTGATGATGAATGTAAGTAAGTTGATGATGAATGTAAGTTGATGATGAATGTAAGTTGATGATGAATGTAAGTTGATGATGAATGTAAGTTGATGATGAATGTAAGTTGATGATGAATGTAAGTTGATGATGAATGTAAGTTGATGATGAATGTAAGTTGATGATGAATGTAAGTTGATGATGAATGTAGGGAAGAATATAGTTGATAATTAATACATTGATGATGAATGTAAGTTGATGATGAATGTAGGAAAGAATAAAGTTGATGATGAATGTAGGAAAGAATAAAGTTGATGGTGCATGTAGGAATGAATAAACTTAAGGGGGGATGGTTGTTGTTTCTGGTTCCCCTTCTCCCCTATATTTAGCCACAGTAGTTTCAGATTTTATGACGTTCGGTCCATTAGTTTGACTATTTTATGACCTATTACCCCATTTATTTGTCAATATTAAGACCTTTCGTGCCATTTAAGTGTCGATTTTCTCCTGGCGAGCGATAGCGAGCCTGTAACTTAGGAGGAACCGGGACATGTTTCTACCGAAAAATTTACACATTTATCTAGAAGGGGTATCTTGGGGATGTTTTTAAGCTTAATGGAGGTCTAGGGTTGAAACTAAACAAAATAAGTGAGCCAGTCAGTAGCCAGCCCTTACTCCCACAAGGGGTAGGACAAAATAATAAACAAGTAACTATATCAGGTACTATAAACCCTCCCCCCCCCCTCCCCCCTTAAAGGTAAATATAGCAAAGAATAAAGCCATGAAGTACTTTAGAGCTCCACATCAGAATAGCTTGGGTATATAGAGTGCGTAATATAGAGTGCGTAATATAGAGTGCGTAATATAGAGTGCGTAATATAGAGTGCGAAATATAGAGTGCTTAATTGAGTGCGTAATTGCGACTACAGAGTGCGTAAACAGGGATGATTTGGCAGACTTGGAAAGGTTAACATAATAATAAGGGGGAATGGACTTTCTATTTGCTAATATATTTATCTGTGTATTATTTATTAGTTTCCTCCCTAGACCTCCATCAAGCATCAACAAACATCCCGTAGACCCCACTTCGAGATATTTTTTTCGGTAGAAAAATATGCCGGCCGAAGGCCGGTTCCTCCTACAATTACAGGCTCGCTATAGCTCGCCAAGAAAAAATCGACACGTAAGTGGCATGAAATGTCAAAGAAATGGGGTGCAAGGTCTTAAAACCGCCAAATTAATGGGTCGAACTTCTTAAAATCTTAACACTAATGGGACTAAGCATGAGGGAGAAGGCGGGCCAGAAAAACAGCCCATCTCTCCTTAACCCATATAATACCGGTGACATCCTTTACATGACACTCTGGTAACTATTAAGCGATATTATTCAGCTTAGGAAGGACATCTACCCATTAATAAGGCTACAGACTATCTCAATTAATCGTTTTAGCTACCATACACCCTTTCTAAGCTTAATAAAAGCGTCTGAATGTAGCTAGAATGGGATTAAAGAGACGTCACCGGTACAGAAGGGGTTAACAGGCGAGGTCTGTGGGCGGGTAATATACCATAGGGTGAGAGAGGGAGGCTAACTTTTTGTTTCCACTCTTCTTCTTAATGTTTAGCCCAATTAGTTTTGAGACTTTAAGACGTTTGCGTCGTTAGTTTGGTGATTTTAAGACCTTTTGCCCCATTTTTTTGTCAATTCTAAGACCTTCTGTGCCATAAATTTAGGAGAAATCGACCTTCGTCTCGGACATTTATCGACCAAAAAATAATACAAATATATATATTTTTTAAGGTTGAGGTTTAGGAAGGAAATAAATAATAATATTAATAAAATAATAATAATAATAATAGTAATACTAATAATAAAAATGAAAGTTGCAAGCAACGATGTCCGGGCTACGAGCGGTGTTGTACGCAGGGTATTGTGACACAGCTCGTATCACAGATATCAAAAGATCATTTAACTTATCGGGCAGGGAGAAACTACAGCCATTTTGGCTGTGGACATTTAGGAGTGTAGCTCTTTTGGTTGTGGCCATTGATGAGTGTGGCTGTTTTCTGGTTGAGGCCATGTATAAGTGTGGCCATGAATGATGAGATTATTTTATAATTCTGACTTTTGTTTTAGCCTTTGTGGCATTGTCCTTATATAATTAGGTTATTACTTCAGCATTACTAAATACAACACTGTACTGTACTTTATTATATGTCTTGAGCACTTTTTACCTAAAATAACATAGATATTGTTTGATTATCCAGGAGAAGTCTTAGAAATAAGCTGACATGGAGGTGATTCACTCATGTAGATATATTATTGGGGTAGGAATAGCTATATTATGACCTAGATGTAAAAATATGATCATGTATATAAACAAAGTAGTATAATTTGATCATTCCTACATATTAACAAGCACTTAAATTTAAGTAAAGTACATAACGTAAATAATGTATAATTATATGGAGGTGACACATTCGTGTATATATTTTATGTACACGTAAGGAAGACAGCGGTAAATGAGAGAGAGAGAGAGAGAGAGAGAGAGTGCGGGATGGGATGGGTGTGAAAGGGATCTTCGGTGTGTGGGCTAATCGGCTCTCGGCAGACCCCCGTTGTCCTATGTTCTCATTTGTGAGAGAGAGAGAGCATGGAGAGAGAGACTATAGGATGTTGTAATCGTAAGGAAGACAGCGATAAATGAGAGAGAGAGAGAGCTGCCTAATTTGTACAGGGGTGCAAACAAACAAGAGCAAAAGAGAGAGTGATTGGCTGTGCAAGGGATTTGCCTTTATTCGTTTGGTAACAGAGTTGTAGATATGTGGAATAGGCTACCGAGTGTCTTGTGTGGGCCAATTGGCTCTCTGCTGACTCCCATTTTCTTATGTTCCTATTTTTTACAATTATGTCTTGGTTGTAGGTATATGATAACATTGATGTATAGTAAGTAGTGTAACATATAAAGCTTATGAGATGAGTTAGGTGAGAAAGGGATATGCCTTGTGTGGGCCACTTGGCTCTGCTGACTCCCATTTTCATCTTGGTTTCATGTGTAAGGAATTTGCCTAATTTGTACAGGCATGCAAACAAAGAAGAATGAGAAAGAGATTGGCCGTGTAAGGGATCTGCCTCTATTCATTTGGTAATAGTTGTAGATGTGTGGAATAGGCTATACCGAGTGCTATAGTGGGATGAATAACTAGAGCTTCAACATTAAATATGATAAGACGAGATGGATTGGGTGTGAAAGGGATCTGCCGTGTGTGGGCCAATCGGCTCTCTGCAGACTCCCGTTTTCTTATGTTCTTAGGTTCTCATTTGTGTGTGAGAGAGAGAGATGGGTTGCGTGTGAAAGAGATCTGCCGTGTGTCGGCCAATCGGCTCTCTGCAGACTCCCGTTTACTTATGTTCTCATTTGTGTGTGAGAGAGAGAGAGAGAGAAAGAGTTTATAAGATGGGTTGGGTGTGAAAGGGATCTGTTTTGTATGGGCCAATTGGCGCTCTGCTGACTCCCATTTTCTTACTTGCCTATTTCTTACAATTATATCTTGGTTGCAGGTATATAGTAACATTGGTGTATAGTAAGTGGTGTAGTTAACATATGTGTTTGAGATGGGTTGGTGTGAAAGGAGTCTGCCTTGTGTGGCCCACTGGCTCTCTGCAGGCTCCCATGTTCACCTGGGTTGCATGTGTAAGGGATCTGCCTCATTAGTATACCGGTGTGCAAATGAGAGAGAGAGATTAACTGTGTATGGGATTTGGCAGATCCCTTCCACATGCAAGCAATATGATATGGGAGTCTGCAAGAGCCAAGTGGCCTACACAAGGTAGATCCCTTTCACACCCAACTCATCTCATAAACGTTATCTGTTACTTACACTACTTATTATACACCCATGTTATCATTTACCTGCAACCAAGATACAATTGTAAGAAATATGAACATAATAAAATGGGGTCCCACACAACGTTTTCAGTCTTCAGTCTAGGCTTCCCTGCATCCCCTAGTTTTGCTTATTAATATTCCGATTAATCATTCAAATCCATAAATGTTTTTAAATTTAACTCTCTCAATGCAGAGCCTACTGTATGCACGACGACATTAGCCTACAATAAAGAACTACAATAATTATTAAAAGCCTTTTGTTTTGTTTTCTACAGTGGCTATATTATACAATAAATTAGTGTATATTATCTATAGTCTAATATTACAAATTAATAGCGAAGTGGCGAAACCACTAGATAGCGAAACCACTTTTCCCAAGTAGCGAAACCTCTACCTGCAAACTTGTATTGGATGCGAACAATGACAGGTGGCGAACCCGCAAGGAGTGAAACCTCTGGACATCAAAGGTGTAGCCTACTGAGTGAGGGACATAATTTGGTGAGGGTAAAAATTGGGTTTTAGCCTAGGCCTATGGGTCTGTAAATCTATAAAACTCAAGCCCAAATATTGAAATAACGTTGTATCCCACGTACTAGGTACTACGGACACATTGTAGGTGTTGATCTGTCAAATGCCTTTGATACCGTAAATCGAGAAACATTGTGGAATATTCTCCGTATCTTTGGCTGTCCACCAAAATTGGTGGCATTTGTAAGGCAGTTTCATGATGGCATGACGGCGAGAGTCACTGCAGGAGGCCATGCATCAGAACCATTTGCTGTTAATGCCGGAGTCAGACAAGGGTGTGTACTGGCACCAGTCCTTTTAAAAAAAAAATTAATATGCGTTATAATACTTCTTCATAGGACTATAGCAAACAGAAGTGGAATCAACATAGACTATAGACTAGATGGCAACCTCTTCAACATTCGTAGATTTCAAGCATGAACAAAAGTCTCTATGGAAAATATCCTGGAACTTCAGTATGCAGATGATTGTGCTCTTGTAGCTCACTCGCCAGAGGAACTAGAAGTCGCGCTTGAAGCTGCAGCAAGTGCTTACTCCAGAATGGGCCTGTCAGTTAACATCCAGAAAACACAAATAATTTCTCAGTGGTCAGCTCAGATACCACCTGTGCAGCCAGTGTTCAGATTAGCAGGAGAGGAGATAGCACAAGTTCCTTCCTTCAAGTATCTGGGAAGCTTCCTGTCTGACGGCCAGTATTGACGATGAGGTACAACACCGACTGAGACAAACTGCAGCATCTTTTGGCCGCCTACAAGAGAGAGTTTTCCAAAATAATCACCTGACTCTTTGTACCAAAGTGGCTGTATATAATGCTGTGTGTTTAATCACTTTGCTGTATGGTTGTGAGACATGGACGACATATAGACGCCATATATGACCCCTGGAGGCTTTCCACATCAGATGCCTCCGAAAGATTATGGGTATAACCTGGCAGGACCGTGTTCCTCATATAACAATACTTGAAAGAGCCAACAACACCAGTATTGAGACCCTTATCATCAAACAACAACTCAGATGGGTTGGGCATGTCATCCGTATGCCAGAGGAGAGACTACCTCATAAAATACTATATGGACAGCTGCATGAAGGCCGCAGAGCAGCTGGAGGACCAAAATTAAGATACAAAGACAGTATAAAGAAAATACTAAAAAGGTGCAATATACAACCAACTGCACTTGAAAACTTAGCATCAGATAGACCACTATGGCGCTCACACTGCCAGCAAGAAGCGAAGGAACTGGAACGTCAGAGGAAACACCACCAGCAGGAGAAGAGGGCCCGGAGACATGCACGCCGGGAACAACCAGCACCTCCTAACCCGGACTACCAGTGCCCAGACTGTGGCAGGATATGTGCATCACGGATAGGACTCTACAGTCATCGTAGAACTCACAACAGATGAATGCAGGAAGGGAACGTCATCATCGGACTACGATGGACTACCATAAGTAAGTAAGTAAGGTGTTAGGTGAGGGTTAGACTGGGTTAGTCTTGTGTTCAATGTACTAGGTCTAGGTTACTGGGTGTTTATGATTTTCAAAATCACTAAGTTTTTGATAAATGGGGATTTAGCCGTTGGGTTTATAAATCAAGAAAACCCAAGCCAAATATCGATATTAGGCTGTTGTCTTTTTCCATTCTTAAAACTCACAAAATCTGAGTGAAACCAGTGCTAGAATTTTACCCTTAGCTAATACCAATGATACAAATAATTTAATGGGAATTACCGCCTACATCAATATTTAGCTTTCCCAGCAATCTAGTTTTTCTGTTTTCCCTTGTTGATCTTGAAGTCTTCGTATGTAGGAGGTGAAAGTTCTTTGGAGTTCTTTTCTAGTTGCATTATTATTATGATATTGTTTAGGGGGGAGCCCAAAGTTGGGAGCAGTAATCTATATGGGGGATAATTAAGGCTCTCCACAGGGTGTTTGGGTCCCTTGCTTGGAAGGTTCTTAGTATCTGGCAGTGGCATAATTTTGTAAAAAAAGTCAAATTAGACGCGAACGTAACTGCGAGCGTGAGACTATGTAAACAAAGTGGACGTACCTTGGTACGCCTTACTACTAAACCTGATAACACCATCCTCACTGATGCTAGAATAAACATAACCATGGCAATCACTCAGTTTGCTTATGTAGCGCAAAAGAGCTACCAATGCCGTTCAATAATCCCAAAATCGCGCTAAGAATACTGTAGCGTTCTAAATCTCGCTCTTGAACACGGCCCTATTTTGAAAAGTTAAGCCTGCTGCCTGAGTCTGGTACAGTGCACTCCCGGTATTCACGCCTAGGTCGTACCAGCCCCTTTCCATGTATACGTGGTTTCGCGGATACGTAGACAGTGTTTAACATAGTTTTCAATGGGAAATAGGCTTAGGTCGTACCTGACTCGGGCATCTTGGACCCTCAAACCATTATTTTGACCTACTTTATGACATTAATATGGACCAAATGATTAAACAGATACGGTGACGGACCTGAACGAATGTGGAACAAAGTGTGGTACCGTCAGTGACGGTACCACACTTTGTTCCACATTCGTCCAGTCACCCATAAAGTACCCATTTCCCCCCAAATATATCCAATAAATACATATTATTTGAGGAGAATACTAATAAATACATGTTATGAGGAGATTACTTACCACACAAATATTATTTGAAATCAGTCATTATAGCCTAGCCTACTCATCGGCATAATTTAACCGCTTTCGTCCGACAGCGTCGGTAGCCTTGACAAAGCGAGCCTAATGGTAAAATGTTGATTTAAGGCATAGGCCTAGGCGTATCCCACGTACTAGGTACTACGGACACATTGTAGGTGTTAGGTGAGGGTTAGTTTTGTATCCAATATACTAGATGTTAGGTGAGGGTTAGTCTTGTATCCAATATACTAGGTGTTAGTTGAAGGTTAGACTGGGCTAGTCTTGTATTCAATATACTAGGTATAGGTCACTGGGTGTTTATGATATTCAAAATCACTAAGTTTTTGATAAATGGGGATTTAGCCTTTGGGTTTATAAATCAAGAAAACCCAAGCTAAATATCGATATTAGGCTGATGTCTTTTTCCACACTTAAAACTCACAAAATCTGAGTGAAACCAGCGCTAGAATTTTACCCTTAGCTAATACCAATGATACAAATAATTTAATGGGAATTACCGTCTACATCAATATTTAGCTTTCCCACTTGGTAGGTGACCTAGGCAATCTAGTTTTTCTGTTTTCCCTTGTTAATCTTGAAGTCTTCCTATGTAGGAGGTGAAAGTCCTTAGGAGGCCCTCTAGTTGCAATATAATTATGATATTGTTTAGGGGGGAGCCCAAAGTTGGGAGCAGTAATCTATATGGGGGATAATTAAGGCTCTCCACAGGGTGTTTGGGTCCCTTGCTTGGAAGGTTCTTAGTATGTGGCAGCGCCATAATTTTGTAAAAAAAAGTCAAATTAGACGCGAACGTAACTGCGAGCGTGCAACTATGTAAACAAAGTGGACGGTACGCCTTACTACTAAACCTGCTAACACCATCCTCACTGACGCTAGAATAAACATAACCATGGCAATCACCCAGTTTGCTTATGTAGCGCGAAAGAGCTACCAATGCCGTTCAATAAGCCCAAAATCGCGCTAAGAATACTGTAGCGTTCTAAATCTCGCTCTTGAACACACCCCTATTTTGAAAAGTTAAGCCTGCTGCCTGAGTCTGGTACAGTGCACTCCCGGTATTCACGCCTAGGTCGTACCAGCCCCCTTCCATGTATACGTGGTTTCGCGGATACGTAGACAGTGTTTAACATAGTCTTCAATGGGAAATAGGCTTAGGTCGTACCAGACTCGGCCATCTTGGACCATCAAACCATTATTTTGACCTACTTTATGACATTAATATGGACCAAATGATTAAACAGATACGGTGACGGACCTGAACAAATGTGGAACAAAGTGTGGTACCGTCTGTGACGGTACCACACTTTGTTCCACATTCGTCCAGTCACTCATAAAGTACCCATTTCCCCCCAAATATATCCAATAAATACATATTATTTGAGAATACTTATAAATACATGTTATGAGGAGAATACTTACCACACAAACTTTATTTGAAATCAGTCATTATAGCCTATCCTCCTCATCGGCATAATTGAACCGCTTTCGTCCAACAGCGTCGGTAGGCTTGACAAAGCGAGCCTAATGGTAAAAATATTGATTTAAGGCAAAGGCCTAGGCCTAAATCGCTAGGCTAATAGAAAACAAAGACAAACAAAATAATACAAAACACAAAACCTTTGGTGCGATTTGCACATATTAGACCTATTATACAATCATGTTGTCCAGCAAATTTAGGCCAAGCAAAAAAATTGTGAGATAGGCCGGAATGAGTTGTGTTACCAGCCGTACGTCTTGTAAACATGTGAGTTAATGTCAAATAGCGAGGGTGTGGGGTCGGCAGCCCCCACCCATAATACTAAGATAGGTTAGGTAAGGTTGTTAGGTTAGGCTAATGTCCTTTCCAAGGGGTATAAATTAGTAAACACTAGGATATACCCGGTCAGGTGATACGACCGATAACACAACTCTTGCCGATAGGCCTAGCCTAAAGGCTAACCTATTCATATCGGTATTAATTACTGTAGCGTTCTAAATCTCCTTCTTGAACACGCCCCTATTTTGAAAAGTTAAGCCTGCTGCCTGAGTCTGGTACAGTGAACTCCCGGTATTCGCGCCTAGGTCGTACCAGCCCCCTTCCACGTATACGTGGTGTCGCGGATAGGCCTACGTAGGCAGTGTTTAACATAGGTTTCAATGGGAAATAGGCTTAGCTCGTATCAGACTCGGCCATCTTGGACCCTCAAACCATTGTTTTAACCTACTTTATGACATTAATAGGGACCAAATGATTAAACAGATACGGTGACGTATATGAACGAATGTGGAACAAAGTGTGGTACCGTCAGTGACGGTACTTACTTAAGTGAGAATACTTATAAATACATGTTATGAGGAGATACCTTACCACACAAACTTTATTTGAAATCCGTCATTATAGCCTAGCCTACTCATCGGCATACAGCTTGGTCCCGCATAGTGCGAGAAATTGGTCGATACAGTGCGTTGCACTATGTGAACAAGTATCCTATGGGAAAAAACGTAATTGGTCGATCGGTCCTCCAAAAAGCACACATATCTTTCCTTATATTGTTATTTATACTGACACAAACATACCAAGAACAAATGTCGGGATGGATCTAGTTTTCGGGCGTATGGTCGTCATGTTTACATAGGGCGATCGTTGCGGTTAACTTCACGTCTATTTTGACAGCGATTTTTTCGGAAATTTGCCCCCTGCTGGCAATATATATGATGATGACAATATGTCATGGGGGGGTGAGGTGGGGCACAGTCCCCGTCATCATATTATTGTATCGAATGGCATTCAAAATAGACGGGATCATGATTGCAAACGTCCGACGTCTCCCCCGCCGCCGCCGCCATCATGTTTACATTTGTCGATCGCCGTGGTTAAGTTCGCGTCTATTTTGACGGCAATTTTTTCGATAATTTGCCCCCTGCTGGCAATATATATGATGATGACAATATGTCATGGGGGGGTGAGGGGGGGCATAGCCCCTCGTCAACAATTATTGTATCCAAAGGCAGTCAAAATAGACGGGAACATGATGACAAAGGTCCGATGCCACTACACTACATGGCGGCGGGGGAGGCGTCGGACATTTGCAATCATCTTCCCGTCTATTTTGAATGCCATTGGATACAATAATATGATGAGGAGGGCTTTGCCCCCCCCCCCCCCCATGACATATTTTCATCATCATATATATTGCCAGCAGGGGGCAAATAACCGAATTAATCGCCGTCAAAATAGACGCGAAGTTAACCGCGGCAATCGCACTATGTAAACATGACGACCGTACGCCCGGAGTCTACATCCATCCCATGATAAAATTAGTATATCAATGGTAAATTAGACCTTTCCTTGCCTTAAATTGTACACTTGATGTGAACACAAACCCGAGAATGCGAGATAGCGTCACACAGCATGGGGTAAAAAATTTCTGACTGACCAGCCTTCCTCCATGCTCAAGCTGCTCAAACACCAGTGATGCCACGAGTCAGGCAGGAAATTTATCGCACTGTACAAATTTTGGCCGCACTAATAGAAAACTACCCGGATTTAACCCATATTGCCACCCGACTCGCAATAAAAGATCGCGTTCGCATTGGTTGATAATTTTGTGTTAAATATTTTCATTGCTCGCTCTAATCAAAATTTGCACTGTTTGAACTCGCTTTATACGGGACCGAACTCCAGCGTCGGTAGGCTTGACAAAGCGAGCCTAATGGTAAAATTATTGATTTAAGGCATAGGCCTAGGCCTAGGCCTACATCACTAGGCTAATAGAAAACAAAGAAAAACAAAATAATACAAAACACAAAACCTTTGGTGCGATATGTACATATTAGCCTATTATACAATCATATTGTCCAGCAAATTTAGGCCAAGCAAAAAAATTGAGAGATAGGCCGGAATGAGTTGTGTTACCGGGGATACGTCTTGTAGACACGTGAGTTGATGTCAAATAGCGGGGGTGTGGGGTCGGCAGCCACCACCCATAATACTAAGATAGGTTAGGTAAGGTTGTTAGGTTAGGCTAACGTCCTTTCAAAGGAGTATAAATTAGTAAACACTAGGATATACCCGGTCAGGTGATACACCCGATAACACAACTCTTGCCGATAGGCCTAGCCTAAAGGCTAGCCTATTCATATAGGTTTTAATTACTGTAGCGTTCTAAATTTTGTTCTTGAACAAGCCCCTATTTTGAAAAATTAAGCCTGCTGCCTGAGTTTGGTACAGTGCACTCCCAGTATTCGCGCCTAGGTCGTACCAGCCCCCTTCCGCGTATACGTGGCTTCGCGGATACGTGGCTTCGCGGATACGTAGGCAGTGTTTAATTAACATAGGTTTCAATGGGAAATAGGCTTAGGGCGTACCAGACTCGGCCATCTTGGACCCTCAAACTATTATTTTTACCTACTTTATGAAATTAACACTCCACAAGCGGCTAGGTCGGTAACTTCTACTACCTGGCAAGCGGGTGGTTTTACCCTAAACGACCTTGTTTCCGTGCTCTTTTTCATGCATAAACAAGAGCCAGAGCGTAATACAATTATGTATCTCTGAAAGGGCGATAATTGAGCTTTCCAATGACACCAGAACTATCCTTCTACGACCACGCGTTCTCTTGCAACGATCGTGCAAGACGAGTGCAAAATCCCAAAAATACGGTAATATCCTTACATAATTCTATGTGTAGTGAGGCAGTGAGTGTGGATGTGTGTGGAGGGAACGTCAGTAGTCGAGCGGGACCCGTGCCGAGCGGTCATGAGCCGACCTACGCTCCTCCCATCGCTCGTCTCTCTCTCAGAGCCATTATTGCTCAAAAATTGCACACAGACTTAAGTTGGGCCCCGCCACGTAGTCCTTGGTTCTCTAGGCCGACTTGAGTCGGGTCCCACTAAACAAGGGTTAATATGGACCAAATTATTAAACAGATATGGTGACGGACATGAATGAATGTGGAACAAAGTGTGGTACCACACTTTGTTCCACATTCGTCCAGCCACCCATAAAGTACCCATTTCCCCCCCAATATATACAATTTATACATATTATTTGAGGAGAATACTTATACTGTAAATACATGTTATGAGGAGATTACTTACCACACAAATTTTATTTGAAATCAGTCATTATAGCCTAGCCTACTCATCGGCATAATTTAACTGCTTTCGTCCGACAGCGTCTGTAGGCTTGACAAAGCGAGCCTAATGGTAAAATATTGATTTAAGGCATAGGCCTAAGCCTAAATCACTAGGCTAATAGAAAACAAAGAAAACAAAAATAATACAAAACACAAAACCTGTAGTACAATTTGTACATATTAGGCCAATTATACAATCATATTGTCCAGCAAATTTAGGCCAAGCAAAAAAAATTGTGAGATAGGCCAGAATGAGTTGTGTTACCGGGCATACGTCTTGTAAACACGTGAGTTGATGTCAGATAGCGGGGGTGTGGGGACGGCAGCCCTCACCCATAATACTAGGATAGGTTAGGTAAGTTGTTAGGATAAGCTTAATGGGGATGGATGTAGTTTCCGGGTGAACAGTCATCATGTTTACATAGGGCGATAGCCGCGGTTATTTTTTCGGTTATTTGCCCCCTGCTGGCAATATGACAATGACAATATGTCATGGGGGGTGAGGGTGGGCTTTGCCCCCTCAACATATTATTGAATCCATTGGCATTCAAAATAGACTGGAACATGATTGCAAACGTCGGACGCCTCTGCCGCCGCCGTCATGTTTACATTTGTCGATCGCCGTGGTTAAGTTCGCGTCTATTTTGACGGCGATTTATTTCGGTTATTTGCCACCTGCTGGAAATATATATGATGATGACAATATGTCATGGGGGGGTGAGGGGAGGCAAAGCCTCCCCTCAACATATTATTGTATCCAAAGGCAGTCTAAATAGACAGGAACAGGATGGCATTCGTCCGACGCCACTACGCATAGTGTAAACAAGGCTGGCGATACACCCGGTAACTACATCCTACCCGGCTAATGTCCTTTCAAAGGGGTATAAATTAGTAAACACTAGGATAGCCTATACCCGGTCAGGTGATACGCCCGATAACACAACTCTTGCCGATAGGCCTAGCCTAAAGGTTAACCTATTCATATAGGTTTTAATTTCCGGAAAATAAGTTTTATGCATGAATCTATTTTTTATTAATTTCACCACAACACTAAACACCTCCAATGAAATTTATGAAAGCATATATGTGATCCACCAGGATTCGAACCCGGGTTATCACACACATATTTTTAGACACCTTAATCATTACACCACCAAGAAGGTTTATGCACACGCCTACGACTTATTATCCATTCTCAAATACTGGATATTTATCTAATCATGTTCATATTCCCACCGCACTATGGTAGCCGGCAAGAATGTTAAGCGCAGGCATACCGCCAGCCTTGTTTACACTACGCGTAGTGGCGTCGGAACTTTGCTATCATGTTCCCGTCTATTTTGACTGCCTTTGGATACAATAATATGTTGAGGGCCTTCACCCCCCAATGACATATTGTCATCATCATATGTATTGCCAGCAGGGGGCGAATTACCCAAAAAATCGCCGTCAAAATAGACGCGAACTTAACCACGGCAATCGACAAATGTAAACATGACGGCGGTGGCAGCGGGGGAGGCGTCGGACCTTTGCAATCAAGTTCCCGTCTATTTTGAATGCCATTGGATACAATATAATGTTGAGGGGGGGGGGGGGGGCCCGGCTTTGCCCCCCTCACCCTCCCATGGCATATTGTCATCATCATATATATTGCCAGCAGGAGGCAAATAACCGAATTAATCGCCGTCAAAATAGACGCGAAGTTAACCGCGGCGATCGCCCTATGTAAACATGACGACCATACGCCCGGAATCAGCATCCATCCCTGGTAGCCTTATGTTTAAGTGAGAGGAAAGAATATTCATGGGGCACAGATCATTTAGAACGGCCTCGCTACGAAATATCTCTGAACCTACTGATAATCTATTTTGGTAAGAGTTGTGTTATCCGGCATACCACTACCGACATACAGCATAATAATTCCTCTCTAAAACTTTAACCTAACCAAACAACCTAACCTAACCTAACCTAGTATTCATGTAGTAATGAGAATACTAGGTTAGGTTAGGTTTCTTAGTTAGGTTAAGTATAAATAGATGATTTATGTTGTAGGCTATGTCGGTAGTGGTACGCCCGATAACGCAACTCTTACCTCTATTTTTTATTAATTTCACAACACCAAACACCTCCAATGAAATTAATGAAAGCATATTTGTGATCCACCAGGATTTGAACCCGGGTTATCACACACAGATTTTTAGACACCTTAACCATTACACCACCAAGACGGAAAAAAGAACACAATATATTGCACCAACTGTACTGATCATTCTACGTCGCCATTAATTTTTTTTTTTTCTATTAGGCTATCCTAGGCCTATATTTTTTGTGATTGGTATGGACGATTATTTAAAGGAACGACCGTCTATGGTCATATATCATGTTCAAATAATATGTAGCCTAATAGCACTGCCAATAATGACCCTACCCCTCTTGTCATCTCTCTGTTTTATTTCCTACCACCTTATGTCCCCAAGGACCCCAACTTTGTTCGTTTCTTTCCTCTTCATATTCTGTACATTCTGCTGACAACAGCTCGATTATTGATATTCGAATTTCAAAATGAAATATTGTTTCCCGAATTTTCTTCTTGGTAGGCCTAGGCCTATATGTGCAGTTGCTCGGAATTTTAGCGGCTCAGGCCACAAGCTGCGAAACAAAAACAAAAAAAAACTCGGTAAGCGGCACCGAAAAATCCGAAAATCTTGACAATTTTTGCAAGATACGAAACAACTCCATAATCATTATATCATAATGGATTTTACTCATTTACATAATTTCAAATACCTAGAGCATTAATATAATATTTTCCTATCTTTTTTGTAGTGATATTTGTATGAATTAGTGGTATATTATTGTGTCCAGGGTTATAATACATTTTGGAAGTTACCTCTGACTTGGTAACAGTTCAGTATGGGCAGGCACAAGTAACCCTGTCATCTTTGCGTACTACACGGCAAGAGAAGCTTTCGGTTCTGTCATGACTGTTCAAGGTAAACAGCAACTGATAAATTCGACATCATGTTCAAATAATATGTAATAGCACTGTCTATGCTTGTATTAGACAAAAATAGTGATAGGTTTCTATTTTATTTGAATAAATAGTATTAAGACGAATACACTAAATACCGAAAGTTCACTAGAGTGGATGTTGATAAAGTAAAATATATGAGGGAGGAGGGAGGTAGGAAGGAAGGGCACATTGCTTGCTGTTTGAGGGAGGAGGGAAGGTAAGTCACACCACACCAAACATTGCCAAAACTTTGAAGGTCTAAAACTTTGTTATTAAACTAAGCATTTGGCAAAGGGAGGAATTGTTAAAAACCTTAGCCAATACTCTGCTATTCACCAAGAATAAATTTGAATTATCATTATTATTTGGTAGGGTAAGTATGTATAAGTAGGTTGGTTAAATAATTGCTGGAATTCGTAGGGACTCTAACTATTTTGAGAGAGTTAAGTTTAAAAAATGTATGGATCTGAATGATTAATATAACTATTATTAAGCAAAACTAGGGGATGCGGGGAAACCCATAGACGGAACTGAAAACGTTGTGTGGGTAGCTAATACGTTTTTTTAGTAATTTATGAATAGACACTTTTCAATGTCGCGGCCAAAATATTCCACCAATTTATATTCTTTTGGTACCAAAACGTTCGGAATTGCGAGCCTCACCCAACTACGCAAACATGGCTTTGATCATCCGCGTAGTTTTCAAGATGTGGATTTTAAGTGTTTTCAAGTTTTTTTCAAGATTGCCGAAAAAAACCCCACGTGCAAAGCAAAACCTTTTCCATAACATTTGCGGAGCATTAGTAGTGGAGTCCATAACAAATCACAGTTTCGAGTAATAAGGGGTTAAAGTCTAAGAAAGGTACTACACTCCAAAAGTATACTCCTATGACAATATTATACAGCTCGACCTGACAAATAAAAATTGATGTTGGTGTTGGAGTGCAGTACCTTTCTTAGACTTTAACCCCTTATTACTCGAAACTGTGATTTGGTTCGTAGGCTCCTTGACTTCCAGAGGCCTCAATATGCCAAAGCCCAATCATTTCCTATGAGTGGGAGAGACGGTATTTAGGTTTCAAATTTTTCGGGAAATGGGCTGCCACGGACCTGTTTGGCCGCCATTTCGGATGTTTAGCATATCAAAAGTTGCCCAATACAAATACGCACCTTGTGTGAAAGTTTGATCCTGAACCAAAAAGCGGTTCTGGAGTTAATGCGTAAAAACCGGCGTGGAAAAATAATTTGGAAGAATAAGAAGATTTAATTATTACAATAGGTAATGATAAGTAAATATATAACTAAATATGTCAATAAACTAAGAAAAACAAACCTGCCCTTAAAAGTGTACACAGCCTGGAAACACGTATTAGGCAACCCCCCTGATTGCTGAAGCCAATGTAATAGCGACGATATTTGCAATGTTGGTGTGCAGCCAGGAAACATTTAAGCAGGATGGCGTCTATATTTGCTCATTTAGGTATCGTTTTTTTTTTCCTTAGTTTTCTCCCTAGACCTCCATCAAACTTATAATAACACCCGCCCAAGACCCTCCTTCAAAGATAAATTTGTACATTTTTGGATATGAAAAATGTCCCAGCCGAAGGCCGTTTCCTCTTAAATTACAGGCTCGCTATCGCTCGCCAGGAAAATGTTGACATCTAAATTACACAAAAAGTCTTAATATTGATAAATAAATGGGGAAAACATGTAAAAATCACTAAACTGATAGGATGAACGTGTTAAAAACTGAAAACTAATGGGGCTAAACATATTATATTTTGTTTATTAATAATATTGTTATTGAGGATTTTGCTTGGTTTCGCCATTTTATTTTAGTTTGTCCCTAGGCTAATGAAATGCCTTTCCAGACTTCCTTCAAACTTAAAGCAACCAACCCAAACCCTCTACAAGCGAAATTTTTACATTTTTCGATGGAAAAATGTCCCGGTCGATTTCTCTTACTTTACAGGCTCGCTATTGCTCACCCAGAAAAAATCGACACATGAATTGGGTGAAACGACTTAATATCGCCAAACAAGTCTTAAAAAAAGTCTTTAAATATCCTAAATCATGGAACGGAATAAGGTAGGTCCCAACATACCTCCCTCGGACCAAATAGAGTTAAAGATGAACCAGGTTGGAGGTAGGGAATAATGCTGCATATTTGTCTCCTAAGATAGTTCCTTTAATGGGCCGGCTTTCTGGTCCCCCTTCTTCCTCATGTTTAGCCCTATTAGTTTTCAGATTTTATGATGTTCCGATGATTAGTTTAGCGATATTAAAGCCTTTCGCCCCATTTTGTTTTCAATATTTAGATTTTTCGTGTCAATTAGGTGTCAATTTTTCCTGGTGAGCGACAGCGAGCCTGTAATTTGAAGAGGAACCGGTCTTCAGCCGGGACAATTTGCTACCGAAAAATATACGAATATATCTTGAAGGGGGTTCTATTTTTTTTTTTTTTTTTTTTTTATGCTTGATGGAGGTCTAGCGAGGAAACTAAATGATAATTATATATAGCCTATACATCAATATACCAAATAAATAGCCTCTATCCCCTTAAGTACGATGACACATTTTTACATATTTTATGGCTAACCTGAGACGATTGTAAGCAGATTAATGATGATCCGTGAACATGAAGATAGATCTTTCTGCTATAGTTATGGTCACACAATTCTATTCAGCTTAGTAAAAGTTATGGAAGTCTGAGAATTAGTCAACTGAGTCTTCACCCCTATATAATTATCTCTCATCCTTCATTCACTGCCGCCGCGACGCTGTATGTGTATACTAAGGGAGCCCACCTCGCTTTTTTTTCTCTTTCTCTCCCTCTCTCTTTGGCTTATATCCATTCGGCCCCATTCAGCCTACTGTTTTAAGACGCTTACCCCCATCCAGGTGTCAATATTTTCCTGGCGAGCGGTAGCGAGCCAGCATATATATATTTTTGTTTTGACAGCAACCTAAATTTGTACATTTTTCGATAGAAAAATGTCTCCGGCGAAGCCGGATTTCTCCATACAATGCTGGCTTGCTATCGCTCGCCAGGAAGAACTCGACACCTGGATGGGGATAAACGTCTTTAAACAGTTGGCTGAATGGGGCCGAATGGATACAAGCCAGGGAAAGAGAGAAAAGGAGAGAAAGATAAAAAAAAGCCGGTGACCCCCCTTAAAATGTATAGTCTATAATACTATCTGTAAACGAAGCTGGCATAATATTATAAACGAAGCTGGCATAATATTATAAACGAAGCTGGCATAATATTATATCTGTAAACGAAGCTGGCATAATATTATATCTGTAAACGAAGCTGGCATAATATTATATCTGTAAACGAAGCTGGCATAATATTATATCTGTAAACGAAGCTGGCATAATATTATATCTGTAAACGAAGCTGGCATAATATTATATCTGTAAACGAAGCTGGCATAATATTATATCTGTAAACGAAGCTGGCATAATATTATATCTGTAAACGAAGCTGGCATAATATTATATCTGTAAACGAAGCTGGCATAATATTATATCTGTAAACGAAGCTGGCATAATATTATATCTGTAAACGAAGCTGGCATAATATTATATCTGTAAACGAAGCTGGCATAATATTATAAACGAAGCTGGCATAATATTATATCTGTAAACGAAGCTGGCATAATATTATATCTGTAAACGAAGCTGGCATAATATTATATCTGTAAACGAAGCTGGCATAATATTATATCTGTAAACGAAGCTGGCATAATATTATATCTGTAAACGAAGCTGGCATAATATTATATCTGTAAACGAAGCTGGCATAATATTTGTAAACGAAGCTGGCATAATATTATATAATCTGTAAACGAAGCTGGCATAATATTATATCTGTAAACGAAGCTGGCATAATATTATATCTGTAAACGAAGCTGGCATAATATTATATCTGTAAACGAAGCTGGCATAATATTATATCTGTAAACGAAGCTGGCATAATATTATATCTGTAAACGAAGCTGGCATAATATTATATCTGTAAACGAAGCTGGCATAATATTATATCTGTAAACGAAGCTGGCATAATATTATATCTGTAAACGAAGCTGGCATAATATTATATCTGTAAACGAAGCTGGCATAATATTTTATCTGTAAACGAAGCTGGCATAATATTATATCTGTAAACGAAGCTGGCATAATATTATATCTGTAAACGAAGCTGGCATAATATTATATCTGTAAACGAAGCTGGCATAATATTATAAACGAAGCTGGCATAATATTATATCTGTAAACGAAGCTGGCATAATATTTGTAAACGAAGCTGGCATAATATTATATCTGTAAACGAAGCTGGCATAATATTATATCTGTAAACGAAGCTGGCATAATATTATATCTGTAAACGAAGCTGGCATAATATTATATCTGTAAACGAAGCTGGCATAATATTATATCTGTAAACGAAGCTGGCATAATATTATATCTGTAAACGAAGCTGGCATAATATTATATCTGTAAACGAAGCTGGCATAATATTTTATCTGTAAACGAAGCTGGCATAATATTATATCTGTAAACGAAGCTGGCATAATATATATCTGTAAACGAAGCTGGCATAATATTATATCTGTAAACGAAGCTGGCATAATATTATATCTGTAAACGAAGCTGGCATAATATTATATCTGTAAACGAAGCTGGCATAATATTATATCTGTAAACGAAGCTGGCATAATATTATATCTGTAAACGAAGCTGGCATAATATTATATCTGTAAACGAAGCTGGCATAATATTATATCTGTAAACGAAGCTGGCATAATATTATATCTGTAAACGAAGCTGGCATAATATTATATCTGTAAACGAAGCTGGCATAATATTATATCTGTAAACGAAGCTGGCATAATATTATATCTGTAAACGAAGCTGGCATAATATTATATCTGTAAACGAAGCTGGCATAATATTATATCTGTAAACGAAGCTGGCATAATATTATATAATCTGTCCAATAATAGTTTTGTGAAATATTTGTTTACGAATTAGTCAGGGCTTTATGAACAAGACCTATGAACATATGGTAAATGTGTTCTGAATTGATGGGATAATACTGAAGCATACTAACATATACGCAATGTGTTACTCTTAGAGGAGAAAAAGATAAAGAGTGGGTGTCAGGTAAATAAATATACAGACTACACAAACTTTGCGGCTATGAGGTGATCAGCAACGCTACTCAGTTCCAATTAATTTTAATTGTAGTTAATTTCTTGGGCTTTCAAAATCAGCCTACACATTATGCAATAAGTGAATTGATTCTGGAAATAGATATGATAAAATGTCAAGTTATTATTTTAATTACTTACCTCAGAAGCCGTAGTTCATGAGAAATAAAACTCACAACTACTCCAAGTTAGCATGGTGTCACACGAATGCATTTTCCGGCAATTTTCGAAGAGCAAGTTTTTTCTCGTTCTATTGTGAGGCTCTTTCACATTGGAATCGGAAACTAGATCGAAGGTAGATTATGTTATGTAGTTTGAATATTATGAAACTTCTATTTCCAAGCATTCAAACTACAATTGCTCGTAAAAATTGATGGACAAATCGTTCGTGTGACGTATATTATTCTACCCACGACTTCTGGCAGAGCTTACCAATAACAAAACAAAACTATATAATAACAGTCATGGTAAAACATAAACAATATTTCCTTGTTTTATCCCTCTCCATGTCTGTCTATCTCTCTATTTGTATGGTTCTTTATTTGTTTGTCTTTCAGCCACCCGTTTTTACATGCCTGTTTATAACTCTGTATATGCCGCTCTTATCTGTCTGCCTGTCTATGTGTATGTCTGTCTATATGTCTGCCTGGCGTCAGACAGACACACACACAGCCACGGTGATTACAATACTACGCCACCACTATGGGGAGCTATATAAAAAGGGCTAGAGCTAATATGCTGTAAGTTTCCACACCTATTTCCTGGCTGACTCTGCCCAAATGGTATAATTATTAGATTGATTACTCTATTGGTTACTTAGTTATAATGATTCGTGGTTGAGATTGTTGGCGTAAAGTTCCGTAAACCATAGAAAGACAGAAAAAGAAGGATGGGGGGGGGGGGCGTTAAGGAGAGGGGGGCGGGGGGGTGTCCTGGAACCTTTTCTCCCTTATGCTTAGCCCAATAAGGTTTGGCGACATTCGCCCCATTAGTTTGGCGAATTTATGACCTTTCGTGCCATTTAGCTGTCGATTCTTTTCCTGGAGAGTGATAGAAAAAGGTACCGGCTCTCGGTCGGAGAATTTTTCAACCAAAAAAAAAAAAATCTAAAATAAAAAATAAATGCATAAATTTAACTCGAATGGTAGGTAGGGTGTATTTTTTTTATTTTATGTAGGTCTAGGGAGGAAACTATAACAATAATAAATGTTGATGTAGGTCTAGGGAGGAAACTATAACAATAATAAATGTTGATGTAGGTCTAGGGAGGAAACTATAACAATAATAAATGTTGATGTAGGTCTAGGGAGGAAACTATAACAATAATAAATGTTGATGTAGGTCTAGGGAGGAAACTATAACAATAATAAATGTTGATGTAGGTCTAGGGAGGAAACTATAACAATAATAAATACATACTTTGATAAACACTAATATAGCCACCTCCTCTTAATTAAGGGGGGTCACCGTTTTTTTGTATCTTTCTCTCTTTTTCTCTCTTTCCCTGGCTTGTATCCATTCAGCCAACTGTTTTAAGAAGTTTATCCCCATCCAGGTGTTGATTTCTTCCTGGCGAGCCAACATATATGGAGAAATCCGGCTTCGCCGGAGAAATGTTTCTATCGAAAAATGTATAAATTTAGCTTGCTGTTAAAACAAATATATACTGTATATATATGCTAGCTCGCTACCGCTCGCCAGGAAAATATTGACACCTGGATGGGGGTAAACGTCTTAAAACAGTAGGCTGAATGGGGCCGAATGGATACAAGCCAAAGAGAAAGGGAGGGGAAGAGAAAAAAAAACGAGGTAGGCTCCCTTAAGTATTTGCTTCGTTAAACCTCTGGTGCGTTAATGGGGGGTGGGGGGGGTCCCCCGGTGAATCGTTAATCTGCTCCCGTAACCTTTCTTCAGACGGGGTTACACGATTTTTTTCTTTTTATTTTTTTCTTTGCCCTAAATTTTGAATAACCCTTTTTAGTGGAGCAGATAACTGCAAATTTCAGGAGAATCGTTCATCTCCGGAAACAAGCACCAAATTTGGCACACATACTCCTTGGGGATTGCTCTTTTGATAAAACCCGTTAGCCACCTAAAAATTCAAGATGGCGGCCATTTTTCAAGATGGCCGCCATTGAATATACAGAAATATTGCATTTCGCAATAAAATCGCAAATGCTTGTCCTATTTGAATGATCTTGGTGTCAAATCATACATTTTTCACTATGTAGAATCCGAATTTGGAACCATGGACTTACTCACTAGCTTCCTTGTACCATAATATCAGTCCCGGAATCCTAATATTCTGCTAAATTAGAGGTTCATGTTACGTCTGACTCGGCTAAAATGCATGGTAGTGTATATCGTAGTAGTGTTAGAGGTTTAGTATGTGTAGCATCTTCCTGTACAAGGCTTCCAAACTGGACATGACATGATGCGGTGTGGGGGGGGGGGGGACTTGCAGCGGAAGGTGTAGAGTAGTAGCTCAACAGAGACTTGCAGAGGTAGGTGTAGAGTAGTAGCTCAACAGAGCGGATGTCAACGCACAGCCAGGGCACACTGGTGGCACCGCTGCTGTGAAACTCAGCATGGGGTTCAGTATCAGCTGATTAATTAGTTTAGTGTAGCTAAATAATTAGTTTAGTGTCCCAAATGCTGTCTAATAAGCCCCGCATCAGTTAGCTACTGTAGATTACATGTAGTTTAACATAGATGTTTAGCTAGATAGCCGCGCCTGAATTGACAGGGTGTGCCAGCGCGGGAGAGCCTAGCCAAGGGTAACGGGGCTTTACATTGCTTTGCATGTAGTTACCTGGATGGTGTACAGATCGCACGGGACTTAAATGATACTGGATGAACGATCGGGCTAGGTGTAGGTCATATATTTTTATTCCCGAACCTAGTCCCGTATCCCATACCTTTGTGTGCATGATTGTGATCAAGGTGGTAAAAGGATAACCACTCGGCCTTGATTCACTGAATACAGATAATTATCATACTGTGATTATCTGTTATATCTGTTATCATATAACATACTGTGCTATATCATACTGTGATTATCTGTTATATACTGTGATTATCTGTTATATCTGTTATCATATAACATACTGTGCTATATCATACTGTGATTATCTGTTATATACTGTGATTATCTGTTATATCTGTTATCATATAACATACTGTGCTATATCATACTGTGATTATCTGTTATATACTGTGATTATCTGTTATATCTGTTATCATATAACATACTGTGCTATATCATACTGTGATTATCTGTTATATACTGTGATTATCTGTTATATCTGTTATCATATAACATACTGTGCTATATCATACTGTGATTATCTGTTATATACTGTGATTATCTGTTATCTATTATATCTGTGTTACAGATAATTATCATACTGTATTCACCAAGATGGCAAATACAGATCCAGGACCGTCTAAATTCCGGACTGACTGGAGCAAGTGTTGTCTTTGCCAGAAGAAGAAGAGTGAAGAGCTCAAGTCACCATGTGCACAACAACCACAAGAACATGATGGCTACACTATGATTGCGACTACTATTCCCCTCTTTCACGCAATTAATGAGATGCCTATTGTTCTGGATCCAGCCAGACTTGATGATGGTGGTGGCATTGAAGAAACTCTGAGGAGGAACAAGGCGCAGTATCACCAAAGTTGTCGCCTTATGTTCAACAACACGAAACTGGAGAGAGCCAGAAAAAGAAGAGCAGAGAGTGCTCAGCCAGTAGAATGCCAGACCAAGCTGCGTAGAACCAGCCTTGAAGGCCAAACGTGTTTCATATGTGACAAAGAAGCCCCATCCTCTGAACTCAGACAAGTTATGACGATGAACCTAATAACAGAATTAATGAATGTGCCCAAACTTTAAATGACGGAAAACTTCTTGCAAGACTCAGCGGTGGAGATGCTATTGCACAGGAGCTCAAATACCATTTTGCATGCTTGACAGACCTGTACAATAGAGAGAGGACGTACCTCAGAGCCACCAAGACACTGGAACAGGAACGTGCACCCAAAGAGGATACCCACCCACAGGCATTCTCAGAGCTAGTCACATATCTAGTGGAGACCACCAAATCTGGCGAGGGTCCTGCAGTCTTCCAACTTGCAGACATAGTTCACCTGTATGCCCAGCGCCTGGAACAGCTGGGTGTTGATGCACCTGCTGTCAACTCCACAAGACTGAAGGAAAAACTGCTGTCAGAAATACCTGAGTTGGAAGTGCACACGCAGGGAAGGGATGTTCTTCTGGCTTTCCAGAAAGATGTGGGCTTTGTCTTGTCAGAAGCCTCTGACTATTATAATGAAGCTATTATCCTTGGCAAAGCAGCTAACATCTTGCGAAGACATATGCTGGACCACAAGTCCACATTTGATGGAACCTTCCATGAGGGGTGCATCGAGCAGGCCATTCCACTCACTCTTCTTCAGTTTGTGGCCATGCTTGAACACGGAGAGGACATCAAATCTCAACTGAGGTTTGGCGCATCAAAGACAGATCTAGCAATTGCTCAGCTGCTTCAGTACAACTGCTACGCAAGGAACACAGAAGGAGCAGCAACTCACAGACACTCCAAAGACAGAGAGACCCCATTCCCTGTTTACATGGGATTGTCCGTCTACACAAAGACCAGAGAGAGAAAGTTGGTGGAAATGCTTAACGAGCATGGCATCAGCATTTCATACAACAGGGTGCTACAGATATCTGCACAGCTGGGAGATGCAACAGTCAGCAAGTACGTGGAGGATGGGGTGGTCTGTCCACCAGTTCTGCAAAAAGGGATGTTCACCACATCAGCCATGGACAACATAGACCACAATCCCACTGCAATGACAGCGACCACTTCTTTCCATGGAACCAGCGTCTCTGTTTTCCAGCACCCAACCAAAGAAGATGTGGCAAAGGGAAGAAGTCTGCTTGGCAAACCTGGGATGTTTGTGATGAGGCTTCCGGTGTCTTCAGCAAACTCAGCCAGTACCCACCGGTAGTTGATGATGAAGACCTGGAGACCTTGGAGAAGTTCGTGGTCATGATGTACGACAGATCCAGCACAGCTGAAGGTGTCGATGATGCAAGGTTGGACATGTTTGCTCGGAAGCAGAGGCCGTACGAAGCCATTCCTCCAACCCGAGCAGCACTGAAGCAGCATGTGAAGCATGCTGCCTACCAGGCGGGCTGCATCTGGAGTCAGTCAACAGTACGTCAACCAGAAATGCAGACTCCTGCCAACTGGGGCTGGACCAAGAAAGGAGATCTGTGGCAGATCGTTTGGACAGAGCTCCCACCCATTGCAGAGAGTTGCCAGCAGCTGACCAAGTGTGGATGCAAGTCGGAATGCTGCGGTCGATGCAAATGCTACTGCTTTGGTCTGACCTGCATGGCACTGTGCAGCTGCAGATGCGAGGTTTAGAAGCGTTGTAGTATACTCATCCAGGCAGCAAGACAATAAGTGACAAACAAGTATAGGCCTACTGCCTACATGTACATCCAATAATATATCGGACTGATGGTGCCTATGATATGGGCACTTTTTACCCTAATTATGATTCCGGGACTGATATTATGGTACAAGGAAGCTAGTGAGTAAGTCCATGGTTCCAAATTCGGATTCTACATAGTGAAAAATGTATGATTTGACACCAAGAACATTCAAATAGGACAAGTCTTTGCGATTTTATTGCGAAATGCAATGTTTCTGTATATTCAATGGCGGCCATCTTGAAAAATGGCCGCCATCTTGAATTTTAGGTGGCTAACGGGTTTTATCAAAAGAGCAATCCCCAAGGAGTATGTGTGCCAATTTTGGTGCTTGTTTCCAGAAATGAACGATTATTCCAGTTATCTGTCCCACTATTTGTAACTCATTTATTTCGTCGGTGTCATTTTACAAGTTTCTCTTAAAATTACAGGCTTGCTATTTCTCGCCAGGAAACAATCGACACCTTAGTGGCACGAAAGGTCTTAAAATTACAACGAAATGGGGCGAAATGTCTTAAAATCGCCAAAGTAATGGGCCAAACGTCTTAAAATCTGAAAACTAAAGGGGCTAAGCATGAGGGAGAAGGGTGTCCAGAAAAAACGACCATCCCCCCTTAAGCCCGTCTTTACTCGCCGATACTCTGTGTTTCGTTTCTTTATAGTGCATTCATTGTAGGTAGGCCAGAAGTCTTAACACCTATAACGAAATAACGACTGGAGGCACCGAGCTCATATGTTAACAATTTGGGAAGAGTCAGCCAGGGAATAGGTGTGGGAAATTACAGCCCATTTGCTCCAACCATTTTTCGAGTTGCAGAGTTTATGGGTCAAGATTTGTGACCTACCTCTAATGAATGGACTGTAGTGTGCTCTCAGTATAAGCTAATGTCAGTAGGATGGTGTCAAAATAATGGACTGTAGTGTGCTCTCAGTATAAGCTAATATCAGTAGGATGGTGTCAAAATAATGGACTGTAGTGTGCTCTCAGTATAAGCTAATATCAGTAGGATGGTGTCAAAATAATGGACTGTAGTGTGCTCTCAGTATAAGCTAATATCAGTAGGATGGTGTCAAAATAATGGACTGTAGTGTGCTCTCAGTATAAGCTAATATCAGTAGGATGGTGTCAAAATAATGGACTGTAGTGTGCTCTCAGTATAAGCTAATATCAGTAGGATGGTGTCAAAATAATGGACTGTAGTGTGCTCTCAGTATAAGCTAATATCAGTAGGATGGTGTCAAAATAATGGACTGTAGTGTGCTCTCAGTATAAGCTAATATCAGTAGGATGGTGTCAAAATAATGGACTGTAGTGTGCTCTCAGTATAAGCTAATAAGTAGGATGGTGTCAAAATAATGGACTGTAGTGTGCTCTCAGTATAAGCTAATATCAGTAGGATGGTGTCAAAATAATGGACTGTAGTGTGCTCTCAGTATAAGCTAATATCAGTAGGATGGTGTCAAAATAATGGACTGTAGTGTGCTCTCAGTATAAGCTAATATCAGTAGGATGGTGTCAAAATAATGGACTGTAGTGTGCTCTCAGTATAAGCTAATATCAGTAGGATGGTGTCAAAATAATGGACTGTAGTGTGCTCTCAGTATAAGCTAATATCAGTAGGATGGTGTCAAAATAATGGACTGTAGTGTGCTCTCAGTATAAGCTAATATCAGTAGGATGGTGTCAAAATAATGGACTGTAGTGTGCTCTCAGTATAAGCTAATATCAGTAGGATGGTGTCAAAATAATGGACTGTAGTGTGCTCTCAGTATAAGCTAATATCAGTAGGATGGTGTCAAAATAATGGACTGTAGTGTGCTCTCAGTATAAGCTAATATCAGTAGGATGGTGTCAAAATAATGGACTGTAGTGTGCTCTCAGTATAAGCTAATATCAGTAGGATGGTGTCAAAATAATGGACTGTAGTGTGTGCTCTCAGTATAAAGCTAATATCAGTAGGATGGTGTCAAAATAATGGACTGTAGTGTGCTCTCAGTATAAGCTAATATCAGTAGGATGGTGTCAAAATAATGGACTGTAGTGTGCTCTCAGTATAAGCTAATATCAGTAGGATGGTGTCAAAATAATGGACTGTAGTGTGCTCTCAGTATAAGCTAATATCAGTAGGATGGTGTCAAAATAATGGACTGTAGTGTGCTCTCAGTATAAGCTAATATCAGTAGGATGGTGTCAAAATAATGGACTGTAGTGTGCTCTCAGTATAAGCTAATATCAGTATGATGGTGTCAAAATAATGAACTGTAGTGTGCTCTCAGTATAAGCTAATATCAGTAGGATGGTGTCAACATAATGGACTGTAGTGTGCTCTCAGTATAAGCTAATATCAGTAGGATGGTGTCAAAATAATGGACTGTAGTGTGCTCTCAGTATAAGCTAATATCAGTAGGATGGTGTCAAAATAATGGACTGTAGTGTGCTCTCAGTATAAGCTAATATCAGTAGGATGGTGTCAAAATAATGGACTGTAGTGTGCTCTCAGTATAAGCTAATATCAGTAGGATGGTGTCAAAATAATGGACTGTAGTGTGCTCTCAGTATAAGCTAATATCAGTAGGATGGTGTCAAAATAATGGACTGTAGTGTGCTCTCAGTATAAGCTAATATCAGTAGGATGGTGTCAAAATAATGGACTGTAGTGTGCTCTCAGTATAAGCTAATATCAGTAGGATGGTGTCAAAATAATGGACTGTAGTGTGCTCTCAGTATAAGCTAATATCAGTAGGATGGTGTCAAAATAATGGACTGTAGTGTGCTCTCAGTATAAGCTAATATCAGTAGGATGGTGTCAAAATAATGGACTGTAGTGTGCTCTCAGTATAAGCTAATATCAGTAGGATGGTGTCAAAATAATGGACTGTAGTGTGCTCTCAGTATAAGCTAATAATAGGATGTGTCAAAATAATGGATGTGCTCTCAGTCAAAAATAATGGACTGTAGTGTGCTCTCAGTATAAGCTAATATCAGTAGGATGGTGTCAAAATAATGGACTGTAGTGTGCTCTCAGTATAAGCTAATATCAGTAGGATGGTGTCAAAATAATGGACTGTAGTGTGCTCTCAGTATAAGCTAATATCAGTAGGATGGTGTCAAAATAATGGACTGTAGTGTGCTCTCAGTATAAGCTAATATCAGTAGGATGGTGTCAACAAAATGGACTGTAGTGTGCTCTCAGTATAAGCTAATATCAGTAGGATGGTGTCAAAATAATGGACTGTAGTGTGCTCTCAGTATAAGCTAATATCAGTAGGATGGTGTCAAAATAATGGACTGTAGTGTGCTCTCTGTATAAGCTAATATCAGTAGGATGGTGTCAAAATAATGGACTGTAGTGTGCTCTCAGTATAAGCTAATATCAGTAGGATGGTGTCAAAATAATGGACTGTAGTGTGCTCTCAGTATAAGCTAATATCAGTAGGATGGTGTCAAAATAATGGACTGTAGTGTGCTCTCAGTATAAGCTAATATCAGTAGGATGGTGTCAAAATAATGGACTGTAGTGTGCTCTCAGTATAAGCTAATATCAGTAGGATGGTGTCAAAATAATGGACTGTAGTGTGCTCTCAGTATAAGCTAATATCAGTAGGATGGTGTCAAAATAATGGACTGTAGTGTGCTCTCAGTATAAGCTAATATCAGTAGGATGGTGTCAAAATAATGGACTGTAGTGTGCTCTCAGTATAAGCTAATATCAGTAGGATGGTGTCAAAATAATGGACTATAGAGTCTGCTCAGTATAAGCTAATATCAGTAGGATGGTGTCAAAATAATGGACTGTAGTGTGCTCTCATTATAAGCTAATATCAGTAGGATGGTGTCAAAATAATAGACTGTAGTTTGCTCTCAGTATAAGCTAATATCAGTAGGATGGTGTCAAAATAATGGACTGTAGTGTGCTCTCAGTATAAGCTAATATCAGTAGGATGGTGTCAAAATAATGGACTGTAGTGTGCTCTCAGTATAAGCTAATATCAGTAGGATGGTGTCAAAATAATGGACTGTAGTGTGCTCTCAGTATAAGCTAATATCAGTAGGATGGTGTCAAAATAATGGACTGTAGTGTGCTCTCAGTATAAGCTAATATCAGTAGGATGGTGTCAAAATAATGGACTGTAGTGTGCTCTCAGTATAAGCTAATATCAGTAGGATGGTGTCAAAATAATGGACTGTAGTGTGCTCTCAGTATAAGCTAATATCAGTAGGATGGTGTCAAAATAATGGACTGTAGTGTGCTCTCAGTATAAGCTAATATCAGTAGGATGGTGTCAAAATAATGGACTGTAGTGTGCTCTCAGTATAAGCTAATATCAGTAGGATGGTGTCAAAATAATGGACTGTAGTGTGCTCTCAGTATAAGCTAATATCAGTAGAGGATGGTGTCAAAATAATGGACTGTAGTGTGCTCTCAGTATAAGCTAATATCAGTAGGATGGTGTCAAAATAATGGACTGTAGTGTGCTCTCAGTATAAGCTAATATCAGTAGGATGGTGTCAAAATAATGGACTGTAGTGTGCTCTCAGTATAAGCTAATATCAGTAGGATGGTGTCAAAATAATGGACTGTAGTGTGCTCTCAGTATAAGCTAATATCAGTAGGATGGTGTCAAAATAATGGACTGTAGTGTGCTCTCAGTATAAGCTAATATCAGTAGGATGGTGTCAAAATAATGGACTGTAGTGTGCTCTCAGTATAAGCTAATATCAGTAGGATGGTGTCAAAATAATGGACTGTAGTGTGCTCTCAGTATAAGCTAATATCAGTAGGATGGTGTCAAAATAATGGACTGTAGTGTGCTCTCAGTATAAGCTAATATCAGTAGGATGGTGTCAAAATAATGGACTGTAGTGTGCTCTCAGTATAAGCTAATATCAGTAGGATGGTGTCAAAATAATGGACTGTAGTGTGCTCTCAGTATAAGCTAATATCAGTAGGATGGTGTCAAAATAATGGACTGTAGTGTGCTCTCAGTATAAGCTAATATCAGTAGGATGGTGTCAAAATAATGGACTGTAGTGTGCTCTCAGTATAAGCTAATATCAGTAGGATGGTGTCAAAATAATGGACTGTAGTGTGCTCTCAGTATAAGCTAATATCAGTAGGATGGTGTCAAAATAATGGACTGTAGTGTGCTCTCAGTATAAGCTAATATCAGTAGGATGGTGTCAAAATAATGGACTGTAGTGTGCTCTCAGTATAAGCTAATATCAGTAGGATGGTGTCAAAATAATGGACTGTAGTGTGCTCTCAGTATAAGCTAATATCAGTAGGATGGTGTCAAAATAATGGACTGTAGTGTGCTCTCAGTATAAGCTAATATCAGTAGGATGGTGTCAAAATAATGGACTGTAGTGTGCTCTCAGTATAAGCTAATATCAGTAGGATGGTGTCAAAATAATGGACTGTAGTGTGCTCTCAGTATAAGCTAATATCAGTAATGGACTGTAGTGTGCTCTCAGTATAAGCTAATATCAGTAGGATGGTGTCAAAATAATGGACTGTAGTGTGCTCTCAGTATAAGCTAATATCAGTAGGATGGTGTCAAAATAATGGACTGTAGTGTGCTCTCAGTATAAGCTAATATCAGTAGGATGGTGTCAAAATAATGGACTGTAGTGTGCTCTCAGTATAAGCTAATATCAGTAGGATGGTGTCAAAATAATGGACTGTAGTGTGCTCTCAGTATAAGCTAATATCAGTAGGATGGTGTCAAAATAATGGACTGTAGTGTGCTCTCAGTATAAGCTAATATCAGTAGGATGGTGTCAAAATAATGGACTGTAGTGTGCTCTCAGTATAAGCTAATATCAGTAGGATGGTGTCAAAATAATGGACTGTAGTGTGCTCTCAGTATAAGCTAATATCAGTAGGATGGTGTCAAAATAATGGACTGTAGTGTGCTCTCAGTATAAGCTAATATCAGTAGGATGGTGTCAAAATAATGGACTGTAGTGTGCTCTCAGTATAAGCTAATATCAGTAGGATGGTGTCAAAATAATGGACTGTAGTGTGCTCTCAGTATAAGCTAATATCAGTAGGATGGTGTCAAAATAATGGACTGTAGTGTGCTCTCAGTATAAGCTAATATCAGTAGGATGGTGTCAAAATAATGGACTGTAGTGTGCTCTCAGTATAAGCTAATATCAGTAGGATGGTGTCAAAATAATGGACTGTAGTGTGCTCTCAGTATAAGCTAATATCAGTAGGATGGTGTCAAAATAATGGACTGTAGTGTGCTCTCAGTATAAGCTAATATCAGTAGGATGGTGTCAAAATAATGGACTGTAGTGTGCTCTCAGTATAAGCTAATATCAGTAGGATGGTGTCAAAATAATGGACTGTAGTGTGCTCTCAGTATAAGCTAATATCAGTAGGATGGTGTCAAAATAATGGACTGTAGTGTGCTCTCAGTATAAGCTAATATCAGTAGGATGGTGTCAAAATAATGGACTGTAGTGTGCTCTCAGTATAAGCTAATATCAGTAGGATGGTGTCAAAATAATGGACTGTAGTGTGCTCTCAGTATAAGCTAATATCAGTAGGATGGTGTCAAAATAATGGACTGTAGTGTGCTCTCAGTATAAGCTAATATCAGTAGGATGGTGTCAAAATAATGGACTGTAGTGTGCTCTCAGTATAAGCTAATATCAGTAGGATGGTGTCAAAATAATGGACTGTAGTGTGCTCTCAGTATAAGCTAATATCAGTAGGATGGTGTCAAAATAATGGACTGTAGTGTGCTCTCAGTATAAGCTAATACCAGTAGGATGGTGTCAAAATAATGGACTGTAGTGTGCTCTCAGTATAAGCTAATATCAGTAGGATGGTGTCAAAATAATGGACTGTAGTGTGCTCTCAGTATAAGCTAATATCAGTAGGATGGTGTCAAAATAATGGACTGTAGTGTGCTCTCAGTATAAGCTAATATCAGTAGGATGGTGTCAAAATAATGGACTGTAGTGTGCTCTCAGTATAAGCTAATATCAGTAGGATGGTGTCAAAATAATGGACTGTAGTGTGCTCTCAGTATAAGCTAATATCAGTAGGATGGTGTCAAAATAATGGACTGTAGTGTGCTCTCAGTATAAGCTAATATCAGTAGGATGGTGTCAAAATAATGGACTGTAGTGTGCTCTCAGTATAAGCTAATATCAGTAGGATGGTGTCAAAATAATGGACTGTAGTGTGCTCTCAGTATAAGCTAATATCAGTAGGATGGTGTCAAAATAATGGACTGTAGTGTGCTCTCAGTATAAGCTAATATCAGTAGGATGGTGTCAAAATAATGGACTGTAGTGTGCTCTCAGTATAAGCTAATATCAGTAGGATGGTGTCAAAATAATGGACTGTAGTGTGCTCTCAGTATAAGCTAATATCAGTAGGATGGTGTCAAAATAATGGACTGTAGTGTGCTCTCAGTATAAGCTAATACCAGTAGGATGGTGTCAAAATAATGGACTGTAGTGTGCTCTCAGTATAAGCTAATATCAGTAGGATGGTGTCAAAATAATGGACTGTAGTGTGCTCTCAGTATAAGCTAATATCAGTAGGATGGTGTCAAAATAATGGACTGTAGTGTGCTCTCAGTATAAGCTAATATCAGTAGGATGGTGTCAAAATAATGGACTGTAGTGTGCTCTCAGTATAAGCTAATATCAGTAGGATGGTGTCAAAATAATGGACTGTAGTGTGCTCTCAGTATAAGCTAATACCAGTAGGATGGTGTCAAAATAATGGACTGTAGTGTGCTCTCAGTATAAGCTAATATCAGTAGGATGGTGTCAAAATAATGGACTGTAGTGTGCTCTCAGTATAAGCTAATATCAGTAGGATGGTGTCAAAATAATGGACTGTAGTGTGCTCTCAGTATAAGCTAATATCAGTAGAATGGTGTCAAAATAATGGACTGTAGTGTGCTCTCAGTATAAGCTAATATCAGTAGGATGGTGTCAAAATAATGGACTGTAGTGTGCTCTCAGTATAAGCTAATACCAGTAGGATGGTGTCAAAATAATGGACTGTAGAGTGCTCTCAGTATAAGCTAATATCAGTAGGATGGTGTCAAAATAATGGACTGTAGTGTGCTCTCAGTATAAGCTAATATCAGTAGGATGGTGTCAAAATAATGGACTGTAGTGTGCTCTCAGTATAAGCTAATATCAGTAGGATGGTGTCAAAATAATGGACTGTAGTGTGCTCTCAGTATAAGCTAATATCAGTAGGATGGTGTCAAAATAATGGACTGTAGTGTGCTCTCAGTATAAGCTAATACCAGTAGGATGGTGTCAAAATAATGGACTGTAGTGTGCTCTCAGTATAAGCTAATATCAGTAGGATGGTGTCAAAATAATGGACTGTAGTGTGCTCTCAGTATAAGCTAATATCAGTAGGATGGTGTCAAAATAATGGACTGTAGTGTGCTCTCAGTATAAGCTAATATCAGTAGAATGGTGTCAAAATAATGGACTGTAGTGTGCTCTCAGTATAAGCTAATATCAGTAGGATGGTGTCAAAATAATGGACTGTAGTGTGCTCTCAGTATAAGCTAATACCAGTAGGATGGTGTCAAAATAATGGACTGTAGTGTGCTCTCAGTATAAGCTAATATCAGTAGGATGGTGTCAAAATAATGGACTGTAGTGTGCTCTCAGTATAAGCTAATACCAGTAGGATGGTGTCAAAATAATGGACTGTAGTGTGCTCTCAGTATAAGCTAATATCAGTAGGATGGTGTCAAAATAATGGACTGTAGTGTGCTCTCAGTATAAGCTAATATCAGTAGGATGGTGTCAAAATAATGGACTGTAGTGTGCTCTCAGTATAAGCTAATATCAGTAGGATGGTGTCAAAATAATGGACTGTAGTGTGCTCTCAGTATAAGCTAATTCCAGTAGGATGGTGTCAAAATAATGGACTGTAGTGGCTCTCAGTATAAGCTAATACCAGTAGGATGGTGTCAAAATAATCCTGCTTAAGGGGAGATGGGTCATTTGTCTTGTCCCTCTTCTCCCTCATTTTTAACACCATTAGGTTTCCAATTTTAAGGCGTTCGGCCCATTAGTTTGGCGATATTATGACATTTCGTCCCATTTCTTTGTCAATATTAAGACTGTTCGTGTCATTTTGGTGTTGATTTTTTCCTGGCGTGCAATAGCGACCGTATAGTTTAAGAGGAACCGGCCTTCGGCTGGGACATTTTTCTATCAATAAATGTACAAATTTATCTTGAAGGATGGTCTTGGGGGTGGGGGGGGGGGTTATGAGCTTGATGGAAGTCTAGGGAGGAAAATAATAAATAATAAACTGATAAAACCAATAGGCAAATAGATATGCCCATCTCCCCTTAACCCCTTGAGGATTATGAGGCAATTAATAGTTGATTCTGGCTATCATTAAAGGTTTGTATAAAGCTATGGAAGAATCATAAGGTGTCAAAAGGGTAACCTCCGTCTCAATAAACCGTCAGACGCACATAATATAACCTTCCTTAGCTGAATATAAACCGTCAGACGCACATAATATAACCTTCCTTAGCTGAATATAAACCGTCAGACGCACATAATATAACCTTCCTTAGCTGAATACAAACGACCAATGATAGCCAGAATGAGTCACACTCCTCAAGGGGTTAAGGTGAGATGGGCATATATATTTGTTTATTGTTTATATGTTTTATTAATGTTTAGTGTCCTCCCTAGACCTACATAAAGTTGTAAAAGAACGCCCCCTAGACCCCCTTCAAGATAAAATCTGCGTATTTTTCGGTGGATTTTTTTTCGGCCAAGGGCCGGTTCTGTCTAAAATTACAGGCTGGCTATCGCTCGTCAGGAAAACAATCGATACCTTAATTGTTTTGACCTTGTTTTCATAGAGCCTATTTTGACAATATTTGATCCAAGGGGGGTATTTATGGAACTCTCCTGTTTCGCTTCAATAGTTTGGAGATTTTGATACGTTTCACCCCATCAGTTTGGCGATAATAACACGCTTCACCCCATTCAGGTGCGGTAGAGAGGCTGTTCTCGTCCCCTTGGCCCCTTCTGTACCGGTGCCGTTCTTTTTACTTTATTCTGGCTACTATTAGACGATTATATGCAGCATAAAAAGGGCCTCCAGTAATAAACAGGCTCCGAACTATCTCACTTAATTAACCCATATTACTATCACAAATACTTCTTAAGCTGCACAAAAACGTCTAAAGATAGCTAAAACAAAATTAAGAAGACGTCGCCAGTACAGAAGGGGTTAAGGTACACCAATCAAACAGTGGATCACGCAATGTTAACAACATAAGTATATATATATATATACCGGTATATATATATATATATACCTGTATATATTTATACATATATAAACATATATATATATATATATATATATATATATATATATATATACCGGTATATATATATATATATATATATACATACATATATATATATATATATATATATATATATATATATACTTTTATTATATTGTAAACCTATTAAGTTTACTATTACTAAGTCTTTTTTTAAACCTCGACGTGGTTTTATTGTCATATATATATTTTGTATTATGTTTGTTATGGGGCGTTTTCAAACTTTATAGAGTCGTAGATACATTTGTTTAATGGGCTCATCTATTCAATTCTTATTTGAAATGACGGAGCCAATAGGACAACCACACAAGCTAGCCACCGTAAGGGAATCCAGGGAGACCAGAAGAAAAGGTTTTAGAAATAGATTAATTTCCCATTCTCCAGAGAACAGGAAATTTGACCCCTGCACCCATGCTATAATTCCACATACAGGTGAGTTACCCCCGAAGTGCAGGTCAAGCCCCTCCAATCAACACCTCACGCGGCCCCACCAATCACAGAGAGGGACTCAAATAGCCAAAGCAGAAATTCACCCCGAATACCCCTTCGAGTACTATAATGAAAAAGTGTTTATTCAATCCAAGCATAAAGAGCCCTGGGAGTACTTAAATTGTTGGGGTCCTCCATCACCAAGAAGCTGCCAGACGAGAAGGAGAGTGAAATGGTGATATGAAGTGCCACAGAAGAAAACCATTCCATAAACAGTGCAAATAGCCAAAACAATTAGTGAACAGTAAACCACGAATTACATCATCAGGCTTGATGATATAAGAAAGAACCAATGGTTAAAAAGACGAGAACCTCAGTGCGATGTCATTAAGCACCATAATATATTTTTCTTGCAATTATTAACCGCAACAAAGCCAATTTTTATGTATTTACTATGCCCCTATTCACACGAGATCACACAACCTGACTAAGAGAAATAACCCGAATATGTACTGACTGAAACTACAGGAAGTCAGTTCACACTCAGCAGCTTGCTCCGTCCGGATATATGTCCGGGAGTATACCTGCCTAAACGCTCCGTCCGGATTGGTGTCTGGGAGCCGTTTGCCTGAGAGAGAGAAGGAGCCTGCCGTCCACCTGCCCCCCTACCCTTGGACCCCTGTCGGAGCTATACCCTGATGTCTGGCCCTGCCCCATGGACTCCTGACGAGTGGCCCCATTACGCCCAGCTGCCGTGCCCGGACATCTGTGACGCCCCGACCCTCGTACTTGGCCCTTCTCCTCCTCCATGCAAACCCTAAGTGTTTCTGTGATCTCAATTTGTGGCTATTGTTGCAGGTAAGGTTATATATGCGAGTATTCCAAAAGTGTTATTGAGTTGATCTGTGCCAAGGATCTGTGCCTGTTATTTACTTAATTATCGGTCTGTGTACACATTACATAGTCATATTTTATCCTCTCGTTAAAACTTGATCTGTGCAAGTGAATTCATCGCACTAGATATTGCTACCTTACGCCCTTGCAGTTTATGTCTTGACGTGTGTGTTATCGTTAATTATCATTGGCGCACCAGTTATATACATTCATCTCGATCCAGGCTCAATACGGAATACTCTCAGATGTCACCTATATATGTTATTTATTCTCTTGTGTATCCAAATTGAAGTGTAAACGTATACCGTGAAGATATTCCCTTATTTACTACCATTTACCTAGGACCTATGCCCAAATTTTAATCTGTCTCTCTTTCCTTACCGAAAAGTCAAGAACCCCCAGTTGAGTTAATTTTAATTCTATTTATTCGAGCCATCTAGTTTATACTAGTGCTTGTGAATTAATCTGATCTACGTGTGTGGGTAACTAATAATTGTTTTCACACATTTATAATAACTCCATATTCAAGTTATTTATTGTTTGTGTCTCCCTATTATATTAGAGACCATTATTATTTCGATTTTACTATTTCCATAGTGATCATTTAATTACATCATCTGTTTATGTAATACCCATACACCATATCTTTGATCCACGTATTGCCATATAGGGATTTGCTAATCCATTCAAATTTCCTTTCATGCTATTATCATAGTATTTTAACCAAGTACAATTTCGTCGTGTACGCCCTTTTGTATTCTGAGTTCTTCCGAATTCTACTTTACTGTGATATTCCAGTCGCATTTTAATTGAGTGTATTTCCTCATTTTATAATTAATTTGCATTCATTCTAAAACTTGTTATAGTGATTCATTGATCTTAATTTGAATTTGGATTCTATGCTTGTGTGTATTGAACTCTTACCCAGTGTAAATCTATGTTTCGTATCCGTGTGTAGACTCTTTCACAAAAACCGCTTAGATAAGTAAATGCCAACTTAAACCACCCTTTAAATAAGCTCTTTAGTATATGTTTAATATTCACCAGTGTCTTATAGTCGCACTATTTCGAATTATACATTCATACCAAAGCAGTCACTCTGACCTAGGGTCGAACGCATACCCTTTTATCTATCTTACCTGTGTGACCCTTCCCTTAATCCCCTTGATAGGCGCTCACCGCCCCCCACGCTCGTGAAAACTATTGTCAAGTCAATTCGCCCTATGCCAGAAGTCTTCACGCTAGACGTTACACTCACATACGCATTATCATTTAACTTGATTATCTATGTATATGTGTAACACCATTATTCCTGCACATTAATATTTCCTATACTGTGTGTAATTGTAACGTGACTATGTATAATAAAGTTATCACTATAGACCATTCTATATTTGGTACGTCACTTGAATACCTTTTTTGTCTGCCCTATATCACAGAGCAATATTCTATATATATTAACCTATATCCCATGAATAAACTCAAGTGTGAAGTAATATTGTTTTTATTGTGTGAATGTTGCCTTTGGATAAAGAATTAATGCAAGAATTATAAAGCTAGTCGTGACCCTGTCGAGCATATTCCATCTCAATATATCTTATTATAAGATTGTACGAGATCATAGTTAATCGAGTTGAAATACCAACCCGACATTTCATTATTAATGCCATACTATTACTTTAGATTGAGGTTACTGTTTACGAGGCTTGGATTTATATTTTTCTGTTCTATATTTGTATTGATTTGGTTCTTTTGGAGTAGTGTACTTATTTGGAGTAGTGTACTTATTTGGAGTAGTGTACTTATTTGGAGTAGTGTACTTATTTGGAGTAGTGTACTTATTTGGAGTAGTGTACTTATTTGGAGTAGTGTGTACTTATTTGGAGTAGTGTACTTATTTGGAGTAGTGTACTTATTTGGAGTAGTGTACTTATTTGGAGTAGTGTACTTATTTGGAGTAGTATACTTATTTGGAGTAGTGTACTTATTTGGAGTAGTGTACTTATTTGGAGTAGTGTACTTATTTATTAATGCTCATACATGCCTTTCCCCTTTCAAGTGTTAACCCTTTCAGTACCGATGCCATCCTTTTAACTTTAGTCTGGCTACTATTAGAAGATTGTATTCAGTTTAAGTAGTGCCTCCAGCAATTACCAGGCTGAAACTATCTCACTCAACACTTTTTACTACCACACATCTTTCTTAAAGCGCGCAAAATTATCTAAATATAGCAAGAATAAAATGAAAAATACGTCACCGGTACAAAAAGGGTTAAAACATTGTTTTCATATTAAGAAGAGGGGTAGGAGGGGGGGGGGGGGGGGGGATTTACTTGCTCATTTATGTACATGTTTATCTCTTTTTTTTTTTTAGCTTCCTCCCTAGATCTATATCAAGCTTTAAAAAACACCCCCAAGACCCCCCTTCAAGATATACAGTATATGTACATTTTTCGATAAAAAAAATATCATGGCCGAAGGCCAGTTCCTCTTGAATTACAGGCTCGCTATCGCTCGCCAGGAAAAAAGTTGACACCTAAGTGACACGAAAAATCTTAATATTGACAAAGAAATGGGGCGAAAGGTTTGAAAATCGTCAAACTAATGGGCCGAACGTCATAAAATCTGAAAACTAATGGGGCTAAACATGAGGAAGAAGAGGGACCAGAAGAACGACCCATCTCCCCTTTAACTTGCTTCTCTTGCGATTCTTGATCCATTCAGTACAGGTGACTTCCTTTTTAATACATTTTGGCAAGCTTTAGACGAATATATTCAGCTTAGGGAGGATCTGAAAGGATTGAGATAGTATGTAGCCTTTAATTGGTGAATGGTCCTTCCTAAGCTTTTTAAAATCATCTAAAATGTTCTCTAGTATTATGAAAGGACGTCACCGGTACTGAATGGGTTAACAAATAAGGGAATATATTAAACACGAACTGCTGGGAGTGAAAATGAAGGCAACGTCCAAACTTTGAATTGGAAAGTATGGAAAATAATGGAAACTGTGAATTTTGTTAAAATCAAATAAACCTGTTGCTACAGGGATGGAAAAATTTGGTTTCCAGAGGGATTGTAAAAATTCAGAAATATTGCCACCAAGGTCAATATAGATATATGTTTATGTGTATGAAGGAGACAAAAGGCAAAGCTGCCCGCAAGAAGTGCCTCCCCTAAAGTTGAAAGAAGAGTGGTGTACTTTTATAATGTAGTGAAATGGATAGGAGAAGGTGTTTATGAGAGCTAACTGGATTACTCTCTGTGTAGGTGAGATCAAACAGAAACAACATGTTAAGCCAGACAAATGAAACAGGAGTTCCAGCAACTTCTTATCACATGCCTATGAGGCTTCCCCTCGATATTTCCCTGCTCGATTGGTGTCTAGAATCTCCTCAGTGTAGATACCATATACTGTATGTGTGTTCAAATACAGATAAATTGGTGTCTAGAATCTCCTCAGTGTAGATACCATATACTGTATGTGTGTTCAAATACATAAATTGGTGTCTAGAATCTCCTCAGTGTAGATACCATATACTGTATGTGTGTTCAAATACAGATAAATTGGTGTCTAGAATCTCCTCAGTGTAGATACCATATACTGTATGTGTGTTCAAATACAGATAAATTGGTGTCTAGAATCTCCTCAGTGTAGATACCATATACTGTATGTGTGTTCAAATACAGATAAATTGGTGTCTAGAATCTCCTCAGTGTAGATACCATATACTGTATGTGTGTTCAAATACAGGTAAATTCACGACGACAAATACAATTACAAATGTTTTGTTTTCAGGGAGGGTGTTTGAAAAAAGTATATATCCCAACAATGTTTCACGAGCAGCTCGAGGAGTGGGGAAAAAAGGTATCATAAAAACTTAGAATTCTAAAACAGAAAAATTGGAGACTGGGGAGGTTATACTATAAATAAAAAAAACAAAAACAAAAAATATATTTATATAATATTATAATTATACACAAATATAAAAACAAGAACGATAGCTGTGCTACACCTGTGTTGGCTTGGGTTACTCTGGTTGGTTATGCAGTTTTGGTGTTCACGTGGTTGGCACAGGAATTTGGTGGGTCACACTTATCTGCATAACAATGTTTAGCTCCATATCTAAAATTAATTACGTCGACAAATCAAACTTGTCTTATCCACCTAGCACTCCGATCTCGAAGAACATCAAGAACAACAATAACAGTAAAAGTTATCACTCATAAACTTTGGTATTATAGTCTATTTTCTTCCAGCTGACGGTAAATTGCCATTTGTCCAGTTTGTTAAGGTGGGGGACGGCCGTATTTATTTGCTTATATATTTATATTGTCATTGTTATTTTTTTAGTTTCCTCGCTAGACCTCCATCAAGCTTTAATAAAAAAACTAAATAAAAATTCAAAATATATTTGCGAATTTTTCGATAGAAAAATTTCCCGGCCGAAGGCCGGTTCCTCTTAAATTACAGGCTCGCTATCGCTCGCCAGGAAAAAATCGACACCTAAATTACATGAAAGGTCTTAATAATAGCAAACAATGGGGCGAAACATCATAAAATAGTCAAACTAAGGGGGCAAACGTCTAAAATTCTCAGAATTAATGGGACTAAGCATGAGGGAGAAAGGGGTCCAGAAAAAAATAACCATCTCACCTTAACTCTGCCATTACGCAGAGTTTGTAATGGAATATGTGTGTGGGTGTGTGTGTGTTGGGGGGGGGGGGGGGAAAGGGGGAGGATTTATTTTTTTGTTTGTTTTCCTTCTCCCTCATGTTTAGCCCCATTAGTTATGATATTTTAAGACGGGTGTCCATTAGTTTGGCGATTTTAAGACTTTACACCCCATTTCTTTGTCAATAATAAGACCTTTCGTGCTGTATAGGTGTCGATTTGTTCCTGGGTGAGCGATAGCGAGTCTGTAATTTTAAGTATAACCGGCCTCCGGCCGAGACATTTTTCTACCGAAAAATGTACACATATATCTTAAAGAGGGTCTGGGGAATGCTTTTTACAGTATGATGGAAGTTTAGGGAGGAGACGAAAATATAATATATGGATAAAACGATAAGCACATAAATACGCCCCCCCCCCCCCTCCTCTTAATATTATTCCATTGACTATCGAGACATCTGGTGTTATGGGATTAAAATTACCGCCAGGTGAAATTACCGCCCGGTGAAATTACCGCCAGGTGAAATTACCGCCAGGTGAAATTACCGCCAGGTGAAATGAAACCGAATATAGGTAAACAAAACATTAAGGTTGGTTTTCGATTGCCGTACGGTGTGGACGTCCGCTCCTCGTCGGTCGCCCTTTGTCCACTTGCGGAATAAGACTATGTTCCGTTGCCCGTTTGTGTGTGCGGTGTTGTGAACTGTGTATGGTGGGCAGGAGGTGGTCTAGCCGTCGAGTGCGTCCACGGCCGATCGACAAACAAGACTTTGTTTACCGCCATTTTGGTGGCAGTCCTGACGGACCCGGCGCTGTGATGCCGGCTGGTGCCGAGTCGCTGGTGATGGAGTCCTCTCCGCTCTCCACGAAGCGCGACCGGACGTCCAGTGACCCCAATGATGGCACTGGGGGCCCTGGTCTCGGCAGGAAACGCCTTCATCCTGGTTCGCCCTCTCTTGGTCCCGGCACTGATGTGGACTCTGACTTGCCGGCTGATGGTGAGGGTGGTGGGATCCATGCCGCCCATGTGGCAGGTGGTCGGGTGGTCCACTACCTCTTCCAGGAGTGTTTAGTCGCCCGGCGGCAGTGACGAAGGCCATCAATGAGGCCCCTTTTGGCAGGTATGCGGTTGAGGGAGAAGTGAGGGTTCCTGGGACGGGCTTGTCGGTGTGTGTGGGGCTACCGTGGAGCTGTCTCTCCTCCCTTCCCATGCCCCCGGAGAAGATGGTGAAGTTGGGCGACTGGGATGTCACCTGTAAGGTTTCTGCTTCGCCGGCTAGTGGCCAGTATGTGTACGGTAAGGTTGGTCCTGTAGAGCCTTCCATCCCGGAAAGTGACCTCTTGCAGTCCTTGAAGGTTCTGGGGTCTACGCCGGCTGAACTGCTGGAGGTGCAACGGATGCGGACTCGGGCTGAAGGGGGTGTCTTGGTTCCATCGCTCAAATGCCGCCTCCGCTTCTTGGGTTCTGAGCTACCGGACAGAGTGGCCATTGGACATGTCAGTTTCCGGGTGGAGAGGTATACCTTCCCCCTCCTCCGGTGTTACAACTGTCATCACTTCTCCCATGGGGTCGCGTCCTGCAGGAACAAGGTCAGGTGTGCTACTTGTGGTGGCATCCGGCGAAGGCTAATGGGACGACGTGCCTTAACGAGGAGAGCTGTTTCTTTTGTGGTGGGCGGCACCGGGTGACGTCGGGGGGACCTGCATCCTTCCTATCGTGGTGCGGATTGGAAGAGATGAATGGTTAGAGACCTCAACCCTCGGCCGGGTCCCGGACCGCCCTCCTGCCCCTTGTCCTATGCCGCCTGTGCCGCCCCTCGCCCTGCCGTTCCTCCTCGTCCTTCTGCTACTGGTGACTCCTTCCGTCGACTGCTTCTGGACGCCTTGGATTGGCTTGATAAGGGCACCTCCCTTCGTGACATTGCTATGGCCCTCGTTCCTCGGATGCTTGGGCTTTGGTTGGCAGCCTGAGGTCTGCTCGCTCCTGGCATAGTGTTTTTCAGTGTTTTATGTTGTGGTGTTCTTGCCCTTAAAGTGAACAAGAACAAGAACAAAACATTAACCCTTTCTGTACCGGCGATGTTATTTTCATTTTATTCTAGCAATATTTCGACGATTTTGTTCAGTTTAAAAAGGCTCAGTGGTAGTAAAACGGGTTAAGTGAGACAGTTGGAAGGCTGTTGATTGCTGGAGGCTCAGTGGTAGTAAAACGGGTTAAGTGAGACAGTTGGAAGGCTGTTGATTGCTGGAGGCTCAGTGGTAGTAAAACGGGTTAAGTGAGACAGTTGGAAGGCTGTTGATTGCTGGAGGCTCAGTGGTAGTAAAACGGGTTAAGTGAGACAGTTGGAAGGCTGTTGATTGCTGGAGGCTCTTTGTGAACTGAATGAAACGGGTTAAGTGAGACAGTTGGAAGGCTGTTGATTGCTGGAGGCTCTTTGTTAACTGAATGAAATCGTCTAATAGTGCGTAGCATAACGTTAAAAGGACGGCACCGGTTCAGGGGAGATTTCCACTTGAGGGATTTTTTTTTGGGGGCCCCCTTCTCCTTCATGTTTAGCCCCATTGATTTTGAGATTTTAAGACGTTCGCCCCATTAGATTGGCGATTTTATAAACTTTCGCCCTATTTCTGTCAATTTTAAGACTTTTCGTGCCATTTAGGTGTCGATTTTTTCCTGGCGAGCGATAGCGATCCTGTAATTTAAGAGGAATCGGCTTTCCGGCTCATTTCTCTACCGACAAATGTACAAATTTATCTTGAAGGGTGGTCTAATATTAAGTTTGATGGAGGTCTAGGGAACAAACTGAAAACCTTAAATGAAAAACACGGAAAAAACAAAATCAAGAACAAAATGTGCCTGAAACTACAGATCAGACCTCGCTTGGGAAATCACAATCCTCACACACAGACACTCATTTGTCCTCACAGTTTTCCTATCGCATGTACAGTTGCCCACATAAGTTCTGTTCCTCGTCGTGATCGTTCAGGTAAAATGAGCTCGAACATGATAAGTACATATTTTTTGTCCATTCCCATTTTCTGTCCGTTTTCTTCCATTTGCACTCTCAGACCATTCCTCTTCAATATTCGTCCCCTACCCCCTTTCTGTTCATTAACTCTTAGAAGCAAAGATGTCGCATTTCTTTTCAGTTTTCTGGCTAGTATTAGACAATTTTATTCATATTAGGAAGGATATATCGAAGTCGGAGAGTTGATTGGGGTTATCTTTACCCTCACAATTCCCACTGTTCCTTCCTAAGATGCATAACATAGTCTAACGATATTGTCTCTACCCTCACAATTTCTACAGATCCTTCCTAAGCTGTATTAAACCTTCTAATGATAGCCAGATGAACTGTCAAAATACATCCTAATCTCGAAAGGGTTAACCATTAACCCGGGAACGGCGAGAAAACTCTTAAGAGGTTTTGGTGGACAAAGGTGAGAACACTCTTGAGGTAAGGCCTAAAAAAGAACTTTCGCACTTAAAACAAGTGAAATGGTGTTTAAGTGATATAATTCCCCTCCATACCTTCTATCACTCCTCCACGTATGTCAAAGTCCCCTCTTCCCACCTTTCCCCACCCCCCCTCAATTATCACCTACTTTCTCTTGTATTCCCTTATTCATTGGTATATTTTTGTGTCAACATCTCCAAGACAGTTCTATGGTGTGGTCATGTGACTAGCGAGTGTGTTGCGTAAGGTGGAGTGTGGGTGAGTGAGTCAGTCAGGATTCAGGCCTCGCGAGGGGAGGGTTTGCCTCGCTCTGCTCTACATTTCATGAATGGACCTGTCGGCAATAATTCACGATTTTGACCATCTAAACACTAATCCCACTTGTTTTATTGTTGTTACATGTTACTATCTTCATATTAAACGTAAAATAGGCGCATATGAATACATAATAACGATATTTATCGTAAAATTACGATTTTAGGTAGGAATTGGGCCAAATATCGTCGCCTGGCATTAGGGTGTCCATTAAACACAGCTCGCTTTTAAGGGGTTAATGCATAAGTGCGCGGAAATTCTATGTGAGTATCCTAGGTTCGAGTCCTTGGAGTGCCGCATGTATTTGTTGATTTAATTAATTGAGTTTAGAGGTGAAGTTGGTTGGTTTAAAAAACATAATAATTCATTCTGGTTCAGGAGCAATTTATAGCGAGGCCTTCCCAAGGGTTAAGTGCGCCATTACTCCTTCTATTTGTCTATGCATTAGGCTACCATAGCGCAGTTGGAATATATGTACATGCTCCGATTAATATGCAAGATTCGAAACTGCATAATAAATCGTAGGCTTGTGCATGTTTCTTTAACTGTCTTGATAGTGTAATGCATAAGTGCGCGGATTTTCGATGTGAGTATCCTAGGTTAGAGTCCTTGCAGTGCCACATGTATTTGTTGATTTCATTAATTGAGCTTAGAAGTGAAGTTGGTTGGTGGAAAAAACATAATAATTCCCATTCCCACTGCAGTTCCCGTCATATGCCCAAGCTATTCCCGAGGCCTCAGTCATGCCGTAATGATTTTATTATCGTTGCATATTGACAATTACAATATATTGCACGTATATTTGCATGCCAATCCACCCCACCCGCTTATAATCCTGATGTATAGTCTCATTCACAAGGTGCGTTATGCCTCCAGCGTTTAGGATATTAATTGAATCATAGGTTATTTATGTAGTTGGCAAGTGTTTAGGATGTATGTTGCATTGTAGGTAATTTATGTAGGTGGCAATAACGAAATCAAATATGGTTAAATATCTGAATAAAATCGTCTAATAGTTGCCAGCATAAAGGTAAAAGGATGCCCCGGTACAGAAGGGGTTAATGATGCAATATATATGTACGGAGAAGCGGTGACCAGGGCCGGAGTGACAACAAATAATGACCTGACCTCTGTGACTCTCTACCAGGTCCTTAAGGGGACAGTGGCCGGTTGTTGGGGCTATTAATTAATGTATTCATTATTTTGTTTAGTTTCCTCGCTAGACATCCATCAAGTTTAAAAAAAGACCTTAGACCTTCCTTCAAGATAATGTTGTAAATTTTTCGATAGAAAAAATTTCCGGCCGAAGGCCGGTTCCTCTTTAAAATACAGGCTCGGTGTTGCTCGCCATGAAAAAATCGACACCTAATTTTTTTTCTTTTCTATATTCCAACTACTCCCTCTCGGTCATAGGCTGAGATCCTGCACACTCTACCGCTGAACACGGTGAGGCCCGTGAGGTCTTGTTCCAGTCTAGGGAGTGAGACATGCGAAGCCTCTATTCACGGCTCGAAGCAACTCCATCTCTGAAGCCGCTTCGCCTCTGTACCTTACAGTCTCATCCCCCAGACTCGGACCCTCACTCTCAGAACGCCACCTATTGAGCAATTAACTCACTAGGCATTGCCCCCCTGTAGCATATTTTGAATATGGGAATATTCATATAATGCTATTATTTAATATGGGAATATTCATATAATGCTATTATTTAATCAGGAAACATTGATGCCCCTTTCCCACTGATGCGATTTCATACGATTTTCGTCGCCGAGGACGTAGGCTAGTCTTGTCAATTCGCAATGAATTTGTGCGACATCAACGATTTTGACCGTTAAAAACCGTTCACAAGTTTACACCCTGCGACAATGTCGCCGATGAATACGACGTAATCGGCGACATTATGCGACGTCATCAACAAATTGAGCGATGGTTCGCCGATGACCTCGGCGAGAACTGTCACCTTTGAATAAAATATTGCGAAATAATGCGAAGGATGAACGAATCCTCGGCGTATGTTCTGCGACGTCTTCGGCGAATTTAAGCGATGGTTCGGCGGATACCTCGGCGAGATTATCAGAAAACTTTTTACATATATTTTATGGCACAAACATAAGAACATAAGAAAACGGAAGTCTTCAGAAAGCCAATCTGCCCACACAAGGCAGATCCCTGTCACACCCAACCCCAATTACAAGGCCTAATTATAGACCCAAGTTACTAATGCCTTGAGGACAGACCTCACCAAAACGGTCAGAGATCAACACAAGATTACGGGGTCTGCAGAGCGCCGATTGGCCCACACCAAGCAGATCCCCCATCATACCCAACCATCTCGTCGAAAATGTACAAATTTATCTTGAAGGGGGGTCTAGAGTTTTTTGTTTTAAGTTTGATGGAGGTCTAGTGAGGAAACTAAGAAATAAAGGAATGAATGACCAAACAAACGGTCCGTTTCTCCTTAAGGGGGGATGGGCGTAATATTTGTTCATTTATATATTTGTTTATGATTTATTTAGTTTCATCCCTAGACCTCCATCAAGCATATAAAGCACCCCCCAACACCCTCCTTCAAGATCAATTTGTACATTTTTCGATAGAAAAATATCCTGGCCGAAGGTCGGTTCCTCAAAAAGTACAGGCTCGCTATCGCTAGCCAGGAAAAACTCGACGCCTCTATGACACGAAAAGTCTTAATATTGACAAAGAAATTGGGTGAAATGTCTTAAAATCGCCAAACTAATGGGCCGAACTCCATAAAATATGAAAACTAATAGGGTTAACCATGAGGAAGAAAGGGGACCAGAAAAACGACCCATCTCCCCTTAATTCGGAGATTGGCAATGTCCTTGCCGAATGTATACGTTATGGCTTAAAATTGAGCCCACCTAACTTTTTTTTGTTTTCTCTTTCTCTCCCTCTTTCTTGGCCTTGTATCCGTTCGGCCCCATTCAGCCTACTGTTTTAAGATGTTTACCCCCATCCAGGTTTCAATATTTTCCTGGTGAGCGGTAGCGAGCCAACATATATATATTTTTGTTTTGAGAGCAAGCTAAATTTGTACATTTTTCGATAGAAAAATTTCTCCGGCGAAGCCGGATTTCTCCATAAAATGCTGGCTCGCTATAGGCCTAATCATTTTTTGTTTACCCACCTCGCCGAAGGTGCTCTTTGGCCTAGGCGAGGTGTCTTCGGAGCATTCATCTACGTCGCACAGCCTTTCGCACGTCTCTGCGAAGTATACCCGTGGCGAGTATACTCTCGGCGACGCTTTTTTTTCGTGCGACACCCTCGTCGATGTCTCGCCGATGTCGCCGAGGATCTCCGAGGGTCTCGCCGATCCCTCGGCAATGTTCGACGATGCTTATGAGAGTTCGGACCCCTCGCAAGTCCTCGTCCCAAATTTTGAACAATCCGAACATTTGCGATGACCCGCGAGGGCCCTTGCGAGGCATTGCGAGACAAACGATTATCATGCGATGGGAGACAAACGATTATCATGCG
>CM064550.1:10150192-10586886 GCA_032716605.1 Paralithodes platypus
ACCCAACCCGATCTTATAAATTCAAAAATAAACACTGCAATTTCGCTGAACCAGGACCTTTCTAGAATTAATGAATGGGGACAAAAGAATCTAGTTTCCTTTAATGCACAGAAACCAAGTACATTCAATTTTCTAACCGACAGAATCTCACTGACTCCCATATATATTTTAATGATGTAAATATTCCCATTTCCCCTAGTATTGACATTCTCGGTGTAACATTAACTACTAACTTGAGCTGGACACATTATGTTAGAAGCATTGCTAAGAATGCCTCTAAAAAACTGGGACTCCTGTACAGAGTTCGAGAATTCTTCACTGACGAGCAGTTGGCCGTAATATATAAAAGTCATGTGCGTTCTCAGATGGATTACTGTTCACCTCTGTGGAGTGGAAGTGGAGTGGTTGCATTGAGGCAGTTGGACAAAATTCAAAATAAAGCTATTAGATTAATCAATAACCCTGCAATCACACAGGACCTTCCTACATTATCCATACGAAGAAACGTTGCATCCCTTGCATTATTCTACAGATATATTCACAGCAATTGTTCCGAGGAACTTGCTTCAATTGTGCCGCCTCTCCACATCTTTCCCCGTAGAACTAGGGCAGCTGAGAGCGCCCATGAATTTACACTTTCTCCTCCACAATGCAGAACTTCTGCTTATCAAAATTCATTTATCCCTAGAACTACTACCCTTTGGAATTCACTTCCCTCGAATTGCTTTCCACAAACTTACAATCTACAAATGTTTAAATCCAGTTGTTACAAACATTTTATGAATGGAGGATGCCTTTAGGCACATGGACCTTTTTGTTTTATCTGTGTTTTTCCTTCCTCCGTTCATTGTCTCTTTAAACAAAAAAATTGTACTATTATGTTTGGGAGGGGTTATAAGATTTTCTTTATGCTAATGTGTTGTTTTTATTTATTATTGAGCTTTGCATTTCATTTTCTGGTGGAGTGGCTAAGTGTGGCGGGTCTTGTCGGCATTCTGCCTTGTCAGATATCGTGCTCGCCTAATGTTGAGCGTCCTATATCTTGGGCGAGATGTGACGCCTACCAGCGTTGGCAGAATCGCCTCTCGGTAGCCACTAGCAATCGCCAGGGACATTGAAGTGGGCTACAGTTATCAGAGAATGTTGTTCTTTCTTTCTTAGCAATCGTATTGTCACCGACAGTCCAGTGGTGGTCTTTATTTTCGTCTGTGACAACGGGAAGTGCTTTATATCATTAGTAGAATATAACTTGCATTGTATATAGTTAAGGAGAGAGAACAATATAGGCAGTGGTGTGGTAGTGTGTGCGTGCGTATACATGTGTTGCCTCCCCCGCTCGTAGGCTCGCGCGCGTGCCTTCTCACGCCTCTTGATTGGCTGGTGTGTTTGGCTGTGTCACGTGACACCTGCTGCCTTGTGACGTCTCGGCCCGTGATTGGCCGACCACCGTGTCTTTGTGGGCTCCTGTGTGCATGTGGGTCCACAGGAGCTGCCTTCTTCAGAGCAGGCCAGGGGCGCACACGACTAACATCCCTTTTACAACTGTCCCCCATATTCCCACCATTCTGATACTGTCTCTCTCCCTCAACTTCCTTCCTTTCAATCCTCTAATCTTTTAACATCACAGCACTCCCTTTGGGTTCTGTACACGATTTTATATCGGCCCATCGTATTTGTGCGTCGCTCTCAGATATATTTCCATGTATTAGAATAGGCTATAAGGGTTCTTAGTCTATGGAGGTTGGATGACTCTGTGTGTGTCTCCCTCAGCGCCCTTAGGTTATGGAGGTTTGATGACTCTTTGTGTGTGTCTCCCTCATTATCAGTAGTGCTCTGTTTGGTTATTTAATGCTAGACTGGGATAAGGTTTCTGTTGTCGTTGTCACCGATGTGTGTACGGTTTGGTTATACCTACACGACTTCGACGGTTTCTGTGGCAGCCTAGGTCGTCCTTATGGTTGTGTCTTTTGCGAGCGCAGCATCGTGTTGTAAGAGGGCATTAGCCTACTACCTTATAACACAGTGCTGCCTCTTTGCTTGACTTTAGAGGGATCACCAGGGTAGAACCAGATACTTGAGATCTGGATCTACCAAGAGAGCATCCCCGTCATTAACGTAACTTTAACCATACCGCCTTAAGGACAACGCTAGGCTATGAGCCTGTCTTGCTCAGCCACAGTTTCCTAACCTTGATATCCCAGCTAGACTTTATTCGCCTAGCAGACACTAGTTAGGACCTAAGCTCTTTTGATATGTATGCATTATTATTCACAAGCATTTATTAGTCTAGGTTGTTATTGAGTTGCACAACCATAGTAGACTGTTTCGTTGATAAGGAAGTACTTCTTTTAGTGTCGAGCATTACTACCGTTGCGCATTGATAGTATTCTCGTGTCAGTTAACATTATATGTCCTATCTTTTTGTGTATTCCATATACACGTGTGGTGTCCTGCCTCCTGCATTTATATAGTTTAAGATACGAGTATCTTATGAGTATCAGACATTCTTCAGAAGTTTCCAGGTCTATGCTGTAGGACTATACATCACTTTCTTTCAGATAGGAGTGAAGAGTTTATTGTTGTTTAAAGTAACTGTATTGAAACATCTTTTTAATATATTAAATCTTGCAGTGATTTAATTGATCTTCCCATAGATTCTTTTGTATGCATTTTAACGTAACTTGCATCCTGTGTGTTATCAGGCTATACCAGTGTGGGTTAGCCTGAAGTAGAGTACATTTATGCCCAGTTAAGGATACCCCGTTATCGCAGATTAACTCTGGAGGGTATAGGTGTTTTGTTCACCGGCATATAAGTTCAAGGGTTTGGATCTAGCGTACCGTTGTTGCATAGTGCCCTATTACTAGTCCAATCTTTAAGTGCCCTTGTTTTATTCGCAGTCCCGGTCGTAACAAATGGCGACCTTGCCTAGTATCTTATCTTAGTTGTCACAACAACCTAGTGAACTAAGGAATAATTGCAGGATTTCTGGACATTTGTTTTTGAGGAATATTTTGGACACATGGGAATTTTTTTTTGGCAACGTAGTATAGCACTTGAGTTGTCTTCTAGCATTTTTGAGTGAATAGTGCTACATGAGAGTAGGTACTTCTTTTTTTTTATAAATGTTAAGGATTTCCGGTGGACACTATGTCGGACGACGGATCAGTACATAGTGAGAGCACAGGCGAGGAGGTGGAGAAGGTGGAGTTGTCTAGCAGCGCTCGGGTGGTAAACAGTGAGGAGGATGCTCGGATATTTTTGGAGGAGCCTGTGTCAGCGGGTCGGGTGTCGTGGCTAGACCGGTACGGATTACAGTGTGTAGCCACGGTCTTAGGGTTTCCCGGTACTAGCAGTTTGTCGAGAGGTGAGCTGGTTACCTGTGTGCTCGGTGGGGTGCGTGGGGCTTCGGGTGGAGCGGGAGCTGGGGCACCTTCTGCCCAGCCCCCATTCCACTCGACTCATAACATGGCGCCCCCTCGGGCTCCGGAGCCGGGTACGTTCCCGCAGGCCGATGCCCGCTGGCGGTTGGGTATACCTCTAGATGATTCACGGGGTGGGTCCCCAATAGTAGCACCCCCTCCTCAAGGTTTGTCTGCCGAGATGTTGTTTCAGCTCGAACTCGCCAAACTTAATCAGCAGCTTGGGATGGCTAAGATTCAGCAGCAGCAGCGGGAATCTGAGGCTGAGGAGAGAAAGGCCATACGTGAGGCTGAGCTTCAGGTTGAGGCTACGAAGTACTGTGCAGACAGAGATCTTGAGAAGTCTCGGGTGGAGTCGACAGGGCAGCGTCTCGGTTCTGGGAATCGAGGTCTTGATCAGTCTTTATCGCACCTGCTCAAGTTAGTCCCTGTATTTGATGAGTCGGGTGTCACCGATTTTTTTTTGCGTTTTGAGAAGAAGTGCCGGGAGCACCAGTGGCCCGAGGTTAAGTGGGCAGCCCTTGTTTCCTCTAGGTTGGTTGGCAAAGGACTCGAGGCATATGATGCGTTGCCCTTGGAGTCTTGCATCGATTATGAGGTATTGAAGGAGGCTGTCCTACAGGCATATGAGTTACAACCAGAGACTTATAGATTGAAGTTCCGGGGTGTTACGAAGGGTCGTGAGTGCACTTTTCTAGAACATGCCCGGGAACTGTCTGATGCATTGAGAAATTGGCTGAGGTCAGAGAAGGTGACGACGTTCGAGGAGCTTGAGCAGTTAGTCCTTCTAGAGCAATTTTTCAAGTGCACAGGCAGCGACCTGACGTTGAACCTCAAAGAGAAAAATCCTAAAACTCTACAGGAGGCAGCTGAGATGGCTGACCGTAGGCTATCGCTGATTCGTGGGTGCGGGTCTGCACAACGGAACGATGCAGGTAACAAGGGGCGCAACACTCCACCCCCCCGAGTCAGTGATACACCATATAACAACGAAAATTAGAGCAATGATACCAATTTTGATCACCAACCTTAAACCGTCCCGTTTAAAAAGGGTCCGGGCCCTTCCCCACCTCAAGGGAAGCCCAAGGGGGAGGTAGAGTGTTTTCATTGTCATAAGAAGGGGCATTTTGCACGATCCTGTCCTAGCAAACTACCTACTGCAGTCGTGTCTTTGGCTCGCAACATTGGGGTGTCTTTAACCCCTTCAGACTCATATGATGCAGAGGTTGCCAGATTAGAAATAAGAAATAGAGTTCTCTCACTCTTATAATTACCTCTCCAAAACTAGTTTTCTGCCCACAGCTAACTCAAAGACAACTGCAGAGGTTGAAGTAACTAAACTAAAGGTTTCTAAATACCCCTGATGGTAACAAAGGCTTTAAAGTATCCCTAATCGGCTCAAAATCGCGTCATATGTCGGAGAGGGTTAAGGTCTTCTGCTATTACCCGGGGTGATATGTCAGATGCGGGGGCACAGCCAGTGAAGGAGTGTCCGGAAGGCTCGAAACCTGTCCGCGATGCTTTTTGTGGCCATCGAGGGCGTGGCTGCGTGAGTTGGGCTGGTTGCAAGCATGGGTTGGAGTTGCTGCGAGATACAGGTGCATCCCAGACTTTGATGAAGAACTTTACAGGCCATCCTATAAACGCGGCACGGGTGGTTGTGGTGCAGGGTATTAATGCTACAAGGTCATACCCGTTGGTTCGAGTAGAGCTGGAGGTTGATGGTGTGACACGGGAGCTTGATGTTGGAATCGTAGAGAAACTGCCAGTAGAGGGCGTCGACCTTCATCTCGGCAACGACTTTGCGGTGCCTACTTCTGAGGTTCCACCCATAGTCGTTGCCGAGAGGGCGGCCGACATGAATAGGGAGGGGCAGGAGTTGGTCGAGAGGTGTCAATTACAGCAGATGGCTTGTGTTGTCACCCGATCTCGTGCATCTAAAGTGTCACAGCCTATTTCTCAGTCTCTAGAACCGCAGAGGAATGGTCGTAGGGAGAAAGCTAAAGTTGAGAGTTTTGTGAGTTTTGCTCCAGCGCCTCTCCTTAGAGACTTAGTACTTGACCCAGAGGTGAGCTCCGGAGTGGCCCCAGAACCTGTCACCCCTAGTGACATGGTTGGGCGTGATGGCACTCCACGACTTAGTAGTTCCCAGGTGGAGGAGAGTTGTGGGAACGGGGCTATTGAACACGAGGACGGGGAAACATGTCATGTGAAGCTGTTGGAGGAGTTTGTGAGGCAACCACCTGAGCAGCCTACTGTCCCTGCGTTGGTCTGCAGCGGCCAAGGTGGAGAAGGAGAGGGGGGCAGTAGGGCACAGGTGGAGGACAGCTGGGATTGTCATGTCTCGGCGGAGCAGTGGGCGGGGGACACGAGTCTGGTGGCTGTGGAAGCGCTAGAGCACCTGCCTGAGCAGCAGTGTGCAGCGCTCCAGCACCAGCTCGGTTCATACCCCACTGGTCGTGCCGAGCACCCGAGCCTCACAACTCATGCGGTGCAAGATGTTCCGCGGGCAGGTCACTTGAGTGTTTGTAGACCGTTAGCCTCGTTGTTTTGGTGGTTCAAGGTGGGCGACGAGGCTTTGACATGGTTGTCAGGTCAGGGTCGACCCATGGCTGCCAAGGGTGGTGGTCAGAAGGAGGACATTGAGTAGATTGGTGAGGTTGGCTGTGGAGTGGATGTGCCCGGTCGTCGCATAGCCTCTCAATGCTGCTCTAGTCAAATGCAACAGGCCTTCCATAGACCGACTGTATCCGGCCATGTCGCTGAAGGCGGTGATGCTGCGCAGGCAGATGTAGCCGTAAGGAATGCGGGGGTCAGATGGTACTGATTGTCCCTCTCATGACCTGGCTGTTCTAGGGACGAAAGTGGAGAAGGAGGGAGACTTTAGTTTAGAAGCTGCGGTCTCGGCTGGGTTGTGGGAGGGCACGAGGCATGTTGTTCTTCGAGATAAGTTGCAACCTCTTGTGTCTGACCGCCAAGAGATGTTGTTTACTAGGCTGTGGCAGTACATCCGCATGTTTGTTGCTTCTCCAGGCCTGATGTACGGAGTAGAATCCGACATGGAGGCTGGAGACAGTGCAAGGCTCAAGTTAGTTCCCTACCGTATAAATCCTGCTCAACAGCCTGTCGTGAAAACAGAGCTAGACGACATGTGGAAAAAGGGTCTCAGGGATAAAGGATATCGTGAGTGGTCGTTGCCAGTGAGGTTGAGTGGCAAGAGCCGTGTGTATGGTGATTGCAAGAGTGTGGAAGCATTATCCCTGACAGACGCCTATCCATTACCTAGACTTGACGACACCATAGACCGCATCGCGGCTGCCTCATTTATCACGAAGGTAGAACTAGTGAAAGGTTATTGGCAGGCCCCATTGCCGGAAAGAGCGAAGAGAAGTGCCAGTCTTGTGATGAACTGGGCAGGTTATCAGTGTCAGGTGTTGTTTTGCTGCCGGAACACAAGTTGGATGTGTGGCATGCTAAGGGCACTGATAATGTTTTGGCTGATTGTTTGTCACGGGAGGGTTTGTTTGCAGGAGAACCCTCGCCGTTCAGTCAGTGTGTGTTGAGAGTGGAGAAAAACTAGGCTTGGCCCTGTAGATCAGCCGTCAAAACACAACATTAAAATTAAATAAAACAAAATCACATAAAAACTCTTTCTTGTTTATAGTTAATTGTAAGTTGCCAATATTATAGCTAATGTCCTAAGTTGAATTTGTCTTTCACTTAGGAGGCTGGGCTCTGTGAAACTCGCTCAGGGAGCATAGTAGGCTAAAATTGTACTATTATGTTTGGGAGGGTTTATAAGATTTTCTTTATGCTAATGTGTTGTTATTTTTTATTATTGAGCTTTGCATTTCATTTTCTGGTGGAGTGGCTAAGTGTGGCGGGTCTTGTCGGCATTCTGCCTTGTCAGATATCGTGCTCGCCTAATGTTGAGCGTCCTATATCTTGGGCGGGATGTGACGCCTACCAGCGTTGGCAGAATCGCCTCTCGGTAGCCACTAGCGCTCGCCAGGGACATTGAAGTGGGCTACAGTTATCAGAGAATGTTGTTCTTTCTTTCTTAGCAATCGTATTGTCACCGACAGTCCAGTGGTGGTCTTTATTTTTGTCTGTGACAACGGGAAGTGCTTTATATCATTAGTAGAATATAACATGCATTGTATATAGTTAAGGAGAGAGAACAATATAGGCAGTGGGGTGGTAGTGTGTGCGTGCGTATACATGTGTTGCCTCCCCCGCTCGTAGGCTCGCGCGCGTGCCTTCTCACGCCTCTTGATTGGCTGGTGTGTTTGGCTGTGTCACGTGACACCTGCTGCCTTGTGACGTCTCGGCCCGTGATTGGCTGACCACCGCGTCTTTGTGGGCTCCTATGTGCATGTGGGTCCACAGGAGCTGCCTTCTTTAGAGCAGGCCAGGGGCGCACACGACTAACATCCCTTTTACAACTGTCCCCCATATTCCCACCATTCTGATACTATCTCTCTCCCTCAACTTCCTTCCTTTCATTCCTCTAATCTTTTAACATCACAGCACTCCCTTTGGGTTCTGTACACGATTTCATATCGGCCCATCGTATTGTGTGCGTCGCTCTCAGATATATTTCCATGTATTAGAATAGGCTATAAGGGTTCTTAGTCTATGGAGGTTGGATGACTTTGTGTGTGTCTCCCTCAGCATCCTTAGGTTATGGAGGTTTGATGACTCTTTGTGTGTGTCTCCCTCATTATCAGTAGTGCTCTGCTCGGTTATTTAATGCTAGACTGGGATAACGTTTCTGTTGTCGTTGTCACCGATGTGTGTATGGTTTATTTATACCTACACGACTTCGACGGTTTCTGTGGTAGCCTAGGTCGTCCTTTTGGTTGTGTCTTTTGCGAGCGCAGCATCGTGTTGTAAGAGGGCATTAGCCTACTACCTTATAACACAGTGCTGCCTCTTTGCTTGACTTTAGAGGGATCGCCAGGGTAGAACCAGATACTTGAGATCTGGATCTACCAAGAGCGCATCCCCGTCTTTAACGTAACTTTAACCATACCGCCTTAAGGACAACGCTAGGCTATGAGCCTGTCTTGCTCAGCCACACTTTCCTAACCTTGATATCCCAGCTAGACTTTATTCGCCTAGCAGACACTAGTTAGGACCTAAGCTCTTTTGATATGTATGCATTATTATTCACAAGCATTTATTAGTCTAGGTTGTTGTTGAGTTGCACAACCATAGTAGACTATTTCGTTGATAAGGAAGTACTTCATTTAGTGTCGAGCATTACTACCGTTGCGCATTTATAGTATTCTCGTGTCAGTTAACATTATATGTCCTATCTTTTTGTGTATTCCATAATTTTTACATGTGTGGTGTCCTGCCTCCTGCATTTATATAGTTTAAGATACGAGCATCATATGAGCATCAGACATTCTTCAGAAGAGTCCAGGTCTATGCTGTAGGACTATACTTCACTTTCTTTCAGATAGGAGTGAAGAGTTTATTGTTGTTTAACCCCTAAAATTCGGCGCGCAACTTAAGTCGAGTTAAATAAAGCTGGACTATGTGGCGGAGCTCGACATAACTCGAGTGGCAATTTCAGCACGTAATGTTGCTGAGAGAGAGAGACAAGTGGTGGCAGGAGAGTAGCGAGTGTATGACTGCTCCAGACCACCGCGGCGAACCTACTGACACGAATCTCACCTCCCTCCTACCTCTCTCACTCGCTATATACGGAATTGTATCGGGAAAGTGGCTAATTACATGCTTTTTGCACTCGCGTTGCACGGTTATTGCAAGAAAACTAGCCATCATAAAAGGATCGTTATGGTGTCATTCGAAAGCTCTGTTTATGCCCTTTCAGGGATAGATACTTGTTTTACGTTCTGGGTCTTATTTAGGCATGAAAATGATCACGTAAACAGCCCTATTTTGGCTAAAAACACCCCGCTGGGCGGTACATATAAATAAACCGCATAGGCCGCTCGTAAAGGGTTAAAGTAACTGTATTGAAACATCTTTTTAATATATTAAATCTTGCAGTGATTTAATTGATCTTCCCATAGTTTCTTTTGTATGCATTTTAACATAACTTGCATCCTGTGTGTTATCAGGCTATACCAGTGTGGGTTAGCCTGAAGTAGAGTACATTTATGCCCAGTTAAGGATACCCCGTTATCGCAGATTAACTCTGGAGGGTATAGGTGTTTTGTTCGCCGGCATATAAGTTCAAGGGTTTGGATCTAGCGTACCGTTGTTGCATAGTGCCCTATTACTAGTCCAATCTTTAAGTGCCCTTGTTTTATTCGCAGTCCCGGTCGTAACAATACCACTCCAACCTTATTCCATCATAACCTTATTCCATCCCAATCTTATTCCATCCCAACCTTATACCATCCCAACCTTATTCCATGCCAACCTTATTCCATCCCAACCTTATACCATCCATTATACCATCCCAACTTTATACCATTCCAACCTTATATCATTCCTTATACCATCCCAACCTTACACAATCCCAACCTTATACCATTCCAACCTTATACCATCCCTTATACTATCCCAACCTTATACCATCCCAACCTTATACCATCCCAACCTTATACCATCCCAAACTTATTCCATCCCAACCTTATTCCATCCCAGCCTTATACCATCTCTTATATCATCCCAACCTTATACCATCCCAACCTTATTCCATCCCAATCATATTCCATCCCAACATTAAACCATCTCAACCTTATACCATCCCAACCTTATACCATCTCAAACTTATATAATTCCAACCTTATACCATCCCAACCTTATACCATCCCAACCTTTACCATCCTAACCTTATACCATCACATATATCATCCCAACCTTATTCCATCCCAACCTTATTCCATCCCAACCGTATTCCATCCCAACCTTATACCACCCCTTATATATAGGCTTATACCATCCCAACCATATTTCATCTCAACCTTATTCCATCCCAACCTTGTTCCATCCCAGCCTTATACCATCCATTATACCATCCCAACCTTATTCCATCCCAATCTGATTCCATCCCAACCTTATACCATCCCAACTTTATACCATCCCAACCTTATTCCATCCCAATCTGATTCCATCCCAACCTTATTCCATCCCAACCTTATTCCATCCCAACCTTATTCCGTCCCAACCTTATACCATCCCTTATACCATCCCAACATTATACCATCCCAACCTTATTCCATCCCAACGTTATTGCTTCCAAACCTTATCCATCCCATCCATATACCATCCCAACTTAATACCGTCCCTTATACCAAACCCAACCTTATTCCGTCCCAACCTTATACCATCTCAACCTTATTCCATCTCAATCTTATTCCATCCCAACCTTATTCCATCCCAACCTTATTCCATCCCAACCTTACCCATCCATTATACCAGCCCAACTGTATACCATTCCTACCTTATATCATGCCTTATACCATCCCAAGCTTACACAATCCCAACATTATATCATTCCAATCTTATACCATCCCTTATACTATCCCAACCTTATTCCATCCCAACCTTATACCATCCCAAACGTATTCCATCCCAACCTTATTCCAACCCAACCTTATACCATCCCTTATACCATCCCAACCTTATACCATCCCAACCTTATTCCATCCCAATCATATTCCATACCAACATTAAACCATCTCAACCTTATACCATCCCCGCCTTATACCATCCCAACCTTATATCATCCCAACCTTATACCATCTCAACCTTATACCATCCCAACCTTTACCATCCCAACCTTATACCATCACATATATCATCCCAACCTTATTCCATCCCAACCTTATTCAATCCCAACCTTATTCCATCCCAACCTTATTCCATCCCAACCTTATACAACCCCTTATATATAGGCTTATACCATCCCAACCATATTTCATCTCAACCTTATTCCATCCCAACCTTGTTCCATCCCAGCCTTATACCATCCCTTATACCATCCCAACCTTATTCCATCCCAACCTTGTTCCATCCCAGCATTATACCATCCCTTATACCATCCCAACCTTATACCATCCCAACCTTATTCCATCCCAATCTCATTCCATCCCAACCTTATTCCATCCCAACTTTATTCCATCCAAACCTTATTCCATCCCAACCTTATTCCATCCCAACCTTATTCCATCCCAACCTTATTCCATCTCAACCTTATTCCATCCCAACCTTATTCCATCCCAACCTTATTCCATCCCAACCTTGTTCCATCCCAGCCTTATACCATCCCTTATACCATCCCAACCTTATTCCATCCCAACCTTATTCCATCCCAACCTTATACCATCCCAACTTTATTCCATCCAAACCTTATTACATCCCAACCTTATTCCATCCCAACCGTATTCCGTCCCAACCTTATACCATCCCTTATACCATCCCAACCTTATTCCATCCCAACCTTATTGCTTCCCAACCTTATCCATCCCATCCTTATACCATCCCAACTTTATATCGTCCCTTATACCATCCCAACCTTATTCCATCCCAACCTTTTACCATCCCAACCTTATTCCATCTCAATCTTATTCCATTCCAACCTTATACCATCCAAACCTTATACCATCCTAACCATAGTCCATCCCAACCTTATTCCATCCCACCCTTATTCCATCCCACCCTTATTCCATCCCACCCTTATTCCATCCCAACCTTATTCCACCTCAATCTTATTCCATCCCAACCTTATACCATCCCTTATACCATCCCAACATTATTCCATCCCAACCTTGTTCCATCCCAATATTATTCCCTCCCAACCTTATACCATCTTTCATACCATCCCAACATTATTCCATCCTAACCTTATACCATCCCTTGTACCATCTCAACCTTATTCCATCCCAACCTTATTCTATCCGAACCTTATACCATCCCAACCTTATACTGTACCATCCCAACCTTATACCATCCCAACCTTATACCATCCCAACCTTATAGCATCCCAACCTTATACCATCCCAATCTTATTCTATCCCAACCTTATACCATCCCAAACGTATTCCATCCCAACCTTATTCCACCCAAACCTTATGCATCCCACCCTTATTCCATCCCAACCCTACTGTATTATATCCCTTATACAATCCCAACCTTATACCATCCCAACCTTATCCCATCCCAACCTTATACCATCCCAACCTTATTCCATCCCAACCTTATACCATCCCAACCTTATACCATCCCAACCTTATTCCATCCCAACCTTATACCATCCCTACCTTATACCATCCCAACCTTATACCATCCCAAACTCATTCCATCCCAACCTTTTACCATCCCTTATACCATGCCAACCTTATACCATCCCAACCTAATACCTTACCAATCTTATTCTATCCCAACCTTATACCTTCCTAAACTTATTCCATCCCAACCTTATTCCACCCCAACCTTATGCCATCCCAACCTTAGTCCATCCCAACCTTATACCATCTCAACATTACACCATCCCAACCTTATTCCATCCCAACCTTATACCATCCCTACCTTATACCATCCCAACCTTATACCATCCCAACCTTATACCATCCCTACCTTATACCATGTCAACCTTATACCATCCCAACCTTATTCCATCCCAACCTTATACCATCCCTACCTTATACCATTTCAACCTTATACCTTCCCAACCTTATTCCATCCCAACCTTATACCATCCCTACCTTATACCATTTCAACCTTATACCATCCCAACCTTATACTATCCCAACCTTATATCATCCCAATCTTATACCATCCCAACCTTATACCATCCCTTATACCTTCCCAATCTGATACCCTCCCAACCTTATCCCATCCCAACCTTATACCATCCCAATCTTATACCATCCCAAACTTATACCATCCAAACCTATTACCATCCCTTATACCATCCCAACCTTATTCCATGCCAACCTTATACCATACCAACCTTATACCATCACAAACTTATTCCACCCCAACCTTATACCATCCCAACCTTATTCCATCCCAATCATATTCCATCCCCACCTTAAACCATCCCAACCTTATACAATCCCAACCTTATACCATCTCAACCTTTTACCATCACTTATATCATCCCAACCTTATTCCATCTCAACCTTATTCCATCCCAACCTTATTCCATCCCAACCTTATTCCATCCCAACCTTATTCCATCCCAACCTTATTCCATCCCAACCTTATTCCATCCCAACCTTATACCATCCCAACCTTATTCCATCCCAACCTTATTCCATCCCTTAAAGGCTTAATCCATCCCAACCTTATTCCATCCCAACCTTCTTCCATCCCAACCTTCTTCCATCCCAACCTTATACCACCCCTTATATATAGGCTTATACCATCCCAACCATATTCCATCCCAACCTTGTTCCATCCCAGCATTATACCATCCCTTATACCATCCCAACCTTATTCCATCCCAACCTTATACCATCCCAACTTTATTCCATCCCAACCTTATTCCATCCCAACATTATACCATCCCAACCTTGTTCCATCCCCACCTTATTTCATCCCAACCTTATAGCATACAAACCTTATACCATCCTAGCCTTAGTCCATCCCAACCTTATTCCATCCCAACTTTTATCCCTCTCTCATACCATTCCAACCTTATTCCATCCCAATCTTATTCCATCCCAACCTTATATCATCCCAACCTTAATCCATCCCAACCTTATACCATCCCAACCTTATACCATCCCAACCTTATACCATCCCAACCTTAAACCATCCCAACCTTATTCCATCCCAACCTTATACCATCCCAACCTTATACCATCCCAACCTTATTCCATCCTAACCTTATTTCATCCCAACCTCATACCATCCCAACCTTATACCATTCCAACCTTATACCATCCCAACCTTATACCATCCCAACCTTATTCCACCCCAACCTAATGCCATCCCAAACTTATTCCATCCCAACCTTATACTATCCCTTATACCATCCCATCCTTATACCATCCCAACCTTATCCCATCCCAACCTTATACCATCCCATCCTTATTCCATCCCAACCTTATACCATCCCAACCTTTTACCTTCCCAACCATATACCATCCCACCCTTATACTATCCCTTATACCATCCCAACCTTATACCATCCCAAACTTATTCCATACCATCCTTAGTCCATCCCAACCTTATACCATCCCAACATTATACCATCCCAACCTTATTCCATCCCAATCTTATTCCATCCCAACCTTATACCATCCCAACCTTATGCCATCCCAGCCTTATATCATCCCAACCTTATACCATCCCAACCTTATACCATCCCTTATACCTTCCCAATCTGATACCATCCCAACCTTATACCATCCCAACCTTATCCCATCCCAACCTTATCCCATCCCAACCTTATACCATGCATTATACCATCCCAACCTTATAACATCCCAAACTTATACCATCCCAACCTTTTACCATCCCTTATACCATCCCAACCTTATACCATCCCAACCTTATTCCATCCCAATCATATTCCATCCCAACCTTAAAACATCCCAACTTTATACCATTCCAACCTTATACCATCCTAACCTTATACCAACCCAATCTTATACCATCCCAACCTTATACCATCACTTATATCATCCCAAACCTTATTCCATCCCAAACTTATTCCATCCCAACCTTATTCCATCCAAACTTTATACCATCCCTTATAGGCTTATACCATACCAACCTTATACCATCCCAACCTTATTCCATCCCAATCTCATTCCATCCCAACCTTATTCCATCCCAACTTTATACCATCCCTTATAGGCTTATACCATCCCAACCTTATTCCATCCCAACCTTATACCATCGCAACCTTATTACATCCCAATCTCATTCCATCCCAACTTTATTCCATCCCAACCTTATTCCATCCCAACCTCATACCATCCCTTATACCATCCCAACCTTGTTCCATCCCAACCTTATTCCATCCCAACCTTATTCCATCCCAACCTTATTGCATCCCAACCTCATCCATCCCATCCTTATACCATCCCAACCTTATACCATCCTAACCTTATTCCATCCCTAGCTTATACCATCCCAACCTTATTCCATCCCAACCTTATTCCATTCCAACCTTATTTCATCCCAACCTTATTCCATCCCAACCTTATACCATCCCAACCTTATACCATCCAAACCTTATACCATCCTAGCCTTAGTTCATCCCAACCTTATTCCATGCCAACCTTATTCAATCCCAACTTTATTCCATCCCAACCTTATTCCATCCCAACCTTATACCCTCTCATACCTGCCCAACTTTATTCCATCCCAGCCTTATTCCATCCCAATCTTATTCCATCCCAACCTTATTCCATCCCAACCTTATTCCACCTAAATCTTATTCCATCTCAACCTTATACCATCCCTTATACCATCCCAACCTTGTTCCATCCCAACCTTATACCATCTTGCATACCATCCCAACCTTATTCCATCCAAATCTTATTCCATCCCAAACTTATACCATCCCAACCTTATTCCATCCCAACCTTATTCCATCCCAACCTTATACCATCCCAACCTTATTCCATCCCAACCTTATTCCATCCTAACTTTATACCATCCCAACCTTATGCCATCCCTTATACCATCCCAACCTTATTCCTTCCCAACCTTATTCCATCCCAACCTTATACCATCCCAACCTTATTCCATCCCAACCTTATACCATGCCAACCTTATTACATCCCAACTTTATTCCATCCTAACCTTATTCCATCCCAACCTTATACCATCCCAACCTTATTACATCCCAACTTTATTCCATCCCAACCTTATACCATCCCAACCTTATTACATCCCAACTTTATTCCATCCCAACCTTATTCCATCCCAACCTTATTCCATCCCAACCGTATACCATCCCAACTTCATACCATCCCAACCTTATACCATCCCAACCTTATTCCATCCCAACCGTATACCATCCCAACTTCATACCATCCCAACCTTATACCATCCCAACCTTATTCCATCCCAACATTATTCCATCCCAACCTTATACCCGCTCACATACCATCCCAACCTTATTTCATCCCAAAACGTTTTCCATCCTAACCTTATACCATATTTCATACCATCCCAACCTTATTCCATCCCAACCTTATTCCATCTCAATCTTTTTCCATCCCAACCTTATACCATCCTAACCTTATTCCATCCCTACCTAATTCCATCTCAACCTTATTCCATCCCAACCTTATACCATCCCAAAGTTATTTCATCCCAATCTTATTCCATCCCAATCTTATACCATCCCAACCTTATACCATCCCAACCTTATTCCATCACAACCTTATACCATCCCAATCTTATTCCATCCCAACCTTATACCATCCCAACCTTATTCCATTCCATCCTTATTCCATCCCAACCTTATTCCATCCCAACCTTATACCATCCCTTATACCATCCCAACCTTATACCATCCCAACCTTATTCCATCCCAACTTTATACCATCCCAACCTTATTCCATCCCAACCTTCACTACATATTGCCTCCTCTTTCTATCCAAGGTTTGTTTTATGTAGCCATCAATTTTTATTTTTATATTTTTGTCTATTCCTCTGTGAGCAATCTTGGTTGGCCGAGGAACTAATTGGACAAATCCTGGATATTTCCATAGCAACGGTGAGACTGTGTCGTACAGGAATTATTATTTTATTATGACAAACTAGCAAGGCAGTATATAGTAACGGAGATATAGATAATAAAAGGTAGATAGATAGATTGATACTAGATAGATATATAGATATATAGGTACCAGATAGATATATAGATAGATAGATACACAAAGCGGTAAAGCGGGATTCCCATGTATTTATATATTTATAAGTTACCTCATCTTTTCTGGGTGTTATAGAAATTGTAGACCTCCCCTTAATCAACGTGTGTTATAAAATTATGCTTGTGCAAATGTTTTGTGACGGCTCTCTCTCTCTCTCTCTGTAGAAAGCATTCCCCAGCAGGAAAAGTGAAAACCCTCACCAGCAGTTGATTTCAAACTTCCAAAAAAATGTCCCACAAAAGAAGGATTTCGAACCTCTGAGAACAAGAATACCTTTCAACAAATGGCAGAGTTCCCCAGTAGATTGAGAGATGTCTTGCAACTCCCTCTAGACTCTATACCTCAGTTGCTAATTTTTGAACCACTGGATAGTGGTTTTTCTACCTCAGGTGAGGATTCACCAAACATAGGGAATTGCAACACCTCTAATAGTGTACAGGGATATAGTGTGCAAGAAAATGCACTACTCCCAGAGACCAATTTATCTTTGGGAAACAGGGTAAACTAGGGGGTTCGAGGAAAAACCTGAATCCCCTTAAGGTAGTATTATTTAATGCCAGGTCAATTAGAAATAAATTCTCCGTATTTCGAGCACTGTTGTCCACAGAATGCTTCGATGTAGTGGCTATCACTGAATCCTGGATTCACAGTGATACCAGAGATTATTTGGGGAAATTTTAAATACCTGGATATAGAATGTTCCACAAAGACCGAACCATGCAAAAAGGGGTCGGAATTATTTTGTACATCGGAGATTTTCTAAACTCAATTGACTGCAAGATCAGATCAGAGCATGAACTGCTTGGAATAGACCTCAATCTAGGTAACTCTATCTATAGGATTGCTCTGGTGTACAGGCCTCCACATCAAAATATTGAAAAGGATGAACTTCTGTACACAAGACTGAGTACTGTTATCGAGGCTAAAACCAGTGTGATATTAGGTGACTTTAATTGCCTAGTAAACTGGGAAGCAAGAACTGCAGATGCTGAAGGTAGGCGTCATGTGGACTTTATTAACGATTACTATTTTACCCAGTGGGTGAATGAGCCAACTAGAGGGAACAATATACTAGATCGTGTGTTCACCACTGAAGATGAAAGTGTGACCAGCCTATCTGTTGGGGAATCACTTGGAGGTAGTGACCACAATTTAATTAGGTTCTCTCTTCGCACCTTTAGCAGCACACCCACCAGTCCTCAGAGTGCAAAACTAGATTTCCTTTGTGCAAATTTTAAAGGCCCTCAGTGAAGCTTCTCCCAGATCAGACTTGAGGGTGAGAATTGGTGCTCATTCAAAGAGCAGATTTTGGATCGACAAGATGTTCCTACTAAACTTACCAAATCAGGCTGAACCCAACCAAAATGGTTCACAAGTGACATAGCTTCAGCAATGAGAAAGAGAAAGGTTGCATGCAGATTGGCCAAAAGAAGTCAAGACCAAAGATATATAGATTCCTTCAAAAATATGTGTAGCAGAGTGAAATGTCTTATAAAGGAAGCAAAGCGGAATGAAGAACTAAGGGTTGCAGCTCTCTGCAAAGAGATCCCTGACTCCTAAAGCTATGTGAACACCAGGAAGCCATTCAAAAGTACCATTGGACCTCTAAAGGACCCAACAGGCCAACTTCAAACTTCTGACACTGATATAGCTAAGTCCCTAAACGACTATTTTGCCTCGGTATTCACAAGGGTAAATACCAGTGACATGCCAAGTCCAGGACTAGTGCATGAAGGTGAAGTTCTTAGCAGAATTAGTTGTACCCCAGAGGAGGTAGAAAAAAGAATAGATAAGTTAAATAGGTTCAAGTCATTCGGCCCAGATTGCTTTCTTCCCAGAGTTGTACGAGAAGTGCGAGATGAAATCGCACCTTTCTTAGCAGACATCTTCAATAAATCACTAGAAAATGGAGAAGTCCCTGAAGACTGGAAACTGGCCAATGTGAGCCCAATCTTTAAGAAAGGGGATCACGAGCGTCCCAAGAACTATCGGCCAATTAGCTTGACTTCTATCATAGTAAACCTCTTAGAAGGGATACTAGTAGACAAGATAGTTGACTACCTAGAAATTCACAATTTAATTACAGATTCCCAACATGGATTCAGGCGACACAGATCATGTCTTACCGATTTGCTGGAATATTTCCATGAAATGCTGAGTGAGTATGACAAAAGTAGAGCCAGAGACATCCTTTACTTGGATTTTCAAAAAGCTTTTGACAAAGTGCCTAATCGCAGGCTAATGTCGAAACTGAGTGCACTACGTATTAATACAGAAGTCACAAATTGGATAGAAAGTTGGCTAACAGGTAGACAACAACGAGTGGTAATCAATGGTGTTTCTTCTGAGTGGACTCCTGTTACTTCTGGAGTTCCACAGTCCACAGGGATCTGTCCTTGGCCCACTACTATTTATCATATAATTATGTCAATGACATCGATATTGGTCTGTTGAGTGTGATCTCCAAGTTTTCAGATGACTTAAAGCTTGGAATTAATGTGAAAGACACCCAAAGGGGTTGAAAAGCTCAGGACGGACCTCAACAGACTGGGTGAATGGTCGGAGACATGGCAGATGCCTCTAAACTTGGAAAAGTGCAAAGTGATGGATATCGGCCAAGCAAACACCAATTCAGGTTATTCACTATTGGGAATACCTCTGGAAGCGACTGACTTGGAAAAGGATTTTGGTGTTCTGATTAGCAGTGACCAAACCAAAAGTTTTCCAAACAGTGCATTAAAGTAGAGAAGAAGGCTCAGAAATGATTGGGCTATATTAAGAGGCAAGTATAGAAAGAAGGAAATAGTCCTCACACTTTACAATGCTCTGATACGGCCTCTCCTGGAATATGCTGTTCAATTCTGGTCTCCAGCACTCAGGAAAGATATAGTGCGACTGGATAGAGTACAAGCTAGGGCTACATAACTTATTCCATCGCTTAGAAGAATGAGCTATGAGGACAGTTTGAGAGCTCTTGATCTCTTCCCGTTGGAGATACGCAGAGTACGAGGTAAGCTCATTGAAGTATTCAAAATACTTAATGGGTTTGACAATGTGGATTATAGCAAAATGTTTAGCCTCAATATGAATACAACACGCAACCATGGCTGGAAATTAGAATTGAACAGGTTCAGCACTAGTATTTGTGGAAACTTTTTCACATAATATAAAATCTGTTCTACCAGGAACAAACTTCCCTCCGAAGTTGTAAATAGTTCTACAGTAGAGCAGTTCAAGAAGAGAGTAGATAGTATTTTGCACACTTAAAGAGTGTAGTGCATTAAACAGTCTCTCTCCTTCTAGTTCGAGTGTCTCCTCGGAATGGACCGCAAGGTCTCTAAGATACTAACTATTCCTTGTAACTCCTTGTACCTCTCTATATCGCTCTCGCTCTCTCTCTCTCTCTCTATCTATATCTCTCTCTCTCTCTCTCTCTCTCTCTCTCTCTCTCTCTCTCTCTCACACACACTGTTTAAAAGCTGCATAATATCGTCTAAATATAGCTAGAATATAATATAACACACGTCGCTGGTACTCAAAGGGTTAATGTGGATGAGAATTTACAGTATATAATTATATCAACAGTATATAAAGGACCCTATGTATCAGTACCTACCCACTTTGTTATGTAATCTATCTGTACATAATTTGTTATGTATGTGTGTATCTGCCAGTGTGTGTATTTGCGTTTGTGTGTATATCAATATGTGTGCTTACAATCCCGTATGTTAATCCGTGTGCGTCCAGGTGAATTTGCAAGGGAGTGTGTGTGTGTATGTCTGTGTGTGTGTGTGTATGTACACCTGGACATTTCACTATGAGCCTGTATGTTCATGAACTGCAAGGTAAAAATACCTAACTATTTGACGGAGTACAAAGGAAATCAAGCAAAAACAGGTCCAGTGACTCCTCTAGGCTGCTTGTCCTCCAAAACACTGAGGATCAAGTGTCCAAACAGTGGTTTATATTGGGTAAGGGAAAACTGGAAAGGGAACTACTGCCCTGGAACTAATTTCCGTGGCAGGATTAGGAAGATAGTAGGGGACAGATGGGTTAGTAACATAACACAGTTATAAGTGATGTTTCGTATATCTAGGAAACAGAGAGTAACGTCTTAGTAATATATATACACAATAATCCTTGATGAATCTGAGGGGGGATTAAAATAAAGTTATTAATTTACAAACGCAGTCAGTTGCGGGTTTGATGCAAGATATTTGTCTAGGCGAAGTTTAAGAGAATCAGCGGTGCTGCAGTCTACAACGTCTCGGGGAAGCCCATTCCACAATTTGACAACTCGATTGAAGAAAAAATTCTTAGATTCGTGTGAGTTAAAAGATTTACCAATAATTTTGCAACCGTTTCCCCGCGTGTAATTAGATTGGTCGATAGTGAAGTACTTACTACAGTTCATATTGTCGATGCCTTTGATGATTTTGAACACTTGAATAAAGTCGCCTCTTAATCTGTGCTGGGTTAACCCTGTCTGTACTGGCGACGAGTTTTTTATTTTATTCTAGCTAAGTATATTTTGTGCAGTTTAAGAAGGATCTGTAAGTAGTAAAAATGGTTATGGGTGATAGTTCAAAGGCTGTTGATTGCTGGAGGCCGTTTTTAAGCTGAATTACACCCTCTAATAGTAGCCGGAGTAAAGTTAAAAAGACGTAGTCGGTAAAGAAGGGGTTAAAGGAAATATATTTGATTCTCTAAGACGCTCCTCGTATAGTTTGTTCCTTAGGCTAGGTATCATTTTGGTAACTCTACGTTGAACTCGTTCTAGCTTGTCTATATCTTTTTGGTAATAAGGGCACCAGGATTGAACACAGTATTCCAGAAGAGGGCGGACTAAGGAATTGAAATGAGTTAGGATAACTTCTTTGGATTTATGCTCAAATGACCTGCCTATAAAGCCAATTATTTTGCTTGCCTTCTTAGCAACTTCTGAACATTGTTGACTCGGTTTTAGGTTACTCGATATTGTTACTCCCAGATCGGTTTCTCTGTCTACACTCTTAAGCTGAGTGCCATTCATCGAATAGTTTGCTTTCTCATTTCGGTATCCGATATGTAGTACTTTACAATTATCTGCATTGAAACTCATTTGCCAAATTTGGGCCCAAACATGACAACTTATCTAGATTGTGTTGCATATCGTCAACTTGTTCTTTTGAGAGTATGCTATTTGCAATTTTTGTATCGTCAGCAAACTTTGAGATTGTACAGGTGAGACCCTCATCTATGTCGTTGATGTAAATTAGAAAGAGAATTGGTCCTAGTACCGATCCCTGGGGTTACATTGGTCCATTTAGATGCCTTACCATTTATGACTACGCTATGCTTTTTTTCTTTTCTATCCAATTCAACACACTGTCTTGTATTCCATGCGCTTTTAATTTTAGCAGTAAACGTTTGTGGGAAACTTTGTCAAAGGCTTTTTTTAAATCAAGGTATATAATATCTACAGCTTTACTCTCATCATAGAGGATGAGGATATCGTGGAAGAAGTCGTTACTGTTAATTAGAAAGCTCCAGTCAGTTTCTTTAAACATTGCTCTAAGTTTACGAAAGTTTGCTTTCTTGAAATTAGGGACTTTCTCGATGCTGCTATTTGGTTCGTTACTAGTAAACTTTAAACTGAAAGTTATCGTACGATGGTCGCTGTTACTGAATTCATCAACGACATTCAAATTCTCTATCAATTCTTCTTTTGTTGAAAGTACAAGGTCAAGGACGTTATTTCCACGGGTTGGAGATCTAGCAAATTGATATAGTGAACTCTCTTGCAAGTTTGCATACAGGTCTTGTCCAGAGTGTTAAGTAATACTACCTCACTTGGTCACAGGTAAATTAAAGTCACCAAAAATTACGGTATCTTGCGAGTTACTTCTGCAATTTGTTCATAAATTTCTCGGTCAGTTTGCACTGATTGAGCTGGAGGTCTGTATATTAATGCAAGTATTATTTGTGTACCTTTATTATTCTTTATTAGCACAAAGGATATGTCGACATTCACAATTTGAGGTTTTGACAAGAGGGTCAGGTTAAGGACTTTCTTTGATAAAAAGTCAAACGCCACCTCCATTTTTATTTATTCTGCTTCTCTGACACATTACATAACCGGGAAGTGAATACTCTGCTAAAAGTCTCTGTCTTCTGTATTGAGCCAATATTCTTCTATGCCAATAACATCGTAATTTTCTGTAAACACTAGTTCCTCTAAATCTGAAAATTTATTGTGTATGCTACGAGCATTTGCATAAAAAAAACTTTAAGGTTTTGGATTCAGAATTCAAGGAACGCTCTTTATCAAATTCTTGGTTCTGGTCGGATCTACATTTATGTACAGTACCTGTCTGTCCTCGGAGAGAGAGAGGGGGAGTTATTTGGTGTGTGTGTGTGTGTGCGCGTTTTTATGTATGTGTGTTTGAGAAAATAAGTTATTGAATGTGTGTGTGAGAGTGAGTGAGTGAGTGTGTGTGTGTGTGTCCCTTCTCCTACATAAAAAACACTCCCTTATCCGTATAGGTGACTTTTATCCGACATTCTTGACTCGTACACCTCCCTAGTGGCTAAACTCATCTTTTATGGTGCCACCCCCCCCCCCCCCCCCCCACCCCCCCCCCCCCCCCCCCCCCCCCCCCCCACCCCCCACCCCCCCCCCCCCCCCTCCCCCCCCCACGATCATTCACAGATGTATGACTGTATTTAATATTATTGTGATATGTCTCTCTCTCTCTCTCTCTCTTTCTCTATCTATCTATCTATCTATCTATCTATATCTATCTATCTATCTATTTAGCTATATCTATATATCTATCTATCTATCTATCTATCTATCTATTTCGCTGTTCCATAAGGCCAGCAGGAAGTGAGCAGAGTTTGTTGACGACGCGATACTTGGAACTTTGGCTTCTGTGTGTGGACGGTTTTGGGGCTGCCTCGTTGTCTTGCTCTTCCTCTATTTTGGGGTATCGTTGTTTTGTATCGTTTTATATTTGTTTTTATTTGTAGTATTATGTATATTGTGACTGCTATAGAAATCCTAACCTTATACGCACCCAGGTAGCCAGATAGATGGACTCTTGACCTCAGAATAGAACAGTATATAGTCAAACAAATTGGCACATGTAACTCGCAATAGTTTTTAAATATAAGAGCAAATGTGGTTCAAAACACACACGCACATACACGCACGCACGCACACGCACACTCAGACGTCAAAACAGTGATTTTCTAATAAAGAAGACAACCGCAACTTACAACACATCACAAACACCCCACACACCCCACACATCATCCTGGGTGGTGACTTCAACGCCAAGACGTCGGCCTGGTTTGTCGACAACCCCGACACAGACAGAGGGCTGGTACTACAAAACCAAACCGATAACCTCATCATCCTTAACGACATCCATCAACATACCCATATTCCTCACCAAGCCCTCTATAACCCATCATCTCCAGACATCACCTTTTGCTCCCCAGAACTCGCCCCCACAACATCCTGGAGGATGGTCAAAACCTTAGGCTCTGACCACCTCCCAATCATTATCACCACCAAAACCAGACTCACCCCAGCTAGCCACAAACACACATACACCAATTATAAAAGAGCTAACTGGGAAGCATTCACAAATGAGACAGAACAACACTTCACAACTCTAAACAGTACACCCATCACTAACATCAACAATGCTGTACACATACTCAATAAAACTATCCAAAACGCTGACAAGAAACACATTCCAAGAGGTAACAGGAAAAGACACAACCCCAACTTCACACCAGAAATTCAAAACCTCATCAGACAACGCGACATACTGAAACACTCCCCAGCACCCCACACACAAGACATCACACAACAAATTCAAGCACTCAACACCCAAACTAACAACAAAATACAAGAACAACAAAAACTAAATTGGAATAACTTCCTACAAACACTTGATCACAAAACAAACCCCAAAAAACTCTACAAAACACTAAACAGCATCACACTTTCCAACAGCAACACAACACAATCACATGCTGCAATCACAACAACAGACTCTACTCCTTCATGTAAACAACAAGCAAACACTCTCATCAATCACTTTTCACATGTCAGCCACCTAAAACCTCACAAAGACGACCGACGTGTCATCCGACGTAAGAGACAATTCCCCACAGACCCTGACTATACACCCTTCACCAATCACCAGACAAAGCATATCATCAACAATCTCAAGCACTCACCCGCCTGTGGCCTAGACAACATAAGCAACATACACCTCAGACACCTGGGACCACAAGGCATACAAGCACTCACTAACATATCAAACTACAGCTATTCACACAACACAATACCAGACATTTGGAAGCATGGTATCATCATCACATTCCCCAAACCCAACAAAGACCCCACGCTACCCTCCTCGCACCGCCCCATCACACTTCTTTGCTCCCCCTCCAAAGTCATGGAACGCCTAGTATTACAACTAATTACACCTGACCTACCCCTAGCTCCAACACAACATGGCTTTAGGCCACTGCACTCCACAAACACTCTTCTCACAGACCTTACACAAAGAGCTTTCGACGGCATCAACTCAGCTAGACCACCACACAGATCACTATTAGCCACACTCGACATTAGTAAAGCCTTCGATGCCATCCCCCGCCACAACCTAACAAACAAAATCTACAACACAAACATGCACAACAACACAAAAAGGTGGCTGGCCAACTTCCTAGCAGGCAGATGTGCACACGTATATTTTGCCGGTCAGTCATCTAAAATCAGAAACTTTCCAAACGGAGTCCCACAAGGATCCGTCCTATCGCCCGCACTCTTCAATCTGTACATGCACGATATAACTACACCCAATACGCCCCAAATAAACTTAGCCTCCTATGCAGATGACATAACACTCACATGCACACACCATGACCCAAAAAGAGCAACAGATCTCCTTCAACCCTATCTCAACACACTACATGGTTGGTGCACTACAAACAGACTTAATCTAGCCCCAGCCAAATCCACCGCAACCCTGCTCACAAGTTGGACAGGAGAACACGAATATATCCCTCAACTCACCATAAACAACACACCCCTAACACATATACACACACCCAAAATCCTAGGAGTAACATATGATACTCATATGACATTCAAACAGCACACCACAAACATTAAAAAGAAACTGACACCCAGACTTAACGCCCTGAGGTCACTTGCTCACACACAATTTGGACACAACAAAGAAACTACCACCACAGTATATAAACAATACATAAGATCAGTGATGGAATACGCAAGCCCAGCCTGGGCTTCTAACCTAGCTGAAACACATCATAAGACCTTACAGACTATTCAAAACAAAGCCCTGAAGATCATTACAGGCTGCACAGCTACTTCACCCACAGATCACCTACATCAAGAAACCAAAATCCTCAAAGTCAAAGACCATCTGGACATGAGAGGCACTCAATTCCTGGCAGCAGCCTCCACGAACCAAGACCACCCACTAAACTACATGGCAACACACCCACAGACACCAAGAAATATCAAAACAACACCCAGCACACGGTATCACACACAATTATTGTCCTCTCTCCCTCCCTGCCCACCCCAAACCAACTTCCAGAAGCACATCCATACTCATATCTCTCACCGATCCATCCACTCACTCACAGACAACACGCAGCTGCATGCACGACCTCCCGAAATCCATCCTTCCGAATCCTCCCTTCCTCGCGAGGACAGAGTCCACCTGGCCAGGCTGTGATGCGGACACCATCCAGCTCTCCTGAGCTATCAGAAGAGACTGGATGACTCCGTTGTCGACGCCTGCCCGGGATGTAACACAGCACCCCATACCATTAAACACATCATAGAAGACTGCATTTCACACAACCACTTACGACAACAACACAATCTACACTCAATGAGAGCTCTGTGGGAAAGCCCGATCGTGGCCATGGCCTTTCTCAGGGACTCGGGGCTGTTCGGCCAGGCAGCTTAGGGAACAACAACAACAACAACCGCAGAAAGAAAGAACCAATAATAATAGAACATACCAACACAGACGGTTTGGTTATCGTTGCTTCCTGGTTTGGGTTACTGTGGTCTTAATTACGTATTTTTTTATTTTCATTATTTTTTTATTTATTTTTTGTATTTAGTTTCCTCCCTAGACCTCCATCGAGCTTAAAAATATACCCGCCCAAGACCCCCCTTCATGATATAATTTTTAAAAAATCGATAAAAAAATTCCCGGCCAAAGGCCAGTTCCTCTTAATATACAGGCTCGCTATCGCTCGCCAGGAAGAAATCGCCACCTACTTTAAGTGACACGAAAAGTCTTAATATGGATAAATGGGGCGAAAGTTCTTAAAATCGCCAAAATAATGAGCCGAACATCTAAAAAACTGAAAACTAGCGGTGCTAAACATGAGCAAAAAGGGGGACCCGAAAAACGAGCCACCTCCCCTTAAGGTTGCTTCTACTATGCATTTCAGGGACCGTGAGGCATCGTTTTCCGCAAATATCATTCAAACTAATGAATTGATCGGAATGCTACTTTGACACAGTGTACAAGACACCTTCCGCTAATTTGTGGTAATATAGGGAATTGGCAAATGGTGTTAGTAAAGGCGTTTACTCTTGACGTTTAAAGGCAAAGTCGCAGGAGTCGCCATGACTAGTATACACATTCGAACGTCCGATACCCCCATCCCGTCCCTCTCCCTCCCTCCCTCCCTCTCCCCCACTCTTTCTCTCATCATTCCCCCCAATATCTGTAAGTAACACCGGTACAACATACAATAAAATACTTTTACCATTATATTAATCAATAGTAGCAGATAATTGCAAAGTGAATAATGAAAAGGATATAGCGTGGTATCATGGTATGACCTAACGACCATAACAATGGTTAACTCATTCCAACGTGGCGTGTCAGGTGCACCCGTCACTGCCATAAGAAGGGATTGTCTGTCGGCTGCACCACCTGTACCATACTTACTGACTGCATCAGTGAAGGACACGGATGCCCCATCGCTGTCATGGCCTCCATGTTACTTTGTCCGCGTCGTTGCAGAAATGTATTTGCAATCCGACTCCTAACCACATACAGAATGGAGAAAGCTGACAATAGATTAAGGATTAATCTCAATAGGTAAGTGAATCTTCAAGTTTCTAAATACATAAACACACACTCACATGCACAAAACACACACATATCGGTCAATCAATCAAATCAATGCATCTATCTCGCTATTAATGTAAGCATTGTTCTTAACATCAAATCACACCTACCGAAATTAATGAAAGTATGCCACTCTCCCGGGATTCGAACCTTGGGCGGTACATACAGAACGTAATCCCCATATCCATTCCGCCAGCAAGACAGTTCGAATTATCTATTACTCTGACTCTATCTCCCCCGTAATATATATACCCGGTATATATATACATATTATCTATTACTCTGACTCTATCTCCCCCGTAATATATATACCCGGTATATATATACATATTATCTATTACTCTGACTCTATCTCCCCCGTAATATATATACCCGGTATATATATACATATTATCTATTACTCTGACTCTATCTCCCCCGTAATATATATACGGTATATATACATATTATCTATTACTCTGACTCTATCTCCCCCGTAATATATATACCCGGTATATATATACATATTATCTATTACTCTGACTCTATCTCCCCCGTAATATATATACCCGGTATATATATATATACATATTTTTATTTGTTTACTAGTTTTTTCCTCCCCTGATCATATACCATTATTTGTAGAGTACTTCAATCGCCAGCATGCTAATATAGAGTTTACTAGTGAAACTGAACAAAATATGAAGATCCCTTTTATATATATATATATATATATATATATATATATATATATATATATATATATATATATATATAACAGTGTCTCACCAGTATCCATTCAATAATTGCTACACTCGTGTTAGTAATGAGGTCATTTTCTATGCAATATATATATATATATATATATATATATATATATATATATATATATATATATATATATAGATATATATATATAGTGTATATATAATTATATACATATATATTTATATATATATATATATATATATATATATGTATATGAACAAACAAAAACCAGTATTGTGGTATTCTTTAATATTTGACGAATGCATTACAGACTATATTATTGTTTTACTGCATGCTTCCGTAGGTATTCTACAGCTGTAGTTTCTCCCACACAGACCTTATGATCGCGTTGCAGACGTCATGGGAATGACGGCGAAAGCAGTGTGTGCACTTGTACGCCGCAACCCGGGTTCTGGCCGTGGTACACTAACAACACCACCTGGGACAGACACTCCCCCCGCAACACCACCTGGCACCCCGACACCCACCGACACACCACGTGTCTTTGACAATTTTGCCATTGGTGCCATACGCCGCTATGTACATGATGAATTTGCTAAGAAACATACCTTCACCATTAGCACGTTGACAGACGACTTACGGAAAAAGGACATCATCCCTAGTGAAACCTCAGACACAGCGGTGTGGCGATTACTACACAACATCGGGTTCCGCTATAAGACCTCACAAAGGAAAATGTATGTAAGGAAGGAGTCAATTGATATTGTGTGCTGGCGCATTGGCACTCTCAGAGCACTCAGGGAATATCGGAAGGAGGGGAAACGAGTGGTATACGTTGATGAAACATGGTTCACCACGTGGATGCATCCCAGCAAGGAGTGGGTGGACACCTCACAGCCTGCGACCAGTGCCACCTACAGTCGTCAGGTCCCGCCTGGAGCGCTTTGTGGTTGTTGCTGCGGGCACTGAAGACGGTTTCGTCGATAATGCATTCTTGTGGTTCATAGCAAAAAACAAAAGTGGTGACTACCACGGCGAAGTGAACAGTAACCTCTTCAGCCGCTGGCTGACGTCGCAGCTCCTTCCAGCATTGCCTGAGCCATCAGTGCTGGTGCTTGACAATGCACCATACCACAACCAGCTGTCTGAGGAAAGTCGCTGCCCTACCACCTCCACCATCAAAGCAGAGATAGTGAAATGGTTGACGTGCCGCCAGATACCATTCCCACCACACGCCACGCGCCCTGAGTTGCTGCAGATCTGTAAGCAGAACCGGCCACAACCACTATACCAGATTGACAACGTCATCCATGCATGGGGTCATGAGGTCATCCGGCTGCCACCTGCTCATCCTGAGCTCAACGCCATTGAGCAGGTCTGGGGTTCCATGAAAAGACATGTGCGTTCCTCACTGCAGCGGTTCACTCGGGCAGATCTGCAGGCCAGGATAGAGGAAGCCAAGCTTAGCGTAACAAGGAGGTGTGGGAAGGTGCAGTGAGACGGTCCAGAGCCTTCGAGGATGAGTACTGGTGCACGGATAACATCCACAAACGTGTAGATCCCGTAATAATCAACATCGAGAGTGATTCCGACGATGATTTGTTCCTTGATACTGACGAAGACTGAATAAAATGTCTGTGATATGCTCAATTGTTTGTATCACCTTTTCCACCTATTATTATACTTAATATGTGTTAGAGAGAGAGAGAGAGATCATTCTCTTACCACCCTATTATGTAGTGTTGATTATATACTGGTTTGTAAGTTAAACTGTGTGATTGAATATTGGAAGCCTTATCTTACCTGCTCGTAGTAAACACGTCGATACGGGGTAAAGGAATTAAGAGATCGTGATAGTGGGTACTTTATATTGGGTGAATAGGGTGACGGTCATACGCTCTTTAGCTCCCGTTTATATAACTTCATGACATACAATAACAATGATTAAATGAACACAGATTCTACAAACACCAATATATTTATGACATCCGATATTATTTATTATAACATAATAGAGTGGACAGGGGGGGGCGGCGCGACGGGGAGGCCGTGAATGTGGGTTGAGGGGGGAAGTGAGGAGGGGGAAGGGAGAGGGAGGGAGGTAAGGAGGAACGGGATGGTGGATATTGGACGTTCGTATGCATAGGTTGGCAATGCTCGGCAACGCCATGTGTGTCAAGAGTAAACGCCTTCACTAACACCATTTGCCAATTCCCTATATTACCACAAATTAGCGGAAGATGTCTTGTACACTGTGTCAAAGTAGCATTCCGATCAATTCATTAGTTTGAAAGATATTTGCGAAAAACGATGCCTCACGGTCCCTGAAATGCATAGTAGTATTGTTCGCCTGTTGGTTTATCATCTGGTAGGACACTTTCTATTAACCCCTCGGACTCTGGACTTTTGGTGGTGGCTGTAGCCTACAGCTCTCAGCGTATATAAAGTTACACTAATTCGAATCTTTGAACCTTTAAGGGGGAGGTAGTCGCTTTTTCTGGACCCCCTTCTCCCTCGTCTTTAGCATATTAGTTTTGACATTTTAAGACGTTTGTTTAATTATTTTGTCAATTTTGATACCTTTCGCCCTATTTCTTTGTCAATATTAAGACCTTTTGTGCCATTTTGGTGTCGATTTTTTTTCCTGGCAAGCGACAGCGAGCCTGTAGTTTTAGAAAGAATCGGCCTTCGGCCGGGATATTTTTCTACCGAAAAATGTACAAATATATCTTGAAAGGGGGTCTAGGGGGTGTTATTTTAAGATAGATGGAGGTCTAGCGAGGAAACTCAAAAATACATTAACCCTTTCACGCAGTTTGGACTCGATCGCGTATATCATTAATATATACAGTAAATACATAGATAAATAGAACAAGCATTACCCCCTTAAAGCCAAGTTCTGAAACATTTGTCATTTAATAGAGCATTGCATTGTTTCGTTTACGTTCGAAACTGATTGAAATGGGTGCAACGCCCTTTATACATATTAATGTTCGGGTGGAAGGGACTCGTTAGCCTTGGTCGGCAACCCATCTAGGGGTGACAACCTTATAAAAATCCGGGTGGATGGGACTCGTCAGCCTCGGTCGGCAACCTGTCTAGGGGAGTAAACCTGAGTGTAAGGTATGTTAGTGGATGGACTAGCCGAACACAACTGTAGAAAAATAGTGCTAACAAGATACATAGAGGGCCTCGGAGTCGGACGGTTCCTAAATTGAGTGGTCAATCCTGTAAGTCCTTCAGTAAACTGGCTCGGATTGTCCCTCTTACAGGGAATAGGTCCGCTTGGGGGCCTTCTGTGTATGGCCACCCTCATTAAGGGGAGTAAGGCGTCCGGCAATAGATAGATAGAATGTTGTTGTTGTTGTTGTTCCCTAAGCTGCCTGGCCGAACAGCCCCGAGTCCCTGAGAAAGGCCATGGCCACGATCGGGCTTTCCCACAGAGCTCTCATTGAGTGTAGATTGTGTTGTTGGCGTAAGTGGTTGTGTGAAATGCAGTCTTTTATGATGTGTTTAATAGTATGGGGTGCTGTGTTACATCCCGGGCAGGCGTCGACAACGAAGTCATCCAGTCTCTTCTGATAGCTCAGGAGAGCTGGATGGTGTCCGCATCTCAGCCTGGCCAGGTGGACTCTGTCCTCGCGAGGAAGGGAGGATTCGGAAGGATGGATTTCGGGAGGTCGTGCATGCAGCTGCGTGTTGTCTGTGAGTGAGTGGATGGATCGGTGAGAGATATGAGTATGGATGTGCTTTTGGAAGTTGGTTCGGGGTGGGCAGGGAGGGAGAGAGGACAATAATTGTGTGTGATACCGTTTGCTGGGTGTTGTTTTGATATTTCTTGGTGTCTGTGGGTGTGTTGCCATGTAGTTTAGTTGGTGGTCTTGGTTCGTGGAGGCTGCTGCCAGGAATTGAGTGCCTCTCATGTCCAGATGGTCTTTGACTTTAAGGATTTTGGTTTCTTGATGTAGGTGATCTGTGGGTGAAGTAGCTGTGCAGCCTGTAATAATCTTCAGGGCTTTGTTTTGAATAGTCTGTAAGGTCTTATGATGTGTTTCAGCTAGAATAGAAGCCCAGGCTGGGCTTGCGTATTCCATCACTGATCTTATGTATTGTTTATATACTGTGGTGGTAGTTTCTTTGTTGTGTCCAAATTTTGTGTGAGCAAGTGACCTGAGGGCGTTAAGTCTGGGTGTCAGTTTCTTTTTAATGTTTGTGGTGTGCTGTTTGAATGTCATATGAGTATCATATGTTACTCCTAGGATTTTGGGTGTGTGTGTATGTGTTAGGGGTGTGTTGTTTATGGTGAGTTGAGGGATGTATTCGTGTTCTCCTGTCCAACTTGTGAGCAGGGTTGCGGTGGATTTGGCTGGGGCTAGATTAAGTCTGTTTGTAGTGCACCAGCCATGTAGTGTGTTGAGATAGGGTTGAAGGAGATCTGTTGCTCTTTTTGGGTCATGGTGTGTGCATGTGAGTGTTTTGTCATCTGCATAGGAGGCTAAGTTTATTTGGGGCGTATTGGGTGTAGTTATATCGTGCATGTACAGATTGAAGAGTGCGGGCGATAGGACGGATCCTTGTGGGACTCCGTTTGGAAAGTTTCTGATTTTAGATGACTGACCGGCAAAAGATACGTGTGCACATCTGCCTGCTAGGAAGTTGGCCAGCCACCTTTTTGTGTTGTTGTGCATGTTTGTCTTGTAGATTTTGTTTGTTAGGTTGTGGCGGGGGATGGCATCGAAGGCTTTACTAATGTCGAGTGTGGCTAATAATGATCTGTGTGGTGGTCTAGCTGAGTTGATGCCGTCGAAAGCTCTTTGTGTAAGGTCTGTGAGAAGAGTGTTTGTGGAGTGCAGTGGCCTAAAGCCATGTTGTGTTGGAGCTAGGGGTAGGTCAGGTGTAATTAGTTGTAATACTAGGCATTCCATGACTTTGGAGGGGGAGCAAAGGAGTGTGATGGGGCGGTGCGAGGAGGGTAGCGGGGGGTCTTTGTTGGGTTTGGGGAATGTGATGATGATACCATGCTTCCAAATGTCTGGTATTGTGTTGTGTGAATAGCTGTAGTTTGATATGTTAGTGAGTGCTTGTATGCCTTGTGGTCCCAGGTGTCTGAGGTGTATGTTGCTTATGTTGTCTAGGCCACAGGCGGGTGAGTGCTTGAGATTGTTGATGATATGCTTTGTCTGGTGATTGGTGAAGGGTGTATAGTCAGGATCTGTGGGGAATTGTCTCTTATGTCGGATGACACGTCGGTCGTCTTTGTGAGGTTTTAGGTGGCTGACATGTGAACAGTGATTGATGAGAGTGTTTGCTTGTTGTTTACATGAAGGAGTAGAGTCTGTTGTTGTGATTGCAGCATGTGATTGTGTTGTGTTGCTGTTGGAATGTGTGATGCTGTTTAGTGTTTTGTAGAGTTTTTGGGGGTTTGTTTTGTGATCAAGTGTTTGTAGGAAGTTATTCCAATTTAGTTTTTGATGTTCTTGTATTTTGTTGTTAGTTTGGGTGTTGAGTGCTTGAATTTGTTCTGTGATGTCTTGTGTGTGGGGTGCTGGGGAGTGTTTCAGTATGTCGCGTTGTCTGATGAGGTTTTGAATTTCTGGTGTGAAGTTGGGGTTGTGTCTTTTTCTGTTACCTCTTGGAATGTGTTTCTTGTCAGCGTTTTGGATAGTTTTATTGAGTATGTGTACAGCATTGTTGATGTTAGTGATGTGTGTATATATACTGTGTGTATATATACTGTTTACAGTTGTGAAGTGTTGTTCTGTCTCATTTGTGAATGCTTCCCAGTTAGCTCTATTATAATTGGTGTATGTGTGTTTGTGGCTAGCTGGGGTGAGTTTGGTTTTGGTGGTGATAATGATCGGGAGGTGGTCAGAGCCTAAGTTTCTGACCACCCTCCAGGATGTTGTGGGGGCGAGTTCTGGGGAGCAAAAGGTGATGTCTGGAGATGATGGGTTATAGAGGGCTTGGTGAGGAATATGGGTATGTTGATGGATGTCATTAAGGATGATGAGGTTATCGGTTTGGTTTTGTAGTACCAGCCCTCTGCCTGTGTCGGGGTTGTCGACAAACCAGGCCGACGTCTTGGCGTTGAAGTCACCACCCAGGATGATGTGTGGGGTGTGTGGGGTGTTTGTGATGTGTTGTAAGTGTGGTCTGTATTCATTTGGTACTGTAGGGGATGTTTGGGGAGGGATGCATGTGTTTATGATGGTTATGTTGGAGTTGTTGCCAGTGCGTATTTTAATTGACTGTATTTCTGTTGTGTTATCATTTGGGGGGAGGAGGGATTTGGTTTGTACACTGGTTACTATGTATGATATTTCTTTGTGTACCAGGGTGATGAGTCCACCGCCCCCGCCGACAGCCCGGTCTTGTCTGATGGTGGTGAAATTATGAAATGTGGGTGTTTTTTGTGTTGTGCGGAGTTTTGTTTCTTGTAAGATGGCAATGTGTATGTTGTGTTGTTTGATGAAGTGTGAGAGTTCATGTTTCTTTGTGTTGATGCCATCTATGTTCAGTTGAAGAATGTTAATGATATGTGCACGATGTATGTTGGGTGCTGCTGCACGAGGATGGGGTGGGGGTGGGGGTGAGGGGGGGGGGGGGGGGGGGGGGGGTGGTGAAGGGGGGGCAGGGGGTTGGGATGGGTGAGGTGGGGGTGGAGATTGGGGAGCAGGAGATGGGGGTTGGAATGGATTAGGATGGGGTGTGGTGTGTTGAGTTGAGGATGTGGATGGTATGGGAAGGTTAGGTGGGTTAGGGAGGAGAGGTGAACGGGTTTTAGGGGGGCGAGTGGATGATATGGCAAGGTTAGGTGGGTTGGGGAGGAAGGTGGACGGGTTTTAGGTGAGGGATTTGACTGGGAGAGGGAGGGGCATGAGGAACAGGTCCAGGTGTTTGTGTAGTGTTTCTTGGAGGCAAGTGTTGTGCAGGTGAAGTGGGTCCAGTTCCCGCATGAATTGTAGAGAACTGAACCCTTAGTATGGCGACTCGAAGTGATGGGTTTTTGAGCAAGTTGGACATATGTATGTGTACGTGGGTCCTGGGTTGCTCTCAATGTCTCCGGCTAGAAGAATTCTTCGAGAAATGACAGTCGGAGAGTCATTTCTCGGTGTAGGCAAAACTATGTGATGTGTGTGTGTGGTGTGAGAGGTGTGGAAATTCCCGGCGCGACCGAAGCCGCTCCAAGGACCCGTGCCCCCAGGGAGGGGGCAGGGGATGGTTGTGACGGTTTGGCTCCCGAAACTGCTCCCCGCGGCCGGCATACGGTTTTCCTCCACTGGGCGTTGATTTTGTCTTCGGCCGTGGAGGGTCAGCAGCCATCCGCCGTTGGCAGCCTCGGGAGGTGGCCCCACGGCGTAGACGCCGCCACATCAGGACCTAGATAGAATGTTATCAGCATATACAGTTAGTTATTTAAAATAGGACTGCAGAGGCTATCAACCCTTCTGGATTATTTAGCCAGCACACTGTAAGTCAAGAATAACGTCAGGACTGTAGCCTCTTTTCGAGAACTCCAGTCCCTTCCATATACAGTATAACGTTAAACCAGTTCGAATCCTTGAACCTGTAAAGCCAAGATTTGACATATCTGGACTATGAAGATATATTATATTTCCTCGTTTGCGTTTGCGTTCAATATTCATTCAATTGGGTGCGCCGCGATGAAGGGGAGATGGGCTTATTCATTTGCTAAGTGTTTTGATATTATTTAATATTTGTTTAATTTCCTCCATAGACCTTCACCAAGCTGTAAAAAACACCCCTTAGACCCACCTTCAAGGTAAATTTGTACACTTTTTGTTAGAAAAATGCACCGGCCGAAGGCCATTTACTTTTAAAATTACAGGCTCGCTATTGCTCGCCAGGAAAAATTCGACACCTAAATGGCACGATAGCTCTTAATATTGACAAAGAAATGGGGCGTAAAGTCTTAAAATCGCCAAACAAATTGGGGGCCGTACATCTTGAAATCTAAAAACCAATGGGACTAAATACGAGGGGGAAGGGGTGCCAGATAAACCAGCCCATCTCCCCTTCTAAGGCTGTTGATACCAGCCAGGCAGATGGTGGTATAGGTGTGGATATAAGACGCTGGTATAGGTGGGGATATAAGACGCTGGTATAGGTGGGGATATAAGTTGCTGGTATAGGTGGGGATATAAGTCGCTGGTATAGGTGGGGATATAAGACGCACGTATAGGTGGGGATATTAGACGCTGGTATAAGTGGGGATGTAAGTCGCTGGTATAGGTGGGGATATAAGTCGTTGGTATAGGTGGGGATATAAGACGCACGTATAGGTGGGGATATTAGACGCTGGTATAGGTGGGGATATAAGACGCACGTATAGGTGGGGATATTAGACGCTGGTATAAGTGGGGATATAAGTCGCTGGTATAGGTGGGGATATAAGTCGTTGGTATAGGTGGGGATATAAGTCGCTGGTATAGGTGGGGATATAAGTCGCTGGTATAGGTGGGGATATAAGTCGCTGGTATAGGTGGGGATATAAGATGCTGGTATAGGTGGGGATATAAGTCGCTGGTATAGGTGGGGATATAAGACGCTGGTATAGGTGGGGATGTAAGTCGCTAATATATGTGGGGATATAAGACGCTGGTATAGGTGGGGATATAAGTCGCTGGTATAGATGGGGATATAAGACGCTGGTATAGGTGGGGATATAAGACGCTGGTATAGGTGGGAATATAACACGCTGGTATAGGTGGGGATATAAGACGCTGGTATTGGTGGGGATATAAGATGCTGGTATAGGTGGGGATGTAAGTCGCTGGTATAGGTGGGGATGTAAGTCGCTGATATAGGTGGGGATATAAGACGCTGGAATAGGTGGGGATATAAAATGCTGGTATAGGTGGGGATATATGATGCTGGTATAGGTGGGGCTGTAAGTCGCTGGTATAGGTGGGGATGTAAGACGCTGGTATAGGTGGGGATGTAAGTCGCTGGTATAGGTGGGGATATAAGATGCTGGTATAGGTGGGGATATAAGATGCTGGTATAGGTGGGGATGTAAGTTGCTGGTATAGGTGGGGATATAAGTCGCTGGTATAGGTGGGGATATAAGACGCTGGTATAGGTGGGGATGTAAGTCGCTGATATAGGTGGGGATATAAGACGCTGGTATAGGTGGGGATATAAGACGCTGGTATAGGTGGGGATGTAAGTCGCTGATATAGGTGGGGATATAAGACGCTGGTATAGGTTGGGATATATAACGTTGGTATAGGTGGGGATATAAGACGCTGGTATAGGTGGGGATATAAGACGCCGGAATAGGTGGGGATATAAGACGCTGGTATAGGTGGGGATATAAGTCGCTGGTATAGGTGGGGATATAAGATGCTGGTATAGGTGGGGATGTAAGTCGCTGGTATAGGTGGTGATATAAGATGCTGGTATAGGTGGGGATATAAGTCGCTGATATAGGTGGGGATATAAGACGCTGGTATAGGTGGGGATATAAGACGCTGGTATAGGTGTGGATATAAGACGCTGGTATAGGTGGGGATGTAAGACGCTGGTATAGATGGGGATATAAGACGCTGGTATAGGTGGAGATATAAGACGCTGGTATAGGTGGGGATGTAAGACGCTGGTATAGATGGGGATATAAGACGCTGGTATGGGTGGGGATTTAAGATGTGGGTATAGGTGGGGATATAAGACGCTGGTATAGTTGGGGATATAAGACGCTGGTATAAGTGGGGATATAAGATGCTGGTATAGGTGGGGATATAAGACGCTGGTATAGGTGGGGATGTAAGACGCTGGTATAGGTGGGGATATAAGCCGCTGGTATAGGTGGGGATATAAGACGCTGGTATAGGTGGGGATGTAAGACGCTGGTATAGAGCTATCCCAGTGCATACCACCTCCTTTACGTAGGGCACGTGGTACCCGTCTTGCAACTCAATCCCACCCCTACTCTGTGCAACTCTCCAACCCAAGAGTGAAACGTTACTCTCAATCTTTCTTCTACTCAACAGCTGAGCTCTGGAACTCTCTCCCAGAATCAGTCTTTCCTTCTTCCTATGACTTAAATTGCTTCAAACTCTGTGTGTCCAGGCATTTTGGCTCGAACGTCCCTTGATTTTGGCCCTGTCACTCTTTCAACTATGGGGGATGCACTCGCTATAGGCAGTTATGCCTTTTGCCTCCCTCAATCACATAGAAAAAAATAAAAAATAAAAAATAGACGGGGATATAAGACGCTGGTATGGGTGGGGATTTAAGACGCTGGTATAGGTGGGGATATAAGGTGCTGGTATAGTTGGGGATATAAGACGCTGGTATAAGTGGGGATATAAGACGCTGGTATAGGTGGGGATATAAGACGCTGGTATAGGTGGGGATGTAAGACGCTGGTATAGATGGGGATATAAGACGCTAGTATAGGTGGGGATTTAAGACGCTGGTATAGGTGGGGATATAAGACGCTGGTATCGGTAGGGATATAAGACGCTGGTATAAGTGGGGATATAAGACGCTGGTATAGGTGGGGATGTAAGTCGCTGGTATAGGTGGGGATATAAGTCGCTGATATGGGTGGGGATATAAGACGCTGGTATAGGTGGGGATATAAGACGCTGGTATATAAGGAGTACAAAGGAAATCTAGCAACAACAGGTCTAGTGACCCTTCTAGGTTGCTTGTCCTCCAAAATACTGAGGATCAAGTGTCCAAACAGTGGTTTAGAGTGGGTAAGGGAACATTGGAAAGGGAATTACTGCCCTGGAACTAATGTCCGTAGCAGGATTAGGAAGTTAGTAGAGGACAGAGGGGTTAGTAACTGAGGGGGGGATAAAATAAAGTTATTCATTTACAAACGCAGTCAGTCGCGGGTTTGATGAGAGGTATTTGTCTAGGCGGAGTTTAAATGAATCAACGGTGATGCAGTCTATAACGTTTCGGGGAAGCCCATTCCACAAGTTGACAACTCGATTGAAGAAGAAATTCTTAGATTCGTGCGAGTTAAAAGATTTACCAATAATTTTGCAACCGTTTCCCCGCGTGTAATTAGATTGGTCGATAGTGAAGTACTTACTACAGTTCATATTGTCGATGCCTTTGATGATTTTGAACACTTGAATTAAGTCACCTCTTAATCTGCGCTGGGTTAAAGGAAATAGATTTAATTCTCTAAGACGCTCTTCGTATGGTATGTTCTTTAGGCTAGGTATCATTTTGGTAACTCTAAGTTGAACTCGTTCTAGCTTGTTTATATCTTTTTGGTAATAAGGGCACCAGGATTGAACGCAGTATTCCAGAAGAGGGCGGACTAAGGAATTGTAAAGGGTTAGGATAACTTCTTTGGATTTATGCTCAAATGACCTGCCTATAAAGCCAATTATTTTGTTTGCCTTCTTAACAACTTCTGAACATTGTTGACTCGGTTTTAGGTTACTCAATATTGTTACTCCCAGATCGGTTTCTCTGTTTACATTCTTAAGCTGAGTGCCATTCATCGAATAGTTTGCTTTCTCATTTAGGTATCCGACATGTAGTACTTTACATTTATCCGCATTGAAACTCATTTGCCAAATTTGGGCCCAACATGACAATTTATCTAGATTGTGTTGCATATCGTCAACTTGTTCTTTTGAGAGTACGCTATTTGCAATTTTTGTATCGTCAGCAAATTTTGAGATTGTACAGGTGAGACCCTCATCTATGTCGTTGATGTAAATTAGAAAGAGTACCAGCGACGTGTGCTATATATTATCCTAGCTATATTTAGACGATATTATGCAGCTTAGGAAGGTTCTGTGGTAGTTGTTGTTGTTGTTGTTGTTCCCCAGGCTGTCTGGCCGAACAACCCCAAGGTCTCGAGCAAGGCCAAGGCCACAAACGAGCGCCCCCACAAAATCCTCCCTGCTTACCACTAACAAAGCCCGGGTGACCGAAGCCACTCCAAGGCAGGGAGCTAAGGAGGGTGCGGAAACGCCCGGGAAACCAAAGCCTCGCCCAAGGCCCTGTGCCCCTCAGCAATTATGAAGGGAAAGTTGAGGGGCAAGGGAAAAATGCGACGCTTTGGCTCCGAATCTGCCAACTTCTAGGTTGGCAGTAGGGAGGTCAATCCACGGAAAAGACGCCGTCACTTGAGATCTAGAAAATATATAAGTAAAAGGAACAGTCAGAGTAAGCTATGGGTATGGCAGAGAACGCTCAACTCTCATTCTGATAGACCAGCCCATCACCAGTAGTTAAAAGGGTTGGTTGAGATATATGGAAACCTTATTATTGCTAGAGGTCCTTCTTAAGCTGAGTACAATCGTCTAATAGTAGCCAGAATATGATAAAATGAACGACACCGGTACAGAAAGGGTTAATCAGAACTAGATGATTGGCACATACTAAACCGCCAGCTAACACGTGTAAAATGCGTGACCGAGAGTGGAAGCCAACACGAAAATACAAGCAACGACTGTATACACTATGTGGGGATATAAGACGCTGGTATAGGTGGGGATGTACAGTAAGTCGCTGGTATAGGTGAGGATATAAGAGGCTGGTATAGGTAGGGATATAAGACACTGGTATAGGTGGGGAATAAGATGCTGGTATAGGTGTGGATATAAGTCGCTGGTATAGGTGCGGATATAAGTCGCTTATATAGGCGGGGATATAAGACACTGGTATAGGTGGGGATGTAAGTCGCTGGTATAGGTGGGGATTTAAGATGCTGGTATAGGTGGGGATATAAGACACTGGTATAGGTGGGGATGTAAGTCGCTGGTATAGGTGGGGATTTAAGATGCTGGTATAGGTGGGGATGTAAGTCAGTGGTATAGGTGGGGATGCAAGTCACTGATATAGGTGGGGATATAAGACGCTGGTATAAGTGGGGATAAAAGACGCTGGTATAGGTGGGGATATATGTCGCTGGTATAGGTGGGGATATAAGACGCTGGTATAGGTGGGGATATAATACTATGGTATAGGTGGGGATGTACAGTAAGTCGCTGGTATAGGTGGGGATGTAAGTCGCTGGTATAGGTGAGGATATAAGAGGCTGGTATAGGTAGGGATATAAGACACTGGTATAGGTGGGGAATAAGATGCTGGTATAGGTGTGGATATAATACTATGGTATAGGTGGGGATGTAAGTCGCTGGTATAGGTGGGGATGTAAGTCGCTGGTATAGGTGGGGATATAAGTCACTGGTATAGGTGGGGATATAAGTCGCTGGTATAGGTGGGGATATAAGACGCTGGTATAGGTGGGGATATAAGTCGCTGGTATAGGTGGGGATGTAAGACACTGGTATAGGTGGGGATATAAGACGCTGGTATAGGGGGGGATATAAGACGCTGGTATAGGTCGGGATGTAAGTCGCTGGTATAGGTCGGGATGTAAGTCGCTGGTATAGGTGGGGATATAAGACGCTGGTATAAGTGGGGATATAAGACGCTGGTATAGGTGGGGATATATGTCGCTGGTATAGGTGGGGATATAAGACGCTGGTATAGGTGGGGATATAAGACGCTGGTATACTTGGGAATATAAGTCGCTGGTATAGGTGAGGATGTAAGATGCTGGTATAGGTGGGGATATAAGACGCTGGTATAGGTGGGGATGTAAGTCGCTGGTATAGGTGGGGATATAAGATGCTGGTATAGGTGGGGATATAAGACGCTGGTATATGTGGGGATATAAGACGCTGGTATAGGTGGGGATGTACAGTAAGTCGCTGGTATAGGTGAGGATATAAGACGCTGGTATAGGTAGGGATATAAGACACTGGTATAGGTGGGGAATATGATGCTGGTATAGGTGGGGATATAAGTCGCTGGTATAGGTGGGGATGTAAGCCGCTGGTATAGGTGGGGATGTAAGTCGCTTATATAGGCGGGGATATAAGATGCTGGTATAGGTGGGGATGTAAGTCGCTGGTATAGGTGGGGATATAAGATGCTGGTATAGGTGGGGATGTAAGTCGCTGGTATAGGTGGGGATATAAGTCGCTGGTATAGGTGGGGATATAAGACGCTGGTATAGGTGGGGGTATAAGTCGCTGGTATAGGTGGGGATGTAAGACGCTGGTATAGTTGGGGATATAAGACGCTGGTATAGGTGGGGATATAAGACGCTGGTATAGGTGGGGATGTAAGTCGCTTATATAGGCAGGGATATAAGACGCGGGTATAGGTGGGGATGTAAGTTGCTGGTATAGGTGGGGATATAAGATGCTGGTATAGGTGGGGATGTAAGTCGCTGGTATAGGTGGGGATATAAGTCGCTGGTATAGGTGGGGATATAAGACGCTGGTATAGGTGGGGGTATAAGTCGCAGGTATAGGTGGGGATGTAAGACGCTGGTATAGGTGGGGATATAAGATGCTGGTATAGGTGGGGATATAAGACGCTGGTATAGGTCGGGATGTAAGTCGCTGGTATAGGTCGGGATGTAGGTCGCTGGTGTAGGTGGGGATATAAGACGCTGGTATAAGTGGGGATATAAGACGCTGGTATAGGTGGGGATATAAGTTGCTAGTATAGGTGGGGATATAAGACGCTGGTATAGGTGGGGATATAAGACGCTGGTATAGGTGGGGATATAAGTCGCTGGTATAGGTGAGGATGTAAGACGCTGGTATAGGTGGGGATATAAGACGCTGGTATAGGTGGGGATGTAAGTCGCTGGTATAGGTGGGGATATAGGACGCTGGTATAGGTTGGATATAAGACGCTGGTATAGGTGGGGATATAAGACGCTGGTATAGGTCGGGATGTAAGTCGCTGGTATAGGTGGGGATGTAAGTCGCTGGTATAGGTGGGGATATAAGACGCTGGTATAGGTGGGGATGTAAGACGCTGGTATAGGTGGGGATATAAGTCGCTGGTATAGGTGGGGATGTAAGTCGCTGGTATAGGTGGGGATGTAAGTTGCTGGTATAGTTGGGGATATAAGATGCTGGTATAGGTGGGGATATAAGTCGCTGGTATAGGTGGGAATATAAGACGCTGGTATAGGTGAGGATATAAGACGCTGGTATAGGTGGGGATATTAGTCGCTGGTATAGGTGGGGATGTAAGTCGCTGGTATAGGTGGGGATATAAGATGCTGGTATAGGTGGGGATATAAGTCGCTGGTATAGGCGGGGATATAAGTCGCTGGTATAGGTGGGGATATAAGACGCTGGTATAGGTGGGGATATGAGACGCTGGTATAGGTAGGGATATAAGACGCTGGTATAGGTGGGGATATAAGTCGCTGGTATAGGCGGGGATATAAGTCGCTGGTATAGGTGGGGATATAAGTTGCTGGTATAGGTGGGGATATAAGACGCTGGTATAGGTCGGGATATAAGTCGCTGGTATAGGTGGGGATATAAGTCGCTGGTATAGGTGGTGATATAAGATGCTGGTATAGGTGGGGATATAAGATGCTGGTATAGGTGGGGATATAAGTCGCTGGTATAGGTGGGGATATAAGTCGCTGGTATAGGTGGGGATATAAGACGCTGATATAGGTGGGGATATAAGACGCTGGTATAGGTGGGGATATAAGGCGCAGACATTAACTGGGGCTGGGTAAGTCATCATTTGGACCTAGCACCATTAGTCTGCTGATTTTACTACGTTCGGCCCATTAGTTTGGCGATTTTAAGGCCTTTGGCCTCATTTCTTTGTTAATATTAAGACTTTTATTGTTATTTAGGTATCGATTTATTCCTGGCGATCGATAGCGCGCCTCTAATTTTCTAATTTGTGAGGAACCGACTTTCTCTGGGATATTTTTTCTATCGAAAAATTTACAAATTTATCTTGCAGGTGGGTCTGGGGGGGGGGGGGGTTATTAAGCTTGATTTAGGTCTAGGGAGGAAACTAAAAAAATAAACAAAAAATAAAATATGCAGATCCATAAATGAGCAATTAAATACGGCCCTCTCCCCTTAACCCGTACTGTACCATAGGATTCAGTAATAAAAGTCCCCAGCAGTCCCAAGCAATGCGGCAAAAATGGCAGGAGAGACCTCCTATCCACCTCCAATGATGAGGCAACACTGGCTCTTGTCACCCTTCAGTGGGTCTCATATAAGCTGAGAAGTGTTGCCAACACGGGAGCAGTGCTCAAAAGGTCGTGGTAACTGGTTCGGGGTTGTACAGGCAGTTACAAGGAAAGTACATTTCTGACGGATATATACGTCGCTGGGACTGGGGAGTTACTTATCTACTGACATATATATACGGTGCTGGGATTGGAGGGGTTAATTAAGTCGCCTGCCTCCTGCAGCATGTGTGGCTCAGTAAAGTGAGTATTTGGCCCGACATCCACCACCACCCCACCACCACCACCATTTCATTACTCCCGCGCCGATCATCAGGGAAGGTGATGACTTGATTACTCCTGGTGATGATGAGTAGTGCCTGGCTGGGGGTGGTGATGATGATGTTGAGTAGTGGCTGGATGGGGGTGGTGGTGATGATGAGTAGTGGCTGGATGGATGGTGGTGATGGTGATAATGAGTAGTGGCTGGCTGGATGGGGGTGGTGGTGTTGATGATGATGAGTAGTGGCTGGATGGGGGTGGTGGTGATGATGAGTAGTGGCTGGATGGGGGTGGTGGTGATGATGAGTAGTGGCTGGATGGATGGTGGTGATGGTGATAATGAGTAGTGGCTGGCTGGATGGGGGTGGTGGTGGTGTTGGTGATGGTGAGTAGTGGGGGGGTGGGGGTGGTGGTGATGATCAGTAGTGGCTGGCTGGGGGTGGTGATGATGATGATGATGAGTAGTGGCTGGCTGGATGGGGGTGGTGGTGATGATGTGTAGTGGCTGGATGGGGGTGGTGATGATGATGAGTAGTGGCTGGATGGGGGTGGTGATGATGAGTAGTGGCATGATGGGGGTGGTGGTGATGATGAGTAGTGAGTGGCTGTGGGTGGTGATGATGATGATGAGTAGTGGCTGGATGGGGGTGGTGGTGGTGGTGATGATGATGAGTAGTGGCTGGATGGGGGTGGTGGTGATGATGATGAGTAGTGGCTGGATGGGGGTGGTGGTGATGATGATGAGTAGTGGCTGGATGGGGGGGGTGCTGATGATGATGAGTAGTGGCTGGATGGGGGTGGTGATGATGAGTAGTGACTGGCTGGGGTGGTGATGATGATGATGATGAGACAACTTCCGCGTCGTGAGAAACAACGTTCGCCCCATCACAAGGAGGATCATCACTGAAACCATGTGCCAGAACCGTTTTCAGATTCTTGCGGACTTAGACGACGAAGAAAAAATAGAAGAAATTCGGCTCGGAGATTCCATGGTTCGTGGATAACTTATGGAGCTCTGAGCCAGGGCACCCAGGACCAGGAAGCGCTTTTGTATCCCGGGTGGCGGTGTGGATGATGTTGCAGCTGCAGTCAATGAAGTTTCAAAGTTAGCCCCCTCACGCACAATGTACGTCATTCATGTCGGATCTAATGATGTGCACCGGACCCGATCGGAGGACCTCATGCTGAAGTACCGGAAGCTGATTCAGAAGTATAGGGAAAAGGCAGGCAGAGTCATCATATCAGGGATCGTCCCCAGGATCGGTGTAGAGAGCTGATTCTTCAATATAGCCACTAGCGTAAATCGTCGTCTGGCTACCCTCTGCAGGGAATAAAACGTTGGATTCATCAATACCTGGAATGACTTCTACCGTGAAGATCATCTGTTTGTAGCGGATGAAATCCATCTGAACCAGGTGGGAGCAGCAAGATTTGGCCGCCTGCTTCACGACGCAGTAAAGGATTTTAGGAGAAAAAGCAGAGCCAACCAAGGCCTACCAGGGACGAGGTTCTAGGCCCGAGGACCACCAGGGCCAAGGATCGAGGACCGTGGACGACCAGGGGCGACGATCGAGGACCGAGAACTACCAGGGACGACGATCGAGGACAGCGAGAACGGAGGACCACCAGAGACAATGATCGAGGACCGAGGACCACTAGGAACAATGATCGAGGACACCGAGGACCGAGGACAACCAGGAGTTGATCGAGGACTGAGGGCAGACAGGTACATAAATGTAGATCCGAGCAGAACCAATAATTTGAATAAAGAGCGTTCCGTGAATTCCAAATCCAAAACTTTGAATGTTTTCTATGCAAACGCTCGTAGCATACGCAATAAATTTTCAAATTTAGAGAAACTAGTGTTTACGGAAAATTACGATGTTATTGGCATAATAGAATCTTGGCTCAATTCAGAAGACAGAGACTTTTTAGCAGAGTATTCACTTCCCGGTTATGTAATGTTTGAGAAAAGACAAATTAATAGAAATGGAGGTAGAATTTTATTTTTTATCAAAGAAAGTCTTAACCCGACCCTCTTGTCAAAATCTTAAATTGTGAACGTCGCCACAACCTTTGTGCTAATAAAGAATAATAAAGGTACAACAATAATACTTGCACTAATTTACAGACCTCCAGCTCAATCAGTGCAAACTGACCGAGAAAATTATGAGCAAATTGCAGACTTAAGTAACTCGCAAGATACCGTAATTTTTGGCGACTTCAATTTACCTGTGACCAAGTGGGGAGATAGTATTACTTAACACTCTGGACAAGACCTGTATACAAACTTGCAAGAAAGTTCACTATATCAATTTGTTAGATCTCCAACTCATGGAAATAATGTCCTTGATCTTATACTTTCAACAAAAGAAGAATTGATAGAGAATTTGAATGTCGGTGATGAATTCAGTAACAGCGACCATCGTACGATAACTTTCAGTTTAAAGTTTACTAGTAACGAACCAAATAGCAGCATCGAGAAATTCCCTAATTTCAAGCAAGCAAACTTTCGTAAACTTAGAACAATGTTTAAAGAAACTGACTGGAGCTTTTTAATTAAGAATAACGACATAAATGCATCATGGGAATCATTCGCAAACACTTACCTAAAAGCAGTGTAAGACTGCATACCAGCGAAAATACGGTGTACAGGCCATAATTATAAGCCCAAATGGTGGAATAAAGATATTTCAAACTGTCTGCTTGCTAAAAAGTTTGCTAATGATTGATTAAAATCCTCACAAAATGACGAAGAACGGGTGAAATTTGTAGAACTATGACGCAAAGCCAAAAAGGTTAATTAAGCAAAGTAAAAAGACCCCGGAGTTACATGTTGCGAATCAAAGTAAAACAACCCCAAAAGAATTATATAGTTATATCAGAAAGAAGAGAGTAGTTACTTCAACTGTAGTCGATGAAAATGGAGAATATACCAAAGACGAAGTACAAATGAGTAATGCCCTCAATACCTTCTTTGCATCAGTTTTTACAACAGAAGACCTCATTGAAATCCCTACAGCATCGTCGATTCAGATAGATAATTCTGATGTTCTAAGCAATATCACCATTACAGAGAGAGAAGTATTGAAATGTTTAGATAAACTCAAGATAAATAAAACACCCGGACCTGATACAATCTCACCTAGAGTTCTAAAGGAACCTAAGGATGAGCTCTCCAAACCACTAACATTGCTATTCAATAAATCCTTGCAGTCTGAAACTATGCCTGATCAGTGGAAGCTAGCTAACATAACACCGATTTTTAAAAAAGGCAGCAAATCCCTACCCAGTAACTATCGTCCAATTAGCTTAACCTCAGTTGTATGTAAAATGCTAGAAACGCTCATAAGAGACAGACTCGTAAATCACTTAGAGGAAACTAAAATACTTAAAGATACTCAACACGGCTTTCGTAGCAAACGTTCCTGTTTAACAAACCTCTTAGACTTCTTCCACGATATCCTCAACCTCTATGATGAGAGTAAATCTGTAGATATTATATACCTTGATTTTCAAAAGGCCTTTGACAAAGTTCCCCACAAACGTTTACTGCTAAAGCTAAAAGCGCATGGAATACAAGACGGTGTGTTGAAATGGATAGAAAATTGGCTCCGCGACAGAAAGCAAAGAGTAGTCATAAACGATAAGGCATCTAAATGGACCAATGTAAGTAGCGGGGTACCCCAGGGATCGGTACTAGGACCAATTATCTTTCTAATTTACATCAACGACATAGATGAGGGTCTCACATGTACAATCTCCAAATTTGCTGACGATACAAAAATTGCAAATAGCGTACTCTCAAAAGAACTAGTTGACGATATGCTACACAATCTAGATAAGTTGTCACGTTGGGCCCAAATTTGGCAAATGAGTTTCAATGCGGATAAATGAAAAGTACTACATATCGGAATCCAAAATGAGAAAGCAAACTATTCGATGAATGGCACTCAGCTTAAGAATGTAAACAGAGAAACCGATCTGTGAGTAATAATATCGAGTAACCTAAAACCAAGTCAACAATGTTCAGAAGTTGTTAAGAAACCAACAAAATATTTGGCTTTATAGTCAGGTCATTTGAGCATAAATCCAAAGAAGTTATCCTAACCCTTTACAATTCCTTAGTCCGCCCTCTTCTGGAATACTGCCTTCAAGCCTGGTGCCCTTATTACCAGGAAGATATAGACAAGCTTGAACGAGTTCAACATAGAGTTACCAAAATTATACCTAGCCTAAAAAACAAATCATACATGGAGCGTTTTAGAAAATTAAATCTATTTCCTTTAACCCAGCGCAGATTAAGAGGCGACTTAATTTAAGTGTTCAAAATAATCAAAGGCATCGACACTATGAACTGTAGTAAGTACTTCACTATCGACCATTCTAATAGTGGTGGTGATGGGCAACGGTTGCAAAATTATCGGTAAATCTTTTAACTCGCATGAATCTAAGAATTTCTGCTTCAATCGAGTTGTCAACTTGTGGAATGGGCTTCCCCGAGACGTTATAGACTGCAGCACCGTTGATTCATTTAAACTTCGCCTAGACAAATATCTCGCATCAAACCCGCGACTGTTTGTAAATGAAAAACTTTATTTTATCCCCCCCCTCAGTTACTAACCCATCTGTCCCCTACTAGCTTCCTAATCCTGCCACGGACATTAGTTCCAGGGCAGTAGTTCCCTTTCCAATGTTCCCTTACCCACTCTAAACCACTGTTTGGACAATTAATCCTCAGTGTTTTGGAGGACAAGCAGCCTAGAACGGTCACCAGACCTGTTGTTGCTTGATTTCCTTTGTACTCCTTTGTACTTTGTATTAGTGGCTAGATGGGATGGTGATGATGAGTAGTGGCTGGATGGGGCTGATGATGATGTTGAGTAGTGGCTGGCTGGGGGTGGTGATGATGATGAGTAGTGGCTGGATAGGGGTGGTGATGATGAGTAGTGGCTAGATTGGGGTGGTGGTGATGATGAGTAGTGGCTGGATGGGGGTGGTGATGATGATGATGAGTAGTGACTGGCTGGGGTGGTGATGATGAGTAGTGGCTGGATGGGGGTGGTGATGATGAGTAGTGGCAGGATGGGGGTGGTGATCATGATAAGTAGTGACTGGATGAGGGTGGTGGTGGTGATGATGAGTAGTGGCTGGTTGGGGGTGGTGGTGATGATGAATAGTGGCTGGATGGTGGTGGTGGTGGTGATGAGTAGTGGCTGGCTGGGGGTGATGGTGGTGATGATGAGTAGTTGCTGCCTGGTGGTGGTGATAAGTAGTGGCTGGATTGGGGTGGTGGTGGTGGTGATGATGAGTAGTGGCTGGATGGGGGTGGTGGTGATGATGAGTAGTGGCTGGATGGGGGTGGTGATGATTAGTGGCTGGATGGGGATGGTGGTGGTGGTGATGATGAGTAGTGGCTGGATGGGGGTGGTGATGAGTAGTGGCTGGATGGGGGTGGTGGTGGTGGTGATGATGAGTAGTGTCTGGATGGGGGTGGTGATGAGTAGTGGCTGGATGGGGGGGAGTGGTGGTGGTGATGATGAGTAGTGGCTGGATGGGGGTGGTGATGAGTAATGGCTGGATGGGGGTGGGGGTGGTGGTGATGATGAGTAGTGGCTCGATGGTGGTGATGTTGACTAGTGGCTGGGGGTGGTGGTGGTGATGATGAGTAGAGGCTGGATGGGGGTGGGGTGGTGGTGATGATGAGTAGTGGCTGGATGGGGGTGGTGGTGGTGGTGATAAGTAGTGGCTGGCTGGGGGTGGTGGTGATGAGTAGTTGCTGGATGGAGGTGGTGGTGATGATGAGTAGTGGCTGGATGGTGGTGGTGGTGATGATGTGTAGTGGCTGGATGGTGGTGTGATGAGTGGTGATGATGGGGTGGTGATGTGGTGGGGGTGGTGGTGATGAGTAGGGGTTTGATGGGGGTGGTGGTGGTGATGATGAGTAGTGTTTGGCTGGGGGTGGTGGTGATGATGAGTAGTGGCTGGATGGGGGTGGTGGTGGTGATGATGAGTAGTGGCTGTATGGGGGTGCCGGTAGTGGTGGTGATGATGAGTAGTGGTTGGATGGGGGTGGTGGAGGTGGTGATGAGTAGTGGTGGTGGTGGTGGTGATGACTTGTGGCTGGATGGGGGTGGTGGTGGTGATGATGAGTAGTGGCTGGATTGGGGTGGTGGTGGTGGTGATGATGAGTAGTGGCTGGATTGGAGTGGTGGTGGCGGTGATGAGTAGTGGCTGGAAGGGGGTGGTGATGATGAGTAGTGGGTGGTGGTGGTGGTGGTGGTGATGATGAGTAGTGGCTGGCTGGGGGTGGTGGTGATGATGAGTAGTGGCTGGCTCGGGGTGGTGGTGATGATGAGTAGTGGCTGGCTGGGGGTGGTGGTGGTGGTGATGATGAGTAGTGGCTGGCTGGGGGTGGTGGTGGTGATGATGAGTAGTGGCTGGCTGGGGGTGGTGGTGGTGGTGGTGGTGGTGATGATGAGTACTGGCTGGCCGGGGGTGGTGATGATGAGTAGTGGCTGGCTAGGGATGGTGGTGGTGGTGGTGATGATGAGTAGTGGCTGGCTGGGGGTGGTGGTGGTGGTGGTGATGATGAGTACTGGCTGGCTGGGGGGGGTGGTGGTGGTGGTGATGATGAGTAGTGGCTGGCTGGGGGTGGTGGTGGTGGTGGTGATGATGAGTACTGGCTGGCCGGGGGTGGTGATGATGAGTAGTGGCTGGCTAGGGATGGTGGTGGTGGTGGTGATGATGAGTAGTGGCTGGCTGGGGGTGGTGGTGGTGGTGGTGATGATGAGTACTGGCTGGCTGGGGGTGGTGGTGGTGGTGGTGATGATGAGTAGTGGCTGGCTGGGGGTGGTGGTGGTGGTGATGATGATGAGTAGTGGCTGGCTGGGGGTGGTGGTGGTGGTGGTGGTGATGATGAGTAGTGGCGGGATGGGGGTGGTGGTGGTGCTGGTGATGATGAGTAGTGGCTGGATGGGGGAGGGGTGATGATGAGTAGCGGCTGGCTGGGGGTGGTGGTGATGATGAGTAGTGGCTGGATGGGGGTGGTGGTGATGATGATGAGTAGTGGCTGGCTGGGGGTGGTGGTGGTGATGATGAGTTGTGGCTGGATGGACCCGGGTCGGTGGTGATGATGAGTAGTGGCTGAATAGGGGTGGTGGTGATGATGAGTAGTTAAATTTTTCAATTCAATTCCTTTATTTCATAATATATATACACATTACACATATATACATTACATAATTTGAATTAATACAGTAGGATACACTGTAATACACACAAGAAATATTAATCAGAAACACTGATTATATGTACTGCTCACTCGTATATAATTAATCAGTGTTATCCATTATTTACAATTCCCTATAAAATAGTAAATCCGAAAATATAAACTTAAAATCCATAAAAATAGCATGGTCCTCGCCTATCCTCATGCCTCTGCACCCACCAGATTCTGGACGTCATTATATCCAGGCTTTCTTTGGTAACATCAACATTGTATTTATCATTAAAAAATGTTTTAATTGAAGTCATAAAAACACCCTCTTTAACCCACTCCCTGATGCAGTTGAAAAATGGATTAGATGACATGGACATACGCTTGTATGCTCTTGCTTGAACCAAAGCTACTTTATGATCTAAGAGTAATTGATTGCATTCATTGGCAGTAATGTGACTGCTGGCATAAATTGGCACTTTTTTAATTTTCTTAATAGCACTGCTGTTGGCATCGTTAAAGGCTTTGAATATTGCTGAGCTAAGTATTTTTGGTGAATTCCACAAGGAAAGTCCATAGTCAGGGCAGCAATATGAATTAAAAAGATACAAAATAGTGTTGAGATCTACAAACTTAAAGTCTCTCAAAGTTTGTAGATCTCAAGTAGTGGCTAGATGGGGGTGGTGGTGATGATGAGTAGGGGCTGGACGGGGGTGGTGGTGATGATGAGTAGTGGCTGGATGGGGGTGGTGGTGATGATGAGTAGTGGCTCGCTGGGGGTGGTGGTAGTGATGATGAGTAGTGGCTGGATGGGGGTGGTGGTGATGATGAGTAGTGGCTCGCTGGGGGTGGTGGTAGTGATGATGAGTAGTGGCTGGATGGGGGTGGTGGTGATGATGAGTAATGGCTGGCTGGGGGTTGTGGTGATGGTGGTGATGCTGAGTAATGGCTGGCTGGGGGTGGTGGTTGTGATGATGAGTAGTGACTGGATGGGGGTGGTGGTGGTGGTGGTGATGATGAGTAGTGTCTGGATGGGGGTGGTGGTGATGATGAGTAGTAGATGGGGGTGGTGGTGGTGGTGATGGTGGTAATGATTAACACTGTCTGGGCCGACGTCTTGTGGGTTGTTATGAGATTATATTTATATGTTATTGCTTATTTCCGTTTTCGAGTAATGTTATGTAGCCTACTCTTATTTGCTTACTTAATCAGTTTTATTCCTTACTTACATATTTACAGGGGTTACTTTTATTATAACCATGTGTACTAATATTCCTATTACTGTATAACATCTTAGATTTAGTTATCATTGTATTTCTTGTATTACATACAACGAGTGTAGGCGACAGGAAAAGACAGAATGTATTCAGTTGACCTTTCAGAGGAACAGGTCATGGGAATCACTAGTATCATCACTGGTATCATCAAATCACTCCTACCCACTATCACGTGATCGGGATGTGGATAAGGTGTGATCGGGGGGTGTTTCACATATGCTTTGGGCGTGAATGAAGGCTTAAACCACACTCTTGTTATGTAATCTTGACAGGTATTGGTTAAGAGTTATGTAAGATTCATAATGTATGGTGAGACGTCATTAAGAGGGCGCAACCCAAGGTGATATAAGGTGAAGATATGGTCTAGAGCAGCAGAGAAGGAGACCCCCATCAGTTATTGACTTTAAGGGGTCATAGGCTAGTCTTGTTTGTGAAAGCCAGACTTCATACTTGTGTTATTACTTACTACTTAACCATTGAATTCTATATAGTACTTCTGAATAAGTCTTAAGTTATTATTCATTAAAGCAAATGTGAATTATACTTAAGTTTCAGTTCCCTCATATTATATCTGTAAGGCCTGATACTATTATTTATGCACTTACTTAATTATTATTGTCCGTATGAGCAGGCTGGTGGCAGTATTCCGAGAGTTACCTAATCTAGATAATTCTTACCTTTAAGCACCACTATAGTAATGTATTTTTGGGTGTCACACCTAGGCCAACAAAAATGCCTTCCCAGACTACCTTCAAACTAAAAACATATTTACCCAACTTCAAGATAAATTATAAATTTTTCGATAGCAAAATGTCCCTGTCGAAGGCCAATCTCTTTTGAGTTACACGCTCACTCTCACTTGGCCCCCCCAAAAAAAAAAAATAATAATAATATATATATATATATATATATATATATATATATATATATATATATATATATATATATATATATATAGAGAGAGAGAGAGAGAGAGAGAGATAAATGAATAAATAAATAAATAAATGTATAAATAAATAAATAAATAAATAAACAAATAAAACAAATAAGTAAAATAAATAAGTAAATACAGACAGTTCCTCCTTCTCTTCCTCCCCCCCCCCCCATTCGTTTTGCCCCACCCAAACCCCCATACCTCCATATCAATATCCTAGAGGCGCCCCTTCACCCCATTCCATTATCTAGGACCACCCTTCCTTAAATTGTAATGTGCCCCTTTCTATGGCTGGGAGTAATTGATATTGGGAAGGAGAGAGAGAGAGGGGGGGTAGGGGGAGAGAGCTCGAGCTGGAAAGAGAGAGAGAGGGAGAGTACAAAGGAGTACAAATGAAGTCAAGCAACTGCAGGTCTAGCGATCCCTCGAGGCTGCTTGCCCTCCAAATCACTGCTGTTCAAAGTGTCCAACAGTGGTTCAGAGTGAGTATGGAACAATTGGAAAGGGATGGACTGCCTTAATACCAATGTCCTTGGTAGGGTTAGGAGATGTTAGTATGGAACAATTTGGGTTAATAACATACCAGCTACAAGTGATCCTCGATGTATCTGAGAACAAATGTCATTAATTTACAAATGCAATCGGCCGCAGGTTTAAGGCGAGGTGCTTATCTAGGCGATGTTTAAAGGAATCAACGGTGCTGCAGTCTATAACATCTCGAGGAAGCCCATTTCACAAATTCACAACTCGATTGAAGAAGAAATTCTTAGACTCGTGCGTGTCAAAAGATTTACCAATTATTTTGCAACCATTTCCCTGCGTGTAGTTTGATTTGTCGATAGTAAAGTACTTATTACAGTTTATATTGTCGATGCCTTTGATGATTTTGAAGACTTGAATTAGGTCACCTCTTAATCTGCGCTGGGTTAAAGGAAATAAACATAATTCTCTAAGAGGCTCCTCGTATGGTTTGTTTCTTAGATTAGGTATACTTTTGGCAGCTCTACGTTGAACTCGTTCAAGTTTATCAATGTCTTTTTGGTAGTAGGGGCACCAGGATTGAATGCAATATTCCAGAAGAGGAAGGACTAGGGAATTGTAAAGTGTGAGGATTACATCTTTGGATTTATACTCAAAATTAATTACCTGACTATAAAGCCAATTATTTTAGTTGCCTTCTTAACAACTTCTGAATATTGTTGACTGGGTTTTAGGTTATTCGATATTGTTACTAGATATTTCATATCTGTTCTTCCTAATATTGTTCATACATTCCTGACCACGGCTGTACATTGGCTATATTGCTATACATCAGAACTGTACGACATCAGTCTTGCGTCGATCTATAAAGCACTTTTAACCCATTCAGTACCGGTGATATCCTTTTAACTTTGTTCTGGCTACTATTAGACGATATCATTCAGCTTGGGGCTCCAGCAATCAACAGGCTTCGAACTATCTCACTTAACCATTTTACTACCACAGATTATTTTTAAACTGCACAAAATCGTCTAAATATAGCTAGAATAAAATTAAAAAGATGTCGCCGGTACAGAAGGGGTTAAGCGATGCTAATAGTGTATCCTCACTTTACGTTAAATTTAAACGAAAAAGAAAGCATTTATTTGCATACCAAGCGTACAAAAAAATTAGCATGGTGGAGAGACGTGTATATAGCAGGAGAGAGGTATACAAAGACGCAGAAGAGAGAGAGAAAGAGAGAATGTTATACCAGTAAGATAGACAGACAGCCAGAGAGATTCAAAGAGGGAGAAAACGAAAGCAGGTGACAGAAAACAAAATCAAGAAGTGTATAAGAGATAGAGAGAGAGAGAGATCCAAAGAAAGAGAACACGAAAACAAGTGACGACAATAAAAACAAGAAGATTATATATAAGTCAGAAAGAGAGAGAGAAAAAGAAAGCGAGTGACAGAAAATAAAGTCGAGAAGGTTGTAATAAAAGTAAGAGAGGTATAGAGAGGAGAGGATTATTGTGGATTACTGGAGTAAGAGAGGTATAGAGAGGAGAGGATTATTGTGGATTACTGGAGTCTTCGATCAGGTCGTGGGTTCGTAGGGATAGTGGAGCTGTATAATCTGAGAGAGAGAGAGAGAGAGAGAGAGAGAGAGAGAGAGAGAGAGAGATAACGAGTGACGGAACATAAAGGCAAGAAGTTTATAAAAACAAGAGAGAGAGAAATAGAGAGATATGAATAAATATAGCGTAATATAGAGGTTGTTGTTGGATGGAATGCAAGCCTATCCATTTAAGCAAGTAAATCGATGTAGATACAATTGATCATTGAATGAGACAGTTAATTCCACCTAGACAAAGAGAGATGACATATTCGCAAGGAGAGAGAAAGAGCAAAGATGAGGGAAGGAAGTGCGATAGAAGAAGAGGCTTACTATGGGTTACGATGTCGGCCATTTTGATCAGGACGGTAAAGTGAGATGAAAGAGAGAGTGTACAGAGGAAAACAAGCAACAACAGGTCTTGCGACCCCTCAAGGATACTTGCCCTCCAAAATACTGCTGTTTCTAATGTCCAACAGTATTTCAGAGAGATAAAGATGTGAAAAGGAAATACCTCCCTGGGGATTAACATGGCAGGGAGGGGGGACAATATTTATGAAATAGCATTAATATTTATTTTGTAAATTAATATTATATTAATTTACAAATGCAGTCAACCTTGTATTCAGAGCAAGGTACTTGTCAAGGCGAACTTTGAAGGAATCAACGGTGTTGCAGTCTATAACGTCTCGGGGAAGTCCGTTCCACAAGTTGACGACTCGATTGAAGAAGAAATTCTGGGATTCGTGCGAGTTGAATGATTTACCTATGATTTTGCAACCATTTCCCCGTGTGTAGTTTGATCGGTCAATCGTAAAGTATTTAGTACATTTCATATTGTCAATGCCTCTGATGATCTTAAAGACTTGAATTAGGTCGCCTCTTAATCTACGCTTTGTTAGGGGAAGCAGATGTAATTCTTCAAGATGTTCCTCATATGGTTTGTTCTTAAGACTGGGTATTATTTTAGTGACTGCGTTGAACACGTTCCAGTTTGTCTATATCCTTTAGATAGTAAGGGCACCAGGACTGAACGCATTATTCCAGGAGTGGGCGATCTAAGGAATTAAAATGAGTGAGGATTACATCTTTGGATCTATGCTCAAAGGACCTGCCTATGAAACCAATAATTGTGTTTGCTTTCTTAATAACCTCCTTGCATTGTTGACTAGGTTTGAGGTTACTTGATATTGTTACTCCTAAATCTGTTTCTTTGTCTACAGTGTTGAGTTGGGTGCCATTCATTGAATTGTTCACTTTCTCATTTCGGCTTCCAATGTGAAGTACTTTACATTTGTCTTCATTGAAACACATTTGCCAGAGAGAGAGAGAGCGGGGGAGCGAGCTAGATCTGGAAAGAGAGAGAGAGAGAGAGAGTACAAAGGAGTACAAATTAAGTCAAGCAACAGCAGGTCTAGCGACCCCTCGAGGATGCTTGCCCTCCAAATCACTGCTGTTCAAAGTGTCCAACAGTGGTTGAGAGTGGGTAAGGGACAATTGGAAAGTGAAGTACTGCCTTAACACCAATGTCCTTGGCAGGGTTAGGAGATGTTAGTAGGGAACAATTAGAGGGTCGGAGATACACTCCTCCATCTTCCCCCTTCTCCTTCACCCGTCCTCACACGAAAATACTCGATAAATATCGGGAATAATAGGGAAAATTTTGGATAATTGAGGAGGGGGAAAAGGGTGGGAGAGGAGGGGAAGGAGGCGGTTGGGACACATGTGTAACAGTGGTAGCAAGTAATGGAGGGGAATTATCTCACATAATCACAAATCGCTTTGTTTTGAGTGCCACTGGGGTGTTTTCTAAGTTTTGTTTTATGCTCTGGATCTATTGAGGACGGTGGCAGTGTACCAGAAAAAACTCTATTGAGGACGGTCGTCGTTTTTGGGTTAAGTATGTTGTTTTTCTCCTAGTGCTTTATGAGTCTATCTCTTATGATAGTTTCTAGTATTTTACACACACCTGAAGTCAAGCTGATTGGGTGATAATTACTAGTTAAGGCTTTGCTGCCCTTTTATAAAAATTGGGGTTACGTTCGCAAGTTTCCACTCATCCGGCACAGTCCCAGTTCTTAGAGAATTGTTGAGTAGCAATGTCAGCGGTATGGAGAGATTACATTTAGCTTCTTTGAGAACTCTGGGAGAAATAGTATTGGGTCCAGGCGATTTATTTACCTTGAGTTTGTCTAAGCAATGCATTACTTATCTCTCAGTAATACGAATATTGCTAAGCACATTTCAATTAACTATTTGTACTGGTGATGCTGTAGAAATATCACTAAAATCTTCTGTTGTGAAAACTGATGTAAAGAAGGTGTTTGTGCTTCATCTTTCTTATAGTCTCCGTTCTCATCCACTAATGGTCCAATTGTTGAGGTCACTACTTTTTTCCTCCTAGAGTAGCTATAGAATTCCTTTGGGTTTGTCTTGCTATGATTTGCAACATGCAATTCTAGGGTCTTTTTGCTTTGCGTTATTTGCTTTTTGGCTTTGCGTTGTAGATCTATGAATATTGCTTTGTCTTCTTCGCTTTCAGAAATTGTATATCTGTCATGGCCATTCTTTTTACCATGCAGACATGCTGCAATCTCTCTATTTCACCAGTTTGGTCTATTATTATTGGTTGATCTTCTGTTCTTTGTTGGTATGCACTCTTGCACCGCTTTCATATAATTGGTGGTGAAAAACTCTCGTTGTTTCTTTATGTCGTCGTTATTAATCAAACAACTCCAGATAGTTTTATCAAGCATTGCTCTAAGTTTTCGGAAGTTTGCCCTCTTGATATTTAGGAATTTCTCATTGCTAGTATTGTGTTCATTGTTATTAAACTTTAAACTGAATGTGATAGTACGATGGTCACTGTTACTGAATTCATCACCAACACTCAAATATTCTACTAAGTCTTCCTTTGTTGCTAGTACAAGGTTAAGAACATTATTTCCACTGGTCGGAGATTGAACCAATTGATGAAGTCAACTGTCTTGTAGGTTTGCATGCAGGTCATTTCCGGAGTGTGAAGAAAGAGTATCGCTGTTATGCCAGGGTTTTTACCGGGTTTGTATATTTGGTAGGTTCTACTCAACTGGAGAAATCGAAATCATACAATACATGCACAGAAGGAATAAAGGGTAAAATATAACACTGAGTACATCTCGTTAACAACTTTAATGAATAATTCACTAGGTAGACCAATAATACTTATTTATGCTAGAACAATGGTTTTATGCATATATGAGCCTAGCACAGACGAGGATCCAAGAGGGAACTAGTAATATACTTCTCTCTCTCTCTCTCTTACTATGCACCATACACCTTAATTCACTGGTGTACGATATACTTTACTTTTAGACCCTTTGATACTTTATCTCATCTCTAGTATTAATTATAAGAGATATACTTAGGTGCATCAGCGTATTTCAGGTTTATCACTTAAATCATAGAATAATGGGAAATGCAAGACACTTCGCTCTGGTGTAAAATAGACAGAGTCCTAGGAGTGGCTCTATTTTTCCTAAGTATTTCACCTGGGTCACACTGGTGTAAAAATAAAACAGAGTCCAATGAGTGACTCTATGTTCCTAAGTATTACACCAGGGTATCACTGGTGTATGAGTTAAAGATATTTTCAGTAACACTCCTAATCTAGCACTTTGAAGGCTGGAGGGATGAACACAGTATGGGTACAGATGAGAGTTGTGAATTCCAGTCGTCTAGTTTCCGTCGAGCCGCTTAGGTGGTCCTGCAGTGTGGATGGTGTAGTTTGGGATACAGATGGATTAGTTGGTTTTGGGTCTTAAATGATAGCTCCTGTCATGACATAGGGTACTTTCATCGGACTAACGCGAGCGTGAGCGAGGCCATGTCCTAGGCTACTAGTGCTCGTCTATCCTGACCTTTATACTAATCGGTGATGAAGTTCCGTTTCAGTACTCTTGACTTAGGGTCTTTAATACAGCGTCTCTAGTGTCATGACACAGCGACAAGGTATCGAGCTAATGCGAGGAGATAGTAAGATCATGAACTTACTAATTTCACTCGATCTACCACTGACCGTTATAAGAGGTTCAAAGAACTCAGGTTCGGTGTTTAGACCTTTTTACTGTATATGTCCTTGACCATGGTGTTGGACAGATACAGTATGGACTTCTATATGTAGAGTGCCGTTATTTAGACTGTGTCTCACAAAGAATGACCTTTACCATGGCAAGTATCTTTCTATAGTTTTAGAGTGCAGTTTTGGCAAAAGAAGTAAGGTGGGGACATGTCCTTTCGATTATGCTTCTAATACCAAAGGTGCAACCTATTAGAGATCTTATTATTAAACACTATAACATGGCATGTGATAATATTAATTCCTTAATAGGGAAAAAAAACTCCTCAGATCTTGAAAATTTAATTTTAGGACTTGATAGCTTACATAAAAGTAAATCAAGCCCTAGAATTGTTTGCTTTACCTTGGTTTTCGTCGGGGTAGTGACGACTTTGGCTGACATGTCCCAGGTTAAGTGTGCGGAGGTCAGAAGGCCATAAGTACAGGGGGGGGGGCATATTCTGGGGGGATTAAGTAGACTCCCTAGAATTTCGCGGGCTGGTGAGTAGGCGTCTGTAGAACGGTGCAACTGCTACTTTGTCTGTGTTGGTCCTTCTGTTCTTGACTGTACACTATCTTTTTCTTTGGAGCCTCGTTGTTGTTGAAAGTTATCTTGATCGTCTTTGTTGGTGTGGGTGGTAGAGGAGGAATAATGGTGGCAATCTTAAACCTGGGTATCTTAATCGCCCTACTTGGTCACAGGTAAATTAAGGTCGCTGAAAATTATGGTATCCTGTGAGTTACTTACTTCAGTAATTTGCTCAATAATTTCTCGATCAGTTTGCACTGATTGGGCTGGAGGTCTGTATATTAGAGCTAGTATTATTTTTGTTTGGTGATTCTTTTTTAATAGTACATACAGTATAGGATATGTCGACATTCTCTATTTGTGGTTTTGACATCAAGATGGGTTCTGTCGGGAATAGTGTATGATGACCCCGACAGCTTGGAGTCTAAATGGGTATTTGAATTTGGCGGTATTGTATAGTAATTACAATTTTGGCTAGTACTCTATGTACTGTAGTTTATTATTAATTGTAAGTTAATTATTAGCTTTAGTGCATAAATCTATACATCAGCTCTGGATGTATTATGAAACCAAATCATAGGTTCGTAATATTATGAGCCGGTAGCCATTTGTATTATCGCGAAGCGACGAGACACCTACCGGCAGTCTCTTAAGAATCAGCCGCACAACTAACACCTCCCTCCGGCTCTGACTCAACCTAGAATTCACCACGTGCTACCGCTATTAATATATATCTTCAGTCCTACATCACCAGTCCTCAATAAGCTAAGTCATAATGTATTGATTTTGTATTATGTGACCATTCTTACTTATCACTCGTGTGAACTAGCGGTTTGAGGTAACTGGAATCTACCTATCGAAATTTACATCATTCATATTGGTAATTATCTTATTTAACACCTAACTGTCGGTGCCCGTCATATGACGGGCCAGAGATAAATGGACAATCCCGTGGTACACGTCATATGACGGGCGGTATTCTGAGCACATTAGGGGCTCTGAGAGAGAGTATGTCCGTTGGGAGGATGATAGGCGGGCTCTGACCGTTCGGCACAACCACAGTGCCGCGACTGAGACCACCACTGCAACATTCCACACACTCGGCCTTGCGAGACCAGGAAAAAACTGGGGAAATTACCTTATTTTAGGGTTTTTCACCTCCGGTTGCTCGATCGCTACAGGATAACCCGTGGTCGTACAAGGATGATTCAGGTGTCATTGGAAAGCTCTATTATCGCCCTTTCAAAAATACATAATTGTATTACACTCTGGCTCTTCTTTATGCATAAAAAAGAGCATGGAATGAAGCTCTTTTAGGGTAAATATGCCCGCTTGGCAGGTAGTTGATGTTACAAACGGCCCCGTTTTTGGGGGTTAACTTATTGTTGGGATTAATTCATGTACCAGTGATTGATAATTTAACCTATATATATATTCCCCACAATAATTGGTCCTTCGAACCTCTGGTAATCTTAATATTACCGTATTAGTGTTTGTTTACTTTCATATTTGCTTGTGGGCTTACAAATGGCTACCACGTTCGGTGTTGGGCCGACTGCCCTTTCTTTAGTGTAGTGTCCTAGCTTTCACCTCGTGTTTTTTCGGGAGTGCACCGTCCCTATAGTTTTGGGGGGTCTAGTTTCCCGTTTTTGTTTGGACGTGGTGCTCCTTGGCTTTGTTTGATGGTTTGCTAGGCTAGAGCTGATTGTGGGGGTGGATTCGTTCGGTTCTGTTTCGCGCAGTTAGGCCTACAGGTGTCTGTGATTGTATTTCATATAACTGTTGGTAGTTCTTGGTGTTCTTTATGTTTGGTCATTGTGAGACTCTAAAATAAATTTTGCTGGAGGGGAGGGTTTCTCATGTGACATAATTTAATTAAATTTCATAACCTAGCCTAGTTGCTTATGCTCAGCAGGTATATGGTTTGTTGTTAGGTTCTGAAGAGGTGGGAGACAAAATGTTGGATGATCTTGCATATATTGAAGAAATTAATACAGCATTAGCCAGATTAGCTTCAACACAAGAATCACACACTGTTAAGGAGGCTACCAGTACTCCAAAGGCAACTGGATTTAACCTTCCAAAGCTTACTCTGCCAACCTTTTCTGGGGATCCAACTACCTGGACTGGACTTTGGGATATTTTTGAGTGTTCCGTTCATTGGAATAAGACTCTTACATCCATCCAAAGGTATACATATCTCCATGGACAGTTAAAAGGGGAGGCCTTGAAGCTGATAGAGGGGTACAAGCTAGAAGCTACAAGCTATGAGTCTGCAGCGGATCTATTAAAAAGAACTTATGGGAGAAAGTAATCAAGACCGCATTAATCACAAATTTCTTCGCTCTAGATCCTCCATCGTATGATGTGACGGATTTAAAGGTGTACTATGCCTCTTTTGAGAGCCTCCTCCGATCAATGGAGACAATGGCCATAACGAAGGAAGAAATCTATAGTGTGAATATCTTGAACAAGGTACCCTCTCCCCTTAAGGAAATTGTTAGACGGCAACTAAGCGACACTCCCCTGGATTTGGAAGCGTTGGTGCAAGTGTTCCAGACTGAAGTGTTCAACATGGAGAGTACTGGACAGTACCGACACGTGGAGATGTCGCCATCCACTGGTACTTTCCCGGTACAGACTTCTCCTAAACAGAAGAGGACGATATCATCAGGTTTTAAGTTGTGCAGTGTACACGGTCATCCATGGTACCACTGCCCTAAGTATCCTAAGGCTACACAGAAGATTGGAAAGGCTAAATCACTTCACTTATGCACCAGTTGTCTGGCAAGAGAACACTTCAACAGTACTTGTACAAATTCCTTCATCAAGCCCTGTAAGTATTGCAAGGGAAAGCATTGGTTTTCTCTTTGTACCCAGTCTGATCGGCGCGACGGCAAAGAAAAGGGGAGAACCACCAAAGAGTCACATGATAAAAATATAAGCGAGGGTAATAGAGTATCTGCTATGTCAACTGCTTCTAGAGAATGTCAATTGCTTCCTACTATGATGCTGCCAGTAGTGGGGAGTAATAATAAGCATATAATGATGCGAACCTTACTCAACCCGTGCTCACAGAGGTCATTCATTCTGCGGTCATCATTGCCACACTACAAGTGTACCAGCAAGGGTCAAGAGAATTTGCGTCTCCATGGTTTCACTGTTGAAGTTGATTCCAGTGACTATGGTATTGTGGAGATTTCCTATGTGTATAGGAGGAAGGTATGTCCTATCAAGGCGGTGGTGGTAGACAAACTTCACAGTTTCTATGTAGCATCAGAGATTCAACCACAATTGAAATATCTCAGAAGCAAGGGTTTTAAACTGGCTGATGATCAACTCTCTGCTAACAACGGAATTATGCTACTGGTCGGAGATGATTATTACTACGACCTGGTCCACCCTGGATATTGGCGGATACATAAGCTGATATTACTCCCCACAATACAAGGGTATGCCATTTCTGGATCCTATGCAACTTCATCTCAAGACACAAAGGTGGAGGTAGTTACGGTCCTTAAAGTAGCAGTAAGCCCCCTGGACAAAATAATATGTTAGGACTACTGTTCCTGATAATCCATGCACTGATACAGATAAGCTATAGGACTTGGATAATATTGGAATTGACCCTCATGAGCTTGATCGGGAATCCAAGCTAGCGTTGAGTTCATACGAAGAAACTGTAACGTATGATTCTGGCAGGGGTCAGTATGTGGTAAGGCTCCCTTGGAATGACAATAAGGGTAAATTACTTACAAACTTCAATCTACCACTTGGTAGGTTACAGGGCCTTCAGAAGCAGTTTGTCAAGGATCCAAATTATTGCGAGACTTATGCGGCAGTACTTAATGAGCAGGTACAACGTGGATTTGTTGAAAGAGCAGATCCCGGTGAGTATGGGGAAACCATTCATTACCTTGCTCACCATGGGATAAAAAAGGACAGTTCCACCACTCCTGTTCGTATTGTATATGATTGCTCAGCTAAATCCAGTGATCGCTCTTATAGCCTGAATGATTGTCTCTACACGGGTCCATCCCTGGTCTCTGATCTCGCGCAAATTATGTTACGCTTCAGATGTCATAAATTTGCATGGGTCGCCGATATTGAGAAGGCCTTCCTGATGCTTCAACTCCATCGTGAAGACAGGGACTCAACAAGATTTTTATGGCCACGGGACCCAATGGATCTAGATTCAGAGTATCTGGTCTACAGATTCAGAGTCGTCTTATTCGGAGCGACCTGTTCCCAGTTCCTTCTCAACCTTGATATCTTGAGGAGGCTGGACTAGATCCTGACTTCAAGAATGAGATCAGGCAGGGGATCTATGTGGACAATCTTCAGGGCACTGGAGACGATGAAGATTTAATGCTAAAAAGAGGCTGGGAGATCCGCGATATATTTGCCAAGTCTCATTTACATTTGAGAGAATGTAATAGTGATCTTTTGAAAGGTCAATTTGCTTCTGACGGTGTAGCTACTGAGAATAGTACAGTGAAGTACTTAGGCCACAAATGGGACACTACCACAGATTGTATATCCTTCTGTCACACACCATGCGACAGTGAGATTATGACCAAGCGAAACTGCTTAAGCTTGTCTGCTAGGTTGTTTGATCCCCTTGGCTATTTGCTGCCTATAACTATTTGTGCTCATATATTTTTACAGCAACTGTGGCGGATAAAGCTAGATTGGGACACACCACTCTCGACTGAGCTGCAAGATACTTGGCAGTTAATTCGGTCGGACCTTTCCACATGTTGCAAGGTTCAACTTGATCGTCAAGTTATAAGTGGTCAACAGGTGGATCTACATGCCTTTGCTGATGCCAGTAATAGTGCGTATGGTACTGCCATATACTTATGTAGTGGTAGTGAAGCGAAACTGGCTATGGCAAAAGTCAAAGTAGCCACTATTAAGAAAACTACAGTTCCTAGATTAGAACTTACTGCATTGCTTCTGTCTGCTCGTCTAATCAAGTTTACCCTGGATGCTTATACAGATATACTACAGATTGATAACGTCTATGTCTGGAGCGACAGTCAAATTGCACTTTCTTGGGTACACAGCCAGAAGGTGCTACCTATTTATGTTTCAAATCGCACTGATGAGATACATAACTTAGTTCCTACAGCTATATTTCGCTATGTGAGTACCAAGGATAACCCCGGTGACATAATTTCCCGGGGAATCTCGGTGCAATTGTCAACCTCTATTTGGCGGCAAGGACCCACATGGCTTACTTCTCCAACTAATTGGCCACAGGCTTTCAGGGAATGCATATCTGATCCTGCAAGTCGGCCCCAAGATGATGTATTAAGTAGTTCGACTGTGAGTACTACACATCAGGATTACAAGTTGGTAGAGTGGGAACGTTGTGGCAGCTATGATCAAGTAATACAGATATTTGCATGGATATACCGTTTCGTTAACAACATTAGAAGTCAGGCTCACGGGTCTTTCTTTAGTGAAGATTCGAAGCAAATCAGACTCCATGAATTGAGATCAGCAGAAGCAAAATTAATATATTTAGTACAAAAGGAATCATATCCTACTGAACATGAAATACTGAACAAGGAGTTAAAGGTAAAACCCTCAAACTTAATGAAACAGCTAGGATTATATATGGAAGGAGGCATAATTAAGTGTAGAGGTAGGATCCAGAAAGCGGATATTAATGATTCTGCGAAATATCCTGTCCTCTTTAGCTCTTCTCATTTGATTACCAAACTGTTGATTCTCAAATACCATGGGATCTGCCTGCATTTTGGCGTAAATTATGTTCTGGCTTATATGAAACAACGTTGGTGGATCCCTAAGATGCAACAAGCCATTAAAAGGATCCACAAGAGCTGTACTATCTGCAAAAGATTACAGGGTAAGCCTTACTCTCCAGTTGATCTACCTCCCTTACCTGAGTTCAGGTACAAAGAACTGAACCTTTTCAGGTAACCGGGGTAGACTATAAGGGAGCGATTCAAGTTCGGGAATCACCTGGTCATATCACAAAGGTATATGCCGTACTCTTCGCATGTGCGGTAACCAGAGCGATCCATATTGAATTGATTGACGACTTAACCAGTGAGGGTTTTTTACATACCCTAAGACGCTTTGCAAGTTGCAATGGTTTCCCTCAAATGATTCTGAGCGATAATGCGACTTGTTTTGTCGGGGCATCCAAATATCTCCAAAATTTAATGGATGACCCGCAGGTTGTGTCTACCCTCACTGGAAGGAACTGTCAGTGGAAACTCATACCAGCACGTGCACCGTGGTTCGGGGCGATTTGGGTATTGTCAAATCTGCCATGCAAAAGGTATTAGGGAGGGCCCTGGTGAATAAAAGGGAGTTACAACCTCTCTTAATGGAAATTGAGATGTCAGTCAACGGCAGGCCCTTAACCTATACCTTGGCGGCTATCGATGACCTCTTACCCATTTCGCCTTCCATGCTAACTAACACGTGGATGAAAACTTAATCCCTTATCTAGATCGTCAGTGACCAACAAAGATTTACAAGACCTTACGTTCGGCGATGCTGAGGCCACACGTCGTCGCTTCCAATATATGAACAAGGTGTCAGACGATCTATGAAAAAGGTGGTCACCGGAATATTTGCTGTCACTTCGCGTGCGTCACTCTAATATAATCAAAGGGACAAATAAACGGTGGCTTCGTATCGGGGATATCGTATTGATTCATGATGAGCGTCCTAGATTGTATTGGAAGCTTGGTAGGATCGTCAAATTGTTCCAGGGCATTGATGGTAATATTAGGGTTGCTGAATTACAGACTTCGACTGGGATTACTACTCGCCCAGTCGTAAGGTTATATCCCTTGCAGCAGGATGTAGAATTGCCCGACATTACCGGTGTCTCTGCTGATATTCTTCCACAGGGGAGTGCTGGTGACAGTGCTCCTCAGGGTGGAGCTGTTGATTCTAGGAAAGATGATCCTTCTGCGGCTTCCAGTGGAGCTAGCCCCAAAAGGAGAGCGGCTATGAGTTTCGGGGATCTTTGGAGATCTAAGATTAACCAAGGTAATCTTTGAATCTTTGATATCCCTTTTTGTATATAGCTACTGTATTTTGTGTTTAGTGGTGGGCAGTATGTCGGGAATAGTGTATGATGACCCCGACAGTTTGGAGTCTACAGTATATGGGTATTTGAATTTGGCGGTATTGTATAGTAATTACGATTTCGACTAGTACTTTATGTACTCTAGTTTATTATTAATTGTAAGTTAATTATTAGCTTTAGTGCATAAATCTATACATCAGCTCTGGATGTATCATGAAACCAAATCATAGGTTCGTAATATTATGAGCCGATAGCAATTTGTATTTACGCGAAGCGACGAGACACCTACCGGCAGTCTCTTAGAATCAGCCGTACAACTAACACCTCCCTCTGGCTCTGACTCAACCTACAATTCACCATGTGCTACCGCTATTAATGTATATTTTCAGTCCTACATCACCAGTCCTCAATAAGCTAAGTCATAATGTATTGATTTTGTATTATGTGAACATTCTTACATATCATTCGTGTGAACTAGCGGTTTGAGGTAACTGGAATCTCCCCATCGAAATTTACTTTCATATTGGTAATTATCTTATTTAACTTATTGTCGGGATTAATTCATGTACCAGTGATTGAATAATGTAATCTATATATCTATTCCCCACAGGGTCAAGACTTTCTTTGATGAAATACAAAACGCCTCCTTCATTTGTATTGAAAATACTTTTCTCAAACATCACATATCCGGGAAGTGTATATTCTGCCAAAAAGTCTCTGTTTACCATATTTAGCCAGGATTCTGTTATACTGATTATATCATATGTTTCTGTGAAAACAAGTTCCTCTAGATCTGAGAATTTATTGCGTATGCTACGAGCATTTGCATAAATAACTTTGAGGGTTTTGGATTTGGGTCTTGTTATCCAAATATGTGGTTCATGACAGATTAGCATTTAAGTCCTTCGCAGGTCGCCATCCTCGCTGTCTTCGGTCCTCCTTCCTGGTTGTCCTGTGTTGAGTCGATTTCTTTTCCGAAAATCCTTCTCCGCATCGTTGAGAAGACGCCCAAAATGTGCTGCTCCCACCTGGTTCAGATGAACCCCATTGTCCGAAAACAAATAGTCATCCTAGTAAAAATCGTCCCAGGTGTCGACGAATCCCACGTTCTCCTTCCTGCAGAGGTTAGCTAGACGACGATTTGTGCTAGTGGCTATGTTGCAAAATCGGCTCTCTACACCGAGCCGGGGGACGATTCCTGAGACGATGATATTTGACGACTTCTCCTTAAACGACTTGAGCAGCTGCTGATACTTGAGAAGCAGATCTTCCGATAGGGTTCGCTGTACATCATTGGATCCGACGTGGATGAAGTACAATGTACTAGCCGGGGTCAGCTTCGATACATCGTCAACTGCAGCAACTACGTCGTCCACCCCACCACCAGGGATACAAAAATGCTACCTGGTCTTAGGTGCCCTGGCGCAAAACTCTGTGACCTGACCACGTACCATCGAGTCTCCCACAAACCGAACTTCTTCTGCTCCCTCTTCGTCATCTGAGTCTGTGAGTATCTGGAAACGGTTATGACACTCAGTAACCAGTATGATTTTCCTGGTCTTGGGGCGAATGTTGTTCCTCATGATGTGGAAGTTTTCTTGAGAGGGAGCAGAGTCACTATTTGTTTCTTGTGCATCGGAAGCATCTGCTGAAATGGCTACTGCAGGCATTGGATTGTTTGCAGTTGACGTTGGGGCAGCGGTGGCAGCTGGAGTTGAAGCGGTGACAATTGAAGTTGGTGATATTCCAACGTTGAGAGTTACAAACTCTTGGAGTGATTCCAGCTTCATGGTGAAGGCGTTGATCTTGTTGTGGGCTTCATCCAATCTCATTGTCAAAATTTAATCCTTTCATTGCTGTCCGAGTCGGCAGACTTGAAGATCGGCAGCAGCAAACATGGAAGCACCAAACCTACCTGCACAGAGAGAGAGAGAAGACAGAAGAAGAAGAAGAGGCTTACTATGGATTACGATGTGGGCCATTTTGATCAGGACGGCAAAGTGAGAGTAGGGAATGGTAGTGGAACAGTCTAAGAGTTACATAGATATACAGACTACACAGACCTTGCGTTCGCTACTAGGCAGTTGGGACTTTAATGCTAACATAGAATTTGCTACAAAGTGGAAGGCAGGGATAGCAAAGCAGAAGGCTCTCTCCCCACCCACTACACCCTCCGACCTAGAGTCGGCTTAGTTGGCAAAATAAGGCCCCAGCAGAAGAAAATTTCTACTGGGAGATTCATATTAAAGAAGGAAGTTGAGAAATATTGTATACTACTGAAGTTTAACCCCTTATTGGCGGCGCTCGACTTAAGTCGTGCACCAATTTGCAGCAAGTTAGGAGCATTATTAAGGCTTTTAAAGGGTTAAAATCGAGTGCAAATGGCCGGGAGCACAGCGGGCCAGACAGCCGACTCCCAGGGCTTACCGCCGCCCATTAACTCATGTTCCCTGTGTTCTCGAGAGGCCGGCAGTGTAGCCAGTAGTGAGCATAGCTGGGAAAAATATACCGATATATGCTAAACTCCCATGTTCGTGGCATCACTGCAAGAGAACCACGAGTGCTACTTAGCTCGTTCTGGTCTCATTTTGAAGCTTTTAGTGCCTAGTTTTTTGCTAAATAATTTTATTTTCATGCAGATGCTTGATTTATCATGCAGGAGGGCCTGAATATGCCCAAATGAGCCCAAAACACCCCGCTAGACAAGGGCCATATTTTTGTTTTCTCCAATATTTTTTCTTTGTTACCTATATTACACCAACCTCCTCGAAATGAATGTCTAGACTCCTTTTGAATGTGTCAATTGTATTATATTGTACCAATTTATCTGGCAGTTTGTTCTACTCGTTGACCACACTGTAGGTGAAGAAGTGCTTTGTGACATCCAGATTCGCCCTCCTGGTTATTAATTTCATTTATAATCTGAGAGAGAGGGAGGGAGTTAGAGGGAAATAGAGGGAGAGAGATGATAGAATAAGAAGTGCAGTTGAGAGAGAGAGAGAGATAGTTAGAGATAGAGTAGGGGGGTGATAGAATAAGAAAAGCAGTTGAGGATTACTGTGGATTACGTTGGTCTTTGGTCAGGTCGGGAAAGTGAGATTGGATGGGGGGGGGGTTTAATCTTAGAGAGAGAGAGAGAGACCTCACTTTAATTTACACAGTTTCACTGACAACACTGACCTTACGATCCAAGTGAGGTGATCAGGACTTAATCTTAATAGAGAAAACAGAACTACAAATAAAGAATTATTGAAGGAACGGGTAGCACAGAAGATAAAAAGAGAGAAAGAGAGAGAGAGAGAGAGAGAGAGAGAGAGAGAGAGAGAGAGAGAGAAAGAGAGAACTACCTGGCTACACAGACTGCACAGATCATTAGGCAGTACAGTAGGTGTTGCTTGTAATATGTGTATTTGCCAATTCAAGCTTCACAATCAATATTTTAACTCTATTTGGTCCTAGTGTCCTAGTATTTGTGGATCTACACTGTTTCGTTCCATTAGTTTGAAGATGTTAACTCCTTGCGACATATTAAGTTCCAATAAGTCCGAGGAGGCGCTTGACATAGCTTTTGGGTCTTGAATTTGGCTCATGAGTATTGTCGAAGCCTTACATTTTTCTCTATTTCCATCCACCAGAATGCTGTTTATTGTGATGTATCATATGTCAATGGAAAGAGGAATATTTATAGTACATGATAAAAAAACAAAAATGTAAATAAATCGAAATATGAAAGTGTAAATGAGTCCGGAATACAATTATTTCCCATGCAATTGTCTTCACACCGTCTTATCTCTAAATTGTGACTGATGACCATATATTTATTTTTGCTCAAATAATAGTATTTTTTCTCCTCTTTCCAAATCTGAAAACAGAAATTGTTTATCTTCAATAGTTCTCAAGCAGTGACCGAAAAAACAAAATATGATTTTGATTTATATGGTTTATAAAATTTTCGATTTATTTCGTTGCTACGAAGTGTATGGTTTTAAATTTAGACTGTATGAATACGGCAAATAATGCTGATGAGTATAACACAAACTAGAAGTTCCTACGACAAATACTTTTTGTGCTATGAATATTTGAAATGATGAGCCAAAATGCGAATATTTACGCTTCACCCGTCTCTGTTCCGCCGATCCTAGCCGGGTTCCGAGCTGTTCCCCACCTCGTCGTTGCGTTATTTGCTCGGATACGTATATAACTGTATATATCACCGGAATCGGAAAATTGTGCTCTTTCCAATGGTGAAAACCAAAATAATATAGCGTAATTGGTTCGTGAGCTTTGCGCAATTGTTTCCATGCATTGTTATTGTTATGAAAATATATGAGAATGTTTATACAGTTGTATATCTTTGCCACAATATACAACACTTTTATATAATTTTCCTTGCCATTAATTGTATAATAAGAACATAAGAACATAAGAAAATGGGAGTCTGCAGAAAGCCGATTGGCCTAAGCAAGGCAGATCCCTGTCCCACACAACCCCAATTACAAAGCCCAATTATAGGCTCAACATTCTAATACCCTGAGGATCATCTTACCAAACCGGTTAGAGATTAACGCAGGATTACGGGGGTCTGCAGAGCGCTGATTGGCCCAACCCGGCTGATCCCCCTTCACACCCAACCCTTCTCGTCCATATGCTTATCCAAATTTTTTCTTAAAGCTCCCTATCGTTCTTGATCCCACTATATCACTTGGTAGCCTATTCCACCCATCTACAACTCTGTTACCAAACCAATATTTGCCTATATCTTTTCTGAAACGAAATTTATCTAATTTGAAACCATTGGTACGAGTTCTTTCGCTATCACTGAGCTTTAGTACATTTGTCATGTCCCCTTTGTTAATCCCACTAACCCACTTGAACACCTCTATCATATCCCCTCTAACTCTGCGTCTCTCTAACGAATGTAAACCTAATTTCTTCAACCTTTCTTCATACGGAAAATTTCTAATATTATGGATCATTTTTGTCATTCTACGCTGAATTCTCTCCAATGAATCTATGTCCATTCTGTAATAAGGACACCAAAATTGGACAGCATAATCCATATGGGGTCTCACTAATGACAAGTAAAGTTTTAAGATAACATCAGCAGTTCTGTTACTCACACTCCTAGAGATGAACCCGAGAATCCTGTTTGCCTTATTACGAACGCTTATACACTGTTTTCTAGGCTTCAAATCATTGCTAACAAACACACCTAGATCTTTCTCGCAGTCTGAATTTTCTAATTCTAAATTAGCTAGTTTATATTTAACATTTGTTTGCATCTTCCCTATCTTTAATACCTTGCATTTGTCAATGTTAAACTTCATCTGCCAATTTACTGACCATTCATGTAAGGTATCTAGATCCCTTTGGAGGCACTCTATATCGCTATCTGAATCAATTGATCTCCCCATTTTAGTATCGTCTGCGAATTTACTTATCCTACTCGTTATACCTAAATCTAGGTCATTTATGTATATAAGAAACAACAGGGGACCTAATACCGATCCCTGGGGGACACCACTTTTGACTGCTCCCCACTCTGACTTGGTACCATTTATGCTGACTCTCTGTTTCCTACCAATTAGCCATGACCTAATCCATCCCAACAACGACCCTCCTATTCCATGTGCCTCAACCTTTCTCATCAATCTCTCATGAGGGACTCTGTCGAAAGCTTTACTGAAATCTAAATATATAATATCATATGACTTGTCACTATCTACTGCTTCATATACCTCTGAGAAAAAGCTAAGCAAATTAGTAAGGCAAGAACGTCCCTGAGTGAATCCATGCTGAGAAGAATTTATTAAGTTAAATTTTACTAAGTGGCTTCTAATTTTCCTAGCAATAATGGACTCTAGCAACTTTCCTATGATTGATGTGAGACTAATGGGACGGTAATTGGATGCTATCGATTTATCACCTTTTTTGAAGATCGGAACTACATTTGCAAGCTTCCAAGCTTCAGGAACAAAACCTGTTTCTAATGACTTGTTAAATATAAATGCTAATGGACTACTTAACTCATCTCTGCATTCTTTTAATACTCTAGCATATACCTCGTCAGGACCAGGCGATTTTTGAGGTTTCAGTCTGTCAATTTCCTTAAGCACATCATTTCTACTTATATTAACTGTACTTAACATATTTTCTATACTATCACTATATACCATATTGACTTCTGGAATCTGTGCCAAATTTTCATTAGTGAAAACGGAAAGAAACTGACTATTTAATGTACTGCACATTTCTAAATCATTTTCTGTTATTTCTCCTATTGAAGTTTGTAGGGGGCCTATTACATCTCTAACTTTAGATTTATATAGTTGGTAAAAAGCTTTAGGGTTATTTTTTGAGTCGCTGGCTATCCTTATTTCATAATTTATTTTTGCTTTCCTGATTTCCTTTTTGACCTGTCTTGATAGAGTCTGATAGTATATATGTAAATGATTTTCACCTTTCTTTATTTTTCGATATATTCCTTTCTTTTTTCCTATAAGATCTATTAGCTTATTAGTCATCCATTTTGGTTGGTTCTGCGTCGATCTAAATCTTCTTTTAGGGATATATTTATTTTGAGCATTGTGGAGTGAAGCAATAAACTGGTTATATGTAGGTGGCAAGTTTAACTCTGGCATATCCTGACTTAATTGCTTAACAATAGGGTCCACCCTTAAGTCTCTTCTTAGCCCACCATAATCGGCTTTTCTGAAATCTGGGATAAGTGTCGTATTCTCTTTAGCATTCCCTGTCCATTGTATATTAAAATAAATAGATTTATGATCGCTATTTCCTAGGTGGTCACCAATCTCTACATTAGTTATCATATGTTCATTGTTACTGAAAACTAAATCAAGAATATTAATACCTCTAGTCGGCGTATCTATGAATTGAAATAAAAAACTATCTTGTACTACCTCAATAAACTCTACTGAATCGGAGTCGCCTATTTGGTGCTGCCAATCAATGTTCGGAAAATTAAAATCCCCCATAATGCACACATTGCTAAACCTTGATGCTATTTTAATTTCCTCCCATAACGATTTTCCGCCATTTCTACTCATATTAGGCGGTCTATATATAACTCCAATAACTATGGTCTCACTACCTTCGTTAACCTCTACCCAAACACTTTCATTATCATTATTTAGTCTAATACCTGATTTAATACAGCTTTTTAATGTACTCCTGACAAACACTGCTATACCCCCGCCCCTCCTACTTGTTCGGTCATATTTAAACAAACTATATCCTGGAATATCAAATTCTGCTAAAAAATGCCTAGATTCTGTATTAATCCACGTTTCAGTTAGCGCTATTATGTCTATATTTTCTGTGCTAACGAGTGCTCTAAGTTCGTTCATTTTGTTACATAAACTCCTACAATTTGTATAATATACCCTCAACCTATTACTTTTATTTGCAACTAATTTTCTATTGTGTTTAGCTAACTTATTATTTCCTGTTGAACTACTAGCTCTAGACGGAAATTCTACTCTATCAGTATTCTCATCTTTACTATCAGTTACATGTGTAGTGTTATCGATACTACTATTACACATCACTATATCCGCACTATCTTGACTGATTATTTCTATTTTACTCACTGGTTTGTCACATGAAGTACCTGCTCCATATGGAGACAGTATTTTACTTACACACCCAGGTTTTTTTAACGAAACCCCGCAACAATCTTGTCGAGTGAGCTAATGTTGATAGAAGACATGTCAGTCATGAAGGTTGTCAATTTTACTTACCTGGTAGGGCCACAACCCTTTCCAACGAGAAGGGCAATGGCTCCTGGGTTGACACTGAAAAAACAAAACAAGAAAGCCAGGTTATCTTCAGATAATAAATTCAGAAATAATTGTATTGTACACGTAAATAAAATAAAGTAATGCATATATATATACAAGGTGTCAAACAAAATATAAAGAATGGTAATGGTAATGTATGTGTGTGGATATATTTATATATATATATATATTATATATTTATATATATATATATATATATATATATATATATATATATATATATATATATATATATATATATATATATATATATATATATACTGAATATATACAAGGTGTCCAAAAATATAATGGTGAAAACAATGTGTGAATGTGTGTATTTATATATAGCCTATATATATATAGCCTATATATATATATATATATATATATATATATATATATATATATACAAGGTGTCAAACCAGAGAAATATGTGCAAATTTCCAAGCCACCCAAAGAGGTACTGCACTTGACTCGTTATTTTTTTAGAGTGGTTTCCCCAGGAGGCCTATATCCACTGTAGTGCAAATTGTAGTAGAGATTGACTTGTGCTCTTTTTTTTTCTTTTTTTTTTTTTTTTTTTTTTATGATGATGGGTGAATGAAGGTGGGTGAATGAAGGTGGGCCCCGAACCTCTGAAGTGATGATTGAATGAATGAATGAATTAATTATTGAATGATTGAATGAATGAATGAAAGGGTGATGAAGGTGAATGAAAGGGTGATGAAGGTGAATGGAAGAATGCATAAAGACTGAATGAATGAATGGGTGATAGTGATTGGAAAGGAATAATGAAGGTGAATAGGAGAATGCATAAATGAATGAATGAATCGTGCAAAGATCCTGGCTATAGGACATCTGCATCGAGTTGATGGAACCGATTGAAGCAACCAGTGACATCGATGCAGAGGCAAACGAGGCAAGACTTGCATCGAAAGCTCGTGTCCTAGCGAATTTGGTCCTTCTTGTAACACAGATGGCACCGCCTTCGCTTTCCATCAGGGATCTGCTCGAGAACGTGTTCCAAGTTCCTGTTAAACCAGTCATGGTCCAGTACAACAGGACGTGGCTTGGAACCCTTTCCTCGAAGAGGACCTCTCCGATGGCCTCTTGGTGCCTGAGCCCTAGCTTTGACGTCCATTACTAGTGGACCCCGGTTGGCATCCATGACAGGTGCTTCCCGAGCGCCACCAGCAGCAGCAGCTGCACCCGGTACTACTGGTGCGGGGGGGTCAAGTGGTAGGACATCCACTTGCTCCTCAGCATCAGCAGCATCGTCCGATACTGGTGCCGCCTGGGGTGCATTCTCAGCGAGTGCTCCCCTGACGGCAACAGCAGCAGCAGCAGCGTCTGGACCTGGATAGGGGGGGGGTCATGAAAGAGTGCTACCCCACCGCCTCCACCAGCAGCAGGAGCACCAGGAGGAGTGCCAGGATCATCAGCAGGAGCGGCTGGGGAGTCTGGATTGTCGTCCGGTGGGGGCGACCCTGATGAGCTTCCGGAGGATTGCCGACGCCGCCTGCCTCACCTGAGACGGGCGCATGGCTCATACTGACCTTCCGGCAAATCCTCTGCACGCCGGATGCGTCTCCCCGACAAAGGCCACTCTGCAGGGTTGAAGTACAACAAGGAACGAACTACGCTTTCCTGGAACGCCAGCATAGTCATCTTCCTGCGGGGGTTGCACTTCTTGAAGAGTACGAAGGCATTGAAGAGGGCCATTTGGATGAAGTAGAATACGATCTTCTTCGTCCATTTGACCGTCCTTCATGGATGGGGTAGTACTGGATCATCTGATCGAAATGATCCACCCAACCCATGTGGCGGTTGTAGTCGTCAACACAAACGGGTTTCATGATGTTCTTGCGACTCCGCTGCCACCTGCCTTGTACCTTCTTCTTGACAAAGGACTGCTTAGGTATGGTGCTCTGGTCATGGAAGGTGGACACCATGTTGACAATCCGTTTGTCTTTCCAAAGCATCACTAGGGTTGTGCCGTTGTTTATTGCCTCTATTGCATCGTCTTCCAGTGTCGCTGCATGGGCAATGTCGTGCAACCGCTTCGGAGCCCCTCGTGAAAGCCTCAGGGTGCCACACACATAGATCTGGTGGTGTGTGAGCATGTGGTGGCACAGGTCAACTGAGTTGTAAAAGTTGTCCATGAACAACTTGTAACCAATGCCTTGCAGGGACTCCGTTAAACCCTCAACCGTTTTCCGGAGAGTTTGACCAGTGTAGACTTGAAAGTCATACACGAAACCAGTCGTGGACTCTGCCAGGATGTACAGCTTGATGGCGTACTTTGTCGGCTTCATCGGGTTGTAGCACTTGAATGAAAGGCGACCCTTCCACCCAAGGCAGCCTTCGTCGATGGACACTTTCCTCTCTGGGACGTAGACAAGCTTGAAGCCAGCAAGCAGGTAGCGCATCACCGTGCGGATCTTCACTAGCCTGTCTTTGGTCAGCTTGATGACTGCCTTGCTGTTGAATGTGTGGAAATTGCTCAGCAAGGCTTGGAACTTGGAGACCTGCATGGTCTTGCGAAACATTGGGTAATTATGGACTCCATCATTTAACCAGTAGTGATGCACAGTGGGGAGTTTGTTCACACCCATGAGGAAGTACAGGCCAAGGAATTTGGCCATGTCCTCCTCACTGAATGTTGTCCAGAAAGACCCAACGAATAAGGCATATGCGTTGGTCTCACTAACCAGGAACCTGAGCAGTTCTCTTGTAAAGAAGAGCTGGAAGAACTGCAGTGGTGTCACTGGTGCTGGAACCCGCAAGCCAGGGGTTCCAGTGAAAGGATCAACGTTGGGATTGAACGGGTCTGAAGTCCACTCGTGATCCTCAGCATACACGGTGGGGGGGCATGGAGCTGCACGTGCTGGGAGAGCACCACGTCGTCCGCCTGGACGACGTATGTGACCTCTGCGGCCCCTGGGCCTACCACCTCGGCCCTTCATGGGCCCAGATTTTCGGCGGGGAGGGGGAGGGGGTGGGGTGTCGTCTTCTGCGGAAGACGAAGGGGGTGGGGGTGATGGTGGATGTGATGAGGGTGATGGAGAAGGTGCTGTGGTGGAGTCAGGCCGTGGGGGTGATGGTGGATGTGATGAGGGTGATGGAGAAGGTGCTGTGGGTGGATGAAGTGGGGCAGGAGGAAGCCTTTGTGGAAGCTCCTCATCGATTGCCGCAGCAATCTCGTCATGCATGATTTGGCGATGTTCAGGCGGAACAAACGCCATGTAGCGCGCCTCGCTGCCCCCGCTGTTACCCAAGGAGATCAGCGAGGGGGAGGCAACGTTAGACAGGACATGTGATGGCGGGGTGTTTAGACTACCCACCGGCAGGAGTGAAGCCAGGATGCGGGGGCTGTCTGAGATGTTGCTGGCCGGTGATTCTACATGAGGTAACATGGGACCGCCATGCAGGGTGCGTCGTGAAGCAGGAGAAGAAAAAGAATAGAATGATGTGTGGAAGTCCGGGAATGGTAGTGGTGTGAAGCATTGAGTGGATGAGGAGGGGTGTGGGTAGGACGGGTGGGGATGGATGAGGTGGGGCGATGTGTAGTGATGTACGGGGTAGGGGGACGGGTGGGGTTGTACGGGGTAGGGCGACGGGTGTTGATGAGTGGCGAGGTAGGGCGACGGGTGTTGATGAGCGGCGAGGTAGGGCGACGGGTGTTGATGAGCGGCGAGGTAGGGCGACGGGTGTTGATGAGCGGCGAGGTAGGGTGACGGATGGAGTTTGTGGAGGTGGAGGTGGAGTTTGTGGAGGTGGAGGTGGTGAAGGGTCTCCCTCGATGAGAGTCCTCCTCCTCTTCCCCCTGGGTGGTGGAGAATGCCGAAATTCCTCATCCGTCTCATCCGTCCACTCCTCTTCATCGCTCCCCCCCCCATTTCGTCCTCGCTTTCACTCTCGCTACTAGACATATCCATGATTGTGGCAAGGACGGAGGCCAGCTGGTCCTCCGGGATGGGGCGTTTCTTACTCATAGCTACCTGCTGTTGACTAGACGTGTAACTGATCTGTAATGGGGGGGGGGGGGTATAAAAAAAAGAACAACAAAATAAAAAAATAATACATATATACATATCAAATATATATATATATATATATATATATATATCAATCTACAATTAGAAAACAAATATATATATATATGGGGGGAGGGGGACGGGGAGGAGGAAGGGGAGGGGGCGGGGGGAGTAGAATAATAATAATATATAATAAATAGATACTAGCCTAATAGATAGTAGCCTAATAATAATATATATTGTATATGGGGGGCAGGGGGAAGAGGGGGAGGGGCTATAATGGGGGAGGGGGAGGGGGTATAACATACATAAATACATATATACAAATTATATTATATATATATTGTTACGTATCTTGATCCTCAAGTGGTTAACTTGATGAATATATATTAAGGTATCAGTCAGCTGAAGGCAAAACAAAAGTAAAATCTAATAAAATTAGTTTCTGTTGTTGCTTCCTTTCCTTTTGGATCTTAGGACTTGGTATCCTTTATTGACTGATACTCTTTAATTATGAGAAAATACTGAAACTAATTAAAGTCATGTAGTATTTATAAAGAATTATTATTTAACCGAAGCTTAGTAGGCTATGGTTATGAACCGAATAAGTTATATCTAAAGAAGGACTATTAATTCTATAAAAAGTCTTGAAAGATAAATATTGAGGTAAGAATATTTCTGTCTCTTACCCTTTTTGAAATGAATAGCTAGTTTTCTTATATGTCCTTTTATTTATATTTAATGTAATTATTCTTGGTTCTTGTCTTACGTTAATAGTATTATATTATTATTATCATCAGGATTAATATCAAAGTCACATAAAAAGTTAGATATATATTTAATAATTAGTTAAATGTATTTCTTAACCACGTAACATTGAGGTTTGATTATGAGTAAATTAAGTTACAGGATCGCTTCATAGATTCGATTCAGGTCTCACTCAAATAATATGAAAAGCAAAAATAATATTTTGAAGCTAAAAGAATTTTCTTCAGCTTAGGAAATCACTAGAAGTAACATTAAAACATTCATGTTAGTCTAAGGCGATATTACTAATAAGAGACAATAGCATCACCGTACTAAGCACCGTTAAGCAATGTAAGCTTAATTAAAAGAAAATTAAAGAACTCGTAAGTATTAATATAAAACAATAGTATTACTTTCATCATAACCCAATTACTTAAAGAGTTGCTTTAGTCCACAAGTCAGTCAACTAAAATAGTTAAGTACATCATAGTAGCGTTAACGTTAATTCCCAATCAAATAGTTAAGTACATAATAGTAGCGTTAACGTTAATTCCCAATCAAATAGTTAAGTACATAATAGTAGCGTTATAACGTTAATTCCCAATCAAATAGTTAAGTACATAATAGTAGCGTTACCGTTAATTCCCAATCATATATCTCACTAACCAACATAACGTAAGTGTTTACACCGAACACACTTAACACACACTTATATAATCTGACTGACAGTCACAATCCCATTATAATACTTCACCCCGTCTTCCTCCAGCTGCAAGTTCACCTTCCCCAACTCCAAATGAGACTGATTTGAATGCCCACTACTCGGGTCTTATATACTAAACAATGATGGTGTAGGAACGAATCAGGAGGCGGCGGGTAATGCGCGCCCCAATCACAGCTCCTCGAGTTGCGTAGCAGGTGCGTGGTCCAATGGAGTCTCCTGGCGTCGATCATACGTCATAGCGTCGGGTCATCGAAGTAGTTTGCAGGGTCCCCTATGACGCACGCAGGTGTGAAGGCTTGTTTGCTGGTATGCGGACGAGCTGGTTTCCCCCTCGCTGGTTCGGTCGCTGGTCTGCTTCGCCGCCTGGGTAGTTTGGCACTCCTTCAACTCTTAATTCTAACTCTTAAATAAACATACAGGGCTCCGTATGTCAGACCTCCCCCCTAGAAAAGAGTTTAAGGAGTATAATACATAATATTAAACATAATACATAAATAGATTCACCACCAGATTGGCAACAGCAAGATTATAATGAGGATATAATAAGGATATCACCCAAAGTAGGCAACGTCTCCAGGTACCACATCAGAACACAGCCGGAACGTAGCTGGAGCGTTATTCGAACTGCAAGCTGAAGGCTTGAAAGCGCACTACTAAAGCTTGATATTTACCTCGCTACAAGGGAGAGCTAATTGCCAAAATCCTCTCATTAAGTTTATCTTATGCTGTATGAGGCCAACCCGGTAAATGTAATCTTTGATCTGTGGCAGTGGTTAGGTATCGTTCTTTGTGACAGCATTAACTTGCCTATAGTCCATACATAACCTATGGCTCCCGTCTGGCTTTGGCACAAGTATGACCGGACTACTCCACTGGCTTAAGGCCCATGTGATCAGCTTGATGGATAACATGTAGTCAAGCTCGACCTGCAGTATACTCCTGCGTTGTGGTGAGACACGGTAGTTGGATAGTTTAATGGGAGTTGCATCCCCTACGTCGATGTCGTGCAAGGCCAAAGAAGTGAGCCCTGAAGTATCACGGAACACACTGGGAGACTGAGATAAAACAGAGATTAGTTGGTTCGCTTGATCAGAGGGAAGATGACATAGTTTAGATGGTAATTCCCCCCAAGCTACTGAGTTATACTGAAAGTTGGATAGGCTACATGACAAGTCAAAGACTGCATGGATACCTTCAGGCTCTGGAACAGTCTGTTGCGGGTCAGTAAGAGAACTGAAGACTTTGTCCGCACCAGGCTGTCCACAGGTCCTGACATTCACTGCCACAGTGGGAGAATCTGGAGGAGAGGAATCAGGGGACCTATGGTAGGGTTTCAACATATTTATATGGAATACTTGCGTGGGCTTTCTCCTGTCTGGGGTAGTTACTAGATAATCGGTAATGCTCACCCTCTGAATGATCTTATATGGGCCCCTGAACTTGGCAGATAAAGGTTGGCCAAAAAGGGGGAGCAGGACCAAAACCTCATCACCGGGCTGAAACTCCCTCTCACGGGCTTTTCTGTCATACCAGTTCTTCATGGAGCTTTTAGCCACTGTCAAGTTTTGAGCTGCAAACTCACATGAGGATCTCAGCCGGGTTTTGAAATCTGAAACATAATTGAGGAGGTTTTGGTTCCCCTCCTGGCCAATTAGGCTATCCTGCAATAGTTGCAAAGGACCTCTTACCTGGTGACCGAAAACTAGCTCATTAGGGGAAAAACCCAGGGATTCAGTTGGAACCTCACGAGTAGCAAATAAAAGAAAAGGTACTCCCTTATCCCACTCAACTACGGTCTCTGTACAATATTTACGCAACATTCCTTTTAATGTCTGATGATATCGTTCGAGAACCCCTTGACTCTCTGGGTGGTAGGTGCTAGACTTAATATGCTCGATACCCAACTCCTTCAGGGACTGCTGGAAAATGTTAGAGGTAAAATTAGTTCCTTGATCACTTTGCACCTCATGGGGGAAACCCATTCTGGTGAAGAATTTGAGCAGTTCCTTGATGTCAGTTGGAGCAGAGGTAGTCCTTAACCCGTCCAGCCCCGGTTAGTTTTGTAATGTTTGTTCACCATAACCCGGCCGGTTTTCAAAAAATTGTTTTATTCCAGAAACAATAGCGAATGGGTTAGGAATGAAGGAAAAACCACGAAAAACCGCTCAAAAAGCTTAAAGAATGGTCGTACAGAGCCCCCGAAAACGTATTTTACAAGAGTAAAAAATTTAAGGCAATTACCCCAAAAAACCAGGTTATTGCACGCTCACGCACACGCACGTGGACTTTGAGAGTTTTCAACCATCGGCACGGTTGCGTGGGATACGTACACAGTTCCCATACAAATCTGAGCCCTCTTGAGTGGCTACACCTGAGGTTACGGTCGGCGCAATTAGGGTGACGCGCCAGGCGCGTCTCTGGGGCTGTGCGTTACATACATCGCCGACGCATCAGGCGCGTCGCTGGGGCTGTACGGGTTAAAGGCCGCGTCATACAGAACTCGAATCCACCAGAACCCACTGGAATCGAACTTTTCACCGGAATTGACGAGAATTACGCGGCCTTAATTGAGTGTGACTTCAGAGTAGAATGCGACCCGTCAATGACCGGAATGTAACTCGAACGTAACTCGTTGGACTCGAATGTAACCCAAATTTAAGTCGATGTTAACCAGTAAGTGACTCGAAGGAAACCGGATGTGGAAAGAAGACTATTCGATCCCAAGTCGAATGCAACTCGAATGGCCAGAATGAGACCGGAATGTCAGTATATCATGACCAGAATTACATGAAGTTAAGTCGAACGTAAGTAGAACTAAGTTGAACGTAACTCGAACGTAAGAGGAACGTGACTCGAATAGGCAGAAGGTGACTCGACGAGGAACCTTTGAGTATATAAAGGGAGGATTGGTTCACAGGCACACCAGTAGTAACAGGGCACTCACCACGGTATCATAAGCACTTTCAATCACATACACGTACACGAGGGGAGGGGGGGAGATAGGGTTTTTCTGGACCCCCTTCTCCCTCATGTTTAGCCCCATTAGTTTTTGAGATGTTATGACGTTCATTCCATTAGTTTGGCGGTAATAAAAACAAATTGCCCTATTTCTTTGATAATATTAAGACCTTTCGTGCCATTTAGGCATAGGTTTATTTCCTGGTGAGTGATAGCGAGCCTGTAACTTTAGGAGGAACTGGCCATCGGCTGGGACACTTTTCTACCGAAAAATGTACAAATTAATCTCGAATTGAGTGTGTTTTTTAAGCTTTGATGGATGTCTAGCGAAGAAAGTAAAAACAAAAAAATATATATAGGCTAAATAAAAAATAGACCAAAAAGTAACCCTACCCACTTAACTCACACAGCTGGGGTGAAGGAAGAACACTTTTCATTGGTAGACACAACTGAGGGGAAGCCGGAGTTAAGGTGTGGAGAGTTAGATTCATGAGTAAGTTTGATTCCAGGTACTACTTGAAATACATGGCCTCGTATAGGGCCGATTTTATATTTTATTTTATTTATTTATTTATTTTTTTAATCCGTTATATATTTGGGGCCGCACCTAGTCAAGTTATATTCTGGTTGTATTCCAGTTACCTTCTAGTTGGATTCCACTTGTATTCTAGTACTTCTAGTCATGTTCGAGTCGACATCCAGTGTACACTCGATACATCAAGCAAGTATGCAGTCATCTACCAGTCATATTCTAGTCGGCATCCAGTTGTATTCTTCTTAATTCGGGTTATATTCAACTCTCATTCCATTACATTCAATTTTAAAGTGGAATAATCAACTTGTCATCCAGTTGACTTCAGGTCATTATCGAGTGGCATCGAGTTACATTCAAGTAATTCGAGTCAGCATCGACTATAAAAATTACATCAGAACATGATCAGAATAGGTAGAATGCGACTCTAATGCGACTCGAATGCGACCAGGATACGACTAGAATGTAACTCGATAATTTTTAACGTTTTTTTTCACTCGATAAATCGTAGAAAGTTAACGCATGCACTAACTTTTTGCTCACTCACTCGATCAATCGAGTGACGACTAGAACATCACTCGAAACACAAGAATAGACAAGAATCTAACCAGAACACGTACAAGAATAGACCAGAATGGGGAAGAAGTGGCTAAAATTTGAATTTTTGAATTCATTCCGGTGGGTTCTGGTGGATTCGAGTTCTGTATGACGCGGCCTTAAGGGTATAGCCTCTGGGTAGCGAGTTGCCATGTCCATAATAGTTAATAAATAAATGTTACCTTGGGAAGTCTTAGGCAATGGGCCTACAATGTCCACTACCACCCGAGTAAAAGGATTCTCGAAGACGGGCAAGGGCACCAGAGGATGTACAGGCACCTTCTGATTGGGTTTTCCTGTCATCTGGCAAGTGTGACAGACTCTACAAAACTCCACTACATCTGCACGCATTCCTGGCCAGTTAAAGTGGGCTCTGATTCTGTCTAGAGTTTTTCTCACACCTAGGTGTCCTGCCAATGGTATACAATGTGCCATTTCCAAGATATCTCTACGACAAGGTTTGGGGACTACTACTTGATGGACGTCCCAGGCCCCGTCATCGATTGGTCTGTGTGGCTGTCTCCATCTACGCCACAATACTCCTCCTTTGAGGTAGAAACATTCACCACCCTCCTTCTCAGATTCCTCTTCACTCACGGCCCTGGCAGCTAACTCCTTGCATTCACTATCATCTCTCTGTAGCTCTACCAGGCCATTAGGACAATTTGGAGGGGTTTCATGGTCATCGTTAGGGTCAAGATGAGCCATAAAGGTGTCAGATAAATCCACCTCAGTCACATCATCAGGCACAGTTGGAGCGTCATTCACACTCTCATCATCCCTTTCATCAACTCTTACATTCGGTACATTTCTGTCTGAGGGAACTGCTACTTGAGACATTGAACGTGTGACAGCACACACAGGGAAAACTGTTGGCATCTCCTTTTCGAGCTCACCGGTTAGTGGCTCATTAACAGGGGAAAGTGACAAAATGGGGTCTGGTCGGACCTTCTCACCTGCTACATCATTCCCCAAAAGGAGTGTTACCCCGGGCACAGGGATATCTTGGGACCTACACACAGCTATGGTGGCCTCACCCTGTAGTAACTCACATTCAATTTCGCCTTTTACCAAGTATGCATAAAATTGGCCTCCAGCACCTCTCATTATAACTGGTTCGCCAGGTGGGCACTCAGTGTAAGGATTCACCATGAGGGTGCTAGTAGAACCTGTGTCTCTCAGAATGTTTACCTCATGCATACAACCATTTAATCTCACGTTGCCAGATGAAATAAAGGGACGGTAACTGTCCTGCACTGATGGAGAAATTATTATTGGCTTAACCCTAGGGGGTTGCACCACACATGCTAATACACCCCTGTCTAGATGATTTACGTTAGCTGCTAGGTACTCCTTCTGTCGGGAGTCCTGCATTAAAGGAGCTTTTGGTGCTAGGTACTCCTTCTGTCGGGAGTCCTGCAATAAAGGCACATATGGAGTTTGAGATACGGCGGCAACTGTCTGCCCCGATCTCTCTGTTCTCTCCTTGGCCCAGCACTGATAAGCTAGGTGGCCTCTCATGCCACAAAAAGTACATACTTTAGGGGATACGGGAACGTTCCCTCTTTGAGCATTACTATTACTTTGGGCCCCACCTCTGTTACCATTGCCCTGAGTCGCATTTTTATTTGGGGGAACAATTCTATTTTGGCTAGATGGGGAAGACGTTACAGGCTTGTGACTGGGTCTGTCAGATTTGTGATTGGGATACTTAAAATTAGAACTAGAATTATCGTAGGGCTTCTTTCCACGAAATTTGTTGTTGAGCACGTATGTGTCAGCCATGTCAGCGGCGTCGGCAAGACAATCAACCTTTTTACCCCTTAAATGATAGGCTACAGAAGAATCAATTTTCCATAGGAAATTTTCTAACAGGACCAACTCCTTCAGATCGTTGTAGCTTGTGACTTTCTTACTCTTGACCCAATGATTGAAAGTTTTAGTCATGGTCCTGGCAAATACCTTATGGGTTTCTTCTACTTTCTTCTGGTTTTTACGGAAAGATTGCCTGTAAGCCTCAGGCTGCAATTGATATGTTTTTAGGATAGCTTCTTTGAGATTGTCATAATCCTGCCTAACCTCTGCTACTTCTGACAAATACGTGGCTCGAGCCTGCCCTGTCAAAACGGTTTGTAACATAAAAGGCCATTGATCTCTTGTCCACTTCATACCTCCAGCAACTTCCTCAAACAAAACAAAGAAATCCTGCACATTATCCTCAGTGAAAAGTGGAATAAAACTAGTCATAGTCAATCCCAGAGGGGGAGCAATTACGGGAGCATTTGTATTGACATTTAGTTGAGCCGTACGATATTGATATTCACATTGTTCGGTCGTTGCTCTGGTATTTATTCTGGCTAGTTCTATTTTTAGTCTGGCTAGTTCCAGTACTTGATCACCGGTCAAACCAGGTGGCAATTGTTCATCAAATTGGCTAGGTTTACTCGGGATCCCACCAACTGCTCCGTCGCCCTCCTCGCCTTCTACAGGGAACAGGTGGGTTTTTATGGTCTGAGCCACCTCTACTTTGGACATGTTTGAGACAGTTAATTGGAGATGTGAGGCAAGCACTATCAGTTTGGATTTTGACAGACAGTCAATATCAGGGGCTGTGGGGTCTGATTCTATGAAAACTCGAGCATCTTCGTCATTAATTAGATGAGGCATGATTAATATTTGATTTTTAAGTAGTGAAACGGTAATGAAACGGAGTGAAACTGTATGAAACGAATCCTGGCAAGGTCGCCACTCTTCTGTTACGTATCTTGATCCTCAAGTGGTTAACTTGATGAATCTAGATAGCACAGAGATATATATTAAGGTATCAGTCAGCTGAAGGCAAAACAAAAGTAAAATCTAATAAAATTATTGTCCTGTTGTTGCTTCCTTTCCTTTTGGATCTTAGGACTTGGTATCCTTTATTGACTTATACTCTTTAATTATGAAAAAATACTGAAACTAATTAAAGTCATGTAGTATTTATAAAGAATTATTATTTAACCGAAGCTTAGTAGGCTATGGTTATGAACCGAATAAGTTATATCTAAAGAAGGACTATTAATTCTATAAAAAGTCTTGAAAGATAAATATTGAGGTAAGAATATTTCTGTCTCTTACCCTTTTTGATATGAATAGCTAGTTTTATTATATGTCCTTTTATTTATATTTAATGTAATTATTCTTGGTTCTTGTCTTACGTTAATAGTATTATATTATTATTATCATCAGGATTAATATCAAAGTCACATAAAAAGTTAGATATATATTTAATAATTCTATCTATCTATCTATATGCTCAGGCCCAATCCCCATTTTGGGGGTAGCCAATAATTAGTTAAATGTATTTCTTAACCACGTAACATTGAGGTTTGATTATGAGTAAATTAAGTTACAGGATCGCTTCATAGATTCGATTCAGGTCTCACTCAAATAATATGAAAAGCAAAAATAATATTTTGAAGCTAAAAGAATTTTCTTCAGCTTAGGAAATCACTAGAAGTAACATTAAAACAGCCATGTTAGTCTAAGGCGATATTATTAATAAGAGACAATAGCATCACCGTACTAAGCACCGTTAAGCAATGTAAGCTTAATTAAAAGAAATGAAAGAACTCGTAAGTATTAATATAAAACAATAGTATTACTTTCATCATAACCCAATTACTTAAAGAGTTGCTTTAGTCCACAAGTCAGTCAACTAAAATAGTTAAGTACATAATAGTAGCGTTAACGTTAATTCCCAATCAAATAGTTAAGTACATAATAGTAGCGTTAACGTTAATTCCCAATCAAATAGTTAAGTACATAATAGTAGCGTTAACGTTAATTCCCAATCAAATAGTTAAGTACATAATAGTAGCGTTAACGTTAATTCCCAATCACATATCTCACTAACCAACATAACGTAAGTGTTTACACCGAACACACTTAACACACACTTATATAATCTGACTGACAGTCACAATCCCATTATAATACTTCACCCCGTCTTCCTCCAGCTGCAAGTTCACCTTCCCCAACTCCAAATGAGACTGATTTGAATGCCCACTACTCGGGTCTTATATACTAAACAATGATGGTGTAGGAACGAATCAGGAGGCGGCGGGTAGTGCGCGCCCCAATCACAGCTCCTCGAGTTGCATAGCAGGTGCGTGGTCCAATGGAGTCTCCTGGCGTCGATCATACGTCATAGCGTCGGGTCATCGAAGTAGTTTGCAGAGTCCCCTATGACGCACGCAGGTGTGAAGGCTTGTTTGCTGGTATGCGGACGAGCTGGTTTCCCCCTCGCTGGTTCGGTCGCTGGTCTGCTTCGCCGCCTGGGTAGTTTGGCACTCCTTCAACTCTTAATTCTAACTCTTAAATAAACATACAGGGCTCCGTATGTCAGAATATATATATATATATATATATATATATATATATATATATATATATATATGGGGGGAGGGGGAGGGGAGGGAGGGGAGGGGAGGAGTAGAATAATAATAATTTATAATAAATACATGTTAGCCTAATAATAATATATATTGTATATGGCGGCAGGGGCAAGAGGGGGAGGGGGTATATGGGGGAGGGGGTATAACATACATAAATACATCAATACAAATATATAATAACAAATTATGTATATATATATATATATATATCAATCTACAATTATAAAAAAAAAAAAAAAAAAAAAAATCCTCTCCCCCCCCCCAAAAAAAAAAAAAATATATATAAATATATATATATATATAGGCCCTATATATATATATATAATTATATATGGGGGGAGGGGGAGGAGGGAGGGGAGGGTGCGGGGGGAGTAGAATAATAATAATATATAATAAATAGATACTAGCCTAATAATAATATATATTGTATATGGGGGGGCAGGGGGAGAGGGGAGGGGTATAATGGGGGAGGGCATAACCTACATAAATACATAAATACGAATTATATTTTATATATATATATATATATATATATATATATGGGGGAGGGGGGGGTAGGGGGTGGTGGTGGAGGAGGGGAGGGGGAGAAGGAGGGGAGTATATAATAATAATATAATAAATAGATACTAGCCTAGTAATATTTATATGGGGGCAGGGGGAAGAGTGGGAGGGGAGGGGGGGGAGGGGGGAGGGGAGGGGAGGGGAGAGGGGAGTAGAATAATAATATATAAATAAATAGATACTAGCCAATAATAGAGTAATTGGATGGGGGCAGGGGGGGAAAGGGAGGGGGGGATATTGGGGGAGGGAGGGGGCAGAACACACATAAATACATAAATACGGATTATATTATATATATATATATATATAATATATATATGGGGGAAGGGGAGAGGGAGGGGGAGGAGGGAGGGGAGGGGGAATACAAAGGAATACAAAGGAATACAAAGGAATACAAATGAGAACAAACTGCAACAGACCTATTGGTCCTTACGGGGCAGTTTGGATATCTAAAACTACTAATCTATTGACTACGAGGTAGAGAAAAGGATAGCAAAGAAGAAGGCTCCTCCCCACCCACCACTCCCACCAGCTAATGCTGGCATGGAAACAGATAGAAAAAATACCATGTAGTATTGAAAAACTGACACGGAAATTCGGACAGGACAGGGTGAAAAAAGAAGTTGATTTGTAATCTAAGCTAACTCTATTTACTACAATTCTGAAAGGGAACAGATGTATGAAAATCAATACACATTGCGGTATGCGTTGACATTTCATTGCGCGTTATTCTGAAAGAAACTGTGTTAATCGGGGGTTATTTGCAATGAGTTTATCCAGATGGTTCTTAAATGTTTCGACAGTATTACAGTTTACAATGTTCGAGGGTAGTCTGTTCCAATTATTCACAACGCGGTTGAAGAAGGAGGAGGAGGAGGGAGGGGAAGGGGAAGGGGTAGTAGAATAATAATGATATACCAGGGTTATTCAAAACTTTAGTGACAAAATTACAGGGTGAAGTCCTGACATGATATTAAACATATTTCTATATGGATTTTTCCCAAAAATAAAAGGTTAATTACAGACATGAAAGCCAAATCCATTACCGTGGGCGAACGATCCAACACTTCAAAATCAACCCCGAACCCCCCCACATCACCCCCTATTCTCTCTCGGGTAGGTGAGGGAAGTTATTATAACGTATGAAGCAATGAACCCTTACCGATCCCGGGATTCAAACAGATCCGTAGGCTTTGAATCGATCCCATGGCTTCGTGTTTCATGTAATGTCAGATAAGAGAGTAGTAACGTATACGCCCTGGCATCTAAAAAAAAAAAACATTGATGAGTGACTATACTCTACGTATTCATTTCTTCATTTACAAGGATAACCCTAATTTTACTGTAATGCTCTGTAACAACTGTTATTATACGTACATTTAACGGCATACTGTACAATGCTGTGTAATAAAAGTATCGGATTTTCTGTTATGGTTGCATGTGACACTAATTTAATACACTGATACTGTACACCCTGTAATAAAAAATAATAAAAAACTATTACTGGTTACTACTCTCTTAGCCTATATCTGACATTACATTATACACGAAGCCTTGGGATCGATTCAAAGCCTACGGATCTGTTTGAATCCCGGGATCGGTAAGGGTTCATTGCTTCATACGTTGTAATAACTTCCCTCACCTACCCGAGAGAGAATAGGGGGTGATGTGGGGGAGTTCGGGGTTGATTTTGAAGTGTTCGATCGTTCGCCCACGGTAATGGATTTGGCTTTCATGTCTGTAATTAACCTTTTATTTTTGGGTAAAATACATATGGAAATATGTTTAATATCATGTCAGGACTTCACCCTGTAATTTTGTCACTAAAGTTTTGAATAACCCTGTACAGTATAATAAATAGATACTAGCCTAATAATAATATATATTGTATATGGGGGGCAGGGGGAAGAGGGGGAGGGGGGTATAATGGGGGAGGGGGAGGGGGCATTGAGATGCGGTCTCAGGATGATAAGACCGCATCTCTAGCTGCCACTAAACCTGCACCCAACCCTACTCCTGCCAGCCACCCTGCTCCTGCCCGCTTATCAACGAGACAGGTGGGACACATAAGACCTGAGTGGACTACACCAGCATACCCTGCCCAGCCAGCTTCTATGGCCCCTACCACCAGAGAGAAAAGTCAGAGGGGAAGTGATCACCCCCATCTTATAACAGAATCTGCCCGGGGGCATCTAGCTACAAGGTACAGCCAGAGTCCAGGCGCGCCACCCCCAGAGCTACAAGGACATAACCACCACGCGCCAACACCACCCCAGCGCCTTTGATCCTCTCAAGCCGGGCGCCTTAAGTAGGGGAAAGAAGATTGCCTTATACTCACCCAGCCTGGACATCAGTAACTAAGCTTGCCATTTGGTATTCTTTAGTTCAGGGTAAGAACATCCAGAGATAGCTGGTGTTCAACTTGTCAGTTGTGTGCTGTGATCGAAGATCTACCAGGTCGGGTTCCCCCCATCAGGAAGAGGACTAGCTTGGGCAACCCACTTTGGGCTCCCCCTTTCTGGCCTTCGATGCAGTGCACAAACCAAGTACCAAAGGATTCCTACCTTGTTTTGTTCAAGGGATTATGAGGATAGTGTAGTAACTTTAGATCTACCAGATCGGGTTCCCCCCATCAGGAAGAGGACTAATTTTGGGCAACCCACTTTGGGCTCCCCTTTCTGGATTCTCTTTTTACTACATGGTTCTGATGGTTCCACGAACTAGCAAGGAAGAAAGACACTTACCCTGACCCCCCTTAGACTACCTATAATGTCACTATCTAGACTGCTTGCAACTCTAGGTATATCATTATGCTAGTCACCCTAACCCCCCAAACCTTGTAGCAGAACTCCAGCATATCCTTTGGGGATCACTGCACTGTGGGAGTGCAAGAGGAACCCGGTTGTCCCGTGGTAGGCGCCAAGGTCTAAGGAATCATCTTGTGACACCCTGGACCAGTAGCTGGAGTCATCACGCCCAGCCGTCCCCCCCGGACCAACTTCCGGAGTCATCACGCCCAGCCGCCCTCCGGACTACTGGATCCTCCCTCGATCTATGGGCCCTCCTCTTCACTACAGCTCTCCTTTAAGTGCTTTTGTATAGTTTATGGGTATAGAGTTGACTCAGGGTTGTGGTAGAAGTTATCTTCAGGGGTTCTTATTAACATTACGTCTTGCGAGAGGTCTTTCTTCTCCCTACTTAAATTGACGTTAATTAGCCCACTTGCCGGGACACATTATACATACCTATCAGGGGATCCTTATATACGCACCTTCCCGGGTTATTGGTCTCCCATAGCCCGACAGAGGGGGCGTGCCTATATAAGACCCATAGCATCAAACACAAACACATATTTACTAGTAATCTAGTTCCTTTGTATAACTTCTGGCGTAATTCATTTAACATTCTGTCCGGTTCATAACTCGAATAGATTTCACTCTATCTCAGCTCCCGACGATTGTTGCCTCAGCCTTCAGCACCTTGCTAGTACACAATTAGAGTTAAGGATTAATCTTTGCCAGGTGAGATCTAGCACACCTATAGTATTAATATCATTTGTGAGCCTTTCCGAGCCCACTTCATTGTTGATGACCACTTGGCCATTATTGCTTTAGAGTCAGTTAACGTCACTATATGGCGGGGACATCATTGCATGATCCAGACAGCATTTGCCATTACTGCAAGTCTTTTGTTGAGATCCTCTCTGAGATCTATTTGGGTAGGAGGTGAACCTCCACCATTTTGGATAACTTACAATTGTATCCTAGGAGTATTATTATTACCTTGAGTCCGATTGTCCGAGTACCCATTGTCCGACTCCTATTGCTTACTTGATAACCTGATTATTGTAGGTCTTAATTATTCTTATTGTTGTTGATGATCTCCAGGTTACAGGTATAAAATATATGTCTTGCTCCTCCATGAACCAGGTGTTAAACTGAATAAAACCCATGTTAACTTGTTACCTGTGTGCTTATTATCCTGCCGTGTTGTCTCTTTATTTAAAGTTTAAGGTATACCTATCCAGTTAGAGAGCTGCTCATTGTACAAAGAATATCTCGCGTTCCAATTTGGACCGAGCATAACACTGGTGGCAGCGGTGTCTCTTTCTCGAAGGTAGCCTTTCAGGTTTTTCCTGTTTAAATATTTTGAGAGTATCACAACAGGGATAAGTAGTCAGGATGGCAGGGAAAGCACTGGATATTATTCCTTTCAGACCAGAGGAAACTGACATTGCCACCTATTTAGAGGTTGTCAAGCCAGTGCTTGACATCATATTTATAGATGAAGTTGCCCCTAAAATACATACTGTAGTCATGAAGCTAGGGCGGTCTTAGTTTCCAGTTATGTAAAAGAGAACCCCGGAATGACCTGGGAACAGTTTGAAACATACACTAAAACAGCCATTAACCCCGTCTTAGGTACGGTGATAGCCGACCAGCAATTTCACGCCATCACCTATGACGGGGACCTCGACGCCACCATCAGCAAGCTTACCAGGCTGGCTTCCACCGCATTCACAACGGCTACAGCTGCAAAGAGGAAGGAGAACGTCCGCCGGACCCTGATGAGGATCCTTCCGCGTGCAGTCCGGGACCACTTTGCCATCACAGAACCGGCCGGATATGATACAGACCTCCCTATTATACGCCGTATTCTGGCCCTGCAAAAGTCCCAGGAGCAAGGAAAGATCGCGGGTATCCAACGAGCTCCCACTAAGCCACAAGGAGCTCATTCCGGACCAACCTACCACCCTAGCCGCAACCAGGACAAGCCGGAAGAATGGGCCAGAGTCAAGCCTGGAGACTGAAAGCCCTGTGGGTCACAGTGCCCTATTAATGGGTTGAAGAGGTCTTTTGCCGAGTTGCTGGCCAAACGCTCGAGGGTTCCACTGTTCTGGGGACAGATTCCCTGGCTGAAGCCCTCCAGAAGAGTTGCCACCATCCTAGAAGACGGCACCGCAGGAGCTGAGGATTACGACGAGACAGCTGCAGAGGTTGGTGACCCGGACGACCACAGTACAGTCGAGCCGGAAGTCATCAAACCGGGTTTTTAGACCGCCCCCGCCCACCAACTTGCAAACTGGTGGGGGCTCGAGATAGGGGCAGCTATGATATGATAAAGCCTCCCATTTACACCCACCTGACCATCCAGGGAGTCAACTCTCGACTCCTTGTCGACACCGGAGCTTCAAGATCCTGTATTTTTTCCTCTTACCACCAGAGACATCACAACACTTTTGGACCGATTCAACACTCGTTCACCACCCTCATTGATGCCAACGACAACCTTATTCCTAGTACTGGCATCACGGCCCCACTGTATGTGGCCACCCCTCAACCTAACCACGGCCATCACCACGCTTTCATGGTATTTCCCTCCCAAGAAACCACCTACGACGGATACCTGGGATTCGACCTTCTCACGGCCCTTCGCACTACTATCCAGTGTGTTGAAAGAAGATTGTTATTTTCCACCAAACCCCCAGGACTCACCACTCCGAAGATTGCCACACCGCTCCATGACCCTCCTCAAACCTTGAAAGCCATCCGTGTTGCATCGGCCATCACCATTCAACCCATCACCTTGCTGCCACATCATGAACATTGGGTACCCATCCATCCAGCCCTCAACGGAGAACTCATTCACACTCCCTCTCTTCAGAGCCCTTTTGACAGGGATTGTCTCACTGCTCCTGCCATTTTAAAACAAAATGCAGTAAGAATAGCCAACATCTCCGACCACCCTATCACCCTACCCAGGGGTCTCACCATCAGAGAACTAGAGACTTATGATGACCAGCCTTCAACCAACACCACCAACTCCATTCCTGCATCAACATCCTCACTCCCAGACGTTCCTACTCACCTCACCCCTCAACAAAAGGACGATCTGTGCCAGTTAATGGCCGAATACCAGGACATCTTTGCCACCAACTCCCAAGATGTAGGCCACACCCATGTCCTAGAACACCACATTCACACTGTTGGACCCCCAGTCAGACAGGCTATACGAAGAAAGAACCCCCTTCAGCGCCAAGAAGAACAGAAGCAAGTTGCAGAGATGTTAGAAGCTGGCATCGTCAACCCCTCAACTAGCCCTTGGTCCTCTCCAGTGGTACTGGTCAAGAAGAAGGATGGGTCATCTCGATTCTGCATCGACTACCGACAACTCAACGATGTCACCATCAAAGATGCCACCCCACTACCACGCATCGACGACTCCCTAGACTCCCTCTTAGGGGCCAGATGGTTCTCCACACTGGACCTGCAATCCGGATACTGGCAGGTCCCCGTCACCCCCACCGACCAAGAAAAAATAGCTTTCTCCACCAGCCAAGGGAAGCTTTACGAGTTCTCAGTGCTGCCATTCGGATTATGTAACGGTCCCGCCACCTTCTCCCGACTGATGGAATCCGTACTTCAGGGATTAACTTGGGAAACATGTCTGGCGTACCTGGACGACATCATAGTATTTGGTCGTACCTGGGCAGAACACCTCCAACGCCTCCGCCAAGTTTTCCAGAGGATCCGACAAGCCGGATTAAAGCTGAAGCCTACTAAATGCACCATGGCTCGACATCAGGTCCAATTCTTAGGACATCTGGTGTCAGAAGAAGGACTTGCACCTGACCCCAAGAAACTCCAAGCCATCCAGGAGATCCAACCCCCGAAGCCAGTAAAAGGAGTAAGAGCTTTCCTAGGCCTTGCCTCTTACTATCGGAGGTTTGTGAAGAATTTTGCCACCATTGCCAGACCTCTACACGACTTAACTAGGAAGGAAGAACCTTTTGTGTGGACCCCCGACCGTCTCCAAGCCTTCACCTCCCTCAAGGACCTACTCGTGTCTTTCCCTGTCGTCTCTTTTCCGGACTACCAACTACCCTTTAGACTCTACACCGACGTGTCCCTTCTCGGCGTCGGTGCAGTCCTCTCCCAAAATCGAGAAGGACGAGAGCACATCATTGCTTGTGCCAGCCGGACCTTAACCCCGGCAGAAACCAACTACCCGGTAACTAAAAGAGAATGCTTAGGCATCGTTTGGGCCCTCCAACACTTCCGGGCCTACCTAGCTGGCGTCAAGATCACCATCATCACTGACCACCAAGCCTTACAATGGCTCAGGAAATCTGACTCTAAGAATGCCCTAACAGTCCGTTGGCGAGAATCACTTGAGGAGTTTGATTTTGAGATTTCCTACAGGCCGGGAAAACTCCATACCAATGCAGACGCCTTATCCCGGCTCCCACTGGCACCAGAACAGCTCAACGCCATCCAAGAACCTCGACCACCACCTACTACCACTCCCCCTCTCATCCAGGCCTACCTCCGGAACGACAAACCAACTTGGATCTCCAGCCGACTTTTTGGCCTCTTACAAAGAAGGGGTGAGGCCCTCTTTACCCCGGAAGGCCAGATCGTACTTGGGCCTGAGGATGCTGAACAAATGATGTCTTCCTTGCACACCCACAACGGGATCCATCTAGGCCAAAAGAAGTTGGTGAACACGTTCAAAGACACCTACTGGACTCCTCGCCCCTACACCACGGCCAAGAAAATCACTGAAGCTTGCCGTGCCTGCACCCTGGGAAAAGACCAAACACGCACCCCAGGACCTTCCGGCAAACTTATCGCTTCTAAACCCTGGCAACTTTTGGCAGTGGACGTCATGGGACCTCTACAAAACGATAGGGGATACCGCTACATCATCATCTTCGTGGACACGTACTCAAAATACGTGATCGCCTGCCCTGCCAGAGAACACACTGCTATGGCCGTCACCGAGGCATTATTACAACATGTCTTTCCCTATTTTGGATTGCCACAGGCAATCCACTCCGACAATGCCCCTGAATTCACCGGACAAATTTGGACGCAGATCTCCGAAATGTTTGGATTTCACATCAGCCACTCTTCACCCTACTGGCCAAAAGGAAACTCCATCTGCGAGCGATCTCATAGAACCATCGCCAATCAAATCCGGACACGCCTCCAACAGATGAACTCATCGGACTGGACCAGCCAAATTCGCATCATACAATGGGGAATAAACACCTGCCCCAGAGACAACGGGATCACCCCTCATGAGATGGTTTTTGGGAGCCCACCTCTCCTCATACCACTACGTCACCTAGCTGCCCCTACTGAGGCCTCACCAGGTCTAAATACCAACCTCGTCCACCTCAGGAACCGCCTACGTCAGCTCCAGTTTACCCAAGATCTCCAGCCTGATGAAGCCCCCAAGAACAACCCTCACCAAGTAGGCGACCTAGTCATGGTCGCCATCTTACCTGTACCCTCCAAACTGAAGCCACGGTACAAGGGTCCATTTGAGGTCCTTAGGATCCCAAACTGTTTCCAGGTCATAATTAACTATCATGGGGAATCTCGCACTTATAGGAATAGGTTTGTCAGAAGGTTTCAACCTATTAATAAGAATATTACTGTTGTAGCTGAGCCTGATCAGGATGTTGACTGTACCCCTGTTTCAAATCTTCACCCTCAAACTTCCTGTCTTTCCGGACCTGTCCCTCTCAACCATGCTATCCCTCTCCCTCCACCTCTTTCCACTCCCCCTCTCAATTCTCCTTTGCCTGCCTTTCACTCTCCTGTACTGCAACCTCCTGTCACCCTTCCCACTCGCCTCACCCAGTTCACCCTTTCTCACCTTCCTAAACATCGACCTCCTCCTGTTCTCTCTACTCAAACCCAAACTTCCCCCTCTTCTCTTTCACCTCCTGTCACCTTCACCCCTTCCCGCATTCCTAAGCCCAAATCTTCTCACATCTCCTCTCCTTCTCCCTCTCCTCTCGTTTCACCTCCGCAACCTCCTTCTCAACCATCGCCTTTAATTAACCCGTTGAGACCCAGCGTCGCACGTGTTGCGTCGGCAGTCTTTGATCACCAACTCCCAGCGACGCATCACGTGCGTCCGACATATAAAAAATACTTACGTGGCTCGTAAGGTAGGAAATGGCAGGAGAATAGGAGGGGGCGGTACCGTAGTGTGTGGGGGAGCCGGGCCAGTAGGTGTGAGCGGGCCGAGACAGCCGCGCGGCTGGTGGTGGTGGGCTTAGTGGGGATAGTTTACACCCCTAGTTTACCGCCACTTTGAACCTTCATTACTCCGGTCGTATGGGAGCTAGAGGCTTGAGATTTATGTGAGATACTCCTTAGGATGTATGCCGTACAATGCCATACTCAGTTTTTACCCTAGTGCTCCCGGGCGGGTGGTCATGCGGGGGAGACGAACTATTGAAACCCCCCCCCCGCCCCCCAAATGACCGAAATGAGTTTTTTTTATTTGTGTGTTCATTTCTCACCATTCTCTTCCATTTGGGCTCATCAAATTTTTTTGAAGCTCCCACCCCCCCCACCCCCCACCGGCCCCCCCCCCCAAAAAAAAATGTCAGAGGTGATTTTTTTTTGTTTTTTTTTCATTTCTCATCCTTGTCTTCCATTTTAGCAAACAAAACAAATAAGTGAAAATGGCTTGGGACTGGGGTGAACAAAATATTATAACTAGCCGGGGCTCAACGGGTTAACCTTGCCACGTCTAGTCTTCCCCCCTCGCCACCACAACTCACCAACATACCCCCCACTTTGCCTATCATCCCCAGCTTCCGTCCTAAAAAAAACTCACCTACTCCTCCTATCTCTAAAACCCTACCTTCTTCTCCTCAATCTATTTCCCCTCCTTCTCAACTTCCCAGGCGAAAAACACTATCCAAATTTTGCTCAATGTCACCTCTAACTCCATCTCCCCCATTTCCCAGACTGCCTTCTCATACCCGCTATGGAAGACCTGTGAAGCCACCCACCAGATGGGAACCAGCCCTGTCCCAGCCTAAAGTGAGAAAGGTTAAGGATCAAGCGTCTTCAATCTCCTCCCCCCAGCCTGGTACTTCGGCGTCCGCACAACCTCATGACCTGGGCCAAGCCAGGCTCTCTGTCATCACTCTCCAACCACCTCCATCCACGACAACGCCCTCGCTGACGACCACCACCAAGATGCGGATTGACATGATAACCCTGGCGCGGAAGGACTCCACCAAAGTAATCAAGTCACCTCACCAACTCCTGGACCATTTGAGGTACTGTGACTCTTCTTCTCTCCTCACCCTCACCGGAGAACAAGATGGCCACCCCTAACAACCAGGTAGTAATTTATTACCACTTCCTCCAGCACCTGACCCCTGTCTACGAAGATAATACTTCAAGACATTACCATCTCCAGTCCCGGGGTCGGGACTTTTCTCTACCAGACGGTAGTGAGATGCGGTCTCAGGATGATAAGACCGCATCTCTAGCTGCCACTAAACCTGCACCCAACCCTACTCCTGCCAGCCACCCTGCTCCTGCCCGCATCGCCCGCATATCAACGAGACAGGTGGGACACATAAGACCTGAGTGGACTACACCAGCATACCCTGCCCAGCCAGCTTCTATGGCCCCTACCACCAGAGAGAAAAGTCAGAGGGGAAGTGATCACCCCCATCTTATAACAGAATCTGCCCGGGGGCATCTAGCTACAAGGTACAGCCAGAGTCCAGGCGCGCCACCCCCAGAGCTACAAGGACATAACCACCACCCCAGCGCCTTTGATCCTCTCAAGCCGGGCGCCTTAACCCGTTGAGCCCCGGCTAGTTATAATATTTTGTTCACCCCAGTCCCAAGCCATTTTCACTTATTTTTGTTGTGTGCTAAAATGGAAGACAAGGATGAGAAATGAAAAAAAAAAAAAAAATCACCTCTGACATTCTTTTTTTTTTTGGGGGGGGGGGGCTCGGTGGGGGGTTGGAGCCTCAAAAAAATGTGTTGAGCCAAAATGGAAGAGAATGGTGAGAAATAAACACACAAATAAAAAAAAACTCATTTCGGTCATTTGGGGGGCGGGGGGGGGGGGTTGGGGTTTCAAATAGTTCGTCTCCCCCGCATGACCACCCGCCCGGGAGCACTAGGGTAAAAACTGAGTATGGCATTGTACGGCATACATCCTAAGGAGTATCTCACATAAATCTCAAGCCTCTAGCTCCCATACGACCGGAGTAATGAAGGTTCAAAGTGGCGGTGAACTAGGGGTGTAAACTATCCCCACTAAGCCCACCACCACCAGCCGCGCGGCTGTCTCGGCCCGCTCACACCTACTGGCCCGGCTCCCCCACACACTACGGTACCTCCCCCTCCTATTCTCCCGCCATTTCCTACCTTACGAGCCACGTAAGTGTTTTTTATATGTCGGACGCACGTGATGCGTCGCTGGGAGTTGGTGATCAAAGACTGCCGACGCAACACGTGCGACGCTGGGTCTCAACGGGTTAAGTAGGGGCAAGAAGATTGCCTTATACTCACCCAGCCTGGACATCAGTAACTAAGCTTGCCATTTGGTATTCTTTAGTTCAGGGTAAGAACAGCCAGAGATAGCTGGTGTTCAACTTGTCAGTTGTGTGCTGTGATCGAAGATCTACCAGGTCGGGTTCCCCCCATCAGGAAGAGGACTAGCTTGGGCAACCCACTTTGGGCTCCCCCTTTCTGGCCTTCGATGCGGTGCACAAACCAAGTACCAAAGGATTCCTACCTTGTTTTGTTCAAGGGATTATGAGGATAGTGTAGTAACTTTAGATCTACCAGATCGGGTTCCCCCCCATCAGGAAGAGGACTAATTTTGGGCAACCCACTTTGGGCTCCCCTTTCTGGATTCTCTTTTTACTACATGGTTCTGATGGTTCCACGAACTAGCAAGGAAGAAAGACACTTACCCTGACCCCCCTTAGACTACCTATAATGTCACTATCTAGACTGCTTGCAACTCTAGGTAGATCATTATGCTAGTCACCCTAACCCCCCAAACCTTGTAGCAGAACTCCAGCATATCCTTTGGGGATCACTGCACTGTGGGAGTGCAAGAGGAACCCGGTTGTCCCGTGGTAGGCGCCAAGGTCTAAGGAATCATCTTGTGACTCACCCTGGACCAGTAGCTGGAGTCATCACGCCCAGCCGCCCCCCCTGGACCAACTTCCGGAGTCATCACGCCCAGCCGCCCTCCGGACTACTGGATCCTCCCTCGATCTACGGGCCCTCCTCTTCACTACAGCTCTCCTTTAAGTGCTTTTGTATAGTTTATGGGTATAGAGTTGACTCAGAGCTGTGGTAGAAGTTATCTTCAGGGGTTCTCATTAACATTACGTCTTGCGAGAGGTCTTTCTTCTCCCTACTTAAATTGACGTTAATTAGCCCACTTGCCGGGACACATTATACATACCTATCAGGGGATCCTTATATACGCACCTTCCCGGGTTATTGGTCTCCCATAGCCCGACAGAGGGGGCGTGCCTATATAAGACCCATAGCATCAAACACAAACACATATTTACACGTAATCTAGTTCCTTTGTATAACTTCTAGCCTAATTCATTTAACATTCTGTCCGGTTCATAACTCGAATAGATTTCACTCTATCTCAGCTCCCGACGATTGTTGCCTCAGCCTTCAGCACCTTGCTAGTACACAATTAGAGTTAAGGATTAATCTTTGCCAGGTGAGATCTAGCACACCTATAGTATTAATATCATTTGTGAGCCTTTCCGAGCCCACTTCATTGTTGATGACCACTTGGCCATTATTGCTTTAGAGTCAGTTAACGTCACTATATGGCGGGGACATCATTGCATGATCCAGACGGCATTTGCCATTACTGCACTCTTGTCTTTTGTCGAGATCCTCTCTGAGATATATTTGGGTAGGAGGTGTACCTCCACCATTTTGGATACCTTATAATTGTATCCTAGGAGTATTATTATTACCTTGAGTCCGGACCCATTGTCCGACTCCTATTGCTTACTTGATAACCTGATTATTGTATGTCTTAATTATTCTTATTGTTGTTGATTATCTCCAGGTTACAGGTATAAAATATATGTCTTGCTCCTCCATGAACCAGGTGTTAAACTGAATAAAACCCATGTTAACTTGTTACCTGTGTGCTTAGTATCCTGCCGTGTTGTCTCTTTATTTAAAGTTTAAGGTATACCTATCCAGTTAGAGAGCTGCTCATTGTACAAAGAATATCTCGCGTTCCAATTTGGACCGGGCATAACAGGCATAACATACATAAATACATAAATACGAATTATATTGTATATATATATATATATATATATATATATATATATATATATGGGGAGAGGGGGAGGGGGGAGGAGGAGGGGGTGGAGGGGGAGGAGGGAGGGGAGGAGTATAATAATAATATATAATAAATAGATACTAGCCTAATAATAATATACATTGTATATGTCCATACTTAGTGTACTCAAACTAGTATGAACAGTCTCAATGTTACGTAATCTGGGTTGATGTAGCGTTACGTATAATTCCGTAGTCTTTAGTTGAACGCTTCCATAACCTTGGTCGAACGTTCCATGATTGGGTAGAATATATTATTCTATAGTTGTGTGGTAAACTATCAATGGAAGTTAAATGTTACTAAGCTATAATGAATCAAATCAAATCAATCTAAATGAATACTCTATATCTAAATTGAATTCAATCTGAAACAAGCTAATTTATATCCAAAGGTCTCACATAATAAATGTATATAATTATAGGGTAAGGTTATAAGGGTTAATATTAGCCAGGAATTAACTCACCAATAGTTCCACGTGGCAATGAGGCAAGGGAGAACGTTTTACCCAATATGGTGGTGGACAATGGGGAACGAGACTTCGGTCCCGAGACACGAGTCAAGTTAAAGAAAGAATAAATGATTACATGGGAATGGACATGAATATTATGCTTATCTATCAGTCAGTCATGATGTCGATGAGAGCGTCGTGATGGTGTAGCTGTGTGTATTGCTGTATGTGTATTGTGATTAGAGGCACAAAAGCACGATCAACTGAGGGCGGAAAATTAGATGTTAACTGGTTGGTGTTCGTGAAGGCTCTCACGTACCTCAAAAGCACACCTTGCTGCCTTGGCAAACCGCCAGGAGCCCAAATTATCGTACCGCATTTAGGTTGCTCTATACGATAAATTATATTAATATATACGATAAATTCATATATACTACATAAGACCATGGCAATATTGCTTAATAGCATATTAGGCCTTTTATAACTTAACTTATTTACAATCTTATAATATACGATCTACTCGTCCTACATCGTGCTGTAGGAGAGATCGTGACGTCACAGAGACATCCAAGATCACAAAAGAGTCATAGTCTATCGTATTTATACGATACACTCCCCCCACAAAAAAGACCTGAACCCCACCTTAAACCTAAAGTTGCCCAGAGGCTATCTTCTGACGCCACAAGTCGACAGCGCCAGCAGCAGCGCGTCTGGGACGCGTCCCGGTCCGAGAAGGATCACCATCAGTATGAGGTGAGTCGTTCCTTCGAGAATCCTCGGACCCAGCAATAACAGGTGGAGCCTCAGATTGCAATGCGGAATCTAGCTCCAAAGCGTACAAACGTGCGATAGGACGAACAGTAGTTCCAGTGGCTGTCTTTAAAAGCGCCACCCGCTCTACAGAGTCTGCCCCCTTGTATACCTCCAATACGCGGCCTAATTTCCAGTATAAACGAGGACTATCTTCTTTAATTAAAACAACGTCACCAACTGTAGGGGCCGTTGGTCTACCAGAGGGAGTAACACTCCTTTCCCTCAATGCTAGCAGATATTCACTAATCCACCGTTTCCTAAAATCCTCGATTATCCTGGATATATACTGGTATCTCTTAGACACCGCTACCGCAGAGTACAACGAGGGATCCTCTAACTCTACTATGGACTGAAAATCAGATGGAAACGCAGTCAATGGTTTTCCATATAGCAAGTGAGCTGGCGTTAATGGTAGTGGTTCTTGCAGGTCGGTGTACACATATGTAAGCGGGCGATCATTCACGACTGCCTCTATCTCTGTGAGGACTGTCGTCAACTCACTCTTCTTTAATAGAGCACGTCCTACAACCGCTCTTAGTCCTGACTTTACTATGCCGACACACCGTTCCCACATTCCACCAAACCAAGGTGCCTTAACTGGAATGAACCTCCATTCGCACTTTTTCTCTCCCAAAAAAGTGATGATAGTAGGATCACTACTCATATCCTTTAGATATTTTGATGCTTGGACATAAGTGGGAGCATTGTCGCTAAGAATGAGTTGAGGGAATGAACGACGGGCACAAAACCGTCTGAACGCCAGCATAAATTCTTCGCTAGACATATTATCACATAGTTCTAGGTGTACCGCTCGAGACGTCGCACAGGTAAACAATAATATATAAACCTTCTCATGCTCCCTCGTCTTCAATGCCCCTGTGTAATCTAATCCTACCGCTTGGAAAGGTTCTACGTGCTTTACACGGCATTCAGGTAGAGGCGGAGCTGGTCCAGTTGCATATGGTTTACCCTTTAGTCTCTGGCATATTACACACTTTCTCACTACGCGTCGAGCTACTTGTCGAACTCTGGGTATCCACCATGTGAGACGTAAATTTGATATGATATGACATACCCCGTAGTGTTTTACTTCCCTATGTGCACGTATGATCAATAGATCAGTAACGTGATGTCTTGTTGGCATAAGTATAGGTCGGTTTGTGCCGTCTGGTACACCCGACCACTTCAGGCGACCCTCACACCTGATGAGGCCATTGTCTAGGTGCAACCTTAGTTGACGCACTATATTAGGCATTAATGTCTTATTCGAGCCTTTCAAGGATTCTAATTCATTGGAAAAGGTTTCTACTTGAACCCATTTGATCAAAGTTACTTCAGCTGCTTTAAATTCACGAGCATCAATGTTGTGACCCCTGTTGCAGAGTTGGCCCGTTACTTTAAGCTTGAGATTGGATACATATCGCAACACCCAAGCTACAACTCTGACTAGTTTATTATAGTCACCGAATCTTGCCCACTTCATGATAGGACCCGGTGGCTCATTTGGTTGGGCTGTAACTGCCACTGTTTCCAGTGGCAGAAGTCCCTCACCAACAGCATGCCATATCGTCCATTCACTTTCATGGAGCAGCCACTTTGGACCATGCCACCACAATTCGGACTTCATTAACTGGCTAGCCGTTATACCCCTAGTTATGAGATCACTAGGGTTTTCCTTTGTATTTACATAATGATAAGCAACGTCTGGCAAAAGGGCTCTAATCTCATCTACCCTATTCCGCACATAAACTGGCAGAGACTTCTTGCTATGTATCCAGTTGAGTGCGACCTGACTATCGCACCATACGTGAACGATTTCAATATTTAATTCGCTCTCGTATGCTGCGCGTACATGTTGCACCAGACGTGCTAATAGCAGCATGGCAGTCAATTCCATTTTAGGGATAGTTACCTTTTTAACCGGGGCTACTTTGGCCCGGGCTGTAACTAAATGTGCCCCAAATGAAGTAACAACATATATGGCTACCCCGTATGCCGTGGCGCTAGCATCGCAAAACGTGTGTAACGTAACGTCACCGAACGCCGCCACTTTACGAGGTATAGGTTTAGTACATAGGATGGCATATTCATTCAACAACAATGTCCCTTGGTCATTCAGGTCCTCGGGCAAACTGTCATCCCATCCTATTTTACGTCTCCAAACTTCCTGCATTAGAATCCTAGCTCTTATGGTAACAGGTAATGCTAGACCCAAAGGATCAAAAAATTGCGCAACTTTGCTCAACAGACTTCTTTTGTGTGCGCTCCTGTCTGCTGAGCAAAAGACCTTGTTTGAAAAGTTAGTATGTCATGTTTAGGTTGCCAGATCATCCCCAAATTTCTGGACTTTTCCTGGTTAAGAGATGCCGTACCATCCACCTGTATTAAACTCTGAAGATCTTCACTATTAGTAACCCACTCGCGGAGAAATAGATGTGCATCCGCAAACAATCTGCGTGCTTGCCAGTATGCATACAACAAATCATCTTGACTATCGCTAGTACCCTGCAAATTGTCAATGTATAATCCGCGAGATAGTTTACTTGTGTCCTCATGAGTGTCAGCTAGATGTTTTCTGATTGTGGCATTTAACAAAAACTGCGAGCAAGTGGCCCCAAAGAGTACAACCCGAAAACGGTATATTATGATGGGACTTTCAGAGTCGCTAATGTCGCTGAACCAAAGAAAGCGGGTAACATCTCTATCTTCCTCCTTTAGCTTGACCATCAAGAATGCTTTCTCGATGTCACTGGTATAGGCGTACTTTCCCAGCCTAAACCGCAATAGATGTTGGGACAGGTCCGACACCATGGACGGACCTGTCAACAGGCAGTCATTCAGACTGGGTTGTTGACCTTGGTGGGCAGAACAGTCATACACCACCCGTATTGGTGTGGTGACGCTGTCTTTCTTTACCCCATGATGGGCCAGATAGTGAACCCTACCCTTCTTACACGGTTCCTTGACATCGACTCTCTCAATAAAACCCCTATCCTCATAACTCCGAAATACATCGTCATACGCCTGGCGCGTGCTCGGTTCGTTAGACAATTTCCGCTGCAATGCGCGCAAGCGACCTAATGCCAAACCATAGTTGGTAGGTAGGCTTATCTCACTGTTCTTCCACGGTAAACTAACTTTATATTGCTTGTCTGAGGCACAGTAGCACACAGACTCGTCAAACCTTTGTAGCGCAACTTCCGAGTCATAATCAGTCTCCATAGGATTAATGCCTATGTGATCCAATCTCCACAGTCGTTCCAGGTCGAACTCGGCAGCCATCTTAGGGTCACTAGGTTGGGAATCCTCCCTTCCCAACTCCTCTGCCGCGGTTACATTGACTCTATATATCGAGACCGTGTCGACCAGGACCTTTGACTGTGTAGTATGCACCTTTCCGCTCATGCAGTATCCAAATTTAGTGGGGATTAAAATTACACCACACATCTTTTTAAATCCAGGGTATACTACTTCATAATAATGATCCACACCAAGTAGAACATGCACCTCACTCTGATTTCCCATGGGATCTGACAAGTTAACCCCTTTGCTACGTAATGCGTGTTCCACCTTCTTCACACCCACAGATACATATTCTGGTAGGGTGTCTACTACGATACAGGTCATAAAGTACCGGTTTTTACGATAGAAATATGAAATCTCCGCTATCTCGTAGTCTTGTTTATCAGTAACCCCTGTGAAGCCCTGTAATCGAAGAGTCTCAGCCCCTACGATTCGGTGCTTCAGTCCCACTAGTACGGACCTCTTTATAAAGGAACGTTGAGACCCTTGATCTAGAAGTACCCGACAAACTTTGTTACTGTCATTACCTTCCATGGGAATCTGTATTGTGGGCAATATAGTGGTGTCTTGCGTGCTACCTAGTGCCACAGTTGTAGTACCCTCATTTTTGACGTCTTTGACTTTATCTGCAGTAGGACACAACTTATCAAAGTGATGTCCTTTGCAGTGCCGACAGGGCCTTAAGTATGTAGCAGTACATTGTCCCTGCTTACCATGTTCCCCACTTAGACAACCTACACATAGCTTCAATCTTCTCGCCTGTGCTAGTTTTGTCTCATTTGTCGGGTATTTTACACAGAAACTCCATTTATGTTTGTTGTTACATAGCTTACATAGAATCTGAGCAGGTTTCTTATACACACCCTCTTTCTTTACTTTAGTCCCCACTGTCATGCTTACTGTTCCCCTCTTCTCCACATTCTCACTCCCTCCCGACACATACATCCTTTGTTCAACTGTAGATTATTGATCTCCTTACTGAACTGAGTTTTGAATTCCCCCAGCTCAAATGATCTTACCTTATCAAGTATTGCCATAGGAAGCTTCTGACGCAAGATAATGACTATCATTTCCTGCGTGGTAAGCCCTAGGGTATCTAGCGATCGAGTATGGCACTCCATATTTGCCCTGAAGTTTGTCAACTCATCAACCTTATACTGTGGTTCTGCGAGCCCCAACAAGGCAACGACATGGGCCATCTTCAACTGCTCTCTATCCCCGTATGTGGACTCTAATAAGTGTACCGCTTCAAGATAACTACCACCTACTACTGCAAAACCCTCTATTAAATGTAAGGCCTCTCCTTCCATTTGTCCCTTCAGATAGTGAAACTTGCGGACATTATCCAAAGAGGATTCATGAACCGTAGATCGAAATACGTCCAGAAAGCTAACCACTCGGTCAACTTGCCCCCAAATGTAGGAAGATTGAGCTTTGGGAGGTGTACAGTATGTTTTGGGTCAGCCCTTCTATGGGCCTCATTATCGCCTCCCTTCTTACTCGCGATTACACGCTGTAATAGGTACTTCGCTCTAAAGACAGGTTCGTCATAGAGGGCGCGATTATCACACTCTGTAACAATCTCTTCCTCCTCTGTCATGGCAGCCACAATCACCTCACTCAGAGCCGTAATACGACCGTGGGTAACCTGGACGTTTTCTAATCTAGCCTCCAATTCCTCTAGTTCAGCAGTAGTGATGAAAGTGTTGACGTCCACTATTAGCCTATTCATTACTCCCCGAAGTCCCGCCCTTTGATTTTTAGGGGCTTTGTTCAGCACCCCACTAGACGGTGTCTCTTTACCGTTTTTATCCATTTTGCTTGCGAGCCTATAGGCTATGTATCTAAATATCACGTTACAAAAACAACGGCCAAATAATAGGCTACTTAAGAGACGCCAACCGGCGGACTTCTATGTTATGGAGAAAAAATAGTACACTAAATAGCAATACCTACTAATGGATCATATTGAACAAGAAAAAATGTTAGGTCAGGTCATATGTCACAGGAAGTCTGAAACGGAAAAGAAAATTATTGGGGAAAGATGATGGGTGGGATGCAGGACTTAGGCAGGCACAACGATGTGACCCTGCATTCCGGCTCTAACCATCGCTTGGCTAGCCTTGCCAGTTTATCATAGAGTTGTTCCTGCATCCTGTTATATGTCCCCTTGTTCATTGCCTTAAAATCCCTTACTGGTAGCTAATTCCCGGGTCTGGGCACCAATGTGGTAAACTATCAATGGAAGTTAAATGTTACTAAGCTATAATGAATCAAATCAAATCAATCTAAATGAATACTCTATATCTAAATTGAATTCAATCTGAAACAAGCTAATTTATATCCAAAGGTCTCACATAATAAATGTATATAATTATAGGGTAAGGTTATAAGGGTTAATATTAGCCAGGAATTAACTCACCAATAGTTCCACGTGGCAATGAGGCAAGGGAGAACGTTTTACCCAATATGGTGGTGGACAATGGGGAACGAGACTTCGGTCCCGAGACACGAGTCAAGTTAAAGAAAGAATAAATGATTACATGGGAATGGACATGAATATTATGCTTATCTATCAGTCAGTCATGATGTCGATGAGAGCGTCGTGATGGTGTAGCTGTGTGTATTGCTGTATGTGTATTGTGATTAGAGGCACAAAAGCACGATCAACTGAGGGCGGAAAATTAGATGTTAACTGGTTGGTGTTCGTGAAGGCTCTCACGTACCTCAAAAGCACACCTTGCTGCCTTGGCAAACCGCCAGGAGCCCAAATTATCGTACCGCATTTAGGTTGCTCTATACGATAAATTATATTAATATATACGATAAATTCATATATACTACATAAGACCATGGCAATATTGCTTAATAGCATATTAGGCCTTTTATAACTTAACTTATTTACAATCTTATAATATACGATCTACTCGTCCTACATCGTGCTGTAGGAGAGATCGTGACGTCACAGAGACATCCAAGATCACAAAAGAGTCATAGTCTATCGTATTTATACGATAAGTTGTATATGGGAAAGTATTGTAGGATTATAATTCCCATATATATATATATATATATTTGTATTATTTAAGATTGTTCATAAGTATCTCATTGTAAAGAAGATGGGATACATTTTCCATATGTTATGCGCGTGCGCGGTATGTCACGACAGAGACAAACATAACGCGCTCGCTCACTCTCCAACCAACCTCCGTCCCAGCTACACACGCTAAGCCTTCTTCCTATAGTTTCTTTACTTCACCAGGTGTTTTCGCTTCACTTTCATCTCATACTCTATATAGTCACTACATCATCATCTTTGTTAATTAGCACAACTTAACGTAAATATCTAGCCTATTGTAGCCTCTTTTCATACGTTGTTTACCTTACTAACCACTTCAAGTCATCTAGCCTATTTTCCGCCATCCTCCAATCACCAGCTGAGTTCATCTAAGGGTAATTATTTCTATATGGTTAATACTTATTTAATATCAATAATATACAGTCCACTTATCTAAATTAACCATATAATTGGTCCTTAAACCTTTCACTAGTTAGCCCCTCCCCACCCCCCCACCCCCATTTTTTTGGGGGGTGAGTTATTCGGCGGTCGGTAGTTGCCTTGCTTGGAGTGGGGCTGGCCTATCCATGTTTTTGTCATGAGTCCTACTACGTCCTCCAGGCCCCGGCCTTTTGGCCCCATGGGGCTGTCGGGTTTTTTTTCGTCCGCTCTTTGCTCTGGCCGCCCCAGGTGCCTGACCACCAGTGGGACAAAATGTGGAAACTAGTGGATAGGTCAGGGCTGCGACGGGAGTTTTACCCAGAATGAAAAGTTATAAATATGATCCAGTACAGTACTCAAAACAATAATTAGCCTACTTTAAATGCTTTTTCTGGCTCATTAAATTATATTAAAACTACTTTAGCCCTAGAAAATCTTGCACAATTGGCACGGCATTAAGATTAAATTCATCCATACTGTACTGTATAATAATTTAAATCTAGATCAAAATTATACTGAAAAATAACTTCTTTAAAATTTAAAGGTTATTCATTCACATATATTTCTAAATTCTACTCTCGTCGTGTGCCCTGAAGGCGGGGTAATATGATAGCTGATAGGCTGAGTGTGTGTTAATCCAACTCAAAAACTTTTTTCCTTGTGACTTCTTGAGATGAACTTTTCTTGTGTACAATTTTCACATTTATTAAATTTAATAATATAGAATTAGCGGTACCCATTGAGTTTAGCCTGTTTAAATTACCCTATAGGCGCTCTCTCTCTTCAAATTCTTGAATTTATTATAACGTTAAACGGTACCTCTCTTTTTTGACATCTGGATACTTTTGGCCTATACTGTATTGTACTAAATTTCCCTCCCGGCTTTTCTTAACTTATGGTGTAATGATTCTATAATTTCATAACTATTATGTAAGGAGTTAAATTGAAAAGCTCCAGATTGCTAGTCTACATTGCGCACAATTCTTATTACGCATTTTCGTGAGGATGTTTTATTTTCGGCTCGCGATTTAATTTGATTTCACAGAGAACTGTATTGTTGTCTGCAACTTATTCGATCTGGCATTGATAGTTTGATTTAACGTCAATAGAATTCCTTCCCGTATAATCATGGCTAAAGGTGTACAAAAGCGTCGGGCTGGGCTTAAGGGCTCTTTGACGGTCTTGACCTCTGACATTGATGAATTCCTTGATTCAGCGTCTAGAGTGGAGGTGGAGGCCAGGTTGCTCAGTATTCAAAAGCAACTTGACAAGTATGAGGTCACACAGGAGGACCTGGCCGACATTTACGAGGACGCCGAGTATATCGAGGTAATAAGAGAGGATACCCTATATATGGTGGGCATACAAGTAATCGTTGCCACAATGAAGGGGATCTTGATTCCAGAGGTCAAGAAGGAGGTCAGGAAAGAGCCAAGGAAATCCGCAGTCAAATTACCACATCTTACTCTTCCAAAATTTGAAGGTGATGCCACATTGTGGTCGGGATTTTGGGAGATGTTCAAGTGTACCATCCATGACAATCCCGACCTCACAGATATACAACGCTTCACCTATCTAAAGGGTCAACTTCTGGGTGATGCACATAAGCTAGTCGAAGGATTCATTATCGAAAGTGCAAGCTATGCCCCAGCAATTGAGCTCCTGCAAGAGACATATGGGCACCCAGATCGAATCAAGGCAGCTTACGTTATCAAATTCAATCAATTAGTGTCACCCAAACACCAAACAGCTGACCTGAAGGACTTCTATGCCAATACAGAGAGTGTGATGAGGTCAATCATTAGCCATGGTATTTGTTTGGAGGAATTTTGTGTGGTGACTCTTGTCAATAAGTTACCATCACCACTAAAAGAAACCATAACACGGGAAATGGGAGATTCGAGCCTGGATTATAAGAAATTCACCCATTGCTTCCAGGCTGAAGTGTACAATATGGTGGGTCAATACAGAGTAGGGGGTACACCCATGGCTACGGCAACATTTACCGCCCAAAGTGAGTACAGGAAATTCAACTGTGTTCTGTGTAGTGGCACCAATCATTTATGGTACAAGTGTATGAAGTATAAGACAGGGCCTCTTAAAGTTAACAGAGCCCGTCAACTACGTCTCTGCACTGGGTGCTTGTCAAAAGACCATGGCCATTCGGGTTGCACTAATCCTAACATAAGAAGCTGCAAGTTTTGTAAGGGCAAACACTTTCATTCCCTGTGTACGCAAAAACAAGGGAAAGAAAGTAGACCAGCGGAGGATAACACCAAGAGAGAGCATACTGCTGCTACTTCAACTACAATGTCCGTTGCCACAGGTAAAAATATAGTAATCTTGCCCACCGTACAGCTGCCGGTAAAGGGTAAGGATAATAATTGTGTTAAAATCAGATCGCTACTTGACCAATGTTCTCAGAGGACCTTTGTGAAGTCTTCTGTTCTATCCTCCCTTTCCTACATTTCTAAAGGAACTGAGGAGTTATGTCTTCACGGATTTACCGGGAAACAGGCCTCTAGGGAATATAATGTTGTGGCACTGCAATACAAACACAGAGGTAAATTTCATCATCTAGACGCAATAGTGGTTGACGAATTGCCAGAACATAAAGGTGAACTTAACCTAAAGTCTAAACTGGTTAGTTTTTTTTTTTTTTTTTTTTTTCTATGTGATTGAGGGAGGCAAAAGGCATAACTGCCTATAGCGAGTGCCTCCCCCATAGTTGAAAGAGTGACAGGGCCAAAATCAAGGGACGTTCGAGCCAAAATGCCTGGACACACAGAGTTTGAAGCAATTTAAGGCATAGGAAGAGGGAAAGACTGATTCTGGGAGAGAGTTCCAGAGCTCAGCTGTTGAGTAGAAGAAAGTTTGAGAGTAACGTTTCACTCTTGGGTTGGAGAGTTGCACAGAGTAGGGGTGGGATTGAGTTGCAAGACGGGTACCACGTGCCCTACGTAAAGGAGGTGGTATGCACTGGGATAGCTCTGAGGAACACTGATTATTATAGTAGCGATAGAATAGCGAGAGAGATGCAACATTGCGGCGGAGAGAGAGAGATTGCAGAGAGTTGGTGAGTGGACGGGAGTTAATGATACGAAAGGCCTTCCTTTCAACTTTGTCTAGGAGAGCGGTGTGAGAGGAACCTCCCCACACATGTGAACAATACTCAATACAAGGGCGCACTATGCCCCTGTACAGAGCAAGAAGCTGTGCAGGGGAAAAGAACCCCTAAGTGGTTGAGCACACCCAGCTTCTGGAGGCTGCCTTAGCAAGACTGGTAATATGGTCCTTCCAAATGAGAGCAGAAGAAAAAGAGACACCAAGAATATTGAGAGAAGATGAAGGGTTGATTTTTGTATTGTTGAAGAATAAGGGATAGTCCGCTGGAGGATCCTGACGGGTAGATAGATGGAGAAATTGGGTTTTGGAAGCATTAAAGTTAACAAGGTTTTCTCTGCCCCAATTGGAAATAGTATTTAGATCAGAATTTAAGAGTTCTATGGCTTCATTACGTTTGTCGTTGAGGGATTGCTGGCTGGGGCGTTCTGAAAAAGTAAGGGAGTAGTGTAAGGTTGAGTCGTCTGCGTATGAATGGATGGGAATTAAGGTACAGTTAAGGAGATCATTTATAAAAATTAGAAAGAGAATAGGAGATAGGACAGAGCCCTGAGGAACACCGGAGTTTATAGGGTGAGGAAGTGAACAATGTTTACAAAGTAAAGGCATAAAATTAGCCGATCCTCACGCAATGGACACAGATCAGCTGGAGCTGCTCATCGGTGCGGATCACTACTACGATATAGTGCGACCTGGGTATAAAAGGTCAGGTAGCCTAATTCTGCTTCCTACCAAGTACGGGTACGCCATAAGTGGTTCATATGTGACACAGCCTACCAGCTCCAGCACAGAAGTAATTACTGTATTGAAAGTAGCAGTAACACCAATGGACGAATACATGTCCACTGGTAATATTCCACCATGCAAAAATTACTTAAATGTTTTGTGGGAATTAGATCATATCGGGATAACCCTTAAGGAATACTCACTGGTTGAGCGTCAAGCACTATCGTCGTATGAGGATACCGTTACCTACGATCCCGACAGCCAACAATATAAAGTGAGACTGCCCTGGAACAATTCCAAGGATCAGCTGCCATCTAACAAGGGTTTGGCCATAGGCCGTCTTCGGGGACTTCAGAAAAGATTCCTCAAGGAGCCTGACTTTTGCGAGGAATACTCAAAAGTCATAAAGGAACAGGTGTCCCGGGGTTTTATAGAAGAGGTGCCTTTTGATACATCAGATACCGGGCATTACTTGGCTCATCATGGTGTAGTCAAGGAGAGCAAAACTACGCCAGTGCGTATTGTCTTCGACTGTTCTGCCAAGATGAGTGAACGTCATCCTAGTCTTAATGACTGCCTGTACACTGGACCCTCACTGGTGCCAGACTTGGCGCAGGTTTTGACTTGGTAAGTATGCCTGGGTGTCTGATATAGAGAAGGCATTTCTGATGTTAAGACTCCATGAAGACGACCAGGACTATACGCGATTTATGTGGCCTAAATATCCAAGGCAACTGGATTCCCCCCTAATTTGTTACCGGTTCCGGGCAGTTTTATTTGGAGCGACTTGTTCCCAATTCCTTTTAAACGCCACCATTTTAAAACATTTGTCGTATGTCAGTGCAGATCCGCAGGTTATTCATCAGATTCGGTCAGGGTTGTACATAGACAATTTACTGGGTACAGGAAATGAAGAAAATTTCCTGATTGATACCTATGCTGTAGTCCGAGAGATTATGAATGACGCCCATCTACATTTGCGTGAATGGGCGACTAATAATTCTGTTTTGCGGACTGTACTGCAACGGGATGGTGTGGCGGCTGTACAGCAGGAACATGTTAGAGTGCTAGTGTTGTTTTGGAAAACGGACACCGATACCCTCTCATACGGCGTTCAGTACGCGCAATATTCGCAGATTACAAAACGAATTTGCTTGAGTATGACGGCTAAACTTTTTGACCCCTTGGGGATAGTTCTACCGGTGTCGATCAAATCGAGATTATTCCTTCAGCAATTATGGAGGATCAAATTAGGTTGGGATGAGGTTTTGACTGGCGATCTGGTTCAGGAATGGGAAGACATTATTTCGGATCTTCGTCTCTGTAAGGGTTTTAATTTTCCTCGGAGAGTTGTCATGGACCATCCTGTTTCCATTCATGCCTTCTCAGATGCTAGCAAGGTTGCATACGGCACCGCCATATACTTTGTTGACACAAGTGACAGCCGTCTAGTCATGGCGAAGGTGAAAGTCGCCCCGATCAAATCCCTTTCCATCCCAAATTTAGAGCTGACTGCAGTTTTGTTGGCTGCTAGACTCGTTCACTTTGTAGAGGAAACCTTTAAAAATTTGCTAAATATCTCGGAGACAGTTATATGGAGTGACAGCCAAATTACGCTCTACTGGTTACATAGCCGAAAGAAGCTACCAGTGTACGTCACCAACCGTGTCGACAAAATTCGTACCCTGCTCCCAACCGCACAGTACCGGTATGTGTCTACCAAAGAGAATCCAAGTGACTGCATTACTCGTGGTGTCTCTGCTAAATTTCTCAAATCTTCTGCGTTGTGGTGGAATGGCCCATGCTGGCTTAATGATCCCAACGAATGGCCAGAGAATATAGATTTGAGTGAGCAACACACTGCTATTGTGGCACCGGTAATTGACTCGGTGCCTGACGAAGACACACGGTTATGGGACTGGGATAGATTCAGCAGCTATGAGAAGTTACAACGTGTTACAGCATGGGTGATACGATTTGTAGAAAATGTAAAAGCAAAAATTAAAGGCACACCGCCCACAGGTAGTGCTTACCTCAATGTGAAGGAGATCAGAATTGCAGATAAATTATTACATAAGCTCTGTCAACAAGAAATATATACACAGGAATATAAATTACTGGTTAAGGGAACAAAGTCTAGGAATAACCTGATCAACCAGTTGGGCTTACACTTGAAGGGGGACTTGATACATTGCGGAGGCAGATTACGATTGGCAGCCCTCTCTGAGGCAAGTAAGTATTCAATACTACTGCCCCCCAATCATCCCCTCACCCATCTTATCATCGATAGGTGTCACCGACTCTGTTGTCATTATGGGGTTGGTCATATAGTCACCTATGTAAGACAACGATGGTGGGTGCCTAGAATCAGGCAGGTGGTCAAGAAAGTCCTTCGCAAATGCTTAAAGTGTAGAAGAGTACAGGGAACACATTATGATCCCGTCGGAATTCCTCCCTTACCAAACCTGCGAACCACCCCAGGTGACCCTTACAAAGTTACCGGGGTTGACTACAGTGAAGCAATCCCTGTGAAAGATTCACCCAATCTTAAGGTGTATATGATACTTTTCACCTGTGCTGTTACCAGGTCAATTCACCTGGAACTGGTCACCAACCTCACTTGTGATAGCTTCCTACATGCCTTCCGAAGATTCTGCAGTAGACAGGGATATCCGCGTATCATGCTGAGTGACAATGCAAAGACTTTCATAGGGGCATCTACATATCTTAAAGAAGTGAGCAACAATCCTAAGATTCAGACCTGCCTAGCGGATGTAAAATGTGAATGGCGTTTCATTCCCGCCAGAGCGCCTTGGTTTGGCGCCATATGGGAGAGAGCCATAGGCATCGTGAAGGCGGGTCTGAAGAAGGAGTTGGGTAGAGCTCTCATCTCGATTGAGGAACTCAACACCATACTCTTGGAGATTGAAGCCACCGTAAATGATCGCCCTCTATACTATGCTTCTGGTGATTTGGAAGACCTTACCCCAATCACACCCTCAGTACTGGTACGTGGATACAGACTGCGGGATCTTCCTGAAGAGCATGACGAGGATACTATGGAAGATCCAGACTACATAAGTAAGGACGTGATATCGGCCCGCTACAAATATATTTGTAAATTATCGCGAGATATTTGGCATCGCTGGTCAACAGAATATCTGGTGACTTTAAGGGAAGCGCAAAAGAATAAACTAACACCATTAAAAGGTCATTGGCCTAGGGTAGGGGACGTGGTAACCATACATGAGGAGGGCCCGCGCGCATTTTGGAAATTGGGTCGGATAGAGGAGTTGTTACCAGGTCGTGATGGTGAGGTTCGGGTAGCAAAGGTTCGCACCAGGACTGGAGTAATCACACGGCCAACAGTCCGACTATATCCTCTTGAGGGTGACCTCGATCGCAAGGACACCCCCTCGGATCAGTTATCCATTGAAGTCCCCTCTCTGGCTTCTACTTCGGCGCAGCCTGTTGACGCGTCTGGCGAACGCCCACGTCGACAGGCAGCCCAGACATCCTCCCAAGCTTGGCGGGATAAGATTGCCTCCGGGCAAATCTAATCATGTAAATTTTTTATATTTTCTGTTGGTGGGAATATGTCCATAGTTAGTGTACTCAAACTAGTATGAACAGTCTCGATGTTACGTAATCTGGGTTGATGTAGCGTTACGTATCATTCCGTAGTCTTAAGTGGAACGCTTCCATAACCTTGGTCGAACGTTCCATGATTGGGTAGAATATATTATTCTATAGTTGTATATGGGAAAGTATTGTAGGATTATAATTCCCATATATATATATATTTGTATTATTTAAGATTGTTCATAAGTATCTCATTGTAAAGAAGATGGGATACATTTTCCATATGTTATGCGCGTGCGCGGTATGTCACGACAGAGACAAACATAACGCGCACGCTCACTCTCCAACCAACCTCCGTCCCAGCTACACACGCTAAGCCTTCTTCCTATAGTTCCTTTACTTCACCAGGTGTTTTCGCTTCACTTTCATCTCATACTCTATAGAGTCACTACATCATCATCTTTGTTAATTAGCCCAACTTAACGTAAATATCTAGCCTATCCTAGCCTATTGTAGCCTCTTTTCATACGCTGTTTACCTTACTAACCACTTCAAGTCATCTAGCCTATTTTCCGCCATCCTCCAATCACCAGCTGAGTTCATCTAAGGGTAATTATTTCTATATGGTTAATACTCATTTAATATCAATAATATACAGTCCACTTATCTAAATTAACCATAGTACATGGGGGGCAGGGGGAAAGAGGGGGGGGGGGGTATAATGGGGGAGAGGGAGGGGGCATAACATACATAAATCCATAAATACGAAATATATAATAAAAAAATAATATGTATATATATATATATATATATATATATATCAATATACAATTAGAAAAAAACAAAATATATATATATATGGGGTGAGGGGGAGGGGGAGGAGGGAGGGGAGGGGGAGAGGGGAGTAGAATAATATTATATAATAAATAGATACTAGCCTAATAATAATATATATTGTATATGGGGGGCAGGGGGAAGAGGGGGAGGGGTATAATGGGGGAGGGTGCACAACATACATAAATACATAAATACGAATTATATTATATATATATATATATGGGGGGAGGGGGAGGGGGGGAGGGGGAGGGGGAGGGGGAAGTAGAATAATAATAATATATAATAAATAGATAGTAGCCTAATAATAATATATATTGTATATGGGGGGGCAGGGGGAAGAGGGGGAGGGGGGAATAACATACATAAATACATAAATACGAATTATTTATATATATATATATATATATATATATATATATATATATATATATATGGGGGAGGGGGAGGGGGGGAGGGGGAGGAGGGAGGGGAGGGGGAGGGGGGAGTAGAATAATAAATATATATAGTAAATAGATACTATAGTCCAACAGATCTTAACAGGCGGTCCTACCCGTGGTTACTCCCTTTACATTGGTGCCATATGTATAATTATTTACAACAAAAATATATTATTTTCGGTATTAAGTACCTTAAGTCGGTTTGAAATGCTCAGGCAATTTCTACATGTACAAAAAAGCTTTGTTTTTATAATTAATTCGCTTGTTATTAGTAAATACAACGGACATTGTACACAACTTGGCAACGTAGCTACTGCGACGTTGTCAGGATTCTGGGCAAAAAACTCCCTCACAGATTATCCCTTTAAACTATAAAAAAACATGACGTGATGGCGCGCTGCCAGGCGCACGAAATTAGTACTGTCACGTCTAAACTAAATCAGTTCATTCCTGACTTTGCCACCATCCACAATGGAAGCCTCTCCAAATCGCCCCACACACTTGCATAGTCAGGTAAAAGAGATGGCCTATAACGTTCACCAATACTTCCAGAAAGAGAAGGAGCTTGGATGCCCTTTTATTGCCGTAACAAAAGCTACTTCCCGGACAGCTGCAGCCACAAAACTGGGTGAAAGAACAATTTCAAGAATAACGAAAGAAGCAAGAATTAATGAAGAAAACAATAAATCGCCCAAATTTATGTCACCCAAGAAACGATAACGCACAACACCCATTACAGATTTTTTTGATGGATTCAATGAAGGTGTTCTAAGAAGAACAGTGCTCAATTTCTACGAAAGAAAAGAGATTCCCACACTGGAAAAAATCCATGAAGAAATTAAAGAGAACCTTTCTTACCCCGGCAGCCGAGAAACGTTAAGACAGGTTCTCAAGAAAATTGGGTTCCAGTATGCAAAGGTTGACGGAAGAAGATTTCTAATGGAACGAAGTGATGTTGTATATGCCCGCTGCAGGTTTTTGGGAGAAATGAGGAAACATGTATCTTCAAACAAAAACATTGTCTTCCTAGACGAGACTTGGATTAACCAGAATTACACAATTCCTAAATGTTGGGTTGACAACACTTCTGATAAGGCTGTGGGAGTGAAGGTGCCAACAGGGAAAGGAAGCCGATTGATTGTACTCCATGCTGGAACAAAACATGGATTTATTCCCAATGCTTCACTTATCTTCAGGGCAAAAAATGATGGGGACTGTCATAATCAAATGAATGCTGTGACTTTTGAAAAATGGTTTGAGCATCAACTTCTCCCAAACATTCATCCATCTTCAATAATTGTGATGGACAATGCATCATATCACTCTAGAAAAATAGATAAACCCCCAACGTCTTCAAATAGATAAACCCCCAACGTCTTCAAATAGATAAACCCCCAACGTCTTCAAATAGATAAACCCCCAACGTCTTCAAATAGATAAACCCCCAACGTCTTCAAATAGATAAACCCCCAACGTCTTCAAATAATAAAGCCACAATCACAGAATGGTTGCAGAAGAAAGGAGTTAAAGTGTCTACACATCTCCTCAAGGCTGAGCTTCTGCACCTTGTGAAGCAACACACCACAGACGTCAGCTATGTAATTGATAAAATGGCATCAAACCATGGCCATAAGGTTGTGCGCCTTCCCCCGTATCACTGCCAGTACAACCCAATTGAATTAATATGGGCTCAGGTGAAAGGGTATGTGGCAAGGAGGAACACATTCAAGGTCGCCGATTTGGATCCACTCGCCCGCGAAGCAATTGAAATCACAGAGGAAAACTGGACAAAGGCTGTTAAACATGCAGAAATCTACAGATGATGCAAACAAAGATGTGGTGATTGATAAATTCATAGATTCTTTCATCATTACTCTCACATCTTCTGATGAGGATTCTGAATAACATTGTGTACCTTTGAAAAGCATAATATAGAGGAGTAGGCCTCCAGGGGAACCTCTTTAAAAAAAACGCGCCGAAACTTTTACCTCTTGGGTGGTGTGGAAACAAAGTCAAAATATAAAATGGTAATATATAATTATATGGTATATTTTTATATATATATATATATATATATATATATATATATATATATATATATATATATATATATATATATATATATATATATATATATATATATATATATATATATATAAGAGAGAGAGAGAGCTATATAAATAGTAATATAATTTATTATAACAATAATAATTATCTATGCATTCATGTGGGCTACACAGTAATACGGTGAAAAGTGCGTTCCCATTCTCACTCATACACAGGGCAAGGTCAATGTACGATCGCGCTAATAAGTCATGTCCCAGCTGGCATTACATTTGGCTTGCTCTGTGCTATATTAATGTCTGTCAGATGTTGAATAGGGTGGGTAAGTGTAGGAACATGTTTGTATATTTTACTCGATATGAAGAAATGAAGCTTAGATATTGCTGATACTAATTATTGATCAAAACATATATGGTGCCGAGACATCTCTTATTAGCACGACTGTACCTTGAACAGGGGGAGGTGGAGGGAGGGAGAAAGATATAGCGAGAGTAATTTGGAAAGGTTATCGTACGGAAAGGGTCAAAAGGACAACCGGCACCAGTGTAAGGGTAGGTGACCGCGCCCATAACCGCCTGTTTAGGTCTGTAGGACTATAGCCTAATAATAATATATAATAATTGTATATGGGGGGCAGGGGGAAGAGGGGGAGGTGGGTATAATGGGGGAGGGTGCATAATAATAAAAATACAAAACATACAGTATATACAAGAGATCAAGTGACTGTCTGGGGAAGGGTCACTCAGGTCCAGGTATCCTATTGGGAGGTGTGAAGGCAAGGGAGTGGTATTCGAAGGTGTGAAAACCACCACAACTACCATCACCACCACCACTACCACAACTAACACCACCACCACAACTAACACCACCACCACAACTAACACCACCGTGTTGACAAAAATTTGGAGGCATATATATACAGTATATATATATATATATATATATGTATAAATATATATATGTAAGCATATATATATATATATAAGAATAGGGGGAAGGCGGGGGGAGGTGGGATATAGACCAAAAAAAAAAAAAAATATAGGCTACCTCTAAAAAAAAAAATAAAAAAAAAAAAAAAAAAAAAAAAAAAAAATATATATATATATATACTGTACCTTACCTTATGATACCTTATGATGTGTTCGCCACTCTTCTAGCGGCACCAAGGAGCGCGACGCCCCTCGTTTTGGGTGGTGATTTGGTGCAGTAGACTGTTTGAAGCGACAGCTCCCTCCCTTGCGAGGATGGTCTCGTCTGGCACCTTTTGCAGTTCGACATCCAGGGCTCTCTTGAAACTGTCTAACGAGACGTCCCTCATGTCTCTTACTCGCCGTGGGAGTTTGTTGAAGAGACGTGGGCCTCTGTGTGATAACCAGCCCTCTCGCAGAGAGCCCATAGCACCCCTGTTATTCATCCGGGGATTTCGCATTCCCAGCCTCTCCTATCACTGAATTTCATGACTATCGGAGTATGTAGGTTTGGTACTAAACCCTCTGCGATTTTCCACGTGTATATTATTAGGTAACGTTCTCTTCTACGTTCCAGTGAGTACAGATTCAGTGCTCTTAAACGCTCCCAATAGTGTAGCTGTTTTATCGAACTTATATGCAAAGTGAAATTTCTTTGTACACTGGGGGACGTTATAATAATAATGTTGGGTATAATAATAAATAATAATAATAATAATAATAATAATAATAAATATAGCCCTATGCAGAGCTCAAAAGCAAAAAAAAATAAACAAATATGTTGAGCAGTGAAATAAAATTAAGCTAGGCCTAGGCCTGGTTTCTCATAGGCCTAATAACCTAATGAAGTATACTATAGCCTAACCTAATTTAAGTTATTTCACAAAAAACTAATAGGCCTACCCAGCCCTCCTCATGCATTATTTTCCATTGTAAAATAAGTTTGTGATACACTACGAAAGATTATTCAATATGGAATTTGAATGGAATAGAGAAGCTTAGCAACGAAAAGCCAAGCTTTTGTAAGCAGTGCAATAACTTAATGAAGGACAGAAAAGCTGCAGGATGCTCTGGCATTCTAGCCGAGATGATTAAGGCCTCAGGTGAGAAAGGAGTAGGTGTGTTCAATGAGCTAATTAACTTCATCATCAGAGAGGAAGTAATCTCTGATGAATGGCACAAAAGTATATTATATACTGTATACGAGCAAAGGGGACTCATTGGATAGGGAAAATTATAGGGGCCTGAAAATACTTGATCAAGTCATGAAGGTCTGTGAGAAAGTCTTTGAAGGTATGATATTGACGATATGCAGTTTGGTTTCATGCTAGGACACGGCACAATCCAAGTCATGAAGGTATTTGTGTGATAATGAAGATGTATGAGGACTCACAAACGGCAGTGAGGGTGAAAGATGTACCGGTACTGAGTGATGAGTTTTCAGTTCGCGTCGGAGTCCACCAGGGCTCTGTGTTAATGAAGCCCTTTCCTATTTTTTTTGTTATGGTTCTGGAGGCACTATCTGGTGATTTCAGAGTTGGGCTCCCCTGGGAACTGCTATAAGGGTCCTGAAAATGCTTGACTAAGTCATGAAGGTCTGTGAGAGAGTCTTAGAAGGTATGATAAGGGAAAGATACTGTATGTACTGTATGTACTTAAAAGATAGGGATCTGATGTTGTGTTTGCAGACCGGGAGAAGGCCTTTGATAAGGTGGCCAGGGAAGTTGTGCAGTAGGCTAGGAGAAAACTTGGCGTTGAGGAGTGGCTGGTGCATGTGATAATGAAGATGTACGAGGACTCACGAACGGTAGTGAGGGTGAAAGGTGTACAGCTGAGTGAGGGACATATACAGTACTTCTTGTTGAGGATATAGGGTAGTGTAGCTGTGAAGCTTATGTCACCCTATCCGGGCGGAAAGGACCCCAGGGTGGAGAGGTTTCACAGGGAGGACGGGGACATCGTAGATTTCAGGGGAGGGCACCCATGCCCCGCAGTCGACGGAGATGCCCCGCCAACCTCAGGAACTTCTTCGTTAGCAGGAGGACCTTGGATTGACATATACAGTACGGTACTAGATATTTGGTAAGGGTTAGCTTTATATCCCATGTACTGGTTACTAGGGACATATACTAGGTGTTAGGTGGAGGTTAGTTTTGTATCCAAAGTACTGGGTACTAGGGACATAATTATACTAGGTGATACGTGAGGGTACTGCGTGATGAGTTTTCAGTTCGCGTCGGAGTCCAACAGGGAAGTGTGTTAATTAAGCCCTCTCCTCTTTTTTATGGTTCTGGAGGCACTATCTAGTGATTTCAGAGTTAGGCTCCCCTTGCAACTGCTATAAGAGGCCTGAAAATGCTTGGCCAAGTCATGAAGGTCTGTGAGTGTGAGAGAGTCTTTGAAGGTATGATAACTTAATAGTCAGGCAGCTGCAGGAAAGATATCTAAGAGGTGTTTTTCCGGTCCCGTTTCAAGATCACCGTCGCAAGATCTACCCGAAAAACTGTTTTTCTGGTCCCGTCGCAAGCCCACCTTTAGCAAGCGAGACACCAATATTCTCTTGCGACGGCAATAGAGCTCCGGAGCCGGGTTGACGGCAAGCTGAAACATCTTACTTAACTTACTGTTTCTCCATTCTAATTTATTTCGGTATATTTGTTTATCCAAACATTATGTTATAATTTACTTGCGTATTATTAGGAAGTAGAGTAATAAGAGCCCACAGTAACGTATATCCAATTGTTGATAATAAATTAATGTGGGACAGTACGCTTGGTTAAAGGATGTCCACGGAACAACAACAAACCCCAGCTTTGACTAGGCCTAGGCTATGCTATTTACCGATTGTTTTTTCATATCAGAATTGCATTTATATAATCCTTATGATAATTAAATTGGCGGTGAATGTTATTCCGATGAAATGGAAGTTGTATAGCCTAGCCTATATATTTGTAAGATGTGTGCTGGCTTGGAGCAAGCCTGTGTTGTTTTTCCTGTCCTGTGATGATCTTGCGACGGCTCGGTTGAGACGGTGGTCTTGCGACGGGCCCGGAAAATCACGTCTCTACTGAAAGTAAGAAGTTGTGCAGTAGGCTAGGAGAAAATTTGGCGTAGAGGAGTGGCTGGTGCGTGTGATAATGAAGATGTATGAAGACTCACGAACGGTAGTGAGGGTGAAAGGTGTACTGAGTGAGGGACATATGCTAGGTGAAGGTTAGTTTTGTATCCCACGTACTGGGTACTAGGGACATATACTAGGTGTTATGGAAGGGTTAGTATTGTATCCCAAATACTAGGTACTAGGGACATATACTAGGTGTTACGTGAGGGTTAGCTTGGTATCCCACGTACTGGGTACTAGGGACATATACTAGGTGTTACGTGAGGGTTAGTTTTGTATCCAACGTACTGGGTCTAGGGGGCGGCAGCCTCCACCCATAATACTAGGATAGGTTAGGTAAGGTTGTTAGGTTAAGCTAATGGGGATGGATGTAGTTTCCGAGTGTACGGTCGTCATGTTTACATTTGTCGATCGCCGTTGTTAACCTGCCCTTCCCTACCTATCATGTGTTGATTGGTTGTCCATCTTGATCTAATTCTTCAGGCCAGCCCTATTAGAGTATTTTGGGGGAACTCAGTGGTGTGGTTAAACTATTTTTAATATATATTTGTTTAAATATGTAAGATATGCAATAAATTATGTAAAATATATTGTTTTTACTTTATACCTATACATATAATTGTCATTATTAAGGAAATTCCATTGACTATTTACATCGCTAGGCCTAGCTTCCTTATTTCTATTAATTTCCTCCAGTTCACAATGAAACCTATTGCTAATTTCCTTGTTCTTCAGCAGCCGCGGCGGTGTCGCCGTTGGACGCTTGGGATAATGTTCCTGTCTATTTTGAATGCCATTCGATACAATAATATGTTGAAAGCCCCCCCTCACCCCCCCATGACATGTTATCATCATATATATTGCCAGTAGGGGGCAAACAACCAAAAAAATTGCCGCAAAGCCCTTCCCTCAACATATTATTGTATCCAATGGCAGTCAAAATAGACGGGAACATGATCGCAAGCGTCCACCGCCGCCGCCGCCGTCATGTTTACATGGTCGATCGCCGCAGTTTGGTTAGGCCTATTTGCCCCCCTGAACATATTATTGTATCCAACGGCATTCAAAATGGACGGGAACATGATGGCAAGCTTTCGTCGCCGCTCCACCGCCATGTTTACATGTGTCGATCGCCGTGGTTAAGTTCGCGTCTATTTTGACGGCGATTTTTTTCGGTTATTTGCCCCCTGCTGGCAATATATAAGATGATGACAATATGTCATGAGGGGGGGGGCTCAACAATGACCTCTAACCTCTGTATATCAAATAGGGCTAGAGCAAATTGGCTGCAAATTTCCACATCTAGGCTATTCCTTGACCGACTCTTCCCAAATGGTCGACATAACATATTAGCTTGATCACTCTAGGCCTAGTTGTTTTTTAGTTACAGAGGTTATAGCCTAGGTCATGATTTCTTGCCTACTTACAGCGAATAGACTAGGCCTATTGTAGATTGGTAATATATTTGCTTAATAGGCCTAGGCTATGCAATTGTCTCAATTTGACTAATTTTACCTAATTAGGCTAGGCCTAAAGCAGCCTCAGTCTATTCCCAAACCCCAAACAGTATCCCATGTTAAGCCCTAGGCTAGGCCTAGCCTAGGCCTAATCCCACTCTCAATCAAAATTCGAACTGATAAATTCGTACCTACCGGTAGCGCTGCCTAGGCTAGGCCTATATTTTTCGTGAATAGATATAGAAAATGGTTTAACCCTTAAAAAGCGGCCCACCACTTAAGTCGAGTTAAATAAAGCTGGACTATGTGGCGGCGCTCGACATAACTCGAGTGGCAATTTCAGCACGTAATGTGGCTGAGAGAGAGAGACAAGTGGTGGCAGGAGACTAGCGAGCGTATGACTGCTCCAGACCACCGCGGCGAAGCTACTGACACAAATCTCAGCTCCCTCCTCCCTCTCTCACTCGCTACATACTCAATTATGTACCGAAAATACCGAATTACCTGCTTTTTGCACTCGCGTTGCACGGTTATTGCAAGAAAACTATCCATCATACAAGGATCGTTATGGTGTCATTCGAAAGCTCTGTTTATGCCCTTTCAGGGATAGATACTTGTTTTACGTTCTGGGTCTTATTTAGGCATGAAAATGATCACGTAAACAGCCCTATTTTGGCTAAAAACACCCCGCTGGGCGGTACACATAAATAAACCGCATAGGCCGCTCGTAAGGTGTTAAAGGAAAGAGCATCCTATATTATGTTCAAATAATATGTAATAGCACTGTGTATGGTTGTATTACATTTAAATAGTGATAGATGTGTATATTAATGGGATAAATACTCCGAAGTTCGCATACGTTCAGAAAATGTTGTGCAACACTGTTGCCAGATACTAATCAATCCCATTATCATTATATTTCTAGAATTAATGAATGGGGACAAGAGAATCTAGTTTCCTTTAATGCACAGAAAACCAAGTACATTCAATTTTCTAACCGACAGAATCTCACTGACTCCCATATATTTTTTAATGATGTAAATATTCCCACTTCCCCTAGTATTGACATTCTCGGTGTAACATTAACTACTAACTTGAGCTGGACACATTATGTTAGAAGCATTGCTAAGAATGCCTCTAAAAAACTGGGACTCCTGTACAGAGTTCGAGAATTCTTCACTGACGAGCAGTTGGCCGTAATATATAAAAGTCATGTGCGCTCTCAGATGGATTACTGTTCACCTCTGTGGGGTGGAAGTGGAGTGGTTGCATTGAGGCAGTTGGACAAAATTCAAAATAAAGCTATTAGATTAATCAATAACCCTGCAATCACACAGGACCTTCCTACATTAGCCATACAAAGAAACGTTGCATCCCTTGCATTATTCTACAGATATTTTCACAGCAATTGTTCCGAGGAACTTGCTTCAATTGTGCCGCCTCTCCACATCTTTCCCCGTAGAACTAGGGCAGCTGAGAGCGCCCATGAATTTACACTTTCTCCTCCACAATGCAGAACTTCTGCTTATCAGAATTCATTTATCCCCAGAGCTACTACTCTTTGGAATTCACTTCCCTCGAATTGCTTTCCACAAACTTACAATCAACAAATGTTTAAATCCAGTTGTTACAAACATTTTATGAATGGAGGATGCCTTTAGGCACATGGACCTTTTTGTTATATCTGTGTTTTTCCTTCCTCCGTTCATTGTCTCTTAAAAAAAAAAAAAAAAAAAAAATCATCATGGATTTTGCTCATTTGCATAATTTCAAATACCTAGGACATTAATATAATATTTTCCTATCTTTTTTGTAGTGATATTTGTCTGATTTAGTGGTATATTGGTGTCTGTCTAGGGTTATAATGCATTGTGAAACTTACCTCTGCATCTCTGACTCGGCTTAAGTACCCCTGCTTTCTTTGAGTACTACACGGCAAGAGAAGCTTTCGGTTCTGTCACAGACTGTCAATTACTGTTCAAGGTAAACACAACTGCTAAATTCAACATCATGTTTAAATAATATGTAATAGCATTATCTATGGTTGTATTAGACAACAATCGTGATAGGTTTCTATTTTATGTGGATAAATAGTATTAAGCTGAATAAACAAAATACCGAAAGTTCACTAGAGTGGTTGTTGATACATAGATGAGGGAGGAGGGACGGAGGAGGGAAGGGCTAGGCAGTGTTGCCAGTTGTACAGCTAGATATTACCGCTAGATGTAGAGCTATTTACTTCAAATTAGCAGCCATTTTTTCATATCTAGAGAGATTTACTAGGGATAATTTAAAAATGTCAGACATTCTAGTCATATTACATTGTAAAATTTGCAAAACAAACAAACCAAAACTCTTTAGAAATTGCAGCATTATTCTAACATTGTTTGACTATGTAGCAACATGCTAGCGACTTTTGAGAAAGGATCTAGCGGTATTTTGTGGAGACACTGGGTGGTGGTTGCAGTGGTGCCAGTTGTAAAGCTACATATTACCGCTAAATGTAGAGCTATTTACTTCAATCTAGCAGCCATTTCTTTTATATCTAGAGACATTTACTAGGGATAATTTGAAAATTTCAGACATTCTAGTCATACTACATTGTAAAATTTGCAAAACAAACAAACCAAAACTCTTTAGAAATTGCAGCATTATCCTAACATTGTTTGGCTATGTAGCAACATGCTAGCGACTTTTGAGAAAGGATCTAGCAGTATTTCGTGGTAACACTTTAGGAGGGTTAAAATACGAGTCACACGGGCAATTGCCAAAACTTTAGAGGTCCATATCATTGTTATTAAACTAAGCATTTGGCAAAGGGAGGAATTGTTAAAAACCTTAGCCAATACTCTGTCATTTACCAAAAATAAATTTGAATTTATCATTATTATTTGGTAGGGTAGGTATGTATAGGTAGGTTGGCTAAATAATTGCTGGAATTCGTAGGGACTCGAACGGTTTTGAGAGAGTTCAATAAAAAACAAAAGTTAGGACTGAATAATAAAGAGATTATGTTATTAAGCAAAACTGGGGGATGCTTGGAAGCCTATAGACTGTAGACGGTAAACTTTGTGTGTGGTAGCGAATTCGGTTTTAAAGTAATTTAAGAATAGACAGTTTTCAATGCTGCGGCCAAACTATTCCACCCATTTATATTTTTTTGGTATCAAAACGTTCGGAATCGCGAGCCTCACCCAACTACGCAAGCATGGCTCTGATCATCGGCGTAGTTTTCAAGATGTGGAATTTTAAGTGGAATTCGAGGTTTTTTCAAGATTGCCGGAAAAAAACCCACGTGCAAAAGCAAAACCTTCTCTATAAAATTTGCGGAGCATTAGTAAGGGAGTGCGTATGCCAAAGCCCAGTCGTTTCCTGTGAGTGGGAGAGACGGTATTTAGGCGTCAAGTTTTTCGGGAAATCGGCTGCCACGGACCTGTTTGGCCACCATGCCGGATGTTTAGCATATCAAAAGTTGCCCAATACAAAAAGGCACCTCTTGTGAAAGTTTGATCCCGATCCAAAAAGCGGTTCTGGAGTTATTGCGTCGAAACCGGCGCGTAAGAAACATTTGGATGAAATTCCAGGTTTAATGATTACAATAGGGGTTCCCCGTAGGGGACGAACCCCTAATAATAATAATAAATTATAATAATATAATAAAGCAAAAATATAAATGAAATACAAATATAAATACTCTATTATGGGTGATCCCATACACAGGAATAACAGGTATAATAATAAATAATAATAATAATAAAATAATAAAATAGGCCTAAACACAAAAATAATAAAATAATAAAATGGTGGCGGTGGTGGTGATTGTGGTGGTGGAGATGGTGGTGGTGTTGACACCAATAGGGTTGGGTTCATTTTCTGACCTGACCCACGGTCAGCAAAGGGACCAAACCCTATTGGTATCAACACCACCACCATCTCCACCACCACCATCACCACCACCACCTCCACCTTCACCACCATGACCATCACCACCTCCACCTCCACCACCACAATCACCACCACCACCACCGCTCCACCACCACCACCACCTCCACCACCACGACCATCACCACCACCACCACGACCATCACCACCACCACCACGACCACCACCACCACCACCACCTACTCGTGGCCACCACCATCACCACCACCACCACCACCACCTCCACCTACTCGTGGCGACATAAAATGTTGACTGTGCTTACTCACACTGCTGAGATTCCCTCGTGGCCAGCAAGCCGTATATGTAGAGTGCTTTTGCCAATAAAAAACTTACCTCCCAAGCACTTTCCACCATAAATTATCGAACAAAAATGCACAGGGTTGAGGGAGCATGGCGACATATGCTCGACCAGTAATGAAAGTGTTTTCACTAAGAAACGCTAATACAAGTAAGATACACTACTTGAACTGATAAATAGCAATATAATTGACTGATATTATATGAAAGTGATCCACAAACAAGCGAAACGTATAGGCAAAAACCATGGCCCCTCATGGGCTCCACCACCTTGGTCACGTAGCCTACACCAGAGAATGCTCGACCAGTAATGAAAGTTTTTTCACTAAGAAACACTAATACAAGTAAGATACACTACTTCTTCTAGCCGGAGACATTGAGAGCAACCCAGGACCCACGTACACATACATATGTCCAACTTGCTCAAAACCCATCACTTCGAGTCGCCATACTAAGGGTTCAGTTCTCTGCAATTCATGCGGGAACTGGACCCACTTCACCTGCACAACACTTGCCTCCAAGAAACACTACACAAACACCTGGACCTGTTCCTCATGCCCCTCCCTCTCCCAGTCAAATCCCTCACCTAAAACCCGTCCACCTGTCCTCCCCAACCCACCTAACCTTCCCATATCATCCACTCCCCCCCCTAAAACCCGTCCACCTCTCCTCCCTAACCCACCTAACCTTCCCATACCATCCACATCCTCAACTCAACACACCACACCCCCTCCTAATCCATTCCAACCCCCATCTCCTGCTCCCCAATCCCACCTCACCCATCCCAACCCCCCGCCCCCCCCTCACCCCTCCCCCCCCTCACACCCACCCCCACCCCATCCTCGTGCAGCAGCACCCAACATACATCGTGCACATAACATTAACATTCTTCAACTGAACATAGATGGCATCAACACAAAGAAACACGAACTCTCACACTTCATCAAACAACACAACATACACATTGCCATCTTACAAGAAACAAAACTCCGCACAACACAAAAAACACCCACATTTCATAATTTCACCACCATCAGACAAGACCGGGCTGTCGGCGGGGCGGTGGACTCATCACCCTGGTACACAAAGAAATATCATACATAATAACCAGTGTACAAACCAAATCCCTCCTCCCCCCAAATGATAACACAACAGAAATACAGTCAATTAAAATACGCACTGGCAACAACTCCAACATAACCATCATAAACACATACATCCCTCCCAAAACATCCCCTACAGTACCAAATGAATACAGACCACACTTACAACACATCACAAACACCCCACACACCCTACACATCATCCTGGGTGGTGACTTCAACGCCAAGACGTCGGCCTGGTTTGTCGACAACCCCGACACAGACAGAGGGCTGGTACTACAAAACCAAACCGATAACCTCATCATCCTTAACGACATCCATCAACATACCCATATTCCTCACCAAGCCCTCTATAACCCATCATCTCCAGACATCACCTTTTGCTCCCCAGAACTCACCCCCACAACATCCTGGAGGGTGGTCAGAACCTTAGGCTCTGACCACCTCCCGATCATTATCACCACCAAAACCAGACTCACCCCAGCTAGCCACAAACACACATACACCAATTATAAAAGAGCTAACTGGGAAGCATTCACAAATGAGACAGAACAACACTTCACAAATCTAAACAGTACACCCATCACTAACATCAACAATGCTGTACACATACTCAATAAAACTATCCAAAACGCTGACAAGAAACACATTCCAAGAGGTAACAGAAAAAGACACAACCCCAACTTCACACCAGAAATTCAAAACCTCATCAGACAATGCGACATACTGAAACACTCCCCAGCACCCCACACACAAGACATCACACAACAAATTCAAGCACTCAACACCCAAACTAACAACAAAATACAAGAACAACAAAAACTAAATTGGAATAACTTCCTACAAACACTTGATCACAAAACAAACCCCAAAAAACTCTACAAAACACTAAACATCATCACACTTTCCAACAGCAACACAACACAATCACATGCTGCAATCACAACAACAGACTCTACTCCTTCATGTAAACAAAAAGCAAACACTCTCATCAATCACTTCTCACATGTCAGCCACCTAAAACCTCACAAAAACGACCGACGTGTTATCCGACGTAAGAGACAATTCCCCACAGACCCTCACTATACACCCTTCACCAATCACCAGACAAAGCATATCATCAACAATCTCAAGCACTCACCCGCCTGTGGCCTAGACAACATAAGCAACATACACCTCAGACACCTGGGACCACAAGGCATACAAGCACTCACTAACATATCAATCTACAGCTATTCACACAACACAATACCAGACATTTGGAAGCATGGTATCATCATCACATTCCCCAAACCCAACAAAGACCCCACGCTACCCTCCTCGCACCGCCCCATCACACTCCTTTGCTCCCCCTCCAAAGTCATGGAATGCCTAGTATTACAACTAATTACACCTGACCTACCCCTAGCTCCAACACAACATGGCTTTAGGCCACTGCACTCCACAAACACTCTTCTCACAGACCTTACACAAAGAGCTTTCGACGGCATCAATTCAGCTAGACCACCACACAGATCACTATTAGCCACACTCGACATTAGTAAAGCCTTCGATGCCATCCCCCGCCACAACCTAACAAACAAAATCTACAACACAAACATGCACAACAACACAAAAAGGTGGCTGGCCAACTTCCTAGCAGGCAGATGTGCACACGTATCTTTTGCCGGTCAGTCATCTAAAATCAGAAACTTTCCAAACGGAGTCCCACAAGGATCCGTCCTATCGCCCGCACTTTTCAATCTGTACATGCACGATATAACTACACCCAATACGCCCCAAATAACCTTAGCCTCCTATGCAGATGACATAACACTCACATGCACACACCATGACCCAAAAAGAGCAACAGATCTCCGTCAACCCTATCTCAACACACTACATGGCTGGTGCACTACAAACAGACTTAATCTAGCCCCAGCCAAATCCACCGCAACCCTGCTCACAAGTTGGACAGGAGAACATGAATACATCCCTCAACTCACCATAAACAACACACCCCTAACACATACACACACAACCAAAATCCTAGGAGTAACATATGATACTCATATGACATTCAAACAGCACACCACAAACATTAAAAAGAAACTGACACCCAGACTTAATGCCCTCAGGTCACTTGCTCACACAAAATTTGGACACAACAAAGAAACTACCACCACATTATATAAACAATACATAAGATCAGTGATGGAATACGCAAGCCCAGCCTGGGCTTCTAACCTAGCTGAAACACATCATAAGACCTTACAGACTATTCAAAACAAAGCCCTGAAGATCATTACAGGCTGCACAGCTACTGCACCCACAGATCACCTACATCAAGAAACCAAAATCCTCAATGTCAAAGACCATCTGGATATGAGAGGCACTCAATTCCTGGCAGCAGCCTCCACGAACCAAGACCACCCACTAAACTACATGGCAACACACCCACAGACACCAAGAAATATCAAAACAACACCCAGCACACGGTATCACACACAATTATTGTCCTCTCTCCCTCCCTGCCCACCCCGAACCAACTTCCAGAAGCACATCCATACTCATATCTCTCACCGATCCATCCACTCACTCACAGACAACACGCAGCTGCATGCACGACCTCCCGAAATCCATCCTTCCGAATCCTCCCTTCCTCGCGAGGACAGAGTCCACCTGGCCAGGCCGAGTTGCGGACACCATCCAGCTCTCCTGAGCTATCAGAAGAGACTGGATGACTCCGTTGTCGATGCCTGCCTGGGATGTAACACAGCACCCCATACCATTAAACACATCATAGAAGACTGCATTTCACACAACCACTTACGCCAACAACACAATCTACACTCAATGAGAGCTCTGTGGGAAAGCCCGATCATGGCCATGGCCTTTCTCAGGGACTCCGGGGCTGTTCGGCCAGGCAGCTTAGGGAACAACAACAACAACAACAACTTGAACTGATAAATAGCAATATAATTGATTTGATATTATATGAAAGTGATCCACAAACAAGCGAAACATATAGGCAAAAACCATGGCGCCTCGTGGAGCCCACCTTGGTCACATACACCAGACTAGCATAACACATCACTAACATGGTTATTATACCCTAAACAAGACTAACACAATAATCCATCGATAACCCAACGAAATAGCACTTCGTTTGGGTTATATTAGGGCGGTAATACCAGCCAGGCTGGGCAAAATGGAGGCCCCATGGTTTAAAGGGCTGTGCACACCCACCTAGTAGGCTGGCTGCTGGGAAGAGACTGACTGTTTCTACCCCCACGGGGCCCTCACAGGGACGCCAGGGGGTTGCTAGATGTTTCCACATGTACATCTAACTTATGGGACTTACCAGCCAAAAGACCGACTCAATAGCGTCATAAACGTATTTTCTGGCAATATAATAAGTCCATATGACGCGGTAGCGTCATATGAGTTTTTGGCTCACTCTGCCATATGACGCTACCGCGTCATATGAGTCTGAAAGAGTAAAGACTTTTCACCTCATTAGTTTGGTGATCATATGACGCCCTGCGCTATTCAAGCGTCGATTTTTTTCTGGGCGAGCGACAGCGAGCCTGTTAATCGGAAGAAATCAGCCTTGGACCAGGACATGTTTCTGTAAAAAAAAAATCTATTAATCTTGAATGGGGTCTGGGTGGGCAAACGTGTGAATGAAATATGGGAAGGCCTTTTATATTTTCACTTAACCTCATGTACTACATTTATATACTTTCCTCCCCCCCTCCCCCACACTTCTCCACCTGTTTCACCTCCACCTCCTCCTTCTTTATTATCCCTCTTCCCACCTTCACCGATAATATCCTCCTCTTCCTCCTCCCTCATTATCTCTTCTCCTCCTCCTCTTCCTGCTCCTTGCAGGGACAGTATCAGCGACATAAACTACCCCATATCTAATGAAAACCCTATCCAAAATAATATCACGGTCTGCTACGTTAATGCACGCAGCTTGCGAAACAAATTTGAAGACCTGGAAACACTTGCATGAATGGAGGACTGTGATATAATCGGTGTTTCAGAATCTTGGATCAACACAGAGAAGCAAGATTTTTTGGCGGAATACGCATTACCAGGTTATACTCCCTTCAGTTGCGAAAGGTCTCATAGAATGGGAGGTGGGGTTCTGTTATATGCTAAAAGTAATCTTCACCCAATCGAGGTAACCAAACCTGCCATAAATAATATTGATGCTAGTTACGTTCAAATAAATAATCAAGCAAGCAAGGTAATAATTGGCCTCATTTATCAACCTCCAGCACAATCACCCGATACAGACGAGAAACTCTACGATCAAATAGCCGAAATATGTTGTCAGGAATAAGCAGTAATATTTGGCGATTTCAATCTGCCACTAAATGCTCACGCGGGACATGATCTATACGCTAATCTTCAGGAAAGTGCCCTTTATCAACACGTAGAACACCCAATGAGGGGAAACAACATTCTGAATATTATTCTAACGACAAATGAAAGACTGGTAAATAGCGTCAAAATCGGACCGGAATTTAGCTCTAGTGACCATAGGATAGTGTCCTTTAACATAAAAGTAAATACTGACAAAGAAGACGAGAGCACTGAAAACGTAGCAGATTATCGAAGGGCCGACTTCAACAAACTTAGAAGGCATCTTGCTAATACTGACTGGATTGAAATGACTGAAACTCATGATGTAAATCGATTATGGAACATATTATCTAATAACCTAAGCAAAGCCATAAATACATGCGTCCCTCTACGAAACCGGCGCCCAGCAGGCAAATATAAGCCAAAATGGTGGAATAATGAAATATAAACAGCCTCTTTGTCAAAAAGCAGGAATACCAAAAATAGAAGGCAACTCAAAACAATAGCGATAAATTAGAACACGATAGACTGCGACAACAACCAAAAATTTCATCAAACGAAGTAATCAATTTTGTATTAATTTCACCACACCACCAAACACCTCCAATGAAATTAATGAATGACAAATTTGGAACTCCATATTGCCAGCTCCAGCAAGTCCAATTGGAATATTTTACAGCTATATAAGAAACAGAAAAACGGTAACTTCAACAATAGGCCCACTTGTTGTGGAAAATGGTGATCATACCGATAACAAAGTACAAATGGCGAATATCCTAAATAAATACTTTCCATCAGTCTTCAAGTCGGAGGATACTACCGGTAGCCGACCTACCCCTACGTATCAAACCAATGGCACTGAGCTCGAAAACATTGTGATTTATAAAGCCGATATCCTGCTCTCAATCAACAATTTGAAAGTTAATAAAACCCCAGGCCCAGATAAAATATCCCCAAGGATCCTAAAAGAAGCAAAACATGAATTATTAAACCCACTCATAAATCTGTTCAACAAATCATTGAATGTTGGGAAAGTTCCAAACAAATGGAAATTAGCTAACGTGACGCCCATATACAAAAATGTATATAAGTCCTCTCCAGGCAATTATCGACCAATTAGCTTAACATCAGTAATTTGTAAGGGACAAAATAGTAAAATATTTTGAAGAAAATACTATAATAAAAGATTCGCAGCATGGTTTTAGAAACAAACGTTCATGCTTAACAATGTTACATGATTTCTTCAATGAAGTTTACAAATAATATGATGAGGATAGAGCAGTTGATATAATATATCTCGGTTTTCATAAAGCTTTCGATACCGTACCCCATAAGCGACTACTTGACAAAATAAATGCTCACGGCATAACAGGAAAAACTCTGAAATGGCTCGAAAATTGGCTCTCAGATCGTAAACAGCGAGTTGCAATAAATGGTGAAGAATCTGACTAATGCAAAGCAAACAGTGGCGTTCCCCAGGGTTCGGTATTGGGTCCTATTTTTTTTTATAATCTACATAAACGACTTAGACGAAGGAATAGAATGCAAAATTTTGATATTTGCTGACGATACAAAAATTACTAATAAAGTAACCTCAACCGTACATTGGCAAAAACTGCAAGGTGACCTAGACACTTTAGTTAACTGGGCAGAAAAATGGCATATGAAGTTCAACATACAAAAATGCAAAGTATTACACATCGGTAGTAACAACGCTAAAAAAGATTACTCAATGAACAACTTTCAACTATCAAATACGGATAAAGAAAGGGATCTGGGTGTTATAATATCAAGTGACCTGAAGCTGAGTAAAAAGTATACAGAGGTAATATCTATCTATCTATTGCCTGATGCCGTGATCCTCGAAGGGGTGGCCACGAACGAACCGCCCCCATGCACCTCTGTCCCCAGTCAGTTGATGCCCCTCCTCCGAACCAGCACTGTATACTCCATATACTTCTTCACTCCATCCTTCCACCTCTCTTTCGGTCTACTTCTCCCTCTCTGTCCTTTCACCTCGCTCTCGTACACCTTCTTAGTCATTCTCTCGCTTCCCAAACGTTCCATATGGCCGAACCATCTCAAGTTGTTCCTCTTCACACTTTCCAGCACATCTACCTCCACACCACACCTCCTTCTTACTTCCTCATTCGTCTGTCTATCCCTCCATGTAACTCTGCATGCACTTCTCAAGTAACTCATTTCCACCCCTCTCACTCTTGGTCTGAATCTCTTCTCAAACGTCCATGCTTCGCTTCCGTAAGTCAGTGTTGGGATTACCACACTGTCATGCAAGGACCTCTTCACTTCCATACTGACCACCCTATTCCTTGTTACTGCTTTCAGCGTTCCTACAACCCTCTTCCCCTGTTGCACCCTCTCCTCCACTTTTTCATCCATATTCCCATCTTTACTCAACACACTGCCCAGATACTTAAATGAGCTGACAATCTCCATAGCCTGACTGTTCAATTTCACCTCACACTCTGTGGCTTCACCCCTTTCGAAGACCATAACCTTGCTCTTCCCCGCATTTACCTTCAGGTTCCGTTTTTCACACTGTTCCAAACTCATTTACCAGACCCTGCAACTCCCATTCATTACCGCTCATCAGAACTGTATCATCAGCAAACAGCAGTATAGGCAGCTTCCACTCATTTCCCTCCCTTATCAGCGATACACCAACATCCACTGCTCTTGCTTGTATTTCTTTCATGACTCCATCCATATATACAGTAAACAACCACGGGGACATAACGCACCCCTGTTTCAACCCAACATTCAGGTCAAAGAACTCGCTCTGTTCATTCTCCGCACGTATGGCCGCCTATGCACCCTCATACATGCTCTTCACTGCTTTCAGCAACTTGCCATCTACTCCGTATGTTCTAAGTACTTTCCACATACCTTCACTATCCACTCTGTCATAGGCCTTCTCCAAGTCCACAAAGGCAACATACACCTTTTGTTGCTTCTCCAGATATTTCTCCACAACACAATTCAGGGTAAAAATCTGATCTACACATCCTAATCCCTTCCTAAAACCTCCCTGCTCATCACCTATCCATTTCTCCATTCTCACTCTCACTCTCTCAATCACTACCCTACTGTATACCTTCCCTACTACGCTTAGAAGACATATTCCTCGGTGGTTACCACACACTCCTCTTTCCCCTTTACCCTTATATAAGGGGACTATTATGCCAGTCTTCCAGTCATCAGGTGCACTCCCCTTCTCCCATGCTAGTTTGCACATTTTCCATACCCATTCGATCACTATCTCACCACCATACCTCAGGATTTCCTCACACACTCCATCTGTTCCTGGTGCTTTCCCCAACTTCACTCTTTTCATGGTTTCCCACACTTCTGACCTCCTGATCCCCACCTCCTCCTCCACTACTTCTCTTCTTCTCCCTCCCATACCCTATCCAACTATGTTTGCTGGCACTTCATTCCTTACATTTAGCAACTCGCTGAAGTACTCCCTCCATCTTTCGACTCTCTCTTGTTTCTTGGCTAGCATTCTCCCATTCTTATCTTTCACACCCTTACTGTTTCCCTTGCTACCTTCCCTAACGTTCTTGACTTCTTTCCAGAACAGTTTCTTACACTCCTTCCATTTTACACTCAGATTCCTTCCAAATTCCTCATCTACTCTTCTCTTACTTTCCTTCACTACTCTCTTCACCACTCTCTTTCTCTCCATGTACCTCGCTCGTTTCTGCCTCTCCAAATCTTCATTCCCTCTGCTACAGAACCACTCTCTATACGCCTTCTTCTTGTCTTCCACAGCTATTTTTACCTCTTCTGTCCTCCATGCTGTACCTTTCACTCCCCTCCCTCTTCTCCTTACTCCACACACCTCCTCACATACTGCACAGATCTCTTCCTTAAACACCTTGCTCATCTCCTCCACTTCCTCTATATCTTCCAGGTCGAACCCACCTAGTCGTCTTTCTACTGCTCTCCTGTACTCTTCCCTGATTTCCTCCTCCTGTACCCTCTCCACCCTCCTCGCCATTCCACCTTCCTCTCGACTCCCTCCAGCTCTCCTCACCCACTTCTGTTGGTAATAAAAACTGCTAATAAATTGGTAGGTTTCATTGGCAGAACATTTAAATTCAAATCAGAAAAAATCATACTTGCTCTATTCAACTCATTGGTGCGTCCCCATCTCGAATACTGTGTGCAATTCTGGTCACCATACTACAGAAAGGACATAAATAAACTTGAAAAAGTGCAACGCAGAGTCACTAAAATGATACCTAGATGGCGTAATAAAACTGATCGAAGAGCGTTTAAAAGAACTAAATTTGTTTAGCTTAACAAAGCGCATAATGAAAGGTGACCTAATACAGGTGTACAAAATCTTCAAGGGATTCAGCAACCTAAATGTAAGCGAATTATTCACGATCAATCAAGCAAACACGTGAAACAATGGTTATAAGATTATAGGCAAGCATTTTCATTCTCATGAGGCTAAGCATTTCTTCTTCAACCTTGTTGTGAATATTTGGAACAGACCAGCCTCGAACATTGTAAACTGTAATACTGTCGAAACATTCAAGAACCATCTGGATAATCACTTGGTAAATATCCCCCAATTAACACAGATTTTTTCGGAATAACGTGCAATGAATTGACAACGTATACTGTAATGTAGATTGATATTTATACACCTGTTCCCATTGACAACGTATACTGTAATGTAGATTGATATTTATACAGCTGTTCCCATTGACAACGTATACTGTAATGTAGATTGATATTTATACACCTGTTCCCATTCAGAATTATAGTAATTGAGTTAGTTTAGATTACAAATCAACTTCATTTTTTCCCTCTCCTATCCGAAATTCAGTGTCCGTTTGTCCATACTACATGGTATTTTTCCAACTGTTTCCATGCCAGCATTAGCTGGAGGGAGTGGTGGGTGGGGAGGAGCCTTCTTCTTTGCTATCCTTTTCTCTACCTCGTAGTCAATAGATTAGTAGCTGGTTTAGATATTAAAACTGCCCCGTAAGGACCAATAGGATTGTTGCAGTTTGTTCTCATTTGTAATCCTCCTCCTCCTCCTCCATTATCTCTCTCCCCACCTCCACCGCTGATCTCCTTATCCTTCTCCTTCATTATCTCTCTCCCCACCTCCACCGCTAAGCTTTCCTTCTTTCTCCTCCTTCGTTATCTCTCTCCCCACCTCCACCGCTAATCTTTCCTTCTTTCCCCTCCTCCTTCGTTATCTCTCTTCCCACCTCCACCGATAATCTCCTCCTCCTCCTCCTTCTGCGTTATTAGCCTTTTCTTTACCTAGAAGTTAGTAGCTTAGCAGTGTAGATATCCAAACTGCCTCGTAAGAACTAATAGGTCTGTTGCAGTTTGTAAATACTTTGTATTCCTTTGTATTCATTATCTTTCTTCCCACCTTCACCGCTAATCTCTCCTTCTTCTCCTTTATCTGTTCCTTCTGTTCCTCTTTCTTCTTGCTAATAATTCCACTCCCCTTCTCCTCTGGTATTCTCCTCCGCCACTATATATACAGTATATATATATATATATATATATATATATATATATATATATATATATACTCCAGCATCAGGGAAGGCATTACTCTGCTTCAGTTATGGCATTGCATTTGTAGCGTGTGATAAGTGGAAAGTTATAATTGGTTGTGATATACACTGCACACACAGTCACTCTCTTTCTCTCTCTCTCTCTCTCTCTCTCTCTCTCTCTCTCTCTCTCTCTCTCTCTCTCTCTCTCTCTCTCTCTCTCTCTCTCTTACACACACACACACACACACACACACACACACATACACACGATGTAATAAAATATATAATAACAGAACAAAGACAAATATAAAGTTTGAAAGCAAGGGTAGAAAATGCGATTCTCGTCGTGTGTTTTTTTTTTATAGATATTAGATCAAAGGGAGAGGAGGCTTATAGAAAACGTAAAATAATTAGACTGTAACTTAATAAAATGGTTGCACAAAAAAAATAGCACATTATATTTTATTGAAAGTAATATATATGATAGGCTATGGGAAAAAAACATCATAAATAATTAATGGATTGAAACAAGTTGACACTCTCTGGTCCGACGTTTTGGGGTATACATTCTATTCTATATGACAGATGTGCAAACAGTAATGATAATATACGACACAATCCATTCCACACATTATCGATCATAACGACACACACACACACATTACTAAAACTGCTTTCCAGAATCTGGATGTGCTCAACCACCTCCGGGGGTTCTTTACCCCTGCACAGCTTCTTGCTCTGTACAGGGGCTCAGTGCGTCCATGTATTGAGTATTGTTCGCATGTGTGGGAAGGATCCTTTCACGCAGCACTTCTTGGCAAAGTAGAAAAGAAAGCCTTTCGTTTCATTGACTCACGCCCACTCAATGACTCTTTGCAATCTCCCTCTCTTCGCCGCAGTGTTGCATCTCTCTCGCTATTCTACCGCTATTACAATAATCAATATTCCTCTGAGCTCTCTCAGTGTATACCACCTCCTCTACGTATAGTACGTAGCACCCGTCTTGCATCACAATCTTATCCCTATTCTGTGCAATTCTCCAATCCAAGAGTGAAACAATATTCTCAAACCTTCTTCTATTCAACAGCTGAGCTCCGGAAATCTCTCCCTGAATCCATTTTCCCCTCATCCTATGACTTAAATTGCTTCAAACTCCGTGTGTCCAGGCATTTTGGCTCGAACGTTCCTTGATTTTGGCCCTGTCACACTTTCATCTGGAGGAAGCACTCGTTACAGGCAGTTCTGCCTTTTGTCTCCCATATGCACATAGAAAAAATAAATAAATAACAATATATATATATATATATGAAGTAACGGGGTGGAATAAAACCTGTAGGATGGCTAACCTACAGGTGAACAAGAAGGAGAAACAAGAAACAGAAGAGTACCCCATAGTCCCAGGAATTTCCCATGTTCTACGAACCAAGGAGCAGAATCATCTATGTCAGTCACCCAGACAATATGGTTGAATTTGTAACCAATCACCATCCATCTCTCAAACTCTCTCCACCAATCACCAGCTGTCATTCGCCCAGCCATCAGATTTGCATTATGATGAACACATGGTTATGCAAATACAACACCAAGGACCCGAGTGCTATCGGGATAAGTGGACATAGTAGGTCCTGTATTATGTTATCATTCCGTATAACCATCAACCACAGTGATAAGATAAAGAAGAATTGAGTTATCACAAGTATCAACAATAAGCCTCAATTATAACATAATCACCAGAGTTACGATTATGTCTTTGCTAGACTCAGTGCCTCTCATCTGAGTATTAAATAATATACCTATTATCAGTATGTATCATATAATACCTACCATGTAAATTTAAGTTAAGTATTAACCTCACCAACTGTATCACAACGATTCCCTATATCCTTTTAACATTGAGTTACTGTAAGTTAAAGCTAAGAAATAACTTGAACATAGCCTCACTGAAATTAAGGAAAGGTAGGGAAAAGCAAACGTGCACTGGGGTAATGTCCTTAAAGCTGCAAAGCACGGGGCATCTAACAGCAGTGGAAAATTGTCTCCCTCTCCCCCTCCCTCGAGAATACGACGAGCCCTGTTGTTTTCCTGCTGAAGTCCGGATCCTGAAGGCCTGACTGTGAGAAGCAGCCCTCCTGAAGTCCTGACCAGTGAATCTACGTTCTACGTCGGCCAGACTTATTCTCGAACCACTACCCTCCCATATTCCCCTAGGTGTCTCTGAGTATCTTATGTTGTGATTATTGCTGTGAAGGTAAGGTAGAATATGTGAATAATTCAGTGCTATACTTGATCTAGATCTGTGCTAAAGATCGTTAATTATTGCATATGTGTTAATCCTTCAAAACTGATATTTATTGTTATATAGATCTGTGTCCAAGATCTAGTGTTAGTCTCTATCTATAACTCTTATAGAACGTCCTATGCATACGTTACATACTCGTGTCAATTAATTACTTAGCCGAATACTCACAAATTTTCCTTGTATATGTCTATTCTATTATGTATGTTACAAGTGGAAGTTGAAGTGTATTCAAACCTCGAAACATCGAAAATGTGATATTTTCGCGGTTTCGAGGTTCGAACTTGGGGGTTCGTTCTCCGATTTTGGGTCCCTTACTGCAAAGTTCCATTTTCGTGTCCAGTCCAGATCTACTGTAGTCTATGTTTGAGTCTATAATTCCATAACTGGAGTTTAGTAAAGACTGAATAACGGGTTAAAAATATTATATCCCGGCATAACAATATATATACTGTATATGTTATGCCAGGGTTTTAACCGGGTTTAATTGGTGTTCGGTAGGTTCTACTCGACTGGAGAAGTTAAAATCACACAACACGTGCACGAAAGTAGTAAAGGGTAAAATATAAGACTGAGTACATCTATGAATTACTTTTAATATTCACTTAACAATAGAAAGTAAACAATTCACTTTACACTAGTACATATCAATATATAATGGTCCTAGCACGGGTGAGAATCCACGAGGTAACTACGAAATACACTTGGCGCTCTTTCACTTGGATTAAATAGTATTACACACCTTAAGTACACTCGGGGAGGTGTGGTGGAGTGGTCATGCCACTGGATTGGTAATCCAATGGACCCGGGTTCAAATCCCGATATGTCAATGGGAAGATATTATTGGGATTGAATTTGTGCTGTACCTAGTATCAGTGCATTACCACAAAGCCCACCGAAATGCCAAAAAAATACCCTCGTTGTTCCCTGATTAAATAACACTGTATGAATATTCCCATATTCAAAATATGTTACAGGGGGACAATGCCTAGTGAGTTCACTGCTCAATAGGTGGCGTTCTGAGAGTGAGGGTCTGAGTCTGGAGGGTGAGACGGTGAAGCACTTGGGCGAAGCAACCGGCCGCTTCAGAGATGGAGCTGCTTCGAGCCATGGTGGATGCTTCGCATGTCTCACTCCCCAGACTGGAACAAGACCTCACGGGCTTCACCGTGTTGGGCGGTGGAATGTACAGGCTCTCAGCCTATGCCCGAGAGGGAGTAGTTGGAATATAGAAAAAAAAAAAAAATGTTATCACTTTTATCTTCAATTCTCTCTCTCTCTGTCGTTAGTCAAAGAGATACACCGGGGTCGCACTGATGTAAGAACTTTTATCTTAGGCTCTCTCTCTTCTAATATGGTGGTGTAATGGTTAAGGTGGCAAAAATATGTGTGTGATAATCCGGGTTCGAATCCCGGTGGATCATATATACTTTAATTAATTTCATTGGGGGTGTGGTGGTGAGATTAATACAAATAATATTATTAGTAGGTTTAGGGATATTTCTTCGAGAGGCCGGTCTATATGATCTGTGCCCCATGAATATTCTTTCCTCTCACTTAAACAGTAGGCTACCATAGTGCGGTTGGGAATATGAACATGATTAGATTAATATCCAGTATTCGAGAATGGATAATAAGTCGTAGGCGTGTGCATAAACCTTTAACCGTCCTGGTGGTAAAAATATGTGTGTGATAACCCGGGTTCGAATCCCGGTGGATCATATATACTTTAATTAATTCCATTGGGGGTGTGGTGGTGAGATTAATAAAAATAATATAAATAAAAGAGATACACCTGGTCGCACTGGTGTAAGAATTTAGTAGAGTTTCACACTTAACTTTGTTACACTAATATGAATTGAAGTGATACACCAGGGTCGCACTGGTGTAGAAATCAATTATAACCTCTGTAGCATTCCTAGTCTAACACTCTGTAGATCTGAAGATGCAGGTACAGGAGGGGATGAAGTGAGAGTCGCCGAGTCTTTTCGTCTAGTTCCGTCGAGCCCGCTTAGGTGGTCCTGCCGTGTGGTTGATGTGGATAGGGATACAGATGGATTAGTTGGTTTTGGGTCTTGAATGGTAGTTCCTTAATGTCATGACATAGGGTACATACCATCGGACTAATGCGAGCATGAACTAGGACATGTACTGAGTTATGACTGCTCGTCTATCCTGACCTTTATGCTAATCGGTGATGAAGTTCTGTTCCGGTTCTCTTGGTGTAGGGTCTTTAATACAAAATATCTCGTGTCATGACACAGTGACGAGGTATCGGGCTAACGCGAGGAAATAAGTATGATCATGAACTTACTATTTTCGCTCAATCTGCCACTGACCGTTGTAAGAGTGTTCAAAGAACCCAAGTTCGGTGTTTAAATCTTTTTACTGCATAAATTATGTCCTTAACCATGGTGTTAGACAGATACAGTATGGACTTTTATATGCTAAGTACCTTTATTCAGACGGTATCTCGCAATGCCCGAACCATTAGAGTAGGCTTGCCATGGCAAGATTTACTTTACTAGTTTGTTAGAGTGCGGGATTGATATTAGAAGTCAATTTGTGGCATGCCCTTCGGTGCTACTTCCAATATCAAAATTGCAGCCTAATAGAGATCCTGATATTGTCACTATGCCATATGGCATGTAAAAACAAAAGGTCACCTAATAGGGAAAAGAATTCCTCAGACCTTAAAGAATATCCACCATGGCTTCAATTGTTTCCTGAATGGGAGGGTAATTCTTAGGCTCAAACTCTTACATGTAAGTTTATTCAAGCCCTTGAATTGCTTGCTCTACCTGGTTCTCGTCGAGATGGTCATGACGTTGGCTGCTATGTCCCAGGGCTGGTAGTTGACGGCTAGAAAGTCATAAGTACAGGGGGGCATATTTAGAGGGATTAAGTAGACCCCCTAGAAATTCGCGCACTGGCAGTGAAACATCTGCGCGGAAGATCAGCGCATCGGGACAGGTGAAATTTGTTTATGCTGTTCCTTTTCTGCTTGGCTGTATATTATTTTCTTCTTCTGTGTTCCAGTATGGTCGAATATGATCCTTATTGTTTTTCCTGGTGTGGGTGGTAGAGTAGGGTTGATGGTGGCAATTCTGGTTTCCCGGGTATTAGTACGTAGTGGGTCACATTTGGACTTGGGGTGGCCATTTTGTGGTTGCTTTGTCTTTGTATTTTTATTCGTGTTGGTGGGTGGTGTTTCTGATTGTTTCTTGCTTGGTGGTGAATTCTCCTTCTCTTGTTGCTGTTTTCTTTTCTTGTTCCTTGTTTCCTCTGTGCTTGTCCGGGGTGTGGTGGTTTGCGGCATTCTCTTGTTCTTCGTTCCTTTCTCTTTAGTTCCTCCTTCTGTTTCTCTGCTCCGTTTTTCTTGTTGGGCTGGTATGGTGGTGATCTTTAATTTGGGTATTTTAATATATATATATGGGAGGTGTGGTGGAGTGGTCTTGCCACTGGACCGGTAATCCAATGATCCCGGGTTCGAATCTCGATATATCAATGGGAAGATATTATTGGGATGAAATTTGTGATGTACCTAGTATCAGTGCATTACCACAAAGGCCACCTGTTATGCCAGGTTTTTACTGGAGTTGATTGGATGAATTAGGTAGGTTCTACTTGACTGGAGGAGCCGAATTCGTTTCAACACATGCACAGAAGGTAATAGAGGATAATTATAACAGAACGTACATTTATATCATTATATTTAGCACACATAGATATCGCATTTAGATAATAGAAAATGGTATAAACATAGATAGATGAGACGCACGAACGAGGCTCCACAATCTTCGTTCACTCTTAAGACTTGGCTCGGATAATATAATTTAGTACTCCCTTCAATCGAGGTATTACACTTGTACTTATTAAACTTGGTATATCTTAGTACTCCCTTCAATCGAGGTATTACACTTGTACTTAATAAAATCAATATATATTAGTACTCCCTTCAATCGAGGTATTTCACTTGTACTGGTTAATTTCAATATATATTAGTACTCCCTTCAATCGAGGTATTTCACTTGTACTGGTTAATTTCAATATATATTAGTACTCCCTTCAATCGAGGTATTTCACTTGTACTGGTTAATTTCAATATATATTTATACTCCCTTCAATTGAGGTATTACACTTGTACTTATTAATTTCACTATAGAATAGCACTCCCTTCAATCGAGGTAAGACACTTATATTTCTTTTAATGCGTCATACAGGTATATTTTTAGGTATTTACTTTTTTACAGGTTAATTATTATACTTATATTTTTCACTTTGTATGAATATATAGAACTTTAATTTAAGTACTTCCCTAAATTAGGTGGGCATCACAAGTACTGTTATTGCATTTCAAATTGCATAAATAGAATATTATAGATTCATTCAAGGCACACATAAGGCACATCACTAGTACTTTTACTCTTTTACTATTTGATATGCTTATATATCTTGCGTCAACACTAAGTACTTCTATTAACAATTGATTATCACTAGTACTTCTTATGCATTTGCAGTAGCATATAAAGGAGATATAAAGATTTAATGGAGTATATACTTCCTTTTATCAATAAGGTATAGTACTAATACTTACGAGGGATTTCACTATAGATTATATATGAACACTCTGTAGTCTTCTGGTGAGAATCTGGGCTGTGGTGCTTGTCCTGATGTGGCTGGATGACAGTAAATGGAGACTCAAACTCTTGGGTGTTGAGTCTTGAATAATACATAAAATATACCAGTGCATCTGTATAGTATTATCCAGCTAACGTGGGAGAGGACTCGCTAACTTCTCTGACCGTTATAAGAGTTTTGATGCAGATCTTCCAGTACTCTTGGGTGTTGGGCCTTGAATGTCGCGTGCAATATGCCAGTGCATCTGCAACACATCATCGGACTAACGTAAGAGGATTGTTTGTGACGCAACGTCTCTTCACTGTTCTGACCTTTATAAGAGTCTTTTAGTGACTGGGGTTTGATGAGGACAATTTGGACTTTACCGATATCGTGTCCCAGAGCAAGTACCTGGCCTTCCGTATCGGAGAGACTCTATTGTTGAGTGCCGTTATGCAGGACGGTATCTCCCAGAGCCCTTGCCTTATTAAAGTCCAGCCAGTGCGTGAACTATTAATAAGAAGGGGGTGGTTTGTTACTAATAGAGCTCTTGACAAATCAGCATTCTTTATTAATAACAACGCCGGATCGAGGCAGAGGATCGGATACTAGGTAGCCTCCAGTAAGGTCTAATAACAAATTCCTTTGATGAGCCACGATGTTAAATAAGATTGGAAGTATCACCAGTGTGATCAGGATTTTACTCCAATATTAAAAAGGGACAAAAATCTTCCAGCTATTAGCTGTCCTCCAGTGATATATAACTAAGAGCTTTCCAACTGTAATGATCTTTAATTGTCCGCGGTGGTCATACTTTTTGTTGGGTTGTTCAGGCCGGCCGGTCTCAGGCTAAAAGGGCACAGGTGCGAGGGGAGGGAACTTTTGGGGTATTTGGGGTAGTCCCTCCTTGCCTCATGGTCACGGCGGTGATGCGGCCTAGAGGTAGAATGGCACTTGGAGGTATGATGTTTATGGTGTCTTTTCTTGGGTTGCCATTCCTTTCCATCTTTTCTTCTCCGGTGTGCCTTGGGATTGTCGATGGTGATAGTTAGGTTCTTCCCAGGTGTTGGAGGATGTGCCACATCTATGGAAGCTACTCTGGCACATCTTGGTGGGGTGTTGATTGCTTCCTTTTGTTTCGGAGGTGTGGTGGGAAGTGCGGGAAAATCACTTGGTGGTGGTGAAGGCGTGGTGTTGTATTTCACTAGTATTTTACCACCGAAATGCCGGAAAATACCCTCATTGTTCCCTGATTAATTAGCACTGTATGAATATTCCCATATTCAAAATATGCTACAGGAGGGCAATGCTTAGCGAGTTAACTGCTCAATAGGTGGTGTTCTGAGAGTGAGGGTCCGAGTCTAGTGGATGAGACAGTGAAGCACAAAGACGAAGCAGCTTCAGAGATTGGGCTGCTTTGAGCCGTGAGCTCTAAGTGCTTCACATGTCTCACTCCCTAGGCTGGAACAAGACCTCACGGGCTTCGCCGTGTTGAGCGGTTGGATGTGCAGGCTCTCAGCCTATGCCCGAGAGGGAGTAGTTGGAATATGAATAAATTATATATCTATCTATCTATCTACTGTATATATATATATATATATATATATATACATATATATATATATATATATATATATATTATATATGATAAACAAAATCCCTCACCAGACCAGGGCCCGATAGCTTTAATAGTAAATGTGCCGAGTGGTTTGTCGCAGTCACCTTAATTGTGAGTTGTGAGCATACTTGTTAGAGAGAGAGAGAGAGGCAAAGCATACAATAATAGAGATAAAGATAAAAGGAAAATACAGAGCGTTATGAGGAGATTTGTAGTGTGCACCCTAAACCTCATCAAATGTAAATATAATATCCCCAAAACCCCCTCTTCGAGATAATTTTTTACATTTATCGACAGAAAAATGTCCCGGCCGAAGGCTGGTTCCTCCTAAAGTGCAGGTTCGCTATCGCTCGCCAGGAAAAAAATTGACACCTTAAAATTGTCAGGAAACGATTTAACATGTCAAAACTAATGGGACTAAACATGAAGGAGAAGTAGATCCAGAAAATACACCCATAAATGGAAATCTCCCCTTAATAGAATGCAATGAGCATTTATGATGACGAAAAGTGAGGTAGGTATGATTTGTATATAACTATATATACAGTATAGATATAAAGATAACATTTTAAAGTAAACGTATATATATTGATTTTGTTAAATGTGAGAGAGAAATATAAAATAGAATTCTTGTTAAAAATGGAAATTGAGACTAGAAAAAATAGATTGCGAAAAAAACATAAACAATTATTAAAGACATCAAAAATATATATGACTAGCAGGGGTACCCGGCGTTGCCCGGGTTTAAATTCTACTACAATAATCACCATCATCAATCACTACTACCACAATCATCACAATACTACTACTACCATAATCACCGGCCTCGACCTCTCTGTGTCTCATTAAACGGCGACCTCGATTTCGGCCGCTAAATGACCTCCGATTTTGGATCTGACCTTATCCGTACCCCCATTTTGGGGGGCTGCGAACAACTTTCGTTCCATAAACCTTTTCGATCGGAGGCCTCCTTCTGCCCCAAACGGCAATTTTTTTCATTTTTTTTGTTTTCAATTTCGGCCTCAAAACGACCTCCGATCGTGGCCTCGCCCCCTCTATGACCTGACCCACGTCAATTGACACCCACATGCAAAGTTTCAGCTCCCCAGGTCCAAAACTGCGGCCGCCTATTAAGAACAGACACACAGACAATCGCAAATATTATATAGATTAGAGATTAGATGTATTGCTTAGAAAACGATCATGATATATAAATATATTGTCAAAGACGTCGAGAATAGAAATAGGTATCGAAAAAATATAGTGTAAATAAAGATGTAGAAGTCAAAGGATATTGTGAAAAAAACTAGCATGTGGGGAAAATTGTTCAGAAATTTGGATGTGACTAAAACCAACTCTTTTGAAATTGCGTGTTTTCAACCATATACAATATATATATATATATATATATATATATATATACTGTATATATATATCTATATTATTAAATCAGTTTGTGTGTCTGTTTGCCTGTGTGTTCTTAACCTAAGATGTGCGCATGGGGGAATGAGACACCACACTCCTGTGCGCACGTATTTGAGCTGTTCCCATCACTAACATCGTTATTTTACCATAAATAGCATTAATACTTATCCATATGCGCCTATTATAGGTTGATTATAAAGGTATTAACCTGTTACAGCAATAAAACAAGTGGAAACAGCGTTTGGATGGTCAAAATCGGCGATACAGGCCGGGAGTTACATAATGTATGGCTGAGGCAACCCCCTCCCCTCCTCTCCTCCCCTTGTCTGGAGAGACACTGTTACGCAATAGTCTCTCTCTCGCTCTTTCCCACGCTTGGTAACAGTGATGACAACGCCCTGCTCCCAACTCGCTAATGTTAGCACGAAAATAGACCACAGAATAAGGGAATAACAGGGAAAATAGGTGATAACTGAAGGAGGTGAGGAAAGTGGGGAAGGAGGGGAGGTGGAGGAGTGATATTTGGCATGGCCCAGGGACAAAAAAAAAAAAAAAAAAAAAATTGGGGTGTTTTAAATGGATTTTTTTTTCCCAGACTCTTAAGAGTCTTCCCGCAGTCGCCCGGGGAAACTCTTAAGAGTCTTCCAGCACTTGCCGGGATAATAGGCGGCCGTAGTTTTGGACCTGGTGAGCTGAAACTTTGCATGTGGGTGTCAATTGACCTGGGTCAGGTCATAGAGGGTGCGAGGCCACGATCGGAGGACGTTTCGAGGCCGAAATTGAAAAAGAAAATGACAAAAATGGCCGTTTGGGGCAGAAGGAGGCCTCCGATCAAAAAGGCGTATGGAACGAAAGTTGTTCGCAGCCCTCCAAAATGGGGGTACGGATGAGGTTAGATCCAAAATCGGAGGTCATTTAGCGGCCGAAATCGAGGTCGCCGTTTAAGAGGCACAGGGAGGTCGAGGCCGGTGATTATGGTAGTGGTAGTATTGTGATGATTGTGGTAGTAGTGTCTATATTATTAAATCAGTTCGTGTGTCTGTTTGTCTGTCTGTGTGTTCTTAATAGGCGGCCTCAGTTTTGGACCTGCGGAACTGAAACTCTGCATGTGGGTGTCAATTGACCTGGGTCAGGTCATAGAGGGGGCGAGGCCATGATCGGAGGTCGTTTTGAGGCCGAAATTGAAAACAAAAATGAAAAACATTTCCGTTTTGGGCAGAAAGAGGCCTTCGATCGAAAAGGTGTATGGAACGAAAGTTGTTCGCAGCCCCCCTAAATGTGGGTACGGATGAGGTCAGATCCAAAATCGGAGGTCATTTAGCAGCCAAAATCGAGGTCGCCGTTTAATGAGGCACAGGGAGATCGAGGCCGGTGATTATGGTAGTAGTGTAGTAGTAGGTTTGTGATGATTGTGGTAGTAGTGATTGATGATGGTGATTATGGTAGTAGTAGTGGTGGTGATTATGGTAGAATTTAAACCGGGGCAATGCCGGGTACCCCTGCTAGTATATATATATATATATACTGTATATATATATATATATACTGTATATATATATATATATATACATATATATATACTGTATATATATATATATACAGTATATATATATATATATATATATATATACCGGTATATATATATATATAAAACTATATTTCACAAATACACGTGAGCTACTAATTGTTATTATACTCTCAACTGGGCTCGAACCACTTACACTCAAGACGATTGTCCATGGCCATGCTTTAACACACAGTAAAAAAGGATACTTAACCTTTTCCAACTAATATTCATTAGAAAGGAAATCCTACTTGGAATATATATATATATATATATATATATATATATATATATATATATATATATATACTGTATATTAAGTATTTCTCACAAATATACGCAAGAAACTAAATGTCTTCCACTCTAGCCTTGGTAGGGTTGATCAAGGCAAGGACTGTCGGTGGTTCGAGACGGGTTGAGAGAGTAAAAAAACATATACTGTATATTATATACTGTCAATTGTGCTTGTTCGCTCTCTCTCTCTCTCTCTCTCTCTCTCATGCTCTGCTGATATTCTGCTCTCGTCAACTCACTTTGTTCGATTTTTGTATTTATTAATTTGTTTTGAATTGCATGAATTACTTGTGTCTGCGCTTGAACTGATGTGTGTGTGTGTGTATATGAGTGTGTGTGTGTGTGTGTTTGTTTGTGTGTGTGTGTTCCTGTTTTATGATATTTTAGTTACATTGAAATCGGTCTTCGGCCGGGACATATTTCTATCGAAAAATTTACAAATTTAGCTTGAAGGGGGTGTGGGTGACCTTTTCTTATTTTAAAGAAAGTCTGGGAAGGCGTTTTTTATAGCCTAGGGGACAAACTAATATGTATGTATGTATGTACAGTATGTACAGTATATACTCATGCATATACCCCATAGCTATGGGTGGCTGACTCAAGATAGAGCCCGATCAGAAACAACATACGTTGCCCAATAATGGCAAATGCAAGCAAAATCCCCAATAATAATTAAGGGGGAATGGGCGTATTTGTATGCTTATATATTTATATTTTTATTTTATTTTTTAGTTTTCCTCCTTAGACTTCCATCAAGCTTAAAAAAAACATCCCTTTTGACCCCCCATTCTAGATAATGTTATACATTTGTCGGTAGATAAATGTCCCAGCCGAAGGCTAGTTCCTCTAAAAACTACAGGCTCGCTATCGCTTACCAGGAAAAAAATTGAAGCGTAAATGGCACAAAAGGTCTTAAAATGGACAACGAAATAAGGCGAAAGGTGTTAAAATTGCCATACTAATGGGCCGAATGTCTTAAATTCTGAAAACTAATGGGACTAAACATGAGGATGAAGAGGGACCAGAAAAACAACCCATCTCCCCTGCAACAAACTATCGTACCCCCCCCCCCCCCCCCCCGATGATGTCAGAGTAGATAGTGTTAACGGAGGTATACATATTAATATTGACATCAATTAAACAGGCCATTGTTGAACTAAATATAATCGTCTGTCTGCGGCTAGGTTCACCTATTAACCCTCTCTGTACCGGTGACGGCTTTTGTAGTCGATACCAGATACGTTTAGACGATTTTATGAAGGTTAGGAAGGATACATAGTAGATTAATTGAGATAGGTTTGTAACCTTTTAATTGGTAGACGTCCTTCCTAAGCTGAATAAAATTGTCGAATAGTTGCCAGAATATGTTGAAAAGGATTTCACCGGTACAGAAGCCGCTAACAGTCACCTTTCACAATATAGGCACTTTATATTTGAAAATACACTTTTTAACAAAATACAAATATTTGTCATCATTATTTATAAACTTAACCCTTAACTGGCGGCACCCGGCTATTGTCGAGTTAAATAAATGTGGCCTATGTGGCGGGTCACGGCTATTGTTGAGTGCAATTTTGAGCACGTAATGTGCTCTGAGAGAGAGCGGAGCAGTGGGAGGAGCGTAGGTTACCTCATGACCGCTCGCCACGGTGGCCGTGGAGCTACTGAGATGTACTCCTCTGTACTCCACTCTCTCTCACTCGTTTCACACGTAATAATGTAAGAAAATTACCGTATTTTACCGATTTTGCCCTTCGGTTGCACGATCGTTGCAAGACAACCAGTGATCGTAGAAGGATGGTTCTGGTATCATTGGAAAGCTGAATTAACACCCTTTCAGAGATGCATACTTGTATTATGCTCTGGCTCTTGTTTATGCATGAAAACGAGCACGGAAAACATGCTCGTTTACGGTAAAACCCCCCGCTGGGCGGCACATCAAATATACTCCTCCACCCGCTCTTAACCCTCTCACGACCATATCACGCAGAGGTTGCCAGATTAGCAATAAGAAATAGAGTTCTCTCACTCTTATAATTACCTCTCCAAAATTAGTTTTCTGCCCACAGCTAACTCAAAGACAACTGCAGAGGTTGAAGTAACTAAACTAAAGGTTTCTGAATACCTCTGATGGTAACAAAGGCTTTAAAGTACCCCTAATAGGTTCAAAATTGCGTCAAAAACGTGAGAGGGTTAAGGTGTTAATTACCTTTTCTTATAAAATGTATTCTTACATACGAACTCCTATGTTCATGTTAAATAAAACGTTTATTGGCTCTAAAGTTTTTTATTTTTTATTTGTATTTTTATGTTTTGATTCTTAACCCAATTTATGTGTTTCAATATTTTCATTGTATAATGTTCTGATTCCTGTATTAGCTTTGTGTGCAGCATTCTTAAATTACACTTACAACATTGTATTTATTAGTGGCCCCTCCATCATTGACGAACATGCCTATTACATAAGGCATCCTCTTCAAACACTAATCCGCCGTAGTTTGAATCTACCGCGCAGAGCATTTAAAAACTGAGGAGCCTTCATCATGAGCGCACGCGACCTCACTCATGGCTTCAGTCATTATGAATTGGGTTCTCACTACGAAAAAACTTCGTAAAAAATAAAAACAAAAAGAAAATAAGAATAACTATCCAATAAGCTTTCCATCATATCGTGGATGTACTTGTGTGGATTTCTGACCAGACGCTGAATCAGGCGTCATTCCTCCTTCTTTGCTCTGCGCTCAGCCTGCCCGGACGTACCTTTCAGGCTCCGCTGGTTCCGCATTCGTTGCGTCCCTAGTGAGTTTTTTCTCATTTGTTTACTCTAGGATGTATCGAGTAAGGTTAGGATAGGCGTAGCAGGAGTGTCCTGGCTGGTTGCCCGCAGTGCAGTGTATTTTGGGTCGTATGTATGGGGCATCTATTTCGGATGTACCCTCGTGGTCCTGTTGTGGACACGTGAACTTTTCACAGTTGTGTTAGTTGGTGATGCAGGCGGCTTTCATTACGCGTTAATTATTGCTGCCTTTTATCCTTCTGATGAGGTAAGCTGTGTGTTTGCTGACGTTCCCAGCGTATTTTTCTTCACTTAGTGAAGTTTTTTCTGGGTCCGTGTCAGGCTTCCCGGGGTGGGAAGTTATCGCTTCGGTGGTGTGTTGGCGGTGGTTCCTGTTGTGATATTCCAGTGTGTGTTTATATTTCAACTATTTTCATGCCGTCTACCTAGGCCTAGCCAGCCGCTCGTAGCTTTGCCACATGTCTAGTGTTATTATTTATTTTATAAATATGCCCTACTGTGTCATGTGTAGCCGGGTTTTAGTTGTGTATTGGCTAATTCCTCGGACTATATTTGTTTCCTGGTTTAGTTGTGTATTGGCTAATTCCACGGATTATGTTGTGACCTTGGTTAGTCGTGCGTGTCTCTCCTCGTGTCGTATTGTTCAGATGGTGTCTGTTCAGGGTGGGGTTTGCCTTCCGGCGGGTTTTTCTCGGTTTCACCATGAAAAATCCTGACCGATGAGCAGTGTTGGGCCACACGTGGTTTTTAACTCTGGCTGGTTCCCCGGCGTGGGGAGGTGTCTGTGGCTCTCCAGGACTGCGTCTCTGTGGGTGCCTGGTTTCAGGCCTCCTTTAAAATTCCCGGCGGGATGGCTGTACCCATCCTTACATATATATTTAGATATATATAAAGAAACGACGTTCTTGAGAACACTCGTTTTTTTATAGGTTTTTCTACCTGGTTTACGACAACCACATGGAAAACCTAGCTGTTGTTTAGGCGTTCCTCCCCGGCGATCTTTTACAAAGAAGTGGGGTCAGGAACTTGTGGGGTTAACTTTTAGACTTCTCACCCGGCGGGTGCACCTGAGCAGGGTGGGATAAAACGACTTAGGTCTCTTATAGTTAACCAATCCATTTGAGTGATACTCTGTGTATCGCTGCCTTTACTCTTACGGCAATTGAAGGATCAGTGAGGTTTAACCAAATCGATTCCCACACCCGGCGGGTGCCCCTAAGTGGAGGAACTAAGGAATTTATAAACAAATTCAATTTCGATTAACCTTAATTGGGTGATACTTTCAGTATCGCCGCCTTCTATTTTTACGACGATCGTTTGGGACAATTCGTTAAAAAATCAGATCTCGTATATTCCTGCCCTGGGCTATTCTACTAAAATATTTCAAGGGCCGGCGTCTTTATGAGGGGGGGCTTTGTTACAAAATTGAATCTTGAGACAGTCACCACCTCCTACAGACTATAAGTGCCATATTGGACCTTTATATCAGAGGGTATTCTTCATGTTCTTTAGCTAAGAAGATTTGTTTAGCCTCTTTACACCCAGCCGCGTAGCGAGATGTGTTAGCTGTGTCTTTGCATCCCGTTACCCGGCGGGTTATTAACACTTGTATGCGAACACTTGGGTTAACCTTATGAGCATTAATTCCTGGAAATTTTTCTTTATTTTTCCAGAGCTGAGCTCCGGCGGACCAATACAGACCCGGCGGTAGTTTCCTCACACCAGTCTCTGTCATGGCTAATGTGGCCCCAGTTTTTGCCCTGTGCATTACCCCTACTTGCGCGGGTATCCCAATTTTTGCGCATACCCTTTGCATAAGGTGTGTTAGATGTCTAGACCGTTCAAGGGGTCTCTGGGTTACACTTAATTGTTCATTTTGCTCCCAATTAGCCAATAAAGTCCTGTGTGACAATGACAAGACCGCGGCGGTAGCGTTGAGAGAGGTCAGACAACAAATGTCGGCCTATACTACCATTGTCGCACATAAGTCACTTCAATGTGACAACGTCCCACTTTGGGATAAGTTGCTGTCAGAGCACCCTCCCCCTAAACGTACCTCTAGAGTAACGGGTTTTAAGCCGACAGAGACTAGCCAGGGTTCTGTATCGTCTGTGGATACGTTTAAACGCCCGAGAGAGCCTACTCCCCCGGCAGCCACCTCCTCGTCGCAGGCGAGATCGAGGTCAAGGTCACCCCTCAGACAGCGGTCTTCAAGTCGGGCCTCTTCCCCGGCTAGTAAGAAGTGTAAGACTGAAGCTTCCCCCAGTGGCCATGGTGGTGATTCTTCCAAACCTAGGTCTAGTTCGCGGTCACACCGTAGCCACAAATCCTCCAAAAAGGATTCCCATAAGAAGTCCTCTCGACATTCTACTAAGTCTAGTGCATCTCATCGTACCTCTACACCTGAAAATGTTTCTGTTACAGCCTCAGAGTATAGTGAAGCGCCTGTCCCTAAACAAGATTTACCTATTGATATTTTAACCCTAGAAACGGAAAGTTCAGGAAATTCAATAATTGAGAATGTTTCAGACTCTCAAGAGAGCGTAGGCCAGAGCCTCGGTGTTTGGCGGTTTGCTCAGCCAGGGTCTGACCATCCACGTCCGACTCATACGAGTCACACAGTAGCCGATGTCCACAGGGACGCGGCGACCCCATCCTCTATCCCTGATTTATCTTGGAAACAAGGTGCCCCTGCCTCGGCGGGGTCTTCTCAGGAGGATCGGGAGGAACAAGATGAAGTGTCATTAATTTCAGATAGGGAGGGACAAGGGTCAGGCTCAGGCCTGGACGCCGCCCATGATAATACTGATTCACCTGAAAGTTCTGCATCTAACCAGTTTGTTACAGCACAAGAAATTGATGGGTTACTTACTCATGCTCTATCAAAATTCTTTAATCAACAACGAGAAAACCCCACAATGGACTTGGGGGCTCCCTTGACAAGTTCTGCGGTACGGCCTCTGATAACGTCAATCGATTTATCTAAGATTCCTAACCATCCTACTCTGTCACCGGCAGGGAGCTCTAAGCCAGCTACGGCGGCATTCACTATGTCAAATGTCAGGGTCATTACGGATGTTAATCCACCCCCTCTAGACAAAGCGCCTCTTAGAAAGGTAGCTATGCCCCTGCTTTATGGGCCAGACGAGTCATGGGTCCCTTTGAACCCCTCTAAGCCAGAGCTTGCCCAGCCTACCTTGTCAGGGGAACTCCCGGTACCACGTGAGTGGTTTATCCAGGGAAATAAGTCTAAGAAATTAAGGGCATTGGATGCCTTGGGTAATGTTTTGGACGTAAATATCAAGGCTATACCTAGTTATTATCATCAGGATTATTTTGTTTATGCATCTAAGCCTGCTTTACCCCCTGCCTCAGCTTCAAAACTTTTTTCAGACTGGTCTAAGCTGGATGGGTTTAATGATATTAAGGCTCTGTCGGCTCTTACTCCTGAACTAGATTTACAGACCATCACAGACGAGACAGCTAATCCAGTGTTGAAGGTGGGACAGTTGGGACCAGGACCTTGGGTGGATTGGGAGGTAGAGGCTCAAAACTTTGCAACCACTTTCACTTCTAAATCTTCCCACCAGATCCCTCAGGATACACATTCATGGTTCTCCATGCCGGTAGGTTCTGCCGGCGGAGTTCCGTCAGCTTTATTTTCTTTTTTAGCTGCCCCTAAGATTAATCTTTGTGAACTAAAGGAACCATTCACTACCCCTACCCCTTCTCACCTAGACAGAGAATTTAGGCTAAGGGGAAAAGCTTTCCGCCTGTTTTCACAGTACATAGTTTCTCAACAGGTGGCTAAGTCTTTACTCAGGTCTACTCAGGCAATCGCAGACGCGGATGCTCGAAGATCAGTTGAGTTATCCCGGCGTCTGATTCTTCAGTCGTCGATTCAATCCTTAGGTGACATACGCACAGCCTTACTTGAGGCGGTGCGAGCACGACAGGATCTTAGGATGTCATTAGTTCGCAAGCTGCCTGATCGCATTGCTAACCAGGTGGTAATGTCCCCAGTACTTACACCTTCTTTAATGTCCCCTGATGTATGGCGAACAGTGTTTAACATGGCACAGGCCGTGAAGCACAGTCCCGCACAGGCTCAATCAGGCTAACACTTCCGCCGGGTGGCTGGATGTGTTCCCTAGACCTGACAGACGCCTATTGGCACGTGTCGGTCAACAAAAGATTTCAAAGGTTTCTGGCCTTGAGGATCAGGCACCAAAATTTTGTTTTTCAGAGGATGCCGTTCGGTTTGAACCTAGCACCTCGATTATTCACGAAACTAGTCCGGCAAGCCCTGATGCCGTTGTCAAAACAGGGAATCAGAGTGTTGTGGTATCTAGACGACTGGCTGGTGGTGGCAGAGACACAACAATTATGCATAAAACATGTCAATATCATTTTAAATCATGTCAAAACTCTAGGCTTCAAGGTAAATCTGGTAAAGTCAAACCTTGTTCCCTCAAGAGTAATTCAGTGGATAGGGCTGGTCTGGGACACCGCCGCTCTCACTCTGAGTCAGAGTGTGGACAATCGCAACAGGTTTCGCAGGAAACTGTTCAGGTTTCTTCACAGTCTGACTACGACACGAAGAGTCTGGGAGTCTCTGGTCGGCTCTCTCAACTGGATTCAGCTATCTGTCAAGTTGGGCCGGTTGAAAGTAAAACGATTAATATTGGAAGGCAACAAATATTTCCCACTCTTACCGGCGGGAAAATTATGGCCCATACCAAAATTAATCCACACCTTACTAGCGGTCTGGGCGAAGAGGGAAACATTGCACTCAATCATGTCATGGACCTCTCCTCCTCCAACGGTATGGGTAGACACGGATGCGTCAGGCACCATAGGGTGGGGATTTCAGTCAAATCAGGGGCACCAGGGTCAGGGACTTTGGTCCCACTTAGAAATCTCTCACATAAATGTCAAAGAGTTACTAGTCCCCTTGTATTTCCTTCAGGCTCACGGCCCGGCGTTACGGGGCAAGTCAGTGGCCTTCAGAATGGACAATCTGAATGCAGTTCACTGTATTCAGAAACAAGGGTCAACGAGGTCAAGGAAGTTGCTACTCGTGTCGGAAGAGATTTTTGTTCTAGCCACCAGTCTAGATATTTATCTTCACGCATCTTATCTCCCAGGCGTAGCGAACGTCTGGGCAGACGCTCTGTCCCGGAGACAGAGCACGACAGTAGAATGGGAGCTCAAGCAACCAATTTTCGACCTAATGATTGCGGAGCTCTCCCATCCACAAGTGGATCTTTTTGCGTCCGAGGAGACTCACAAGCTCCCTCTATACCTCACCCGCCGGCCGATAACGCCGGCAGGGGGGCCAGACGCCCTAGTGACAGACTGGAACAGATGGAGCTCCATCTATCTGTTTCCGCCGCCAGATGCGTCACTAATGTGCCACGTAGTGAACAAACTACGAGTTTATCGAGGCTTAGTCTCGCTAATCGCGCCCCTGTGGCCGGCGCAGGTGTGGTACCAGCAGTTAATAATGTGGTGCCCGGACCCGGTATCGCTCCCGGTCGGGTACTTCCACTTAGACACGATTGGCAACCTAGAGACCTCCCTGACTTTTGCATTATGGACATTCAGGAGGCCAAGTGGCTAGCACCATACGGTAGGGATGTGACCAATAAATTGCTCAATCAATATACTCAGTCTACTAAGCGACAATATCAATCTCATTGGAAAGCTTTTACTTCTTGGATTGTTAGAACGGAACAAACTGTACCCTCAGTGGCATTGGTTTTTAATTACTTGAACTATCTGTTTGAGCAGAAACGTTTATCTGTGGTTACTTTGAAGAATCACTTAACTGCGATTAGAGTGCCCTTTTTCGACCTTACAGGTCTATCCATACCGGTGGCGGAGGAAACAGGATTTATGAGAGCGTGTTTTAAACTCCGCCCACCTCCCCGTCAGCTCATGCCTACTTGGTCTCTGGACAAAGCTTTGTCTTTACTTCATTCTCGTCTGTATCAAAATACTGCAGACTTTGCTTTAATCTTAAAGAAGGCAGTTTTCCTTTTGGCTTTGGCCACCGGAAACAGAGTGTCTGAGCTGGCGGCGATGAGCAACACACCTAATTGTCTTAGGTTTGGTAGACTTAATGATTCAATTTCCATTGCACCCTCCCCGGCGTTTGTAGCCAAGAATGAGCATAGTGCACACGTGTTTTCTGAGTTCACGGTGCCGGCGTTAAAAAGGGGAAAGGTGCATCATAATTTATGTCCAGTGCAAGCTCTAACCAAATATTTGAGAATAGCTCCTCATAACCCCCAAGGTGCTTTATGGGTAGCGAGTACGGGTAAACGCTTACTTAAACGGCGATTAGCCTCTCTTCTGGTAGAAGTCATTAAAGAGAGTAATCCCGGCGTTGTGGGTAGGGCCCACGATTTACGCAAGTGGGCGGCCTCTTTACGTTTCCTGAAAAACTTTTCAGTTGAAGATATTGCGTCCACACAGTTGTGGGCGTCTAATCATACGTTTCTCTCTAGATACTTGTCAGTTGCTCTAGACAAACCTTCCTTACCATGTATAGCTTTAAGGCAGAGGGTCTAGGTGGCCCTGCAGTCACTTATGTTTATTTTCAAGGAAGGGGGGGGGGGGGTGCAGTCAGTTGACATAGGACACCCTAGACCCCGCCGGAGTATGAGAGCTGTGATACAATTTAAGGTTAAAATGTGATATGAAAATTTCTCTGCGAGAATTTGTGCTAGTACAAAGTTTAGTACAAAACAACGGTGTTGTTATAGTAGTTTTAGCTGCGAAAGCAATGTAACATTAGTTCAATGGAGTTCATTAGCAATTGATCTCCACATGTATTTTGGGGTTTATAATGTGCACATATAAACTTATAACTTATTATTTTTGTCACCACTCGTTGAGTGGGGTGCCTTTTGTAACTACAGATCTGTGTTCAGAATCTTCAGGGTTACCTATTTTTGTCGGGCAGGCTTCTTTGAAGCACGCACCTGCCTGAACCCCCTTTTTCTTGTATATTTCCGGCCTACGCCGTATTAAATACATTTTTCAAAAGTAAGAATACTATGTGGTTGTTTTTATTATCTGCTTTTCTAGAGTTATGATATGATTACGAATGTCCCCCTCCAGTCTTAGATATCAGGCATGTTCGTCAATGATGGAGGGGCCACTAATAAATTATAGGTTTGACTCCTGTAAGGAGATAAAGAAAACCTAATATTTAGTAGTGGCCCCGTAATCATTGACGACTGGGGCCCTCCCGACCGTCCCCTTCCCATTCGTTGATGTATTAAGGATTTTGGTTTACTTGATATGTCAGTGAAGGAGGAATGACGCCTGATTCAGCGTCTGGTCAGAAATCCACACAAGTACATCCACGATATGATGGAAAGCTTATTGGATAGTTATTCTTATTTTCTTTTTGTTTTTATTTTTTACGAAGTTTTTTCGTAGTGAGAACCCAATTCATAATGACTGAAGCCATGAGTGAGGTCGCGTGCGCTCATGATGAAGGCTCCTCAGTTTTTAAATGCTCTGCGCGGTAGATTCAAACTACGGCGGATTAGTGTTTGAAGAGGATGCCTTATGTAATAGGCATGTTCGTCAATGATTACGGGGCCACTACTAAATATTAGATTTTCTTTATCTCCTTACAGGAGTCAAACCTATAATAATGTTCTGATTCCTGTATTAGCTTTGTGTGCAGCGTTCTTAAATTACACTTACAACATTGTATAATGTTCTGATTCCTGTATTAGCTTTGTGTGCAGCGTTCTTAAATTACACTTACAACATTGTATAATGTTCTGATTCCTGTATTAGCTTTGTGTGCAGCGTTCTTAAATTACACTTACAACATTGCAATACGTTTGTTAATTTTTACATTTAATATTAATTATATATTGTTTTTTTTTCTCGCGCCACTGACTTCTCTCGCTGTGCAGTATACTGTATGTGTTCTGTCCTCTTTATATATATATATATATAAGTCTCACAAGGAAAAGGAGAACCAGCGTAGTAGCGAACATCTTATCTTTATTGGTTACCAAACATTTCGGAGAAAACAGTCTCCATCTTCAGTGAATCTAAAATAAATGAAAGTTTACATAAGAAATAAAACAAATAATTACATATGTATGTGAAATATCAAGCAGTATTTTCGTATGAATATGAACCGAGAAGAGCTAAACATAGGGCTACTTAGCTATGAAATTAGGAAATCCCTCCAAAAAACTCTTCGCAACTGCTACCCACATATCAATTTCAAATTAGTTGTTTCTAATAATAACACTATAGGAAATTTCCTCAAACATACTTCTTCTCTTCCTATGAACCTCCATTCCAATGTGGTTTACCAGTTCACCTGTTCTAGCTGTACTGCTAGATACGTAGATTGCACCTCACGTTGGTTGCTTCACCGTATCCGGGAGCACCAAGGTAAATCCATTCGAACAGGCAGGTTGATTTCTAAGCCTTCCACTTCTGCTATCCGCGATCACTCTCACCAGTTTGATCTCCCTTTCTCTTCCACAGACTTCCAGATACTAACCACATGCCATTCACGCTGTGACCTTATCACCTCAGAATCAATCTATATAAATAAATTAAAGCCTAGCCTGAACAACACGGCCACTGCAACACCTCTTTTCACTCAGTAAATATCCTTCCATTTTCTTTTCGTACTTTATTGTATACCCTCTCTTATTTGTATTATTTGTTTAAGTTTAGCTTAATGCTGTTCTCTTAATACATAGTTTTTGTTTTATTATGTTTAGCTCTTCTCGGTGCATATTCATACGAACCTTACTGCTTGATATTTCACATACATATTTAATTATTTGTTTTATTTCTTATGTAAACTTTCATTTATTTTAGATTCACTGAAGATGGAGACTGTTTTCTCCGAAACGTTTGGTAACCAATAAAGATAAGATGTTCGCTACTACGCTGGTTCTCCTTTTCCTTGTGAGACTTCGATTCCCAAGAGGAAGCTCCATTGCAGAAATTATATATATATATATATATATATATAAGAACATAAGAACATAAGAAAATGGGAGTCTGCAGAAAGCCGATTGGCCTAAGCAAGGCAGATCCCTGTAAATATATATATATTATGAATACTTTCCATTTCTGTTTTCTTTTGAGCCAGTATATTATATTGGTTGCATTTAACTCTCTCTCTCTCTCTCTCTCTCTCTCTCTCTCTCTCTCTCTCTCTCTCTCTCTCTCTCTCTCTCTCTCTCTCTCTCTCTCTCTCTCTCTCTCCATATGCTCAAACAGACTATTTTGATCTCCCCCATACATTTGATCCTATATTCTCCCTGCCTTTCTTTTCAGGCCGTTTTTACCATGTTATTTTTTATATCTTCCCCCTTGATAAATAAAAGTCAGAGGCTACAAAGAGAAGGGTAGATTGACCTTTATTTGTTCCATGTAATTGTATTCATGCCTGGGTTCTAATCTAGTTACCGTACCTCTAGTCTTTATATTCGGTATACTGTATAAGTGTATATATATATATATATATATATATATATATATATATATAATTCAATTGCGCTAGACATATCCAACGCCTTTGATAGATTCTGGTACACATTCCTTGTTTCCAAACTACCAAGCTTCTGTGCCTTTGTCTCCAATTTCCTTATGACCGTTCCATAGCTGCTGTTGTGGACGGCCATCCCTCATGTCCTCAACTTCCGATGTTCCTTGGGGTTCCAGTCCTCTTTCTAATATTAATTAGGTGTATATGTAAGTTAATTAGTGGATTGGTGATAATATGAATATATTCAGGTCCAGGAGTAATTCCTAGCGAGGCCTTCCCTTGTGGTTAAGTGCCCCATCAATTACTCCTTCCATTTGTGTAATCATTAGGCTATCATAGTATAGTTGGGTATATGTACATGTTCATATTAATATCCAGTATTCGAGAATGGATAACATATCGTAGGCTTGTGCATAAACCTTTAACTGTCTTGATAGCGTAATGGTTAGTGCTCGGAATTTGGCTGTGAGTATCCTAGGTTCGAATTCATGGAATACCACATGTATTCCTTAGTTTCATTGTTTTCATTAATTAGGTTTATTTGTAAGTTAATTGTTGGGATGTGTTATGGATCTTCTTCACTGTACCGGGTAGCTGTAGTCATATACACTTGTCTGCTGATAACTCTACCTTACATTATTGAACTAGTTTTACACAACGCCCCATGCAGTTACTTCAAAACTCAAGTGATGAGGCCATAACACACCTATCTTGTTTTGTCAATATAGGACCTTTCGCGCCATTTAGGTGTCGATGTTTTCCTGACGAGCGATAGCAAGCCTGTAATTTTAGGAAGAATCGGCCTTCGGCCAGGACATTTTTCAATCGAAAAAAAGTACAAATTTATCTCGAAGGGGGTTCAAGGGGTGTTTTTATAGGCCTGATGGAGGTCTAGCGAGGAAACTAAAACATAAATATATAAATAGACCAAAAAATTAGTTCTACCCCTCAACAAATAAAATTGGTTAGAAAGCCAAAAACCTGTTGTTTACTTATACTTCAATAGGGTTTTATTCAGAGGGGTATGGCTTTGTTCTTGTGTTTTTGGGTCAGGATTAAACATTTATCTCTTTGTATATTGTGCGTGTGTGAAACTTTAGGAATATTCAGGGTGCGAGTGTGTCTGAATGTGTTGGTGTACATGTGTTTTTTGTTATGGGTATTTGTGTATGTGAGTGTGTGTGTGTGTGTGCTTTGTTGACATCTAGTTATCTTAGTTTTAACAACAAATACCCGTTTTTTCTTTGATATTTGATAGTATTAAGTTTTCACAATGTGAGAGCAAATATTATAGAATATAATAATAATAATAATAATCGGTTTATTTCAAGCCGGCAGCCAATGGGGCTGAAAATACACAGACTTAACCTAGATCTTATCCTAATACACAGACTTAACCTAGATCTTATCCTAATACACAGACTTAACCTAGATCTTATCCTAATGGATCAACAGACTGATCCTTATATGTGCGTGCGTGTGTGTGTGTGTGTTGAAGTATTTTAGTAATAATGGATATACTGGATCATTCTTTGATAAACAACTAGGCAGATTCCTAAACAAGAAATTCCAACCCAAAATGTCTATTCCCACAGCAAGTAAGGAGGTAATTTATTTTTGCATTCCTTATCTAGGTGACTGGACCAAGAAAATAATAACGTCTCTTGAGATTACCTTACTTAAATTTTACCCAGACAAGATCTTTAAATTCATTCCTGTTAATAAGTTCACAATTGGTTCATTTTTTCATTTTAACACCTTACGAGCGGCCTATGCGGTTTATTTATATGTACCGCCCAGCGGGGTGTTTTTAGCCAAAATAGGGCTGTTTACGTGATCATTTTCATGCCTAAATAAGACCCAGAACGTAAAACAAGTACCTATCTCTGAAAGGGCATAAACAGAGCTTTCGAATGACACCATAACGATCCTTTTATGATGGCTAGTTTTCTTGCAATAACCGTGCAACGCGAGTGCAAAAAGCATGTAATTAGCCACTTTCCCGATACAATTCCTTATATAGCGAGTGAGAGAGGGAGGAGGGAGCTGGGATTCGTGTCAGTATGTTCGCCGCGGTGGTCTGGAGCAGTCATACGCTCGCTACTCTCCTGCCACCACTTGTCTCTCTCTCTCAGCAACATTACGTGCTGAAATTGCCACTCGAGTTATGTCGAGCGCCGCCACATAGTCCAGCTTTATTTAACTCGACTTATGTGGTGAGCCGCTAAATAAGGGTTAAAGACCGCCTGCCAGACAACCTACGCTCGTCAATTGTTTATAGTTTTAATTGTCCCAGTTGCCAAGCGGGATATGTGGGCAGCACTGTTCGCTCACTTACTAGAGTTGATGAGTATTTAGGTCAGTCTTACAGGACGGGTCAACCACTCACACACCCTCCTCACTCTGCTGTGAGGGACCATTGCACTAAGGTATGTAAAATTCCGCTAAACAAGGACAACTTTAAAATCATTGATAGTTGCTCTTCTGTAAACTTGAGAATTTTAGAATTCCTTCACATTAAGAAAATTCAACCTAAACTCAATATTTCGACTTCTGCTTTCCCCTTAAGTGTTGCCTAATCCCCCATATGTTTTCAAATTTAAATGTTTAGTATCTATACCTTTTATTTTATTTAGTTTTAGGTTTTAGCGTTACTCAGATTTAAATCTACAGACTTTATATCCCTCAATAAATTAATGTTTTCGTTTTTGTTCACTTTTAGGTCACTGATGATGGCATACACTATATGTCGAAACGTTTGAAAATGTGTGTAATAAAGATGTTGGTTGTTACGTCCCTCGTCAGTCTCTTCCTCCTGAAGTTGAGATTCCCCAGGAACGTTCCCATTTCCGATATATATATATATATATATATATATATATATATGTTAGTATAGCCAGGTAATAGATTCTCTTTTAAACAGACGAGGTTAAAGGCAACAGCAGTTTCAGCATTCAGTATTTTATTGTTACAGCTTTCAATATTTCTAACAATTTTCCTCTGGGATTCAGAGATGAGGTACAACAGGTTAGCAAAATTCATGGTGGATCCAACGTTTCACAAGTAAACATCTTGCATCTTCAGACAAAGCAACATATTTATACAAAATTCGAGGATCAAGAATAGGTAGGTGGGCGGAGCTACTGGGTGTGGGGTGGCTGTTCATTGGTGGAAGGCAGTCTATTCGTGAGACGGGCACTAAATCTTATCGGTGGTTGGATGTTGGCTGTGGGTGGCTGTGATTGGTTGGTGTTGTCAGTAGTGTGCTGATCGCGGAAAGGTACGGGAGGGGGGCACAGGGCGAGAGGAACGAGGGCAGTATGCCTGTAGCGCTTGCCTGAAGGAAGAATTTGAAGGTCTTGTGTTTGGTTGTTGATGCTGGGGTTGAGCGTTTGGATATATAGAGCTTCTAAAATAGCTAGTCTTCTGGGGTCTGATTCTTTGTCGAGTATGGTAGTTTGTTTGTCTAGGTCGGCGCGAGTTAGGGCAAGATGGTGGGGGGCTTGATAGTGATCTTATATAGCGCCAGATTGAAGGTGGAGGGTTAGTCGACGGGAAAGGCGAGTCTGTGTCATTCCAACATAGGATAGGGGTCCACAGTCCCCAGAGGTGCAAATATGCTGGTATATCACATGATCGTCTTTCGGTTGGTTGGTGGAAATGGGCCGGTTACGGAGGACAAGGTTGGAGGTCTTAGGAGATTTGTAGTAAATAATGAGTTTTATTTTATTGTCAGGGTTGGTGGGGAGGACGTTTTTGTGAATTATTTCTTTCATAATGGATTCGTCTGTTGTGTGGTCGGAAGATATGTAGTTTCTGTAGAAAAATGTAATGTCATTGGCCGGGTTGGTGCTAGGGGGGTCTTGTTTGTACCATTTTTTCTAGGTGGTGGTTGATGGCATTGGTGACGTCAGTGTTGGAATACCCATTGTTTACTAGGACCTGGGTGAGCCTTTCCAATTCATTGTGTGTGTCATTCCAGGTGGTGCAATGGGTGAGGGCTCTCCTGACATAGGCGGCGATGGTGGACTGATGGTATCGTTTAGGGCATTCACTTTCCCCATTAAGACATTGGCCATTGTTAGTAGGTTTGGTGTACACTGTAGTTTTGAAGCCGTGGTCGTGGAGGGAGACAAGGAGGTCGAGGAATGGTAGATGACCATCGGTGGTTTCTTCGTATGTGAAGTTGAGTCCGGAGGCGGCCATGAAGCGCTGCTGGAGGTCCCTGAGTTCGTCCAGGTCCTTCACCCGCACGAAGATATCATCAATGTACCTGCAGTAGACAGTGGGCCGGTGGGCAGCCAGGAGTTCCTCTTCGATAGTTCCCATGAAGAAATTGGCGAATTTTGTATAAATATGTTGATTTGTCCTTATTCTAATCATTACCTGCCCATTCCCTGAAGATGCAAGATTTTTACTTGTGAAACGTTGGATCCACCATGAATTTTGCTAACCTGTTGTACCTCATCTCTGAACCCCAGAGGAAAATTGTTAGAAATATTGAAAGCTGTAACAATAAAATACTGAATGCTGAAACTGCTGTTGCCTTTAACCTCGTCTGTTTAAAAGAGAATATATATATATATATATATATATATATATATATCCAGAAATGAATGAATTAATTAGGAAGCATTCAAATAGAAGAAATATAATTACACTATATCTGAAAAACTATATATATATAGGTCAGTTATAAATGGTGCCATTGAAGTGTGAAATAATGAATAGAAGACACGAAAGGTGTTAATTAATACGTATTCATGCTAGGAAAGCTGTGGTCTACGATCTATCGGTTTCTCTTTCTCTCTCTCTCACACACACACACACACACACACACACACACACACACACACACACACACACACACACACCAAGAGAGAGAGAGATCCTCCTTTCAATAATGAGGGAGGCAGTGATGTCGTTGCCATGTGTAAGAAGGATTTTATGGTTATAAATAGAACCCCCCTCCCCCCCCCCTCTCTCCCCTACCCCCCACCTTACCCGCCCTAACCTAACCCAAAAGACCTCTATGGGGAACGTTTGTTGTTGTAGATGACATAATAATTATAATATCCAGTATTCGAGAATGGATAAGTCGTAGGTGTGTGCAAAAACCTTTAAACCGTCTTGGTGGTGTAATGGTTAAGGGGAGATATCCACTTAAGGGATTTTTTTCTTGACTTCTTTCTCCGTCATGTTTAGCCCCATTGCTTTTCTAATTTTAAAACGTTCGCCCCATTATTTTGACGAATTTAAGAACTTTCGAACCATTTCTGTCAATTTTAAGACCTTTCGTGCCATTTAGGTGTCGATTTTATCCTGACGAGCGATAGCGAGTCTGTTATTTAAGAGAAACCGGCTTTCAGCTGGGAAATTTTTCGACCGAAAAATGTACAAATTTATTTTGAAAGGGGCTCAAGGGGGTGTAATCTTAAGCTTAATGGATATCTAGGGACTAAACTAAAAACCTCTCCTTAACCTAACAAGTGCGCATGGGGGTAATTGGAAACATCCCCCTGTGCTGACGTATTTGAGGTGTTTCCGTCACTAAAATATTCATTGTACCATTAATAGCATTAATACTTATCCATATGCGCCTATTATGGGTTGATTATAAAGGTATTAACCTGAAACAACAATAAAACGAGTGAAAACAGCGTTTGGATGGTCAAAATCGGAGATATAGCCCGCGAGTTGTATAATGTATGGGTGAGTCAAGCTGCTTTCCGGCCAATTTCCCCCAAGGCCACTGAGACACAGACGATCGATACTCTCTCTCTCTCTCTTGCACTCGCTTGCCATCAGTGATGAAAACACCCTGCTTGCAACTCGCTAATGTTAGCACGAAAATATACCTCAGAATAAGGGAATAACAGGGAAAATTGGTGATAACTGAAGGAGAGGAGGAAAGTGGGGAAGGAGGGGAGGTAGAGGACTGAGATTTTGCATGGCCCAGGGGCCAAAAAAAAAAAAAAAAAAAAAATCGATGTCAAAAGTTGATTTTTTTTTTCACTCACTCATAAGAGTCTCCCCGCAGTCCGCCGGGGGAACTCTTAAGAGTCTCCCTGCAGTTCCCGGGTTAAGGTGTCTAAAAATCTGTGTGTGATAACCCGGGTTCGAATCCTGGTGGATCACATATATGCTTTCATTAATGTCATGAGGTGTTTGGTGTTGTGGTGAAATTAATACAAAATAGATTAATTATATACTACCAAGGTTTTTGTTTAGTCCTTTCAAATGATGTATTGGTACCATATCCCTTGTAATCTCTCTCTCTCTCTCTCTCTCTCTCTCTCTCTCTCTCTCTCTCTCTCTCTCTCTCTCTCTCTCTTAGAGATAAGATAGTAGATTACCTCGAATCAAACAACCTAATACAAAATAGTCAACACGGCTTTAGATCAAATAAGTCATGCCTAACAAATTTGATTGCATTTTATAACAAACTATTCACATATAACGACATGACGAAATCACTAGATATAATCTTCTTGGACTTTCAAAAAGTTTTCGACAAGGTGCCACACCGAAAACTATTGGCTAAACTGGAGAGGATAGGTATCAAAGGTGAAATTCATTCTTGGATAAAAAATTGGCTTACAAACAGAAGACAGAGAGTGGTGATAAATGGAGTGGAATCCGAGTGGGAGCCTGTCACTAGTGGAGTTCCACAGGGTTCGGTCCTTGGACCGGTCCTGTTTCTCATTTACATTAACGATATTGATGTAGGGGTAAACAACACCATTTCCAAATTCGCCGACGATACAAAAATAGGAAATACAGTCCTGAACGAAGAAGCTAGAAATGCGTTGCAATCTGATTTAAACGAGATATCAGAGTGGTCGGAAAAATGGCAGATTCAATGTCGATAAATGTCAGGTGCTGCAGGTTGGTAGCAGAAATATGAAATACAAATACGAAATGAATGGCAAACAAATAAAAACTGCAACGGTAGTAAAAGACCTAGGGGTACTAATATCTGAAAACCTAAAAACTTCCCACCAATGTATAGCAGCTGCAAATAAGGCAAACATAGCATTGGGCTTTATTAAACGAAAATTTACATATAAACATGAGAACGTAATAGTGCCACTGTTCAAAAGTATGGTGAGGCCCCACCTTGAATATGGTGTGCAGTTCTGGTCACCTTATCTGATCAAGGACATTGTAAGACTCGAGTCAGTACAGCGTAGAGCGACGAAGATGATACCCTCATTAATGCCTTACAAGCGGGCCCGTAAGGAATTTCTACTACCCGCCAAGCGGGTGGTTTTACCCTAAATGGCCTTGTTTCCGTGCTTTTTTCATGCATAAACAAGAGCCAGAGCGTAATACAATTATGTATCCTGAAAGGGCGTTAATTCAGCTATCCAATGACACCAGAACCATCCTCCTACGACCACGCGTTCTCTTGCAACGATCGTGCAAGACGAAGGAAAAATCCCTAAAATACGGTAATTTCTTGACATAATACCCTGTGTAGTGAGGGAGGGAAGGTGGATGTGTGTGGAGTAAACGTCAGTAGGCCCACGGGAACCGTGGCGAACGGTCAGAGCCCGACCTACACTCCGCCCACCGCTCGTCTCTCTCTCAGAGGCTCCAAAATTGCACACGGACTTAAGTCGGGCCCCGCTCTTTGGGCAGGTGTTCTCTATACGGACTTAAGTCGGGCCCCGCTAAAGAAGGGTTAAGAAATAAACCATATGAAGAAAGACTTAAAGATTGAACCTGTTCTCATTAAAAAAGAAGAGGTTGAGGGGTCAGCTTATTGAGTGCTTTAAGATACTAAAAGATTTCGACAAAGGCGATGTAAATGCACTATTCACATTAAACAATAATACTCAAACTCGCGGAAATGGAATGAAATTAAAAACCAAAAAGGCAAACCGAGATGTCACAAAGAGTTTCTTCACCTACAGTGTGGCGACAGAGTGGAATAAACTACCAGCGAGAGTGGTGGAGAGCGACACAATAAACGCTTTCAAGGGAAGGCTTGACCTCTATTTACAGAGGGCTGAGGTGATATGAAAAAAATATATATATATATATATATATACAGTATGTATGTGTGTATGTGTATATATGTATGTATATGTATATATATATATATATATATATATATATATATATATATATATATATATATATAATATGTATATGTGTGTATAATGTGTATGTATATGAATGTATATGTATATACACTGTATGTATGTGTGTATATATGTATGTATGTATGTGTATGTATGTACACTGTACAGTATGTATATATATATGTATGTATGTATATATGTATGTGTATATGTATATATATTATGTATGTATATGTATATATATATATATATTTATATATATATAGTTTGTAAGGCCAGACTGCCTAGTAAGGACCTTGAGGTCTGTGTGGTCTGTGTATCTATGTAGCTCTATGTAGCTCTCTCTCTCTCTCTCTCTCTCTCTCTCTCTCTCTCTCTCTCTCTCTCTCGTGTGTGTGTGTGTGTGTGTGTGTAAATGTTTTCTTATGACTTTGTGAGCGTGTGTCTGGCTGCCAGAGTGTGTTTACAAGTTGCTACGTTAGTATTATGTCTGTATTAATGGGACGGTATATAACGGGTGTGGTGGTGGTGGGGGGGGGGGGGGGTTCTATCACTGTCCATGTCTTACCTGAGAGAGAGAGAACATCTGTCACTGTCCACACCTTGCCTGCTAATTCTAGTCCAAGATTTATTATTGATATTTTGTTTAATTATTATTAAGGATTTTGCTTGATTTTGCCATTTACGAGCAATGTACTTCAGTTTATCCCCTAGGGCCATAGGCTAACAGAAACGCTTTCCCAGACTTCCTTCAAACTAACACAATGGCCATGCAGATCCCCTTCAAGTTTAATTTGTATATTATTCGACAGAACAATTTCCCGGCCGACGGCCGACTTCAAGTTACAGGCTCACGATCGCTCGCCCAGGAAAAATAGACACCTGAATGAGTTGAAACGTCTTATTATCGACAAACTAATGGGTGAATATGCTTAGAATCTCCAATCTAGCGGAGCGTAATAGGGGAGTCCTCAAAGACCACCCTCGAACCAAATATCAATCCCCCTCTACCACTTTGACTTCTCTCTTGGGACGATATATTTGGAAACCATAAAAGAAGATAGTTTACGTAGGAAATTATAACTATAGTCTGTTCAATATAATTACAACTATAGTCTGTTCAATATAATTATAACTATAGTCTGTTCAATATAATTATAACTATAGTCTGTTCAATATAATTATAACTATAATCTGTTCAATATAATTATAACTATAATCTGTTCAATATAATTATAACTATAGTCTGTTCAATATAATTATAATTATAGTCTGTTCAATATAATTATAACTATAGTCAGTTCAATATAATTATAACTATAGTCTGTTCAATATAATTATAACTATAGTCTGTGCAATATAATTATAACTATAGTCTGTTCAATATAATTATAACTATAGTCTGTTCAATATAATTATAACTATAGTCTGTTCAATATAATTATAACTATAGTCTGTTCAATATAATTATAACTATAGTCAGTTCAATATAATTATAACTATAGTCTGTTCAATATAATTATAACTATAGTCTGTTCAATATAATTATAACTATAGTCTGTTCAATATAATTATAACTATAGTCTGTTCAATATAATTATAACTATAATCTGTTCAATATAATTATAACTATAGTCTGTTCAATATAATTATAACTATAGTCTGTTCAATATAATTATAACTATAGTCTGTGCAATATAATTATAACTATAGTCTGTTCAATATAATTATAACTATAGTCTGTTCAATATAATTATAACTATAGTCTGTTCAATATAATTATAACTGTTCAATATAATTATAACTATAGTCTGTTCAATATAATTATAACTATAGTCTGTTCAATATAATTATAACTATAGTCTGTTCAATATAATTAGGCCAAAACTCTTGACCACTAACCTCTATGACTCAAAAATGGCTAGAATGCTCAAGATAATATTTCTACCATTTAGGAAGAGTCTGCCAGGGGAATAGGTGAGGAAATGTACAGCCCATTCGCTCTAGCCTTTCTTGAGATACAGATGCTAGGGGTCACAGTTTCTGGACTACGTATTTTGGATGGACTATAGGAACGTTGAAAGACAGAGGGGATGGAAGGAAGGAAGGAAGAAAGAAAGAAAAGATACTGGGTACTTGAAGGAAGGAAGGAATAAAGAAGGGAATAATGTGTACTTGAAAGAAGGAAGGAATAAAGAAGAGAATAATGTTTACTTGAAGGAAGGAAGAAAGAAGAGAATAATGTTTACTTGAAGGAAGGAAGAAAGAAGTGGATAATGGCTACTTGAAGAAAAGAAGGAAGGAAGGGAGAGAGGAAGAAGGGATACTGTGTACTTGAAGGAAGGAAGGAAGGAAGGAAGGAATAAAGAAGGGAATAATGTGTACTTGAAGAAAGGAAGGAAGGGAGGGAGGAAGAAAGAAGGATAACATTAGTAAACTAAGGAAGGTAGAAAGGTGAATGCAAGGAGAATTGGAAAGATTGATTTTGAAACCGGGAAAAAAGAAAAAACAACTACTTAAGGGGAGGTTTTTAGTTTGGTCCCTAGATATCCTTCAAGCTTAAGATTACACTTCCTTGAGCCCCTTTCAAGATAAATGTGTAAATTTTTCGGTAGAAAAATGTCCCGGCTGAAAGCCGGTTCCTCTTAAACTACAGGCTCACTATCGCTCGCCAGGATAAAATCGACACCTGAATGGCACGAAAGGTCTTAAAATTGACAGAAATGGGTTGAAAGTTCTTAAAATCGTCAAAATAATGGGGCAAACGTCTTAAAATTAGAAAAACAATGAGGCTAAACATGAGGGAGAAAGGGGTCAAGAAAAAAATCCCTCAAGTGGAAATCTCCCCTTAAGGTGGATGGGCGTATTTATGTCCTCATTTATGTATATTTTATTTTGTTTATTTTGTTTAGTTTCCTCCGTAGACCTCCATCAACCTTATTAAATCAACCCCCAAACCATTCTTCAAGATAAATTTGTACATTTTTCGATGGACAAATTTCCTGGCCGAAGGTCGGTTTCTCTTAAATTACAGGCTCGCTGTCGCTCACAAGGACAAAATTGACACCTAAATGACAAGACAACTCTAATTGACACCTAAATGACACGACAACTCTAATTAATATTGACAACAACAAAATGGGGCGAAATATCATAAAATCGCCAAACTAATGGGCCGCCCCGAACGTCATAAAGTCTGAAAACTAATGAGGCTAAACATGAGGGAGAAAGGGGACCAGATAAAACGACCCTCCTCCCCTTAAAGCCCTTTGGTAATAACTAAGAACTCCAAGCTTTATGGCAGAGGAAGGGGGCTGAAAGGAAGGAAGTAGAGATGAAAAGGGTTAGAATCAAACCAGAGACAGATATGGACAAGAAAGGAAAGGAAAGGAGGAAAAGAGTGAACAAAAATAGATGAAAGGGAGGATAGGGAAAGATATACCCTGGTTTAGATGAAAGGGAGGATAGGGAAAGATATACCCTGGTTTAGATGAAAGGGAGGATAGGGAAAGATATACCCTGGTTTAGATGAAAGGGAGGATAGGGAAAGATATACCCTGGTTTTAGGGAGGATAGGGAAAGATATACCCTGGTTTTAGGGAGGATAGGGAAAGATATACCCTGGTTTTATAATGGAATAAAAAAGAAAATGTTTCACGGTAAAAATAAATTGGGAGAGAGGGAGAGATATTTTCATAGATTTACGTAGATACTCTGACCACACAGAGCTTGCGAAATTGGACGGAGGTTGATATTTCAAACAGTTATGAACCGACTATCACGAAATGTAGTGGATAGATTGTATGTGTCAAGAAAGAAGTGATTTAATATCGTAGGTGATCGGTTGAGTGCAGTGATAATATTGTTGTTATATGAGCCGATGGGTAGAGTGCCTACCTCCACCAGTGTGCCACTCTCCCGAATACCTCTATAGTTATATAATGTGCTTTTTGAGCCACTGTCTACTCACTAATTATACTGTGGGTTAAGGGGGGATAGGCGAATTTATTTGCTTATATACTGTATTTTGTTTTGTATTATTTCTTTGTTTTCCTCCCTAGACCTCCATCCAACTTAAAAAAAAACATCCCCAAATTCCCCCTTCAAGATAAATTTGTACATTTTTCGATAGAAAAATGTCCCAGCCGGAGCAATAGAAAAATGTCCTGGCCGGAGGTCGGTTACTACTATGTTACAGGCTCACTATCGCTCCCTTTGATAACAATCGACACCTAAATTTTACGAAAGGTCTTAATATTTACAAAGAAATGGGGCAAAAGGTCTTAAAATCGCCAAACTAATGGGGCGAACGTTTTAAAATCTCAAAACTAATGGGACGAAACATGAGGGAGAAAAGGGTTCAGTAAAAAACAACCATCCCCCTTTCAGAAATGTTTAGTTGTGTGTAGATTCGCTTTCCCGCCTATTGGTTTAAACTGTCTTGATAGCGTTATGCGCTGAATTTCGATGTGAGTATCCTAGGTTCGAGTCCTTGGAGTGCCACATGTATTTGTTGATTTCATTAATTGAGTTTAGAGGTGAAGTTGGTTGGTGGAAAAAGCCTAATAATTAGTGTTTGTGATATCAATGCCTGTTACTATGATACAACACTACCCTAGCCTAGCAGCGGCACTCTTGTTGCCCGTTGCTGAAGTGTAATAACAACAACTATGATACAACACTACCCTAGCCTAGCAGCGGCACTCTCTGTTGCCCGTTGATGAAGTGTAATAACAACAACTATGATACAACACTACCCTAGCCTAGCAGCGGCACTCTTGTTGCCCGTTGCTGAAGTGTAATAACAACAACTATGATACAACACTACCCTAGCCTAGCAGCGGCACTCTTGTTGCCCGTTGATGAAGTGTAATAACAACAACTATGATACAACACTACCCTAGCCTAGCAGCGGCACTCTTGTTGCCCGTTGATGAAGTGTAATAACAACAACTATGATACAACACTACCCTAGCCTAGCAGCGACACTCTTGTTGCCCGTTGATGAAGTGTAATAACAACAACTATGATACAACACTACCCTAGCCTAGCAGCGGCACTCTTGTTGCCCGTTGATGAAGTGTAATAACAACAATTATGATACAACACTACCCTAGCCTAGCAGCGGCACTCTTGTTGCCCGTTGATGAAGTGTAATAACAACAACTATGATACAACACTACCCTAGCCTAGCAGCGGCACTCTTGTTGCCCGTTGATGAAGTGTAATAACAACAACTATGATACAACACTAGCCTAGCAGCGGCACTCTTGTTGCCCGTTGATGAAGTGTAATAACAACAATTATGATACAACACTACCCTAGCCTAGCAGCGGCACTCTTGTTGCCCGTTGATGAAGTGTAATAACAACAACTATGATACAACACTACCCTAGCCTAGCAGCGGCACTCTTGTTGCCCGTTGATGAAGTGTAATAACAACAATTATGATACAACACTACCCTAGCCTAGCAGCGGCACTCTTGTTGCCCGTTGATGAAGTGTAATAACAACAATTATGATACAACACTACCCTAGCCTAGCAGCGGCACTCTTGTTGCCCGTTGATGAAGTGTAATAACAACAACTATGATACAACACTACCCTAGCCTAGCAGCGGCACTCTTGTTGCCCGTTGATGAAGTGTAATAACAACAATTATGATACAACACTACCCTAGCCTAGCAGCGGCACTCTTGTTGCCCGTTGATGAAGTGTAATAACATCCACGCCTCCTAAAGAGGCCCTATTGATTTGCTCATGTATGTTTATTTTTATTATTTTGTTTTGTTTTTATATTTCATGTATGTATATGTATGTTTTGTATAATGTATGTATGTTTTCATGTATGTATATTTTTATTATTTGTAGGGAAACTATAACTGCCCAGCATACTCCAGGTACAGCCTTACAACACTTTTATTTAACCCATTTAGTACCGGTGCTGTCCTATTAACTCTATTCTGGCTACTTTTAGACGATTTAACTCAGTTTATAAGGGGTTTCCAGCCATTAACCGGCTTCCAACTAGCTCACTTAACCCTTTTTGCTACCACAGACCCTTCTTAAACTGCACAAAACCGCCTAAATATAGCTAGAATAAAATGACACAGACGCCTCCGGTAAAGAAGGTTTTAATGGCATAACTACTGTATTTCTTTGCTGTGACAATGACAATTTCTGCTGATGAATCCTAGAGCTCTGTTTGCTTTGTTAGCTACTGCCGTGCAATAGCTTGTATATTTTAGATTGTAATTTATAAGTACACCTATACCTGACTCCAAATAGGTGGTCCAGAAATCGTAAACCATACCCTCTGTAACTCAAAAAGGGCTAGAGCAAATGGGCTGTACATTTTCACACCTATTCCCTGACTGTACCTTTCCAAATGGTAGAAATATTAGCTCGAATACTCTAGTCATTTGTGAGTTAAAGAGGGCAATGTTCAAGAATTCTGGCCTACTTATTTGGAACAGGGTATATAACTTTTACATGTGTTTCACTATTTATTTTCTCTCTTGCCATGTACAGGGTGGCCCCAAGAAATGCATCTCACAAAATGTTCAATACATTTTGGCATTGGGTTGATGCAGAAACACCACGAGGGATGCACAATGGTTCCAACAAGATGGAGCCACCCCTCAAATGTCAAATCAAACTCTGCTGTGGCTCGGACAACGTTTTAACCCCTACTGTACCAGAGGGTATTACCATAAATGTACCCTCCAGTACCAGGCAATGTGGCAAAAATGTCTTCAGAGTCGACAGAGAACACCCTTCTATCTAAAAACTTGGAGGAATACTGAGCCAGCCAACCTGAGGGAGCATGGATATAAGCTGAAAAGTCTTGCCAACGTCTAACAGCAGTGCGTACAAGTCATGGTGCCAAGTACCGCTTGATATGGGCAGTTACAGGGACCGCATACTACTGACGGCGATCTTCCGTCGCTGGTACAGGCGAGTGACTTTTTTGCTGACGTTTATTCACCGTCGCTAGTGCAGTACGGGTTAAGGGGGGATGGGCGTATTTATTAGCTCATTAAGGATGTGTTAATTATTGTTTTAGTTTCCTCCCTAGATCTCCATCAAGCTTTAAAAAACACCCCCCTAGGAAAGAGCGTGAAAATTATCCATCATTTTATCTACAGACTTGTAATTTTCTGGCATTATGATCCCTCATCTCAAGCTACTTTTTATCAAATTTCAGGCATTTTACTTATTTTTGTAGTGTTATTAACTGTTATTGTAATTGCATTCATTGGGGGTTACCCTGTATCTGAGAGAAAATTACGATAACAAAAAAGAGAGGCTGGAAGTGAGAGAGAGAGAGAGAGATTTGCATGATTTTAGTTTTATACAAAGAGGAGTTTGTGTTATTCATGGAAATATAGTCTCGATAGCATTGTTTTCCCGAGGGATGTCCTTATCTTCACGTTATCAGGTATTATTTGTCTTTGTTATGTTTATGTTATGACTCAGCAGTGTAGTGTTTTGCGTGCATTGCCTTCAATTTATAACAATAGATCCTGGTTTTGCTTGCTCGAGCGATAATCATTCGAACTATCTTTTGTTTTTGTTTGTTTTTGTTGTTTCCAGTACATTGCACATTGGTTGAGCTTGCCTTGTTCAGAGGATGTTTTGGTTGTCGATAATATGGTTTCCTGCATTTACATATTGTTTATTCACATATATGTTATTTGTATATGATGATCCATCCCCCTCCATCCATCTACCCTCCCAGCCTTATCTTCCCATCCCCCCTCCATCCATCTTCCCTCCCAGACCTCACCTTCCATCCCCCTCTATCCAAATGCGAATCAAAGTAAAACAAACCCAACAGAATTCTATAGTTATATCAGAAAGAAGAGAGTAGTTACTTCAACTGTAGGACCGTTAGTCGATGAAAATGGAGAATACACCAAAGACGAAGTACAAATGAGTAATGCCCTCAATACCTTCTTTGCATCAGTTTTTACAACGGAAGACCTCAGTGATATCCCTACACCATCGCCAATTCAGATTGATAATTCAGATGTTCTAAGCAATATCACCGTTACAGAGAGAGAAGTATTGAATTGTTTAGATAAACTCAAGGTAAATAAAACGCCTGGACCTGATACAATCTCATCTAGAGTCCTAAAGGAAGCTAAGGATGAGCTCTCTAAACCACTGACATTGCTATTCAATAAATTCTTCCAGTCTGGAACTATGCCTGATCAGTGGAAGCTAGCCAACGTAACACCGATATTCAAAAAAGGCAGCAAATCCCTAACCAGTAACTATCATCTAATTAGCTTAACCTCAGTTGTATGTAAAATGCTAGAAACACTCATAAGAGACAGACTCGTGAATCACTTAGAGGAAAATAACATACTTAAAAATACTCAACACGGCTTGGCTTTCGTAAAAAACGTTCCTGTTTAACAAACCTCTTAGACTTCTTCGACGATATCCTAAACCTCTACGATGAGAGTAAAGCTGTAGATATTATATACCTTGGTTTTCAAAAGGCCTTTGACAAAGTTCCCCCACAAACATTTACTGCTAAAACTAAAAGCGCATGGAATACAAGACGGTGTGTTGAAATGGATAGAAAATTGGCTCAGCGACAAAAAGCAAAGAGTAGTCATAAACGGTAAGGCATCTAAATGGACCAATGTAAGTAGTGGGGTACCCCAGGGATCGGTACTAGGACCAATTCTCTTTCTAATTTACATCAACGACATAGATGAGGGTCTCACCTGTACAATCTAAAAATTTGCTGACGATACAAAAATTGCAAATAGCGTACTCTAAAAAGAACAAGTTGACAATATGCAACACAATCTAGATAAGTTGTCATGTTGGGCCCAAATTTGGCAAATGAGTTTCAATGCGGATAAATGTAAAGTACTACATATCGGATACCAAAATGAGAAAGCAAACTATTTGATGAGTGGCACTCAGCTTAAGATTGTAAACAGAGAAACCGATCTGGGAGTAACAATATCGAGTAACCTAAAACCGAGTCAACAATGTTCAGAAGTTGTTAAGAAGGCAAACAAAATAATTGGCTTTATAGGCAGGTCATTTGAGCATAAATCCAAAGACGTTATCCTAACCCTTTACAATTCCTTAGTCCGCCCTCTTCTGGAATATTGCGTTCAATCCTGGTGCCCTTAATACCAAAAAGATATAAACAAGCTAGAACGAGTTCAACGTAGAGTTACCAAAATGATACCTAGCCTAAAGAACATACCATACGAAGAGCGTCTTAGAGAATTAAATCTATTTCCTTTAACCCAGCGCAGATTAAGAGGCGACTTAATTCATGTGTTCAAAATCATCAAAGGCATCGACAATATGAACTGTAGTAAGTACTTCACTATCGACCAATCTAATTACACGCGGGGAAACGGGTGCAAAATTATTGGTAAATCTTTTAACTCACACGAAGCTAAAAATTTCTTCTTCAATCGAGTTGTCAACTTATGGAATGGGCTTCCCCGAGATGTTATAGACTGCAGCACCATTGATTCATTTAAACTACGCATAGACAAATATCTTGCATCAAACCCGCGACTGACTGCGTTTGTAAACGAATGACTTTATTTTATCCTCCCCTCAGTTACTAACCCATCTGTCCCCTACTAACTTCCTAATCCTGCCACGGACATTAGTTCCAGGGCAGTAGTTCGCTTTCCAATGTTCCCTTACCCACTCTAAACCACTGTTTGGACACTTGATCCTCAGTGTTTTGGAGGACAAGCAGCCTAGAAGGGTCACTAGATCTGTTGTTGCTTGATTCAGAAGGGTCACTAGATCTGTTGTTGCTTGATTTCCTTTGTACTCCTTTGTACTCCCTCCCAGCCCTCTCCGTCCATCCCCCTCCATCCATCTTCCCTCCCAGCCCTCTACTTCCATCTTCCCTACCAGCCCTCTCTTTCCATCCCCCTCCATCCATCTTCCCTTCCAGCCCTCTCTTTCCATCCCCCTCCATCCATCTTCCCTCCCATGCCTCTCCTTCCATCCCCCTCCATCCATCTTCCCTCCCAGCCCTCTCCGTCCATCCCCATCCATCCATCTTCCCTCCCAGCCCTCTCTTTCCATCTCCCTCCATCCATCTTCCCTCCCAGCCCTCTCCTTCCATCCCCCTCCATCCATCTTCCCTCCCAACCCTCTCCTTCCATCCCCCTCCATCCATCTTCCATTCCAGCCCTCTCTTTCCATCCCCTTCCATCCATCTGCCCTCCCATCCCTCTCCTTCCATCCCCCTCCATCCATCTTCCCTCCCATCCCTCTCCTTCCATCCCCCTCCATCCATCTTCCCTTCCAGCCCGCTCCATCAATCCCCCCTCCCATCCCGCACCATCCATCCCCCTCCCAGTCCTCTCCTTCCATCCCCCCTCCCAACCCTCTCCATCCATCCCCCTCCCAACCCTCTCCATCCATCCCCTCCCAACCCTCTCCATCCATCCCCCTCCCAACCCTCTCCATCCATCTCCCTCCCAACCCTCTCCATCCATCCCCCTGCCAACCCTCTCCATGTATCCCCCTCCTAATCCTCTCCATCCTTCTCCCTCCCAACCCTCTCCATCCATCCCCCTCCAAACCCTCTCCATCCATCCCCTCCCAACCCTCTCCATCCATCATCCTCCCAACCATCTCCATCCATCCCCCTCCCAACCCTCTCCATCCATCCCCCTCCGAACCCTCTCCATGTATCCCCCTCCCAACCCTCTCCATCCATCCCCCTCCGAACCCTCTCCATGTATCCCCCTCCCAACCCTCTCCTATCCCCCTCCCCCCCTCTCCCTCCCCCTCCCAACCTTCCATCGTCCCCCTCCGAACCCTCTCCTTCCCCTCCCAACCCTCTCCATCCCTCTCCCTCCCAACCCTCCTCCCTCCCCCTCCCAACCCTCTTCATCCATCCCTCCCCCCCTCTCCATCCATCCTCCCCCCCTCTCCGCCCCCCCTCCCTCTCTCCCATCTCCTCCCCCCAACCCTCTCCATCCTTCCCCCTCCCAACCCTCTCCCTCCACCCCCTCCCAACCCTCTTCATCTCCCTCCCAACCCTCTCCATCCATCCCCTCATCCCTCTCCCTCCCCCCTCTCATCCCCTCCCACCCTCTCCATCCATCCCCTCCCCCATCTCCATCCATCCCCCTCCCCCCTCTCCATCCATATCCCTCCCAACCCCTCTTCCTCCATCCTCCTCCCCCCCCTCTCCATCCATCCCCTCCCCCCCTCTCCTTCATCTCCCTCCAACCCTCTCCATCCATCCCCCTCCCAACCCCTCTCCATGTCTCCCCCCTCCAACCCTCTTCCTCCATCCCCTCCCAACCCTCTCCATCCCCCTTCCCTCCCACCCTCTCCATCCCTCCCCTCCCCACTATCTCCATTCCCCCCCCCTCTCCTCTCCCCCCCTCTCCCTCCATCCCTCCCCTCCACCCCCTCCCATCCCTCTTCATCCTCCCCCCAACCCTCTCCTCCCCTCCCCAACCCTCTCCTTCCCCCCTCCCCCCCCTCTTCATCATCCCTCCCCCCTCTCCATCCCTCCCCGCCCCCTCCATCCATCCTCCCCTCCCCCCCTATCTCCATCTCCCCTCCCAACCCTCTCCCCATCCCCCTCCGAACCCTCTCCTCCCCCCTCCCATCTTCCCCATCCCCCTCCACACCCTCCCCTCCATCCCTCCCCTCCCACCCTCTCCATCCATCCCTCCCCCCCTCTCTCCATCCATCTCCCTCCCCCCTCTCCATCCATCCCTCCCAACCCTCTCGCCATCCCCCTCTCCCCCCCCTCTCCATCCATCCCCCCCAACCCTCTCCATCCATCCCCCTCCCAACCCTCTTCATCCATCTACCTCCCAACCCCCCTCCATCCCTCCTTCCCCACCCCTCTCCATCCATCCCCCTCCCAACCCTCTCCATCCATCTCCCTCCCACCTCCCCTCATCCACCTCCCCCCCCCCCCTCCCATCTCCCCTCCCAACCCTCTCCATCTCCCCTCCCAACCCTCTCCATCCCTCCCCCCCTCTCCCCTCCCCCTCCCAACCCCCCCCCCCTCCCTCCCCCTCCCCCTATCTCCATGTCCCCCCTCCCAACCCTCTCCCTCCATCCCCCCCCCCCTCCCCCCTTCCATATCCCCCTCCCAACCCCTTTCATCCCTCCCTCCCCCCTCTCCCGCCCCTCCCTCCCCCCCTTCCCTCCCTCCCCTCCCAACCCTCCATCCTCCTCCCCTCCCCCCCCTCTCCATCCCCCTCCCAACCCTCTCCATCCATCCCATCCCCAACTCTCTCCCAATGTATCCCCTCCCAACCCCTCTCCATCCATCCCCCTCCGAACCCTCTCCATGTATCCCCCTCCCCCCCCTCTTCATCCATCCCCTCCCAACCCTCTCCATCCATCCCCCCCCCAACCCTCTGCATCCATCCCCTCCCAACTCTCTTCATCCATCTCCCTCCCAACCATCTCCATCCATCTCCCTCCCAACCCTCTCCATCCATCCCCTCCCAACCCTCTCAATCCATCCCCACCCAACCCTCTCCATCCATCCCCTCCCAACCCTCTTCATCCATTCCTCCCAACCCCCTCTCCATCCCTCCCCTTCCCCCCCCTCTCCATCCATCCCCCTCCCCATCTCCATCCATCTCCCTCCACCCCCATCCCTCCCCTCCCCCTCCCCCACCTCTCCCTGTATCCCCCTCCAACCCCCATCCATCTCCCTCCCCCCCTCTCCATCCATCCCCCTCCCACCCTCATCCATCCCTCCTCCCCCTCCATCCATCCCCTCCCAACCCTCTCCATCCATCCCCTCCTACCCTCTCCATCCATCCCCTCCCAACCCCCTTCTCCCTCTCCCTCCACCCTCTCCATCCATCCCCCTCCCAACCCTCTCCATCCATCCCCCTTCCCAACCCTCTTCATCCATCCCTCCCAACCCTCTCCATCCATCCCCCTCCCAACCCTCTCCATCCCCCCCTCCCAACCCGCTGTATCCCTCTCCTCCCAACCCTCTCCATCCATCCCCCTCCCAACCCTCTCCATCCATCCCCCTCCCCCCCTCTCCATGTATCCCCCTCCCAACCCCCTTCTCCATCCCTTCCCACCCTCTCCATCCATCCCTCCCAACCCTCTCATCAATCCCCTCCCCCTCTTCATCCCCCTCCCTCCCCCACTCCCCTCTCCATCCATCCCCTCCCCAACCCCTTCATCCATCTCCGTCCCAACCCTCTCCATCCATCCCCCTCCCAACCCTCTCCATCCATCCCCCTCCCAACCCTCTTCATCCATCCCCTCCCAACCCTCTCCATCCATCCTCCTCCCAAACCTATTCATCCGTCTCCCTCCCAACCCTCTCCATCCATCCCCTCCCAACCCTCTTCATCCATCTCCCTCCCAACCCTCTCCATGTATCCCCCTCCCAACCCTCTCCATGTATCCCCCTCCCAACCCTCTCCATCCATCCCCCTCCCAACCCTCTCCATCCATCCCCCTCCGAACCCTCTCCATGTATCCCCCTCCCAACCCTATCCATCCATCTCCCTCCCAACCCTCTCCATCCATCTCCCTCCCAACCCTCTCCAGGGGGATGGATGGAGAGGGCTGGGAGGGGATGGATGGAGAGGGTTGGGAGGAGGATGGATGGAGAGGGTTGGGAGGGATATGGATGGAGAGGGTTGGGAGGGGGATGGATGGAGAGGGTTGGGAGGGGGATGGATGGAGAGGGTATACCTGGAGAGGGTTGGGAGATGGATGGTATGGAGAGGGTTGGGAGGGAGATGGATGAAGAGGGTTGGGGGGACTGGAGAGGGTTGGAGGGGAGATGGATGAGAGGGTTGGAGGGGATGGATGAGAGGGTTGGGAGGGGATGGATGGAGAGGGTTGGAGAGGGATGGAGGAGATTTGGGAGGGGGATCCATGGAGAGGGTTCGGAGGGGGACGGATGGAGAAGTTTGGGAGGGGGATGGATGGAGAGGGTTGGGAGGGGGATACATGGAGAGGGTTGGGAGGGGGATACATGGAGAGGGTTCGGAGGGGGATGGATGGAGAGGGTTGGGAGGGGGATACATGGAGAGGGTTCGGAGGGGGATGGATGGAGATGGTTGGGAGGGGGATGGATGGAGAGGGTTGGGAGGATGAGGGATGGAGAGGGTTGGGAGGGGAGGGAGGGAGTGGGTTGGGAGGGGGATGGATGGAGAGGGTTGGGAGGGAGAGGGATGGAGATGATTGGGAGGGGGATACATGGAGACCCCCAACCCTCCCCCCCCCAACCCTCTCCATCCATCCCCTCCAACCCTCTCCATCCATCACCCTCCCAACCCCTCTCCATCCCCCTCCCCATCTCCAGTATCCCCCTCCAACCCTCTCCATCCATCCCTCCGAACCCTCTCCATGTATCCCCCTCCCAACCCTCTTCATCCATCCCCTCCCAACCCTCTCTTCCATCCCCTCCCAACCCTCTCATCCATCCTCCAACCCTCTTCATCCATCTCCCTCCCAACCATATCCAACCATCTCCCTCCCAACCCTCCCTCCATCCCTCCCAACCCTCTCCATCCATCCCCACCCCCCCTCTCCATCCATCCCCTCCCAACCCTCTTCATCCATCTACCTCCCAACCCTCCATCCATCCCCCCCCTCCCAACCCTCTCCCTCCATCCCCTCCCTCCCAACCCTCTCCATCCATCCCCTTCCCAACCCTCTCCATCCATCCCCCTCCCAACCCTCTCCCTCCATCTCCCTCCCAACCCTCCATCCATCCCCTCCCAACCCTCTCCATCATCCCCCTCCCAACCCCCCTCTCCATCCCCCTCCCAACCCTCTCCATCCATCCCCTCCCACCCTCTCCATCCATCCCCCTCCCCACCCTCTCCATCCATCCCCCTCCCAACCCTCTTCATCCATCCCCTCCCAACCCTCTCCATCCATCCCCTCCCAACCCTCTCCATCCAACCCCTCCCAACCCTCTGTATCCATCTCCCTCCCAACCCTCTCCATCCATCCCCCTCCCAACCCTCTCCATCCATCCCCCTCCCAACCCTCTCCATGTATCCCCCTCCCAACCCTCTTCATCCATCCCCTTCCAACCCTCTCCATCCATCCCCTCCCAACCCTCTCCATCAATCCCCTCCCAACCCTCTTCATCCACCTCCCTCCCAACCCTCTCCATCCATCCCCTCCCAACCCCCTTCATCCATCTCCCTCCCAACCCTCTCCATCCATCCCCCTCCCAACCCTCTCCATCCATCCCCCTCCCAACCCTCTTCATCCATCCCCTCCCAACCCTCTCCATCCATCCCCTCCCATCCCTCTCCATCCATCCCCTCCCAACCATCTTCATTCATCTCCCTCCCAACCCTCTCCATCCATCCCCCTCCCCACCCTCTCCCTCCATCCCCCTCCCAACCCTCTCCATGTATCCCCCTCCCAACCCTCATCATCCAAAACCCCTCCCAACCCTCTCCATCCATCCCCTCCCAACCCTCTTCATCCATCCCCTCCCAACCCTCTTCATCCATCTCCCTCCGAACCCTCTCCATCCATCCCCCTCCCAACCCTCTCCATCCGTCCCCCTCCCGACCCTCTCCATCCATCCCCCTCCCAACCCTCTCCATCCATCTCCCTCCCACCCTCTCCATCCATCCCCTCCCAACCCTCTCCATCCATCCCCTCCCAACCCTCTCCATCCATCCCCCTCCCAACCCTCTCCATCGATCCCCTCCCAACCCTCTCCATCCATCCCCTCCCAACCCTCTCCATCCATCCCCCTCCCAGCCCTCTCCATCCATCCCCCTCCCAACCCTGTCCATGTATCCCCCTCCCAACCCTCTCCATCCATCCCCCTCCGAACCCTCTCCATGTCTCCCCCTCCCAACCCTCTTCATCCATCCCCTCCCAACCCTCTCCAACCATCCCCTCCCAACCAACTCCATCCATCCCCTCCCAACCCTCTTCATCCATCTCCCTCCCAACCCTCTCCATCCATCCCCTCCCAACACTCTCCATCCATCCCCTGCCAACCCTCTTCATCCATCTCCCTCCCAACTCTCTCCATCCATCCCCTTCCCAACCCTCTCCATCCATCCTCCTTCCAAACCTATTCATCCGTCTCCCTCCCAACCCTCTCCATCCATCCCCTCCCAACCCTCTTCATCCATCTCCCTCCCAACCCTCTCCATGTATCCCCCTCCCAACCCTCTCCTTGTATCCCCCTCCCAACCCTCTCCATCCATCCCCCTCCCAACCCTCTCCATCCATCCCCCTCCGAACCCTCTCCATGTATCCCCCTCCCAACCCTCTCCATCCATCTCCCTCCCAACCCTCTCCATCCATCCCCCTCCCAACCCTCTTCATCCATCCCCTCCCAACCCTCTCCATCCCTCCCCTCCCAACCCCCTCCATCCATCCCCTCCCTACCCTCTTCATCCACCCCCTCCCATCCCCCTTCATCCATCTCCCTCCCAACCCCTCTTCATCCATCCCCCTCCCAACCCTCTCTCCATCCCCCTCCCAACCCTCTTCATCCATCCCCTCCCAACCCTCTCCATCCATCCCCTGCCAACCCTCTCCATCCATCCCCTCCCAACCCTCTTCATCCATCTCTCTCCCAACCCCCCCCATCCATCCCCCTTCCAACCCTCTCCATCCATCCCCCTCCGAACCCTCTCCATGTATCCCCTTGGCAACCCTCTTCATCCATCCCCTCCCAACCCTCTCCATCCATCCCCTCCCAACCCTCTCCATTCATACCCTCTCAACCTTCTTCATCCATCTCCCTCCCAACCCTCTCCATCCATCCCCTCCCAACCCTCTCCATCCATCCCCCTCCTAACCTCTCCATGTATCCCCCTCCCAACCCTCTTCATCCTCCCATCCCAACCCTCTTCATCCTCCCCTCCCAACCCTCTCCATCCATCCCCTCCCAACCCTCTCCATCCCTCCCCCTCTCAACCCTCTTCATCCATCTCCCTCCCAACCCTCTCCATCCATCCCCTTCCCAACCCTCTCCATCCATCCCCCTCCCAACCCTCTCCATGTATCCCCCTCCCAACCCTCTCCATCCATCTCCCTCCCAACCCTCTCCATCCATCCCCCTCCCAACCATCTCCATGTATCCCCCTCCCAACCCTCTCCATCCATCCCCCTCCGAACCCTCTCCATGTATCCCCCTCCCAACCCTCTTCATCCATCCCCTCCCAACCCTCTCCATCCATCCCCTCCCAACTCTCTCCATCCATCCCCTCCCAACCCATTTCATCCATCTCCCTCCCAACCCTCTCCATCCATCTCCCTCCCAACCCTCTCCATCCATCTCCCTCCCAACCCTCTTCATCCATCCCCTCCCAACCCTCTCCATCCATCCCCTCCCAACCCCCTCCATCCATCTCCCTCCCAACCCTCCCCATCCATCCTCCTCCCAACCCTCTTCATCCATCCCCTCCCAACCCTCTTCATCCATCTCCCTCCCAACCCTCTCCATGTATCCCCCTCCCAACCCTCTCCATCCATCCCCCTCCCCACCCTCTCAATCCATCCCCTCCCACCCCTCTCCATCCATCTCCCTCCCAACCCTCTCCCTCCCTCCCCCTCCATCCATCCCCCTCCGAACCCTCTCCATGTATCCCCCTCCCATCCCTCTCCATTCATCCCCCTCCCAACCCTCTCCATCCATCCCCTCCCAACCCTCTCCATGTATCCCCCTCCCAACCCTCTCCATCCATCCCCCTCCCAACCCTCTCCATCCATCCCCCTCCCAACCCTCTCCATCCATCCCCTCCGAACCCTCTCCATGTATCCCCCTCCCCACCCTCTCCCTCCCTCCCCCTCCCCAACCCTCTGCATCCATTACCCTCCGAACCCTCTCCATCCATCCCCCCTCCGAACCCTCTCCATGTATCCCCCTCCCAGCCCTCTGCATCCATCCCCCTCCGAACCCTCTCCATGTATCCCCCTCCCAACCCTCTTCATCCATCCCCTCCCAACCCTCTCCATCCATCCCCTCCCAACCCTCTCCATCCATCCCCTCCCAACCCTCTTCATCCATCTCCCTCCCAACCCTCTCCATCCATCTCCCTCCCAACCCTCTCCATCCATCCCCCTCCCAACCCTCTTCATCCATCCCCTCCCAACCCTCTCCATCCATCCCCTCCCAACCATCTTCATCCATCTCCCTCCCAACCCTCTCCATCCATCCGCCTCCCCCCTCTCCATTCATCCCCTTCCCAACCCTCTCCATCCATCCCCCCCCCCCCAACTAACAATAGCGATAAATTAGAACATGATAGACTGTGTCAAACACCCAAAAATCTCATCAAACGAAGTAAGACAAATCTGGAACTCCATATTGCCAGCTCCAGCAAGTCCAATCCGAAAGAATTTTACAGCTATATAATAAACAGAAAAACAGTAACTTCAACAATAGGCCTACTTGTCGCGGAAAATGGAGATCATATCGATAACAAAGTACAAATGACGAATATCTTAAATAACTATTTTGCATAGTCTTCACGTCGGAAGATACTACCGGTAGCCCTACCCCTACCCCCTACCCCTGCGAATCAAACAAACGGCACTGAGCTCGAAAACTTTACGATTTATGAAGCCGATATCCTGCTCGCAATCAACAATTTGAAAGTTAATAAAACCCCAGGCCCAGATAAAATATCCCCAAGGATCCTAAAAGAAGCAAAACACGAATTATCAAACCCACTCTCATATCTGTTCAACAAATCATTGAAAGTTGGGAAGTTCCAAATGAATGGAAACTAGCTAACGTGACGCCCATATACAAAAAAGGAAATAAGTCCTCTCCAGGCAATTATCGACCACTTAGCTTAACATCAGTAATTTGCAAATTAATGTAAACCATTATAAGGGACAAAACAGTAAAATATTTGAAAGACAATAATATAATAAGAGATTCACAGCATGGTTTTAGAAATAGACATTCATGTTTAACAAACTTACTCGATTACTTCAATGACGTTTACAAATCATATGATGAGGATAGAGCAGTTGATATAATATATCTCGATTTTCAGAAAGCTTTCGATACCGTACCCCATAAGCGACTAATTGACAAAATAAAAGCTCACGGCATAACAGGAAAAACTCTGAAATGGCTCGAAAATTGGCTCTCAGATCGTAAACAGCGAGTTGTAATAAATGGTGAAGAATCCGATTGGTGCAAAGTAAATAGTGGCATTCCCCAGGGTTCGGTATTGGGTCCTATTCTTTTTATAATTTACATAAACGACTTAGACGAAGGAATAGAATGCAAAATTTCGAAATTTGCTGATGATACAAACATTACTAATACAGTAACCTCAACTGTACATTGGCAAAAACTGCAAAATGACCTAGACACTTTAGTTAACTGGGCAGAGAAATGGCAAATTAAATTCAACATAGAAAAATGCAAAGTATTGCACATCGGTAGTAACAACACTAAATAAGATTACTCAATGAACAACATTCAACTATCAAATATGGATAAAGAAAAGGATCTGGGAGTTATAATATCAAGTGACCTGAAGCCGATTAAACAGTGTACAGAGGTAATAAAAACTGCTAATAGATTGGTGGGTTTCATTGGCAGAACATTCAAATTCAAATCAGAAAAAATCATACTTACTCTATTCAACTCATTGGTGCGTCCCCATCTCAAATACTGCGTGCAATTCTGGTCACCGTACTACAGAAAGGACATAAATAAACTTGAAAAGCTGCAACGCAGAGTCACTAAAATGATACCTAGATTGCGTAATAAACCGTACGAAGAGCGTTTAAAAGAATTAGGTTTGTTTAGCTTAACAAAGCGCAGAATGAGAGGTGACCTAATAGAGGTGTTCAAAATCTTCAAGGGATTCAGCAACTTAAATGTAAGCGAATTATTCACAATTAATCAAGCAAACACGAGTAACAATGGTTATAAAATTATAGGCAAGCGTTTTCATTCTCATAAGGCGAAGCATTTCTTTTTAAACTGTGTTGTGAATATTTAAAACAGACTAGCCTCGAACATTATAAACTGTAATACTGTCGAAACATTCAAGAACCATCTGGATAAATTCTTAGCAAATAAACCCCAATTAACACAGTTTCTTTCAGAATAACGCGCAACGAAGTGACAACGCATGAATACCGCAATGTATATTCATACACCTGTTCCCTTTCAGAATTGTAGTAATAGAGTTAGCTTAGATTACAAATCAACCTAATTTTCTCCCCGTCCTATCCGAAATTCCGTGTCAGTTTTTCCATACTAAATGGTATTTTTCCAACTGTTTCCATGCCAGCATTAGCTGGAGGAAGTGGTGGGTGAGGAGGAGCCATCTTCTTTGCTATCCTTTGCTCTACCTCGTAGTCAATATATTAATAGTTTTAGATATCCAAACTGTCCCTTAAGGACCAATAGGTCTGTTGCAGTTTGTTCTCCTTTGTACTCCTTTGTATTCCTACCCTATGACCACCACCAGGGCCCCTATATAGACTTTGTACTCCTTTGTACTCCTTTGTATTCCTACCCTATGACCACCACCAGGGCCCCTATATAGACTTGATCCCCCACCTTCTTTGTACTCCTTTGTATTCCTACCCTATGACCACCACCAGGGCCCCAATATAGACTTGATCCCCCACCTTCTTTCAGTAACCATTGTCCTCTTTTATTCCCCTCCTCCTCCTCCTTCCTTGCTCTTAAGGTGGGATGGGCGGATATACTGTATTTGCTAAATTTTATCTATCTTTATATTTTGTATCTTTAGTTTCATCCCTAGACCTCCATCAAGCTTAAAAAAAGACCTCCCAGACCTCCCTTCAAGGTAAATTTGTACATTTTTCGGTAGAAAAAGACCCTGTCGAAGGCCGATCCCGCATAAAATTACAGGCACGCTTTCGCTCGCCAGGACAAATCGACACCTAAATGGAACGAAATGTCCTAATACTGACAAAGAAATGGAGTAAAAGGTCTTACAATCGCCAAACTATTCGAACGAGCCTCTTAAGATGTAAAAATTAATGGGGCTAAACATGAGGGAGAAGGGAAGCCAGAAAAACCAACCATCCCCCCTTAACCCATTCAGTACCGGTGACGTCCTTTTCATTATATTCTGTCAACTATTAACGATATTTGACTAAGAAAGGATCTGTGGTAGCTAAAAGGAGTAATTGGGATAGGTTGTAGCCTTTTAATGGTTTGAGGTCCTTCCTAAACTCAATAAAATCCTGTAGTAGTTGCCAGACTATGATGAAAAGGAGGTCACCAGTACATAATGGGTTACAAAATGACCACTTGCAAGTTTCGTTCTATAAAATAAGGAAGTTGTAGCTGTATACATCGATATCTAGTAGAATTAACAGCAAAAATACGGTTGTAGTGCACTAATAAATACATAAACCCCAATTCACCATAGTTTTTATCCATCAGAAACCTACATTGTTATAACATTTCTGTTTAATAACGATGTTTACGGCTCCACCTTCCTTATAGCCTAAAACTCGCAAGTAGTCAATACTGGCTCTTATCTCGCCTTCTTCCCACCACATTTTTCTCTCTCTCTCTCTCTCTCTCTCTCTCTCTCTCTCTCTCTCTCTCTCTCTCTCTCTCTCTCTCTCTCTCTCTCTCCTTTGTTCGTCCTCCACACTTTCAAATTCTCCTCGTTTTATTCATCTTTCTCTCTCCTTTGTTCGTCCTCAATACTTTCACATTTTCCACCTTTTATTCAACACGTCCCCTTTTTCACGAGGTACCGACTTACTTTCCACAATATTCCATCGTTTCCCGTCTTAATCCTCCTTCTTCTTCTTCTTCCTCCCTCCCCTCTCCTCTGTACAAAGTCTCCCTGCCCTTATCCTCCTTAGCCCGGCTTTCGTATATCCCCTCTCTCTCTTCACTCTTCCCAGATACCGTTCTTAAAGATTTTGTTTTTCGTGATGTTGTGTTCTATATATTCATATTCTCAGTGTACTTATATTACACATATTTAACAAATGTAATGTTTTAATGTTTGCTTGTAAAGTGATCTCGCCAATGTTAGAACTTCCCCCTTGCTTTCTTTTGTAAACAATATATTACACTCTACATATTATGGTGTAACGTTACAGGCGGGATTCGAACCCACAACATTAGCAAACATCCCACAAAAGAAACCACAAAACAGATATCTATTATTCAGTCTCAATAAGAAAGTGGTGTGAATGACCTATCCTTTAAGTCAAAAAGTGGTATGTTATAACTTTCACAAACTAGTAACTCATATGAGTTACCAGACACTTTGTAGGTGAAAAGTGGACAGTTAAGAAAATATCACACGATATCAAACAGCCATTAGCATTAAGGAACCCCAAAGATATTCCTTCCTTAATCTTTGTCAATCATTATTAATCAAAGACCTTGGATTGTTGCACTATGAATATTTATACTACCAATATAAAAGTAACAAAATAATATTAGGTGTAGGTGGTAACTGCAAAACAGTAAGTAAAATTAAAATGTATTTACATGAAATTATCATATACAATTAACTGAATACAATCCATAACAAAATATAAAATAACAACACATGATTAACTGAATATATAATCCTATCTTTTAAGAGAGTAAGTATGGACAAGGCAAGGCAAATAAGCTACTTATCGGATTCCTCGTGGTAACCCTTTTACAATGATCGAGTCAGGTCAGGTTGAAGGTGGAGGTGGATCCCGAACTACCTTTATGTATTTATTGATGTATTTATTATTTAATTATTTTTTACTCTTAAGGGGAAGAGGGGGGGGGGGGGGGGAGGAAGGAGAAAGGGGGAAAAATGAAGGAAAGCATAAGAGTGAAAGTTGGCAGGCAGACCACCTTGCTATGTTGTTTTTGTGGTGGGTATTTTATGTTGTGTGCAAACGGTGTAGTCTATGTTGTGTGTTTGTTTTGTAGCTAGCTAAGATCTATGTTTGTTTGTATACTTTATTTAATTACTTATTTAATTATTTTAATTATTTATTTAATTATTAATTAATTAAGGACTCCTGTACAGAGTTCGAGAATTCTTCACTGACGAGCAGTTGGCCGTGATATATAAAAGTCATGTGCGTTCTCAGATGGATTACTGTTCACCTCTGTGGGGTGGAAGTGGAGTGGTTGCATTGAGGCAGTTGGACAAAATTCAAAATAAAGCTATTAGATTAATCAATAACCCTGCAATCACACAGGACCTTCCTACATTATCCATACGAAGAAACGTTGCATCCCTTGCATTATTCTACAGATATTTTCACAGCAATTGTTCCGAGGAACTTGCTTCAATTGTGCCACCTCTCCACATCTTTCCCCGTAGAACTAGGGCAGCTGAGAGCGCCCATGAATTTACACTTTCTCCTCCACAATGCAGAACTTCTGCTTATCAGAATTAATTTATCCCCAGAGCTACTACTCTTTGGAATTCACTTCCCTCGAATTGCTTTCCACAAACTTACAATCTACAAATGTTTAAATCCAGTTGTTACAAACATTTTATGAATGGAGGATGCCTTTAGGTACATGGACCTTTTTGTTTTATCTGTGTTTTTCCTTCCTCCGTTCATTGCCTCTTTAAAAAAAAAAAAAAAAAAAAACTGTTTTATGTGTATAGTTGAGTTCATTATTAATTTTGTTCTAGGTTTGAAATTTATTTACTCATTGTTTTTATTGATATATTGGGTCTGGTTCCTCTCTTTCATTTATTAATTTTAGGCTACTTTTGAACCAGGTGTGATATCAGAGGTCTTTTTGTCTTGTAAGTGTTCTAGTCTCCTCCATATTGTTGTTGCTTGTTTGTGGATACGAATATTAAGGGGTAGAGTGTTTGTGTGTTCGCTTATCTGAATTGTTGTCATCGTGTATGGGTAACGTTGGTTAGTGGCAAATTTTAGTGCTTTATTTTGTATTATTTGTAGTCTTCTGAGTTGTGTTTTGTTCAATGTATATGTAGGTCTAGGATTGGTAGTATGAGCGTTTTTACTAGGTGTGTTTTTATTCTGGTGTTTAGAGCTGAGAAGCAGTATAATTTGTTTAAGGCCACTTGTGCTAGATTTTGTCTCTCTGTTACGTTTTTGGTATAGCCGTTTGTGCTAATTGTTAGGCCTAGGAGTCTTCCAGTATTATTTTCTTCTATTTGGTTGTTATTGATTTGGATTTGAGTTTTCTTTGTACTCCTAGTTGAATGACTGTGAGTTTGTTGACGTTTGTTTTAATTTTCCAATTTTACTCGTAGTTATGTATTAACTCTGCTTCTCTTTGGGTTTTCCTAGCCATGATGGCTCTAGATGGCCCTCCATACCTTACAATCTGTGTGATGTCATCTTCATATGCTATGTTTGTACCTGTTTGTGATGGGGGGGGGGGGTGTCGCTAGTGTAGATGGTAAATAGTGTTGAGGATAGTACTGATCCTTGAGGGACACCACAGCTTATTTTAATTTTGTCACTTAGGGTTGTTTTTATTTTAAATCGGGCTGAACAGTTGTCTAAGAAATAATTTAGTAGCTTTTCTATTATTATTGGTAGATTTAGGTTTAGTATCTTATATTTCAACCCTAAATGCCATACCTTATCAAAGGCTGGTGATATGTCCCTCAGGATGACATGGCACTGTCCTTTGTTGCTCATGTTGTGTGCTATTGATTCTGTTACAAGAGCTAGGGCGTGTGTGGTGCCTCTTCTTTCTCTGAATCTGTATTGTGCGGTGTTGTATAGGTTGTGTACAGTTAAATATGTTCTTAGTCTTTTGTTTATAATTCTCTCGAATATTTTCCCTGGTACTTCTAGTAATGATATTGGTCTTTGGTTTTCTTTGTAATGTGGGTTTTTATTGTGTTTGGGGATGAGTTTTATTGTTGCTTCTTCCCATTTATCGGGGAAGTATCCTATTGAAAGTGCTGAATTGAGGATATGTTTTAAAGTGCTTAGGGCCGAGTCAGGTAGGTTTTTAAGGATTGTTTTGTTTATTCCACTTTGGCCTGGGCAGGTCGTTTTGAGTTTTGTTATTATTGTTTTGATGTTTTCTGTGTTTATTGGTCTGGTTAGTGGATTATTAATGTCAAGTCTGCTGATGTCTATGTCGTCATATGGATGGTTCTGTGTCTGTTTAGCTGTATGAAGTCTTTGATGTAATCATGTCTGGGTAGGTCATTGTCCTCATCATTGAGCATATTCTTCCAGTATTCTTTATGTGTCTTCGCCTCTTCTTTGATGTAATTTACTCTGTTCCCCTGAGGGTCTATTGTGTAGTTTGTTGTGGGAGTGCCATGTCCTTGCATCATTCGTATCTTTTTCCAGTTAGCTGTTTCTGTTAATTTTTGTCTCCACATTTCGTCTTACTCTTGCGTCATGTTTGTCTTGAGTCTGTCTTGGATCTGTTTGTATTGTCTGTAGTGGTTATATGTCCATCCATAGATGTGTGCATGTTGTCTTATTCTGTTGTATTGGTTCACTGTTGTTTTGGTTTGGTGGCTCATTTTAGGACTATTTAGAGTGTTATGGTGTGTTGTGGGGATATGTTTTTTCACATTATCTTGAATTATGGTGTGCCATTCGTTTATTTTGGAGTCTATGTCTTCCTTTTCGCCATTGTTAAGATCAGTGTCTTGTTGTAGTTTTAAGTCTATGTCTGTTTTGAATTAGTCCCAGTTCGCTGCTTGGAATTTGGGTCTTGGGGGGGCAGGTATTATTATTGGTTGGGTGGATATTGTGGCTATGATGGGGGTGTGATCACTAGAGGTGAGTGGTCCTGGGGTAAAGTGGATGTTGTGGTAGGTTTTGTTGTTGGATAGTGCTATGTCGGGGTTAGTTGATGAGTGTGGGGCTTGAAAGGTCGGGAAGTGGAGGCCTATAGTAGGGTAATTTGCTTGGAATCCGTGACCATTTTGTTCCTACCTTTTTCTCTCAATGGATTTGACAACCTGAACCATTTTAAAGGAAAATTAGCTCCTATGCCCCTCTGAAAAATGACGGCTAACTCTGCTAGAGCCCAATATTCAAAATGGCTGCCAACGCCATCTTGAAAAACATGAAATGTAATATCTCTGGCATCAGATGAGCTACAAGGACGAATGAGGTGTCCTTTTTCACTAATTCTGGCATTACAAATCCACTGGAATGGTTATTGTATTGTATTGTATTGTATATTGTATTGTTATTGTATTGTATTTTACTAATTGTACATACTAATCTGCCACTTCACTGTCACTACATGATTCACTGTATGAGCCACTATCAGAATCACTGTCCTCACTTTCGCTGCTATCATCACTGTTGTTCTCTGCCTGCGGATTTGTAGGTAGTGGTATGGATGGGGGAAGTGGGGGCTGGGTTGAACGGACAGGCAGACATAGGCCATTTACAAGATGCCATCCATGGCCGATCGGTGAGGGGTGACTTTGGAGCTGGTAATGCTTTTGCAAATATGCAAGATAGTTTGCACGCTCCAAGTGTGGACGGAGACTGTCCAAGTCAGGCACAAGTCGGATAGTGCTTTTTTTCTTCTGAGCTCTCCACTTCGCTGCCCTCGCATCTCCCAGGGTCTTGCTTTTGGTATCACCATAGACATATCGAATGACATACCGCTCCAAGTCACTGATGACCTGTTCTGTGACTAGGAGCTGTGTACCACATGCTGCTAGCAGGTCGTGTGCCTCTTTAGACTTCTCCAGACGATCTGCGATGAGCTTCTTGCTTGCTCCATAGAAGCCAGAGTTGTGGTCACACCCAGTGAGGACATGAAGTGGTATGATGGATGCAGCCATTGCCTCACTGCACAAACATCGGGCATCGATAAGCTGACGTTTGCGTTTCACACACAGGATTCCTGTTGTCTTCTGAGAAACATATGCCGCTTGCACGTAGTTGTCTGTGTCCTCTGTGTCAAGAACGACAGCTGCTGTGTAGCTGTCTGACCGGAGCACACTATATATGGTGAGCATTGCCGTATCTGCCTCTGCATGGGAGCATGTGAGCTCTGGCACAAGCTTGCCTGTGGTGAGATTCTTTGCAGTGCTGCCAACTGCACAGTAGATGATCTCGGTGCTAGTTGTTGCTGCTGTTCTCTGGAATTCCGTTTGAAGAAATGCCTGAAGGCGGATTTTGTTCTCAGGTTTACCCAGGAGAGCATGGAAAACTTTACTAGAAGGAAATTTATCTTCTGTCTTCATGAAGACATTGCTGATTGGCAGTTTTTTTTGGCGCAATATTCTCTCACTGTCCTTGATCGAGTAATTCTGATCATATGAATCATTGATGCAAATGATGCGCTCAGCATGCTTGTGTCTCGTTAGAACGAAGTGCACCAATTTCTCTGCATAATCTCCCCAGGTATACTTGGTACCGTCTTCCTTCTCTCTGTCTTCAATGGTAGGAGTTGTTAGGCGCCATATGAGGCCCATATCAATAATAGACGTGTATACATCAGGCTCTGGAATGACAGTCATAGTTAGTTTTTGTTGAAGCTTGCATTTCTGTGCCTTACGGATGGTTCCATTGACGTTGAAGATGGAAAGGCACTCGGCTGTAACACGATGCTGCAGGACTTCTTGAAGTTTGAGGGCACCACTCGTTTCAACCAGTCCGAAAACAGAGGCCAAGGCATTACGCTCCATTTCCTCAGTCTTTCCCTTCAAGTTCTCACCATCTGCTTTCTTCAATTCCTGAGTTGAAAAGTTCAAACGCTTGCTACGGCGAACTCTGTCGTTGAGAGACTTGGTCTTGGAATACACTCTCTCATTCAAGAACTGCTTCAGTTTGCTTGTGCCATCCTCCTTTGCCGATTTCAAGTCGGCAGCGAGAGCATCTGAGGCTGGGATTCCTGACTGTAGGGATCGAAGTGTCTTGTTTGTATGGTCAAATGGATCACACTTGAATTCAGTGAGACATGCGCTTATATCCTGTACAGCTTGTTCATCCTTCTTTATTTTACTCGACGAGCAATCAGCATGCTTCCCTTTTCCTTGTTTCTTGCGTTTAGCATGGGTAATGGACCTTTGTTCTCACCCGATTGATGTTATTCACATTCCGAGTGTTTGAAAGGAGCTGCTTTTCATTGTTCAGAATGGCCAACCAACCAGACTTCAGCTTAGAGCCCTTATTCATTGTTGACTCTATCCATATGTCGAGGGTGACCCACGAATATGGTTTTCCTGTCATTGACTGTGCAAACATACCACTCTCCATGATTGCAGCCTGATCAACAGGAAGGGTATCAAGCACTGCGGTGAAATTGGGGAGATGCCGACCATACTTGTCATTATCATAGATTTGCATCAAAGGAAGCATGAGCTTGAGTGAGGACTTGAACTCAGTCCAGTTGCTTGTTCTGATTACATGAATATTTTGAGTTAGAACCTCAACCATTTCCATGAATGACATCCAGTATTCTGCTTGTGGGGCACCCTCAAAGTCCTTGAAGAGAGCATCAACGAGGTCCTTCAGCTCAGCATTTCTCTCTAGCTCTGCATGTTCATCTGCAAGTTCCTGTGCATCAATCAGATGTCGAAGCTTGGCAAGGGATGCCTTTACTTCTTCAGATTGAGGGGAATCTTCCAAACGTTTGTCTATGACATGGTGGACCAGAGTCTCGTAGAATAGTCGCAAGCAGCGAACCCCATGCTTAACATGTTTTCCACGAAGGGCCTGATCAACAGACCCGTCTGCTATAACACCAGCTGCCACCAACGCATCTGAGATGCCAGATCCCTTAAACCTCTTGTATATAGTGTAGATGAACGACATTTGGATGTGGAAGGGTGCCATGAATGGTAAGATTTTGCTGAACAGCTCAGCATTCTCACGATTGATTTTGCAAGCTTACACATCACATCATTGAGAATTGTCTTACTGGGTGGGTTGGGATAGGTCATGTGGTATATTGCTCGACTCTTCTCATCTGCATTTGACATGCTGGCGTGAAACCCTGAAAACCCAGGCACAGTCTGTTCTTCTGGCTTAGGTCTCGTTCGGTCATCTTGCGCCCTGGCCAATGCATGGATCACACCACGAATTCTTTGCACCGATGTGTCAGGAGGAGGAGTACTTTGATCAGCTGGTGGCTTCCTGAGAGGTGGTTCCCCACGCTTCGCTGTCTTGTATGGGTTGACTTTTTGCATTTCACTTCCGAGCTCTTTGAGAGTTGTCGAGAGGTTTGATGCAAAGTTGGCACCGGGAACTGGTCTATCCTTGTGATTCTCGGAAGGAAGTTTCTGTATCAAATTATTCTGGCTGCACAAACATGACATTAGTGCGGTGTGACTGGCCAGCACCGGTCAGTGTGTCGCTCTTGAAGTCATCGTTGTCGACTATAGCGATAGCAGGCTTACCCTCAGCTAGTTCGAAGGGGCAATCAGATGAGCACTTGAGGTCATTGACCACCCAAAAATCTTGCAGCATAAGTACGTCATTGTAACTGATGCCCAGTCCATCTTTGTGCATTATGTCGACTATCTCCCTACTCTTGGTCAGTCCATGCAGCAAGACAGAGAGATTTATCTCAAATGCAGTGCGTTTTCCAGTGATGTAGCTTGTGAGGATAGATGCAATCGATCGGACGGATGGACTGTCATCAATTGCAGACTTATTTGGGTGTTGCAGCCATGTGAGCAGCTTCAGCAGGAGCTCACTGAGGTCTTCTTCTCTCTCCAACTCGTCTATATATGGGAGCCAGGGAATAGTATTTATCCTGATGACTTGCTCACCAACTGATCATTGCTGATACCCAATGAAGATATTGTCGCCTCGATGTATGTACCTGCTGCTGTTGTATTATATACCAGTTCACTCACATTCTTTTGAATGCGTTCATGAAATCCGATGTCTTCCCCAAATTCATTGACTAGAATTTCCTTTAAGTAGCTGGATTTTACTACTGAGTTATGTCCGTGATTTGAGATAATGCGCTTATAGTCCTGCAGCAGGCCTTGTAGTGTGCGAATTTCATGGTCTTTGAAAATGACTTGACGAATATGATGAAAGAAGAGAGCTTGGGCCTCTCGGAGGTTTACACGCTGCAGATGTTGAGTGCTTTCATCTGAAAGGGGCTTGTGGTCGCTTACATATTTGCGCCAGCACGCACGATGGTAGCGGATATCCAACCCAAATGCTGTTTGACTATTTGGGATCGATGCAATCAGAGTATCAAGTCTCAATCTCATATCCTCATCTTCCAGATGGACAGTATGTAACTTGAATTTAGTCCAGGCATCTACTGTTGATAGGAGTAAAATCTGCTTGTCACGATCACTACTCTTGTATGCCCCTTTCATGCACCACACACATAGAGTCTTATCGTGAAGGACACCCATACTGGAGCGGAGCCTTTTAGGTGCACTGGCCTCTGGGGAAGGGTCTTGTTGATCTGATGCTTCATCTCTTTCAAGACGTTCCTCGGATTTGTGTTTGCGATTTTCGGCTTGAGAGAGCTTGCGCTTGCTGGATAATGATGCGTAACAAGTGCTATGCATGTGGTGACCCTTTGGTCCCTTCTCCCAATCCACATTTTCATGTATATGTTGAAACTTATCAAGTTCTTTCCATTCTAAAGACTTTTCCCGGATGGATTCCCACTGCTCAGGTGTAATGTTTTCCAAACGATCATCTGCGGTACATCGCTTACCACAGAGTAAAATACACTGGTATTCATTTAATGTCTTGTCTGGTAACTCTTCACTCTCTCTTCTATTATCCATTATTTCGGTCACTTCACAAGTCGGCGATTTTCATCAGATGGGCATGCGATCCATCTGAAACAGTAAAAACGTAATATTAGATATACACCGCAGGCAGAGAACAACAGTGATGATAGCAGCGAAAGTGAGGACAGTGATTCTGATAGTGGCTCATACAGTGAATCATGTAGTGACAGTGAAGTGGCAGATTAGTATGTACAATTAGTATAATACAATACAATAACAATAAAATATACAATACAATACAATACAATAACCATTCCAGTGGATTTGTAATGCCAGAATTAGTGAAAAAGGACACCTCATTCGTCCTTGTAGCTCATCTGATGCCAGTGGCGTCACCAGGGGGGGGCTTGGGGGGGCTTAGCCCCCCAAATCAAGGACTCAGCCCCCCAAAAAATGCAAACCCCAAAACTGCCAAAAGTAATTAAAATAAATAAATAAAAATTCAATAATAAATAATGCATAACCAGTTCACCACATTCACCAGCCCTGCATCCAACACCCCCCCCCCCCCTCCCCCCAATCTAATTTTTATTAATTGATCCATATAGGTTAAATACGAATTGTTTATGTAATGTGAATATTTATTCACAATTTACATAAACCTATGGCTATGACTCAAATCATAATAGTAATATTAGTAAGTTTCCCCTTTATTTTCACCAAGCTTGGTTTTCTTTGAAGCTTGAGACGTTATATTTATTGAAATTATTGGAAATATAAATGCAATATGTATTGTTTTTATGAGACTTATTATATATTTACAATATAATATATTATTTATATTAATCGCAGGGCTTTAAAATTGGTTTATTTTAATTATTTAGTCTAAAAATATACCGGTATATTAATATTATATTATGCATTTTCGAATGTTCGGAGAATCGGATTGTTTACGTTGAGAAGTGCCTGAACTGTGGCTGGTATCAGTTGTGTCTTGTGTGACAGTGTGTACTGTGTTTTGTAACGTTTTCGGTTTAATTATAATGTATCGAGAACACATTCATTGCCTGTATATACGTTAGGCTATTATGAGCATTAATTTAATACTATGCTAATTTTACCTATGCATTTTTGTTTTTACAGATATATGACATAATCAGAAGTAGGCCTAATTATAATTGACTGTAACTTTTGAGTGTTGTGGCTACCAGGCTACCAGCCAGTGCAGAGTGATGAAAAGAACATCTAAAAAGGGTCAGGGACAGGGAGACATAAGGACATTTTTGTGTACCAAAGATGATGATTCTGTTGATGAAAGACACAAACAAGTGGGTGTTGTTGTGAATGAGGTGCCACTGCCAGGCCCATCATCAACCCCAGATAACCCCCAACCCCAAGCTGAACCCATTCATTGTGTAAGTAGCCCTAAATCAAGCTATTCCAGTAATCATTTTATAAAGCTGAGGCCAGGTTTAATATTATTTTAATGATTTAATGTTATATTGCCTAAGCCTAGCTACAGATAGGCTATATGCCTAAAGGTACAATGCGGTTAAGTAGGCTAAAAGAACTGCAACCTTGGTTTTATTAAATTATTTCCAAAGTTATTAGGTTAATTTGTCTAATAACAAAGTTGGAAGGGTTTGGGTTCTTACCCAAACACTAAGAAGGTTAGCCTACTATAAATGACTGAAAGACCAACATATGCATAGCCTAAAATTGCAAACATTACATATTGCCCTTTATGAAATTTTGTATAAGATATAGGCCTATAATATAAATTTGTTATGTGTACTGTATATCTATTTTTATTTATTTTTAGACACGGCCCAGCTCGAGTGATAACCTAGATATACCTACTAAAGAACCTATACGAGATATAGCCACAAACCCTGAAGATGGACCCACTCAACCAAGACTTAAAGCTTATCCTAAAGTACAGTCCGGTTCTCAGACCAGGTCTTTCCAATATGAGTGGTATGGCAAATATAACTGGCTTGAATACTCCATGACAGGTGACAGAGTTTATTGCTTTGCATGTAGACTCTTTGGTGGTAATTTTGGTCATAGGGAAGTAGCATTCACCACCGAAGGTTATAACCAATGGAAGAAGATGCATGAAAAAGCATTCAAACATGAAAATGCCACATACCATGTTCATGCAATGGAAAAATGGCTCCACTTCAAAATTTCACAATTGCATGGTAATGTTCATCAGCAACTTGATAACCAACATAAGCAACAAGTTCTGGACAACAGAGACTATGTTAAGACTCTATTGAACATTGCTATAACAGTTGCTAAAACAAACGTGGCATTCAGGGGGCACGATGAAGCTGAAAGTTCGTTAAACAAGGGTGTCTTTCTAGAGGTATGTAACTTGGTAAGTAAGGATTCAGAAAAGTTTTGTAACTTACAAAAGAAGATTCCAGTAAATGCCAAGTACACATCTGGATTGAGTCAGAATTCTCTTCTGAAAGCTGTAGCTGATTGTGTGATTGATGTCATAACCAAAGAAGCAAAATCAGCTCCCTTTTTTGCAATAATAGCTGATGAGACTAGAGACGTTAGTGTTACTGAGCAGCTTAGTGTATGTATCAGGTATGTGTCGGCTGAAACTGTAAATGAGAGGTTCTTAGGATTCATTGCTCTAAAGGATCTTGATGCTGCTTCTGTGGCTAATGCTTTGTTGGAGGAACTCTGTAAGCTAGGACTAAATATTAATAAACTAACAGCACAGTGCTATGATACAGCATCAGTAATGAGTGGCAGGATCAGTGGTGTGCAGGCGAGAATTAGAGAATCAGCCAAGAATCCATGTTTTTATGTCCCATGCTCTGCACACAGATTACAACTGGTCATAACCCATACTGCTGGTTGCATACCAGAGGTGGCAGAGTTTTTTGACTGGATTTCAGGCCTGATTAACTTCATCCGTGGCTCAACCTTACGCCATGATATCTTTATCGACTTCCGAAAAGACAGAAAACTGCCAGTTTTGGAACTTCCCAAAGTGTGCCAACACAAATGGGAATACAACCATAAGGCCCTTAAGTCAATATCCCAACGTTATGAGATCCTATTGGAAACTCTGGAAGATTTGTCTAGCCATGGACGATCTGGTGAAGAAAAGGCATTGGCTAATGGATTCCTACAATCCTTGAACAAATTTGAGACTGTTGTTCTATTGACTGCTCTCATTGAAATCTTTGACATTACAACCCCACTATCAAAACTTTGGCAGAGTGAGGATATGGATCTTGCTGCAGCAGTTAACATGCCACAAGACACAATCAAAATTCTCAATGACCAAAGAACTACAAATGACCATTTCAACACCATTTGGGAAAAAGCAGTTGAATTTGCTGCAGCAAGGAACATAACTTCAGCTCTCCAACAACCTTCAAGGTCAAGAAGGCAAAGGAAGCCATCTTCGCGGTTGTTAGAATCCGTTGTAACTGAAACCATAGGCCAACGAGACACCTCTGAAAGGGTTGAGGACCCACAATCCCACTGTAAAAGGTTTCTGTATTATCCTATTCTAGACAAGGTCCTCAGTGAGTTTAGACTCAGATTTGATGAACCGAAGAGTATTCTACTTGGTGTCTCTGCTTGCCATCCATTATCTCCAAATTTCCTTAATGAAACTGATTTGAATTACCTTGCTGACCAGTACTCAGTTGAAAGGGAGAGCCTCCATGCAGAACTCCTTATTGCTCAGAAAACTTTACAGGATGTGAAATCCATTTCCGGTGCTTTGGATAAACTGAAGCCACTGAAGCATGGTTTCACCACACTCTGGACTTTGATGCATTTGGCCCTCACTTTCCCTGTCAGTAATGCCAAATGTGAGAGATCCTTTTCTGTCTTAACACTGATCAAAACATACCTCAGGGCAACAATGGGACAGGAACGGCTGACCAGTCTAGGTACAATTTCTATTGAAAAGGCTGTGGTGAATTCACTTGATCTTGATTTGGTAGTTGACAAATTTGCATCTCTTCCAATACCGTCACAGTCAGGGTCAGGTGAATCCACCAAAAGGCGTTTGTCCCTTACTTAACATGGGGCATGGTGATTGGTCATGGAATGAAAAGCAATTTAGTTAATTTATCTCATTTACTATATTTTTTTTCTGTTTGATAATTGAAAATTTGAAATACCTTGAACTCTGATATTGCAAGTATATAATTAATAATTTGTCATTTCTTTATCAAAAGGAAACACTAAAGAAACAACCAAAAAATGTAAACGGTGGAAAGCAATAAAACTAAGTAAAATGCAAAACCATCAACAGTTATAATGAACTAATCATAATTAATCATGAAACGTTTACATTGATTGAAAAGTGAAATTGTGAAATAAAAGACACATATCCACATACCATTAGGTCATGTCACTATATGAAACTTTGAAAGGATATCAGTTTTATAGAATAACAATTGTTTGTAATCTTGTATTTTATCAATAGGCTTATCTAAAGTAATTGCTTTATGATTTGGAGTTAATAAATTATACTTTTTTGTTTTAAGTGAACTGTTTTGTTTTTCTATCACAGTAATGGAAGAAAAATCTTGCCAATTAAATCTATATAATGGTACAATAATAAAAGTTCTTCAAATTATCCAATTTAATATGCTAAGAAATCGTTACAAACTATAGTATATTCATTATAAGTAGGCGAAACATCTAGACCACTTACCTCTATACCTAAGGAAAGACTGGAGTAATCAAGCTAATATTTCTACCTTTGGAAAGGGTCAGCCAGGCAATAAGTATGGACATTTACAACCCATTTGCTCTAGCCATTTAGCGAATTACAAAGGTTAGGGGTCACAATTTCTGGCCTACCTATAAATAATGGACTATAGTATGATAGTATATGAAGAAAAAACTATTCTCTGCACATAGGCTTTATACCCTACAATTACCATTGGCCTTGTAACTTACTGACTGATGCCTGGTATCAGGCTCATCAATATTTATGTGTCATATGTTTCTTACTTATACACATTTTTAGGCCTCAAAAAGGCCCCAGAAACTGCTCAAATTTCAAAATTTTCCGGGGGGTCTTACAGCGGACCCCCCAGCTGCTCAGGCTCGCTTCGCTCGCCACCCACCCACCTATCTATGCCAGGGCTACAGCCCCCCAAAATTTTACCCCTGGTGACGCCACTGTCTGATGCCAGAGATATTACATTTCATGTTTTTCAAGATGGCGTTGGTGGCCATTTTGAATATTGGGCTCTAGCAGAGTTAGCCGTCATTTTTCAGAGGTGAATAGGAGCTAATTTTCCTTTAAAATGGTTCAGGTTGTCAAATCCATCAGAGAAAAAGGTAGGAACAAAATGGTCACGGATTCCAAGCAAATGACCCTACTACTATGTGTCTTATTAGACCGTTAGTGATTAATGTGCCCAACTGTCTTCCTACAATGTTTTGGGTCCTGTTATTCAGTGTGTGGTGTTTCGCATTTAGGTCACCTATTAGGTTTCTGAATAGTCTGTAGAAGTCTGGGGGGGGGGGGGGGATCAGTATGGTCTTCTGGGAGGTAGATCAACTGTGGCTATTATTATTGGACAGGTGTCGGTCATTATTTGTATAGCTAGAAGGTCAGATATAAAGTCATCGTGTATTTTAAGTGTGATGGTTTCTAGTACTGCTATAGCTGTGCTGTCCATGAGTCTGTCAGTATGTTTTTTTTGTTTTTGCTTTTTGTAGCCTTGTATTTTTAGCGGTTCTCTACTGGGGACGCCGTGGCTGTTTATGAGTATTAGGTGCGCTTTTATAGTGCTGTATATGTTGCTTAGTGTGTGTCTTTATAGTGCTGTATATGTTGCTTAGTGTGTGTCTTTTATAGTGCTGTATATGTTGCTTAGTGTGTGTCTTTATAGTGCTGTATATGTTGCTTAGTGTGTGTCTTTATAGTGCTGTATATGTTGCTTAGTGTGTGTCTTTATAGAGCTGTATATGTTGCTTAGTGTGTGTCTTTATAGTGCTGTATATGTTGCTTAGTGTGTGTCTTTATAGTGCTGTATATGTTGCTTAGTGTGTGTCTTTATAGAGCTGTATATGTTGCTTAGTGTGTGTCTTTATAGTGCTGTATATGTTGCTTAGTGTGTGTCTTTATAGTGCTGTATATGTTGCTTAGTGTGTGTCTTTATAGTGCTGTATATGTTGCTTAGTGTGTGTCTTTTATAGTGCTGTATATGTTGCTTAGTGTGTGTCTTAATTCTATCTCTCCAGTGTAAGACGCTGTGTTGTAGTATTTTTAGTGTGTTAATGAATTTTGTTTGTTAGATGATCTTGTTATTGTTTTGGTAGGGGTAGGTTGGAGGTAAGGGTTGTTTTTCCTGGTATTCTAAAGAATCTTTCGTGTATGTTGTTATCTTTGTGAAATTTGGCAAAATAATGAATAGCTTGTTTTGGTTGCATCGGGCTACCGTTTACTACCTTTACCAGACCAGATGGCTGGAGTAAAATAGGAAAGAAGAGTACTTGGACAGAGGAAGACCAAGCTGAGAAGTGAGAAGTACAGTAGAAGACTGAAAGTTCTCGGGATCAACCAAGTTGCTTCATTGTAAAAACTCATGACGGTCTATTTATAACATTGTAAAGGCTAAACATATCCTACTGCCTTAATTCTGGAATGTCCTATTTACTCTCATAATCTTTGAAGTCACTAAATCATCCAATAGTATGATAACATATTCATAAAATGAATCTCCATTTGAGAGGAGGTTCATAGGCTTTCATACCCTGAAGGACGAGAACCTTACCCTGAAGATAGCCCTGGAGGAAAAGAAGAGCTACAGTATGCTAGTGCGGTTGGAGATGGTGGAGCTCCGTGGAAGATAGTAGCTATGAGTGGCACTAAGTGTAAGCTAAGAAGAGATACGCTTGAACTTAAAAACAAGTTCGATACTTTGGCTGATGAGGGTGCTGGAGGAAGGGAGGATAGTGGAGAAAGGAGTATTTCCCAAGGTGGGAAGGGCAAGAGGAAAGAAGGTAAGTCTGCCCACAGAGGACTTACTTTGGCTGCTCCCCCACCATCACCCAAAGTGGCCTCTGCTACCACTACTGCTACTGCTACGGGACTCGCCTCTTCCTCTGCTGCCACTACATCCTCGACAAGGAAAGGTAAGTCTATTTCTATTGTTGGCGATTCCATGGTCAGACACCTAGGTAGGTCTACCTGTACTAATGTTAGGAAGCTTGTCTGTCTGCCTGGTGCCGGGGTTGGGAGGGTGTTACAGAAAATGGATGAAATCATGAAAGATATTGGAGATAGCCCTATTATCTGTCTCAGTACAGGGAGCAATGATGTATGTAAAGGTAGGACTGAGGAGCTACTCACTTAGTACTGGGAAGTGTTAGATAAGGTTAGGAAAACGGGAGGTATTCCTGTTGTACATGGCATCCTACCTAGAAGAGGGGTGAGAAAGGAATGGTCATGCAGAGCTATTGGCATCAATAGCCGTCTGGAGAAATATTGCAAAGAAAATGCAATTCCATTCCTGGACAACTGGTCCCTTTTCTACGGTAAGGATAAGCTGTATGCTCAGCATTGGTTTTCTTGAGGGGTAGTCCTGGTCGATATGCAGGTCCACAGTGTACTATCTTAATGGTGGGATAAGTTAAACACTGGTAATCTTGAAGTAGTTCTTATTAGAGGAGAGAGTTGGATACATTGATAGGCACGCCTGTAGAAGGTGGAGACGTGGCCATATCTGTTTGTAAACCATACCCCTAGCGGGGATAATGAGCAACTCACATAATTGCCATATGGGCTTATATGATACAATTCTTATGGGTGAGTGCCTGTAAATGGTATGGTACATATTAATTATAGAGAGGTGTTATATATGGATACTAATGCACATAGATATATGATAGATACATGATAGGTACTATTTATCATATACATACACCTCCCTCCCCCCTCACGCTCGTAGTTCAATCTCGAGCGGACTTCTTTTCCTTGAGTCGTACTGAACAACGTGGGGCAACTGGGGGGCTATAATCTAAATGGCTATGATCTAAGGACATCTGTTTCTGGTCATTGCAAGGGGCCACAGGGGACTGGGGGAGGGGGTCAACACTTTGTGGCACAGGGCGGAGAAAGCGGCGGTTACGCCACCACACACGGCCACTAGGGAGGCGTACCTCGTAGTCCCTGGACTTGCCAAGACTCATGACAACCCCCACCTTGTCCCAGCGTTGCGATGTCGGGTCTTGAATCCGAACTTGCTGACCGACACGTAACCTGGGGAGGGGTTGCGCGTGCGCATCGTACCGGGTCTTAACCTGCTTGGCACGGTCGGCTGCACGTTTGTCACAGTCCTCGGCTTTGGTCTGCCACTCCTTATTGAATGATCAGGGGTGGGCAGGGAGACATGTCCGAAGAGGATGACCATACAAAAATTTAGTGGGGGAGCGGCCAGTGAAGTTGGGGGTGTTCCGGAGTTCCAAGAGACCCCGGTCGAAGTCCTCACAGTCAATATTGCCAGAGGGCGCAGTCTTAAGGATGAGGTGCTTCATAGACTTCACTGCAGCCTCGGCATGGCCGTTCGATTGTGGGTAATTCGGTGATGTTACCACATGGTGGACTCCCCATCGCTCCATAAAGTCCCGTAAATCGTGGCTGGTGAATTGTGGGCCTCCATCGGTCCTCAGACGGAGGGGAACACCAACTTCCCGGAAGTAGCGACAGAAGATCCTGATGGTCTCAGATGCAGTAGTGTCGCCTTTGCAGGGGACGACGACAGGCCACCCCGAGAGATGGTCGACCACAACCAGGAAGGACTTCCCAGCCACCATGAAGAAGTCGGCCGAAACGGACTCAAAGGGCCTTGTAGGGTTGTCGTCATTCATGAGGGGTTCCTTCTGGAGGCTAGGCTGGAGGGTCTGGCACGATTCGCAAGCATGGACAGTCCTGGCATTGTCGGAATCTATCCCCGGCCAGAAGACAGCCTGCCTCGCTCTGCGTTTGGTGGCCTCCATACCTCTGTGACTGTCGTGAAGTTGCTGTAGGGTGCGGCGGCGGAGAGCAGCAGGAACCACGACCCTAGGGCCATAGAGGACGAGGTCACCATCAGAGTAGAGGTCGTCCCATATCTTCCAGTATGAGAGCAAGGTGTTGTGGAGGTCATACCTGTTGGCAGGGAATCCTGAGGTAACACAGTCGAGTAGGCGGACATACGCAGGGTCCGCTCTTGCTGCGGCTCGAAGATCCTGTAGAGCCCTGTCGGCGTCTTGAGCTGAAGATTCTCCTGGGTTGATGACGTCCTTTGTGGTCACCACTGTCCTGAGGTGGGCCGCGGCATCGGCACAGGCGATCTCATCCTCTGGTGTGGGGTGGCTGACAGGGGCTCGAGATAGGGCGTCAGGGATGCAGAGCAACTTGCCGGCACGCCACACGGCTGTGAAGACATAAGGTGAGATCTTCTCCTTCAGGCGCTGGAGGCGGGGATTTTCCACGGCATCCAACGTGTAGTGGTTGATGATAGGGATGAGTGGGCGGTGATCAGTCATCAATGTGAAGTTCTGTAGGCCCTGTAGATATAGTCTACATTTCGACATTGCCCAGACAGCGGCTAACATTTCCAGCTCGATGGTTGCGTAGCGGGTCTCGGCATCCGCCAAGAATCGAGAGCCACACTGGATTAGCCGCAGATGGCCATCGCCATGGTCCTGCAGAAGGGCGTAGCCAATGCCATTAAGCCGCGATGCATCAGTCTGAAGAAGGGTGGGCAGGTCTGGGTCGAAGAGGCGAGAATGGGTGGACTGACAAGGGCTGACTTGACGTGCAGGAAGGCCTCATCATGGTCTGGGGTCCACAGAAATGTCCTCTTGGGGCTCATCAGGGGGCGGAGAGGCTGGGCAGTAGCGGCGATGTCGGGGGTGAACTCGGCCAGCTGGTTGACCAAGCCCATGAATGATCTCAGGTCGGTCAAGTTGGTCGGGGTCGGAAAGTCCCTGATAGCAGCTACTTTATTCTGGTCAGCCGAAATGCCATCACCTGAGATGTTGTACCCACAGAAGTTCACGGACGGTGCGGCAACCACAAACTTGTTCTTGTTAAGGGTAATTCCGAACTTGCGGCACCTGGTGAGCACGTCGTGGATACGGTCAAGGTGCGACTCATAGTCTTCATCGGAGAGCAGGATGTCATCCACGACCTTGACGCACCTCTGGACACCTTGGAGGGCCGTGTTACCTCGATAACAGAAGGCGTCGCCTGTAGCTGCGAATCCCATGGGTCCTCTGCAATGTGTGAAGCGCCCATATGGTGTGATGAAGGTGGTCAGATGCTGATCCTCCTCAGCCAGCTCCATTTGCCAGTAACCACAGAGGGCGTCCGCGGTGGTGAAGTAGCGAGCCGCTGGGTCGACACTGCGAACTGCTGCGAAGGGTGTAGGCGAAGGGTGGGCTGGGCGGGAGACTTGCTTGTTGAGTTTAGAGAGGTCGACGATGATGCGCACTCCTGTGCCGTCCTTAGCAACAATGACGAGGGGATGGCACCAATCTGAAGGGTCGTCTCCGGCAGGTTTGATGATACCTTGAGCCACCATGGACTCCAACTCTTGCTTGACCTGATCCCTAAAGGCAAAGGGAATCTGTCGTGGAGTGTGGATGGCGAAGGGCACAGCTCCCTCCTTAAGATGAATCCTCATAGGTGGACCCACCATAGGCTTGAGGGGCGTTGTCTTCAGGTCATCTTTGGATACCAACACGTCGCTGAACTCCTTCAGGAAGTAATCCTTGGCGGCCGAAGGTGACGTGGAGGCTGAAAGAGGTGTAGCCTCGCACCTGTTGACGTGTGTGATCTCCAAAATGGGCTTAGGGAAGTCGGGAGAGATGATAGCTAACTCCCTGCAATGGCCGTAAGAAAGCAGAGGAGTCTGGACACCGTCGTGTCAGGGCGGGACACGATCTCTTGCCTAGGGTGAGGGTTGCCTGGAACGCACCTAGAGCAGGTGCCATCTGGGAGCCATCCGCCGTGAGCGTCATACTAGGCGAAAGGGCATGGGGGTGGCGATGGGTGGTGACCGTCCAACAGTTGCTTGAGAGGTGTCTGTGGTGGCCCGCCTTTCCTCCAAGTTCTCCCTCCCACGAATGGAGAAATCCCGCCATAATGTGGCAATTGTGCTCCTCGTGGTGCAAGGTTGGTGCGTGGTTGAAGAGCAAGGAGGCGTGGGAGGGGAGAGAGGGTGGCGACAGGGAACGGAGAGGCGCGCGTTCAGGGGTGCCGTCGCGTATGTCTGTGGGTATGAGGTCGTCTTCAATGTCGTCATCCTCAACAATATCACCTCCCACCTCTTCCCCATCACTCCCTTTGTCATCCCAGTCCTCCAGCAGGGATGAGATGGCTTCAGTTGAGAGTCCTTTCCGAGTCATGGCGAAATCTGAAAAGGAAAAAAAATTGAGGTTAGGAAAAACAATTCTTGTGGTGGCATGTGGCAATCTAGGGCATATCTGACTGTTGGAGCATGACGTCATACTATCTAGCTATTCTGTGTAAACATGCAAAAATCCTATCTCTAATACTTTAGCAGGTATAAAATATTATGTCAAACTTTCGACGATGTTGAAATTGTAACTTACGTAGTATAGGTAAGTCGACTGTGGCACATCGGTGAACTTTGAAGTGGTCTGGGAGGACGACCGCGCGGCAGAGGTCTGCATCGAACGGTGGCATAGCCTGTACTGAGGCTAGAGACGATCTGGGCAGAAGCTCACGTGTCTAGCTGCGCAGATCGCTGCGTGGCAACGAAATTTGCGATTTGGCGCCAGACGCCACCCCACTTGTGGGGCACCGTTGCCCATCCAGGGTTTTTACTCCCCTCCAGATAAATTAAGTAATCTTGGATCCCAGTGATTGCTATAGTTCATCCTGTACTTTACGATCACCTCTAAGTGACTATCTTTAACCCTCCTGGAAAATGATATACGGTCCCACTTTGTTAAGATAAAACCCACCACCTCTACAGTTTGGAATTTTATAAAGTAATTCCTCACCCTCCTCCTCTCTAACCCCCCACCCCCACCCCCTCTCTCTCCCTCTAACGGACACCTTCACCTCCCCCACGCAGAATATATTTTCCATTTTCCCGGTCCAATAGCGCTGGAGTGCCCTAAGTTACTTTATAGTGGAGAAATATTTGCCCAGGCGATTTTAACATGAAACAGTTTTGTAATTTTTGCATCCACTCATAAGTATATTGTTTGCAAGTTTTATTCATTATATTATTACTCATTTGCCAGGATGAATTTTGTATAAGCTGTAATACAATTTGCTTCTATACTCAAGCACTACAGGCAGGGTGTCAAACGTAAACAGAGTCCATTATATTTAGTCTTTATTATTGTATATGTATTTATTCAAATCTTCAAACAAAATTGCTCCGGATTAACACCTTGACTACAGGCATAGGCTCTGAAGAGTAAACACCATATAGTGTTGGATGGCTAACAAGGCCACTTTATCTAACAAACTGTGTCATTCATACCTCATAGCACCAGCAAACAATAGTGAGTTTTTAGGATAAGCCTACTCGTGCATTGCAGACTGTAGGCAACGAAAAGGGTGTGTGCAAAATATATACACACAAGAAATCGTGACCTTTAGCCTCTATAACTTACAGCAAATGAGCTGTAAATGTCCACACCTAATCCCTGGCCGACCCACACACACACAGTGAGAGAGTGAGAGTGAGAGAGAAATCAATAAACTGAAAATGAAAGTACCTAAAATCGTGAAAGTTTTCTCGATAATGAGAGAGAGAGAGATAATAAGATGTTGCCGAATGAAAGCGAGGAAGGGAAGGTCATAGTATTGGTTTTGTGGAAGAACGGTCAAAACGGACCTGGGGAGGAGGAGGAGGAGGAAGAGCAGCAGGAGAAGAATGACAGAGAAAGTGGTTAAGGGATGGTGGTGGAGGAAAAGAAAGAGGAGGGGAAGAGAGAGGAGAAAGTGGTTAAGGGATAGTGGTGGAGGAAGAGAAAGAGGGGCAAGGTAAAGATGACGTCTTATAAATTATATTCTGGTTACCATTAGAAGATTTGTTCTAGCTTATATTCTACTTCAAGGACTCGAAGGGATAAATACGTTCTCAAGAAAGCCTCTGAATAACCTAGTTCGTCATAAACTGTATATACTCGTTTCATTGTAGCCAGAATCAAATGTGAACAGACATCATCATGCTGAAGGGGTTAAGGAAAGAAGGAGAGGCTAGAGAGAGATAGCAGAAGGGAGGAAGTCGATAATTAACCCTCTCCGACATATGACGCGATTTTGAGCCGATTAGGGATACTTTAAAGCCTTTGTTACCATCAGGGGTATTTAGAAACCTTTAGTTTAGTTACTTCAACCTCTGCAGTTGTCTTTGAGTTAGCTGTGGGCAGAAAACTAATTTTGGAGAGGTAATTATAAGAGTGAGAGAACTCTATTTCTTATTGCTAATCTGGCAACCTCTGCGCCATATGAGTCTGAAGGGGTTAAAGTAAGTTAAAAATAAACCAGTTACCGGAGTCGGGAAAGTAAGGGCCAGAAAAAGAAAACGGCAAAGAAAAGGGAAACAACAACAGAGGATAAAACCACATCCAATAAGAAGAAAGAAGAAATGCAGAACCAGAATAACTTACGGAGAAAGAAAGAAGATAGGACCAAAACAAGGAATGAAAGAAAGAAGGGGGAGAACCAGAAGAAGTCCCGAGGAAAGAAAGAAGAGAGGACCAACCCAAAGAACGAAAGAAGGAAAGAAGAATACCAACAACATGGCCGCCTCCCCACCAGCCCCACTAAAAACCAACACATCAACCGATATGCTCGAGTCGCCGCCATCACGCCCACTCTGCCGCCCACGCCCGGGAAAAACATACGCATCACCATCACCAATTCTGGGTCCCGAAAGAGGAAGGCAGAACAGGAAGACTTAGCCAAACATAAAAGGCCCCAGATATCTCCTCTCTAGATGCGCCGCTCTTCCGCGCAGCTCCCCCCACATCATGGCGGAAACTTTTGAGGGGTCTACCTGAAACCCCCCTAATCCGCCCCCCCATACCTGAGACCTTCTGACCCTCAACCACCGTACCTGGGACATCGCAGCACAAGTCATGACCATCCCGACTTGCCCAGAGTAGAGCAGCAATTCTCAGGGCTCGATTAAACTTGCATGCATGGCTGGAGTCCAAGAATTACCCTATCTTTCCACCGAATGTACATGCCATGGCTGTAGATCGAACTGTCTGAGAGTTCTTTTCCCTATTTAAGAACTATTGTCTCTCACACCAGTGTTTGAGGTACATTAGGATATTTTCTAGGCTTGTAGTTTTGACATTAAAAGTGGAAATAAGGACATGTCCCTAAAACACTCTTGGAGAAGTCTTTGCCATGGCAAGACAGCTGCAATAGTCAGGGCTTTGCGAGACACTATCATTTAAGCGGCACTCTGCATATAAAGTCCATACAGCATATGTACCAAAGCCATGGTTGAGGACATATGTTTGTAAGAAGGCCTAAAAATCTAATCATCAGAGTTCTTTGAACACTTATAACGGTCAAAGGTAGTTGGGAAAGATAGTACGGCCATGGTCACACTTCTCCCCCACGTTCGCCTGATGAATAGTTACTCTGTCATAGCTTGAACGACTATTCATTAAAGACCCCACACTCAAGAGTACCGAATCAGAACTTCATCACCGACTATTATAACGGTCAGGATAGTCGAGCAATCATAGTGCGGGACATGTCCTCACTCATGCTCGCGTTAATCCGATAGTACGCCCCCTGTGTCATGACATAAGGAACTACTATTAAAGGCCTCAACCCAAATAGTTCATTTGTAAATCCCTCTCCACTGACCACACGGCAGGACCACCAAAACAGCCCGACGAAGACAGAAGAAAGAACTTCACAACAAACAACTAGATCAACCGAATTAGTGTTACTTCAAGATTCTACTCAGTGTTAGAATAGAGGTGCTAGTGGATTCTCAAATTAATCGTGGATCCTCGTCCGTGCTTGGCGTTATATAATTATGTTCTTTTTCCATATAACCAGTGTATTATATATTTTGAGTGGAGTGTTATCTTTGTATCGAGTGATTATTAATAGGAACATTCATGATTGTGTACACTCTGTATTATATTTACCCTTTACGACTGTTGTGCATGTGTAGTCTGACTTTAGTTTCTCCAGTTGAGTAAAAATCTACCTTTATCCAATCAACCCCAGCAAAAACCCGGTATAACAATAATATTATGGTTGAACATAGGGAGAGATATTATATTATGGTTGAACATAGGGAGAGATATTATATTATGGTTGAACATAGGGAGAGATATTATATTATGGTTGAACATACGGAGAGATATTATATTATGGTTGAACATAGGGAGAGATATTATATTATGGTTGAACATAGGGAGAGATATTATATTATGGTTGAACATACGGAGAGATATTATATTATGGTTGAACATAGGGAGATATTATATTATGGTTGAACATAGGGAGAGATATTATATTATGGTTGAACATAGGGAGAGATATTATATTATGGGATAGCATTAGGAGATAATTATACAATAGGAAATATAGTAAAAGGGAGATAGGGAGAGATAGACAAATGAAAGGAATGAAGGTGAGGTTAGCAGGGAGATGATAGAGAGAGATAATAGAAGGGAGGATGTTCATAATATGGTTGAGCATAGCGCTAGATTAAGAGGACAGTGGTTATTTGTTGGGGTCTATTTATTTATATATTCATTTATTTTTATCAGTTTCCTCCCTAGACCTCCATCAAACTTTTTAAAAACATCTATTAGATTCCCCTACGAGATTAATTTGTACTTTTTTCGGTAGAAAAATGTCGTGGCCGAAAGCCGGTTCCTCCACCTCGCTATTGTTCGCCAGGAAAAAAAAGACACCTAATGGGCACGAAAGGTCTTAATATTGACAAAGGAATTGGGCGAAAGGTCTTAAAATCGCCAAGCTAATGGGCCGAACGTTTTGAAATCTTAAATCTAATGGGGCTAAGCATGAGGGAGAAGAGGGGCCAGAAAAACGGCCCATCTTCCCTTAAAAAGAATAGCATTAGAAGATAACATAGGAAAGAGAATAAAACGGGAGATAGGAAGAGATGAGATAGGAGAGAAGGAGAGGATATAGAAAGATACCAGAAGAGAGGACGGAGATTTGTTCTTTCTTTTTTGTATGAAGGAAACATAGGGAGAGATTGCAAGGAATAGCATTAGAAGCGATGCAATGGGAATGAGAGTAAAACGGGAGAGATAGCATAGAGAAGAGGGAGAGGAATAATATGAGAAAAAGAAGTGGGAGAGAGATTAAAGAGAGGTTGAAGAAAAGGCGAAGAATATAATAGAGATTGAATTTGGAGATGCGAAAGAGAAGAGAAGGAGGAAGACTGTCTTGTAGTGAGGAAGAGAGATTGAATAAAATATTCGTAATGTAACTTGTTTGTGATATTACAAGGCTTATTAACCCAAGAGAGGGAAGAGGAGGAGAAAGACTTGTAATGAGGAAGAGTGATTGAAGAAAAGGCGAAGATTATAGTAAAGAGAGGCTGTATTTGGAGGTGCGAGAGGGAATAGGAGGAGAAAGACTTGTAATAAGGAAGGCAGGAAAGAAAGAGGAGGTGGAAGAAGCGCTGAGAGGTGAAAAGAAAAAATAACCCCTTTCGCACGATGACGAAAGAAAGAGAATAAAGACAGCAAGGAAAAGGATAGTAAGGGTGGGAAGGAAGAGAACCGTAAATGGGGCATATGAAAGGACAGGATGGAGATATTAGCGTGAAATAGTGATGAAAGGGAAGAAAGTAAACAGCGAGAGGGAGGAGGAGGAATTTGGCTCTTGAATTCACCCAAGGGAAATTGAAACTAAATTGATAAGCGGGAACGACATAGGGGCAAGAACACTATCAATCAAGCTGGACAACGAGAGAGAGAGAGAAACTACCATCACCACTAACTTTAAACTCTTTACGTAAGGAGAGGTTTTTAGTTTGTTCCCTAGACCTCCATAAAGCTTATAATTACACCCCCTAGACCCGCTTTCAAGATAAATGTGTAAATTTTTCGGTAGAAAAATGTCCCGGTTCCTGTTAAACTACAGGCTCGCTATCGCTCGCCAGGAAAAAATCGACACCTAAATAGCACGAAAGGTCTTAAAATTAGCAGAAATGGGGCGAACGTTTTTAAAATCGCCAAACTAATGGGGCAAACGTCGTAAAATCTCAATAGCAACGAGTCTAAACATGAGGAAGAAAGGGGTCCAGAAAAAAATCCCTTAAGTGGAAATCTCCCCTTAAATAGCCTTCCCGAAACTTCTGTCTTTAGAGTTAGAACTCCCTGTTGCTTGTTGCGTGGGTTTTACTCCTCTCTCTCTCTCTCTCTCCCTCCCTCCCTCCCTCCCTCCCTCCCTCCCTCCCTCCCTCTCTCTCTCTCTCTCTCTCTCTCTCTCTCTCTCTCCTCTCTCTCTCTCTCTCTCTCTCTCTCTCTCTCTCTCTCTCTCTCTCTCTCTCTCAATTTACAGCATCAACTTGGAAATTAATAAAACAAATAGTTCCCAGTAATAAGAAATCTTCAACTACCCAATCCTTTGATAACATGATAGAAAAAGCAGACAAATTAAATATTTCTTTGCTAATGTAGGAAAATCATCATATGAGAAATCACAAAATAACATTACACTAGACCCAGATGAGAATACCGACAAAAGATATGTGACTTCTACAACTGCTAACAATCTGTTTAGACTAAAACCAATTGACACAAATACTATAATTCTAACATTTAAGCAGCTTAAAGCTAAAGAGCTTGTGGTTCTGATGGGATTTCTCTTCAGATGTTAAAAGATGCATTGTATGTTACAGTATCTTACTTAACCTGTGAAAAAAACACCTCGATAGTAACTGGTAAGTTCCCGAAAATGTGGAAGCATGCTATAATTAAACCAATATATAAAAAAGGAGACAACGATTGTGTTGGTAATTATCGACCAATTTCACTCCTCCCAATATTATCAAAAGTTTTAGAGAAAGTCGCCACAAATCAGTATATGTCGCACTTGTAAAACAACAATCTGGTTTCTATAAGTCAACATGGTTTTCGGCCAAATTTATCAACGGAAACGGCCCTCACTTTATTAACTAATAAAATATATACTAATATTGATAACAAAAAAGTATCTTGACTAACACTGCTTGATTTGTCTGAAGCTTTCGACAGTGTCAGCCATCAAATATTGTTAGAAAAATGCAAAAAAATAAATATTGACTCATTCTGGCTTATGAATTACTTGACTGATAGGACACAGGCTGTGCAGTTGGGTGATACAGTTTCATCTATTTTACGTGTAACATATGGAGTGCCCCAATGCTCTATTCTAGGATCCATTCTATTTATTATATTTGTCAATGATTTACTAGACTATGTTAAAGATTGTTTGCTCATTCAGTGTGCTGATGATACACAGATACTTCGCTCAGGCACTCTGGATGAACTAACTAATGTAATTAGCAAAACAGAAAATACACTCAAAATAATGAAACAATATTTCCAGAGAAATGATCTTATGTTAAACGCAAATAAAACTCAACGCATGTTTCTTGGCACTCTAGTGCCAAGGAACATGCGTTTTATCACAAATACCCTCAAATGTATGTATACAACTCGATGATCATAAAATTATACCTTGTACACATGTACAAAATTTAGGTCTACATATAGATTGTAACATGCTTTTCAACAAACACACAAGTGAACTGAACAAGAAAGTCATGGGAACGTTGATGTATGTGAATTGTATAAAAGGCGAGATGATGGGCCCTAAACCAACGATACACCGAGTGGCCTGCATAACCACTCAGATAACCTCAAAACCCCAGGGCAGACAACGAAGACATCTACCAGAGTCCCCCCTCCGAGTCCACAAGAATCTACCTGAGTTAACCACACCAGTAAGAAGTTTTCTTCCACCCACCTCCTTCCAAAGAAAACGGAGGACCGCCCACTGGTCATTAATTAATTAAGGACCATTCCACTAAGTCCTTCAGGGCCCTCTCCCTGGTCCCCATTATCAATCAGGACATTTCTGCGAGCCTCCAGGAACCTCCCCTTGGATCCTCAGGACATCCCCCTGGTCCTCACTACCTCTCCATCACATCCACCCAGATGTAGATTACTCAGAAAATATGTTTATGCAATCTACTCACCAGTGCCCAGAATATTACAGGGACAAGTGGACCTGATAGTGCCTGACAACTCCATGCCCCCGAAGATACAACTACAATCCTATATATATTTTGTCCTAGGATAATTAGAAGACCTGCAAGACAGTTGCTCCATTTTTAGCTTTAAGTGTTCTATATTTTTCACAGGCGCCCTGGACCTTCCAGCCGCCCCATTAAGTATTATAATATTACCTTGGAACCAGGCCAATATAATAAGACCTGAGTTCCCAGGCTAGAATGTATATGTACCTCACAACAACCATTTTTCCTCGTTCCTCTACACCCCTTTTTCCCCGAGTTCATTGACCCCTGAAGTAAGAAAATATTTGAATAGGACCTCAGGAAATCCTGAGGAAAGTGTGCAACAACCATCTCGCCTATCAACTAGGCAGACTCCGAACAGGATTTGGCTTTTTGAGACGGTGTTGCTACGGTTCCCCCCTCCCCCTTCGCCCCCTGACCCTCGAGAGTGCCCCTTGGACGTTGGCCCCCTTCCGGATTACGGAAGGGCCACCTCTCTGTTGCTTGGCACCCTGAACCGAGGACCCCTGCTCGAGCTATGAACGTAGCCCTGGACCTAGGACCCCTGCTCGAATTACGTAAGCAGGCCTGAACCTAGGACCCCGGTTTGGCTTATGTAACCAGGCCTACATCCAGGACCCCTGCTCGAGGAGGCCACCAGCTGTGTAAGATTGGCTACTACCCTCTACGCCGGCCAGACCAGTACTCTCGTCTCCCTGCCCTCCCAAATACTTAAGTGTTTCTGTGTCTTTCTCTGTTGATTATTGTCGTGAGGTATTGATTATGTAAATATGTGAAACGTGTTGTGCCCTGATTTACTTGCGATCTGTGCCCAAGACCCTATGCTTGCGTAATAAGTTTCATCCTTCTGAATCTGTGTTATTCTGTGTCCATCTTGCCTTCAGTTCTTGACCCTCGTTCAACCCTTTGTTTAATTCATAAATTACGCATACGTTACATATCAGTGTCATTAACATATATTCAGGCCCCCCACACTCGCAGATTTACTGACTACGTGTATGTTGATTTATTAATTAAGAGTTGAAGTCGCAATATATTCCGTGATCAATCCATTTAGATAATCACTTTTTACCTAGAACCTACGCCCAATTTTCCAAAGAGTGCTCAGTGTAATTCCTAATTTCTCTATTCCGTAATCGCATATGACCTATATCTTATAGACGTGCTTTTATGTTCTTGTAAATCTTGATGTTGTGATATTTCGAATACCGTGTTTAGGAACTCTTTCCTCCGTGTTTCGTGTCATTTGCATCCACCATACACTAATTGTATCTGTGTATTTTATTCACCGCGCCCTGTTAACCCGTTCAGGCCCGTGCCTGGTACTGCCTGTTTTAAGTATCAATGAGTAAGACTTCGTCGCCTACGCCTATGTACTAATTGTGTCTGTACATTTTATTTTACTCGGCCTGTTAACTAGTTCAGAAGCGAATCTGGTATGGCATTAAATATCAATGAGCTAAACTTCGTCATTAGCGCCAATCTAATTGTTAAGTACGATCTACCGATCGATATCTGTTAATCAGTCAGTTCCTACTGTTTGAGACTAAAACCTTAGTATTCATTCAAGTCTGAGTCTTTTGGAACTCAGTTAATATATTACTTATCTTTGTGTGTTATTGTAGTAGTGAATTTTGAAGATTAAATCTTGATCTAATTAATACCCCTTAGCAGACCACATAAAATACCTTTTGTTCTTATTAACTTCACATAATTACTCTGCTTTACCTAAGAAAAATATAGTGACACGAATTCCTAAGTTCGGTTCATTATCGTAGCATATGTTCAAGTAATATAATTCCGTAATAAGATATAACTTCCTTGAGAGCGATTTTGATACTTGTCATTTATTATAAATACTAATCTCAGCCCTTTCATATAAAATAAAGTAATATCACACTGTAGCTAAGTCATAGTTGCATTAACTAGAAAAAGTATTATTTATCATCTCAGTTCACTTAATGACCTTCCCAGTGACCTGACCTAAAGGCAGGCTCGTGCAGTCAGTTCTCAAAGGGTCAACTGAGCCCCACACGTGACTCACCTTGCTTCCTGTGACTGTATCTTTGTTACCTCAACTCTTCTCATTATTTTATCCTTGGATCATTATCTAGGGTATTGAAGTCTTATTGAAAACGGAAGATATTCATCTCTCATTTATTATTGCATTGAAGGTTAAAATTGATTCTTGTACATTATGCCTCTATGTATGTTTTTCCACATGATTTGATGTTATACTAGATTCTCACTATTGAGTTCTTCTGGTATCAGTAACATTGTTCCGACATACGGACAATATATATATTTTCTCTTATTGTGGGATTTGCCTTAATAATCATTCTTCTCCAACCACCTTCCTGTTTATTAAATAAAATATTCATATGTGTTCTTCCTGGTGTTGTTATTGAGTGTTATATTGAACCTTTGAATACCATTTTTATTGCTTCTAGAACCTACTCGGGACGTCCCTGTCTAATATATTTAAGTCCATCAAACCAGAACTGTATTGTTTTAAGGACTGTATCAAGGGATTTAATTTATCAATACCCGGCACAACACTGGTAGCCAGCGGTGTCTTGATACGGCGTACCAGTACGGATATTCTAGCAATTTAAAAAAAAAATCCGGTATTAAATTGACAATATTTCACTCTCATCATGGAAACACCACTTATATCTCTCCCGATCTTTAGAATTGAGGAGTATGACATATGCACATACCTGGATATGTTCAAATCAATCCTGGATGTTACGACCAAGTACAAGGATGCTCTCAAGATCCACATGACTGTACTTCATCTTGGACAGTATCAACCCGTGATATGGGAATACGTGCGTAACCTTTTACCTGAGTTAACCTGGGCACAGTTCGAGAGATTTGTCAAGTCAGCTCTCAGTCACGAAGGAGGACAAACTTGCCCTTGCGAGTTCTCACACGTGATAGAGGAAGAAGATATGCAGATGGACGAAGGAGACTCAAAAGAAAAACTTACCCCTGATCAGCCTGAAGTAGTCCTGCCGGAACCACAGGATTTTTGCGAAGCCCCCCCAAGCAAGTAGATATGCCCATGGAGGGGGCTCATGATGATGCATCGGATGACCAATTCCCGGTGTATAGTAAACTCATGCTAAATGGGGTAAAAGTTAAGTTCCTCATTGCTTCGGGAACTTCCCGTTCGTGCCTTTTCCTTCCTTTTCTCCAGAAGCATGACAAAGTTTTCGGAGACAAGCTACAGTATTCTGTTAACAGGATAGCCTTTGGAGATGACCAGGTTATTCCTGACCTGGAACAAACACTCCCAGTATATGTTCAAACCCCCCACCCTAATCACGGAGTTCAGCACTCTTTCGTGATACAAAATCCTGGTCCATCCAACTGTGATGGATACCTGGGGTTAGATTTATTAACCTCTCTCCGTGCCAACGTTGATTGTCACAGCAGGACGTTGTCTTATGACCTCCCGTCCAAAACCAACCAAACACAAAAAACCCTACCCAAACCTGAAAATCCTTCCTGTCCTACCCATGTCAATCCTCCTGCCATAATCCACAAATCCATTCCCATTCCCACTAACCATGAAAAAGGGATTTACCTTGCTCCAACTTTGCAAGGTAATATCCTTGTGACCCCAGCCTTCCCTAACGTAACGCACCTGAAACCTGTTCCCCCATCCTTAAATCCTCAGAGTGATGACCAAACCTCCCAAACTGAACCTCTCCAACCTCTCTATCCCCATGATGTCACTGTCTCTGCAACCATAACTAATTCCATAGAAATTATCCCTCCTCCTGCATCCTTCCAGTCATCAGAACAAATTCCCCTACCTAGAATTTGCCCAAATAACCTTCCCCAACACCCCACCAAACCTGAAAGTCCTTCCTGTCCTACCCATGTCAATCCGCCTGCCATAATCCACAAATCCATCCCCATACCCACTAACCATGAAAAAGGGATTCACCTTGCTCCAACATTGCAAGAAAATTTCCTTATGACCCCTCACCTCCGAAGCCCTTTCAATGGGGCCTGCCTAACCGTTCATAACTTGCTACCTCATCCTTCACCCTCATCTTTCCTTACCATTCCCCCAAGTCTATCCTCAAGACGATTCCCCCCATCTTCTTTTTCAAGTCCACCATCACAACTCATGGAAACACAGCCTGCCAGAGTTGAGACGAAAATCTCAACTCCAATGTCATCCCGATTGGATGATCATTGATCATTTTGGTAAGTCATGTATGTATCGTAACAGGCATGTAGGTAGATTTCAACCGATCAATGACAATGATGTAATGCTCGCTAATCCAGATCAACATGACAGGTTACCAATTGACAATAATCCCAACTTAGAATCCACAGAGTCCACCCTTCCTGAGCTGCTTCCTCCTTCCTCTCCCTCTCGTCAACTCAAACATCCTGCTGACTTAAACAAATTACATAAGCCTAACCCACCCAACACTATACCTTTACAACATACGCCAGTTCCTACACCTGCTCCCCCTGTTCCTACCCGCACTGTCTCTGCCCCTCCAATACTCTCTACTAAGACCACTGTCCCTGCTCACACTGCACCTTCCCACTCATCAACTGCCCAACCTTCACCTTCTATAACCCTACCTTCATTCTCTCAATCATCAGGTACTCAACTAACCACCCCTATCACTATCAATCTGCCTCCAACTTCTCAACCCCAAGTTACTCCTTCCCCCCCTAGTAAAACACCTAACCCCCCCACCCCTTAACTCCAAGCTACTCCTTCCCCTCCTCCTGTAGTATCTCCTCAGATTAATTTACCTACCCCTCTTACCCCTGTCCTAACTAAACCAACTTATGCCTCCAAACTCAAAACTACTTCACCCCTCATCAACACTAGCTCTCAATCCTCTCCTTTGATCAGACCGACCCCTCGCAAACTAAATCGGCCTCCTCTCTCTCACAACTCAGCTTCTTCCCCCTCCCCTCAACCCACCCTAACACCCTCTAAATCATCAGTTTGTACAAGATCTGGCCGACATGTGACACCACCTCAAAGATGGGCTCCAACCTTCCAGGCCCCTACCCCCAGGCCTGCCAAACACGCTCCTCCTGTCCCTCCAGCCACTCCTGGTTCTCCTGCACCTTCACCACCACGGCAATGGACGCCCCAATCACAGCCACCAGGGACCCCAGCCACACGAGAGCAGCCGTTCTCCTCCACCAGCCAGACCTCCTGCCGACCCAAAGCCCTACAGATCCTCCTGCACCTTCACCACCACCTTATGGGGTTCTATACCTACCCAGGCCTCACCCCACTGACAACATCTCCGACATCCAGGACCTACCTAATTAAATCGCGAGGTCGCGACTTTTTCCATAACGAAGGTGGTGAGATGACGGGCCCTAAACCAACGATACACCGAGTGGCCTGCATAACCACTCAGGCAACCTCAAAACCCCAGGGCAGACAACGAAGACATCTACCAGAGTCCCCCCTCCAAGTCCACAAGAATCTACCGGAGTTAACCACACCAGTACGAAGTTTTCTTCCACCCACCTCCTTCCAAAGAAAACGGTGGACCGCCCACTGGTCATTAAGAACCATTTCACTAAGTCCTTCAGGGCCCTCCCCCTGGTCCCCACTATCAAAAAGGACATTTCTCCGAGCCTCCAGGACCCTCCCCCTGGATCCTCAGGACATCCCCCTGGTCCTCCAAGATGGACTCCGAACAGGATTTGGCTTTTTGAGACGCTTCACAAAGCGTCTGGTTACGTCGAGGGTCTGGTTAGCGTCGAGGGTCAGGGGGCTTTGCTCCCTGACCCTCGAGAGTGCCCCTTGGACGTTGGCCCCCTTCCGGATTACTGAAGGGCCACCTGTCTGTTGCTTGGCGCCCTGAACCGAGGACCCCTGCTCGAGCTATGGGCGTAGCCCTGGACCTAGGACCCCTGCTCGAATTACGTAAGCAGGCCTGAACCTAGGACCCCGGTTTGGCTTATGTAACCAGGCCTACATCCAGGACCCCTGCTCGAGGAGGCCACCAGCTGTGTAAGATTGGCTACTACCCTCTACGCCGGCCAGACCTGTACTCTCGTCCCCCTGCCCTCCCAAATACTTAAGTGTTTCTGTCTTTCTCTGTTGGTTATTGTCGTGAGGTATTGATTATGTACATATGTGAACCATGTTGTGCCCTGATTTACTTGCGATCTGTGCCCAAGATCCTATGCTTGCGTAATAAGTTTCATCCTTCTGAACCTGTGTTATTCTGTGTCCATCTTGCCTTCAGTTCTTGACCCTTGTTCAAGCCTTTGTTTAATTCATAAATTACGCATACATTACATATCAGTGTCATTAACATATATTCAGGCCCCCCACGCTCGCAGATTTATTGACTACGTGTATGTTGATTTATTAATTGTGAGTTGAAGACCCAATATATTCCGTGATCAATCCATTTAGATAATCGCTTTTTACCTAGAACCTACGCCCAATTTTCCAAAGAGTGCTCAGTGTAATTCCTAATTTCTCTATTCCGTAATCGCATATGACCTATATCTTATAGACGTGCTTTTATGTTCTTGTAAATCTTGATGTTGTGATATTTTTAATACCGTGTTTAGGAACTCTTTCCTCCGTGTTTCGTGTCATTTGCATCCACCATACACTAATTGTATCTGTGTATTTTATTCACCGCGCCCTGTTAACCCGTTCAGGCCCGTGCCTGGTACTGCCTGTTTTAAGTATCAATGAGTAGGACTTTGTCGCCTACGCCTATGTACTAATTGTGTCTGTACATTTTATTTTACTCGCCCTGTTAACTAGTTCAGAAGCGAATCTGGTATGGCATTAAATATCAATGAGCTAAACTTCGTCATTAGCGCCAATCTAATTGTTAAGTACGATCATCCGATCGATATCTGTTAATCAGTCAGTTCCTACTGTTTGAGATTAAAACCTTAGTATTCATTCAAGTCTGAGTCTTTGGAAATCAGTTAATATATTACTTATCTTCGTGTGTTGTCGTACTAGTGAATTTTGAAGATTAAATCTTGATCTAATTAATACCCCTTAGCAGACCACATAAAATACCTTTTGCTCTTATTAACTTCACATAATTACTCTGCTTTACCTAAGAAAGATATAGTGACACAAATTCCTAAGTTCGGTTCGTTATCGTAGCATATGTTCAAGTAATATAATTCTGTAATAAGATATAACTTCCTTGAGAGTGATTTTGATACTTGTCATTTATTATAAATAATAATCTCAGCCCTTTCATATAAAATATAGTAATATCGCACTGTAGCTAAGGTCATAGTTGCATTAACTAGAAAAAGTATTATTTATCATCTCAGTTCACTTAATGACCTTCCCAGTGACCTGACCTAAAGGCAAGCTCACACGGTCAGTTCTCAAAGGGTCAACTGAGCCCCACACGTGACTCATCTTGCTTCCTGTGACTATCTTTGTTACCTCAACTCTTCTCATTATTTTATCCTTGGATCATTATCTAGGGTATTGAAGTCTTATTGAAAACGGAAGATATTCTACTCTCATTTATTATTGCATTGAAGGTTAAAATTGATTCTTGTACATTATGCCTCTATGTATGTTTTTCCACATGATTTGATGTTATACTAGATTCTCACTATTGAGTTCTTCTGGTATCAGTAACATTGTTCCGACATACGGACAATATATAATTATATTTGCTCTTATTGTGGGATTTGCCTTAATAATCATTCTTCTCCAACCACCTTCCTGTTTATTAAATAAAATATTCATATGTGTTCTTCCTGGTGTTGTTATTGAGTGTTATATTGAACCTTTGAATACTAATTGTATTGCTTCTAGAACCTACTCGGGACGTCCCTGTCAAATATATTTAAGTCCATCAAACCAGAACTGGATTGTTTTAAGGACTGTATCAAGGGATTTAATTTATTAATACCCGGCACAACAAAAGGTAATTTTGACAAAGCTACTAGTGTCATTGTGATTCAATCGCTAATTTTAAGTTTGATAAATTATTGCTTAATGAAATGGGGTTCAACTAATTGCACTATATTAAATAATGTACACAAAATTCAGAATTTTGCTGCAAAGGTAGCAGTGGGTGGAGCAAAAAAATACGACCATGTAACTCCGATAATAAAGGAATTAGAGTAGCTAAAACAAAAGCAAAAAAATATATATGATACAGCTATTGCGGTGTATAAAGAAAGGCATAAGCTAATTCCAAACTGGCTAATAAACTTTCCTATTGTCAATGAAATCATAAATAGTAACACAAGACAGCAAAACCATCTATATGTACAGAGAACAAACACCTTTTATGGTGAACGATCGCTTTTGGTAGCAGGTCCTAAAATATGGATTAAGTTGCAGAGGTCAGTAAAAGACACAAATAACCTAAACATGTTAAGCATATATTAAAAGATTATATTCTGAAACATGAAATGGATCTATAAACAAAAAATGTAATAATAATGTAACTGTCATTTTGTATAGATATTGCAGACAGTCCATAGTAACATACTAGAGATGTTTCTTATTGTAAATATATATATATATATATACTGTATGTGTTTTAATATTTGTTAATGTTCTATGTGAAGAACCATTGTAAAATGGAAAACAAAAAATCTGATTCTGATTCTCTCTCTCTCTCTCTCTCTTGGGTAAAAATAGTGTGAGTGACTTGCAAGACAATATGACTATAAAACCGTTAATTGATCAGAATATAGGCGCATTTTTTTATCCCCTTCTCCCTCATGTTTAGCCCCATTTGTTTTAAGAAATTAAGTCGCTCACCCACTGCCTTTCGCCCCTTTTCTTCGTCAATTTGAATAACTTATGTGCCATTTAGGTGTTGATTCTTTCCTGGTGAGCGATGGCGAGCCTGCAATCTAGGAGGAACTGACCTTCGGCCGGCGCAATATTCTACCGAAAAAGAAAACAAAATCACCAAATTGATCTCCTAGGTGGGTATTAGGGGTACATATCAAATAACCTACCCATTTCCTTTATCTTCTAGCTATTTTTGAGTACCTCCCACTAGTATCAATATACCCAGCACCTCACCTAATACTATAAATATCCTAGAGTACCATCATAGGTTATAGTCCCACACCTTCACTGATCTAAGGGTAACTATCCTAGACTACCACCACCTGATGGGCTGGTCTATCCGAGTGAGAACTGAGCGATCTCTGCCATACCCATAGCTTACTCTGACTGTTCCTTTTACTTATATATCTTCTAGATCTCAAGTGACGGCGTCTTTTCCGTGGATTGACCTCCCTACTGCCAACCTAGAAGTTGGCAGATTGGGAGCCAAAGCGTCACATTTTTCCCTTACCCCTCAACTTTCCCTTCATAATTGCTGAGGGGCACAGGGCCTTGGGTGGGGCTTTGGTTTCCCGGGCGTTTCCGCACCCTCCTCAGCTCCCTGCCTTGGAGTGGCTTCGGTCACCCGGGCTTTGTTAGTGGTAAGCAGGGAGGATTTTGTGGGGGCGCTCGTTTATGGCCTTGGCCTTGCTCGAGACCTTGGGGCTGTTTGGCCAGACAGCCTGGGGAACAACAACAACAACAACCACCACCATCATAAGTTATAGGTCCACACCTTCACTGATCTAAGGGTAACTATCCTAGACTACTACTACCATAAGTTATAGTACCACACCTTCACTGATCTAAGGGTAACTATCCTAGACTACTACTACCATAAGTTCTAGTCCCACACCTTCACTGAGCTAAGGGTAACTATCCTAGACTACTACCACCATACGTTATAGTCCTACACATAATAGACCACACATACCTGGTCTAAGGGTAACTATCCTAGACTACTACCATCATACGTTATAGTCCCACACCTTCACTGATCTAAGGGTAACTATCCTAGAGCACCTACCACATGGTCTCACCAATACTTCCCACTATAATCTATAGCCCCTACGTCACACCTGATCATACCTCTATCCTAGAATTATCCTCATGTAATACTTGCTGTACACTACTTCAGATAGGAGCAGACAAAATTAACTAAAACAAAAATAATAATAATAACACACACACACACACACACACACACACACACACACACACGCACACACACATTTCTTTAATAAACCGTTTATTATTATTATTATTATTATTTACCGTACACCCAATTTTATACCCCGTTCTTACTGGGGGTTTTTTTCCGAGATTTCTCAATTGGACTATAAATATTGCAAACTCTGGTACGTGACGCCCTGTCTGAAATAATGACTGGAAATTAAGAACCAGACTTCATGATGGACGGGCATATATATAGACGACAAAAGGCAAAGATGCCTGTAACAAGTGCGAGAGAGAGAGAGAGAGAGAGGCAAATTCAAGGTGCTTTTGAGTCTGAATTCAGAAGCTTGAAGCAGTTTAAGTCATAGAATGACGGAAAGCTAGATTGAGGAAGAGAGTTCCCGAGTTTACTTGGTGAGGGGAAAAGAGACTGGGAAAATCGGTTCCCTTTTGGGTTAGAGAGCTGGACAGAATGTGTTGACAGGTGGGTGCCACCTACTCAACGTAAGGGAGGAGGTAGGCCTATACATTGTGAAAACCCTGAAGAACACTAATTCTATCAATCTATCTATCTATATGCTCAGGCCCAATCCCCATTTTAGGGGTAGCCGACTCAAGACAGAGCAAGAACAGGGAAAACACAAAAACAACATAAAACAACAAATAAACACAGATAAAAAGCACAAACTCACACACATCCAGGTCACCCAGGAGAAGACCCAGAGACCAGGGTCACCAAGGTCGCTCCAGCACTCCCCCGGCCCCCGACCACCCGGAGAGGCTCCGATCTCGGCAGGCAGACATGCAGCGGAGCCAAAGCCACAAGCCCTCCCACCACACTTCCAGGCGCACCATTCATATTAATCGTCTCCCCGGGCCAGGCGCCTGATGGACTATTATCTAGTCCAACTTTAGTTACACTAATTAGGTGAGTTAATGAGATAAAATGCTTTCTATTTTGCCTTTCCAAAATGTGTGGCATGAGTGAAACATACCCACACATGGGAACAGTACTTGATACATGGTCACACACTGTACCTGCACAGAGTAAGAAGTTATGCTGGGAAGAGAACCCATGAAGACGGTTAAGCATACTTAACTTCTGGGGAGCTGTTTAGCAAAAGTGATAATATGCTCTTTCCAAGAAGGGTTAGTAGAAATGAAACACCAAAAACATTGAAAGAAGGTGAAGTGTTGATCGTGTGTTGTTGAAGAATAAGGGATAGTTTTGTGGAAGATTTGGACAGGTAGATAGATAGAGAAGTCAATAGAGCTATCCTATAGGGGAGGTGTGGCGGAGTGGTCTTGCCACTGGACTGGTAATCCAATGGACCCGGGTTCGAATGCCAATATGTCAATGGGAAGATATTATTGGGATGGAATTTGTGCTGTACCTAGTTTCAGTGCATTACCACAGCACACCGAAATGCCATAAAAATACCCTCATTGTTCCCTGATTAAAGAGTATTGTATGAATATTCCCTATTCAGAATATGCTACAGGGGGGCAATGCCTAGTGAGTTCATTGATCAATAGGTGGCATTCTGAGAGTGAGGGTCTGAGTCTGGGGGATGAGACTGTGAAGCGCAGAGGTGAAGCAGCTTTAGAGATGGAGTTGCTTCGACCCATAAATGAGTGCTTCGCATGTCTCACTCCCTAGACTGGAACAAGGCCTCACGGGCCTCACCGTGTTCAGTGGTGGAGTGTACAGGCTCTCAGCCTTGCCCGAGAGTGAGTAGTTGGAATATAGAAGACAAAAAAATCCTTGTGGCATCACCAAACAAACCTTAATTACTTCACACCTGACATTGCCACATAAAGCATTGTAAAGTAATGTTGTAATGCTGAACTTCTAAATCTACTTCACCCTCTCAAGATCCGATACGCATATCTTTTCTGTTGGCTGGCTATTATTCATCATGGACAAAGAATAATAAAAGAGGTACGGTAGGTAATTAATACAATAAATAGGAAGCATACACGTTTAAGGATACGTTTAACATAACAACATGGAAACATTTGTGAACCGCTTTTTTCAGTATTGTGAATTTTAGTATTTTGGCCGACGTGTAAACACATATCAGGGAGTGGGGGGGGGGGCACCTACCCTCCTTCGCTACGCCCCTAATTATTAGACGCTTTTATTGAGATCGGGAAGGGTATATGGAAGTCAGAGGGTTAATTGAGATATCCTATACCCTTATAATTCCACAAATCCTTCCTATACTGTCTAAAATAGTCTTATGATAACCATAATAAACTGTCAATATCCGTCATAGTCTTCAAAGGATTAAAGAGGCTTATTGTGGTTGTAATCAGTAAATCTAACGCTTCCCTAGATCCAGCTAAGGGGAGATATTCACTGAAGAGGGTGTTTTTCTGTACCCCCTTCTCCCTCATGCTTATCCTATTACCTTTAACCCCATTTTTGGCAATTTTAAGACCTTTCATGCCACTTAGGTGTTATTTTATTTCCTGGCGAGCGACAACGAGCCTACAATTTAGGAGTATTGTAACGAAAAATGTACAAAGATATCTCGAACGATTTTTGTTTTGTCTTTGTTCTATCTATATCTATCTATATGCTCAGGCCCAATCCCCATTTTGGGGGTAGCCGACTCAAGACAGAGCAAGAACAGGGAAAACACAAAAACAACATAAAACAACAAATAAACACAGATAAAAAGCACAAACTCACTCACATCCAGGTCACCCAGGAGAAGACCCAGAGACCAGGGTCACCAAGGTCACTCCAGCACTCCCCCGGCCCCCGACCACCCGGAGAGGTTCGGCAGGCAGACATGCAGCGGAGCCAAAGCCACAAGCCCTCCTACCACACTTCCAGGCGCACCCTTCATATTAATCGTCTCCCCGGGCCAGGCGCCTGATGGACTATTATCTAGTCCAACTTGCGCCCGACCCCTTACTCCAAATGACCACGTGTTCACTCAACTATTCACAAGCATTCTCCATTCACTCCTGTCCACCACCGCTTCCCCAGCCTGATCTATAGTCATTCCTCTATCATCCAAAGCCTTTCTTACACAGTCTCTCCATCTCAATGGGGGTCCTCCTGCCCTTCTATCTCCCCTTGTACCTGACTCACATATTCTCTTTGTAAGCCTTTCATCTCCCATTCGTTCGACATGACCATACCAGCTCAGCACCCTTCTCTCCACTCTGGCTGACAAATGTTCCTGCTGCCCCACTCTCCTACATATCTCTTCATTCCTCAATCTGTCCCTACGAGTAACTCCACACATACTCCTCAAGCAGCTCATCTCCATCACATCCAGCCCTTTTTTCTCCTTTTTCTTCAGAGCCCATGTCTCAGCCCCATACATCACTGTTGGCACAACAATTCCTTGATACAGTGCACTTTTTACTTTCACTCCGAGATTTCTCGTCTTCCACATACTTCCCATTGCTCCGAAAACCTTCCTTCCTTCACACACTCTCTGTTTTACCTCCACTTCCATACCTCCACTCCTGCTTATCGTTCCTCCTAGATATTTAAAACACTCTACTTGTTCCAATATTTCCCCATCCAGCCTCACATCTAGATTCACCCTATGCTCTCCCCTATTACACACCATTACTTTACTTTTATTGACGTTCACCTTCAGTTTCCTCCTTCCACAAACCACACCAAACTCTTTGACTACCCGCTGCAGCCTCTCATCAGAATCCGCCACCAATGCTGTGTCATCAGCGAACAGCAACTGATTCAACTCCCAATCTCTACCATTCTTTCCTACCAAACCCAATCCTCCTCCCACAGCTCTCCCTTTCTGTTTTCTCCTTTTCTTTGTTAAAGCTAGATAATGGTCTATGGAGCAAACTAAAGAGAAATGTACGATAATTAAAAGTAAAACATAAAATCCCCTCCCCCCTCCCCTTCATAATGGTAGGAGCGAGATATTTGTGTCCTGGTGAGGCGGGTTGTATACACGGAAATAATTAACCCTTTCTGTACCGGCGACGTCTTTCTTATTTGATTTTGGCTACATTTACGCGATGTTATGAAGTTATATGGTGGCTAAAAGGATTCATGGAGTCTGTAGCCTAGAAATGGTTAGACATCCTTCCTGAGCTGAATAAAATCGTCTATTAGTTGGCAAAATCTGTAACAAGTGTCTCTCCAAAATTTGAAAACAAGTGAACGAGATCCAAATTCAAAGTGCGTTAGAGTCTAAATGCATGGACAAACGGAGCTTGAAGCAGTTTAAGTCATTGGATGAGGGAAAGACAGATTGAGTGAGAGAGTTACAAATCTATCTTGTTGTATCGCAGTTTCCCGCGATCTTATGACCTTATGTTGTTATGTAATTGGGGTTGGGTGTGACAGGGATCTGCCTTGTGTGGGCCGATCGGCTTTTTGCAGACTCCCATTTTCTTATGTTCTTATGTTCTTAAAATATAATGAAAAGTATGTGAGCGGTACTGAAGGTGTTAAGACAGATCCTGGTCACCACTCTGCAGCAACTCCTCACAAATCATTTACACAAACACACTCAACAAAATACTTTATCTCGTAATGTCATTAGTAGTCTAAGTGCATGTAATGTTTATGTTCATAATAATAATAATCATTATTATAACCGGCGTGTCGCCGGAGGCACGGGGTACAAAGAATTGGATTTGCTTATATCCATTAGTGTATGTGTGTGTGTGTGTGTGTGTGTGTGTGCATGTGTTATTCACTTGTTTGTTCGTCAAGGGGAATCCACGCAGTGCGAGCTAAGCTCATTATTATCGCGCCTCCTTAACTGGGAATGTATTGCGTGAAATGCATGTTAAGTGTTTATGTATCGTTGGAATGGCTGTGAATGTGTGTGTGGTCTGTATTTTAGCCAATTGGCGACATCTGGAAACGAAGGCTTAGGGTTAATCTGTACGGTACCATTCTCACTACGGTACCAGTCTCACCCGAAGGCTTAGGTTGACCAGTAGCTTAGGTTGACCAGTACGATACCCATCTCACCTTGTAACCGATCACCAACCCCAGATGGGACGTCACAACTTCGTCCACTTATACCAGGTTCCTATTTATACTGCTAGGTGAACAGAGGCTACACCGTTAGGAGACTTGCCCAAATGTCTCTTCCCCGCCCGGGTCTCGAACCCGGGACCTTCTGGTTGTGAGCCAGACGCGCTATCAGTTACGCCACGGGGAGGTGTGTGTGTGTGTGTGTGTGTTCTATGTATATGTGTGTGTTTGCAAAGCATCTTGAGGACGAATTAAGTGACCAAACAAATCAGGTCATATTCTGTATATTCCATTAATATTAAGGTAATAACGGATGTATATTAATATAATTTCACAAGTTTTACTACATGGTTATGCTTGAATATTGCTTAACTAAAATGTAATAATGTTACTAATATACCTTTTGTTGTATTTTCAGCCTCAAGGTCAAAATATTATTTTTACTAGTATTTCTTATGCAAACTGCTAGATTTTAACTAGGCTTACCATGTATATTTGGAACACCTTGCCCAAGGTCATACAAGAAACTATACAATTCCATATGAAAGGTCAAGGTCACAGGTCAAGGTCAAATATAAGGTCAATATGCTAATTTCTTTACTTTTCATGCAAACTTCACAATCTTTGGTGATATAGTTGCACTCTAAATAAAAAGAAAACTAATAAACTTTGAGACACATATCATAAAGGTCAAGATAAATGAAATAATAGGGACCAGCCAACAAGAGCCAAACACCACCAAGAACCTGCACCCGTATCCAGACAACAGCCAAATCAACCAGTGCCGTATTGCCAGCATATCGGCCAGACCGAAAAGTACAAAGCCTCCTCCATCACAGACACCGCTTAAACCAGGTCATGTCAAGGAAAACGCGACAAAGCCCCTTCAAGTGACGGAAATGCATCACTTCCCCTTTCCAGGAGAATGAATGCGTCTATACCCCCCACCAGGACATGATTATATATTATATAATATATATACCCCCCAGCCAGACCTTCTCTATTCGGAAGAGACAGTTATGGAAGTTCGCCACCAACAGCACCAATATCCCCCTATATCTTATAACCAAAGCGAACTTAACTATGGCAGCCAAGTGAGCAAACAAGTAGAAAAACAATGATACCTGCCCTCTAAAGTCACCTCCATACAACAGGAGAGTTCTCTACTTTCCCCACCATCAAGAACCCTTTTTTCATTACCCCAGCAGGCCGTCTCCAAGCCTAAAGTAAATATAAATAAAGGAGGAACAGCCAAGCCATCCCAGAGAAATGACTCTCATATTTTTAGTGTAAATCATAAGCTCACAATAAATCAAAATCCTCTCTCCACCATGTCCCTGCTGCCCCGAGAAGACAGCCAATTAACCCTAACCAAAAAGTTAATAGGATCACAACTGACCCAGAGAGAGTTAGGCAAAACTGACCTAGTTATACAGTCTAGTGCTTCTCCCTAGGGCGAACACACTTGACTGGTAACTTATACAGTTCGGATAAAGATTCAGTAGAGGTTAGCCATTCTCCCCTTAAACTCTTGACAAGCAGCCTTGATTAACCCTCCAGCCCCGGCTATGTATTATATATATATTCCTCGAAACCCGGGTGTTTTGGCCGAAAAACGTCTAGGCTAGGCTACCGTATATTCGTTAATCAGACTGCTTCCCGCATTCCCGCGCATCCCCAAGCGTAGCTGTGTTATTTACCTGTAGAATGGCATTAAGTAGAGCTCTCTAAGTCAACTGGTTGAGCTATGATGATGATTTCATTGGAGATAACTTTATGGCCAAAACAGCCACTTTACACCACTTTTCGATACTTAACAACAACATACAGGCACACACGAACAAGCGACGCTCTCCTTCTTGTGGCCGGAGATGCGGGGCGTCGGTCCAGCCGGCTGTTGTTTACATGCGTCGGACCGACGCCTCGCACACGCAGCTCACAGGCTTTCAACCACTGGGCGTTCAAGAGGCCTTCCGGGTACCTGTTATATGCTTTTTTATGGGCGTTCAAGAGGTCTTCCGTGGTGAGAGGGTTAAACAGTCGAATAGCTCTTCCTCAGACGAATCTAATTAACTGCTAATCAATAGTTAGGAAATAAGATATTTGTCAAGGCTAACCTTGGATCTTTGAAGAATCTTACCAATAGTGCAAACAAGTGTGTTGAATTGTGATCCCGAAGAAAGGACGTAGAAGAAAGAAAGAGAGCATCCCCTACCTGGACCGTGTGTTGCTACCGTGACCTTCCCCTTGGTCAAACAGAAGGGACAACTGAACTTATCACCACGTGCATACCAAACTCTCTACTGGCTCCTACCTTTCCTATTCAAATCCTTTAAGTAACTTATTGTTTTGTAAAGTGTTTTGAAGATTACAGTAAGGGTCAATAAGATATGCTAAGATTCACATTAACGTACACTCAGAAGATTTTCCATACTTCACTTCTCCTAGATATTCGTAACTCTATTTAGAGAGAACACCACACTTCTATCAATGGGATAAATAGATATATAATTCTTCGAGTACAGGCTCCTGTATTCTTATGAGGAGTAATATAAATATTTGTTCGGGAAATTATACATGCACCTATACACGTAAAACTAAAGTGAACTCTTATTCAGATCTTATTCTATGCTATATCATCAGCAGGGTACATAAGATATAGATGAGTTGTTCACAGAGCGTTTTACCATTCAGTCTCTTTATTGACTATTATTAATGATCACATTTCATGACATATAATTCATGTAGTGTTCATTTGTATTATTTCTAACTCTGTATTTAACGTCGCATTAATCATCCGCCCGGCGAGGATATTTTCAGTCACGCATACATGACTATTGTATTTATTTAAACCATTTATGACCTTGTATTCATTACTTTGACTCTTCGAGTTCTTTGAGTTAATTCTCCTGTAAACTTTGCCTTAACATAAAGGTTAAACTTAAATCAAATAGTACCTTAATTACCATAACTTCAGTGCTGTATGTATGCCGTCGTAGTAACTAATATATACACTCAGTGCGTAGCTACCTCGCCCCCCGCTAAATTCCCTTCAAGGCACTATTTATTTTTGAGACTAAATCTCTCTGTGTACACCTGTTCTGTGTTTACGATAGAACATTCGATCAGTATTATTTGTACTATTGTATAACCTAATCTATTTTCTCCTAGGTCATCAGTTATCCTAGGACCCATCCCATTTATGCTTCATATTTAGTATTCATCGAAGTGATTCCTTACTCTAGAAGGGCTTTCGATTCCTATGTACCACTATCAGATTTGTGCCCTATCTAATACCCTGGAGAGGATTCGCGTTCCTAAGCGTACTGTAAAGGTAACCGTGGGTCGAAAATGGCACACCGCACTAAAATATTCGCCAAAAGTCAGGTAATTGAGATAGATTTGTTGTCTAAATTTGTACATGTAATATAATGAATGCTTAATCATATGTGAAGTGGAATTGAAAATCAGAGTGATTTTTATATTTTTAATGATTATTGTAGAAAAATAACTTAAGAAAATGACTAAGTTTACTAAAAAAAAAAAAAAAAAAATTAAAGTTCCCTGAGGATACTGGCACTCTGTGTGACTTGTAGGGGGATGGTGTGGACCTCATCAGCTGCAGTCTTGTCGACCTGGGGCCCATAGGGCGCGATCTGTGCAAAGAATAAAAAGGGTTAATTTTGAAAACTCAAAAAAATGATCAATGGTTTACAAAAAATCATTAGGGTGCCTAAATATTGATGGATTTAGCTGAAATTTTGTCAGAATAGTGCCAAGCAACACTGAAACACAGGGAATCCCTAAATATTGAGATCAGAACTAGTATATAGCAATGACATAGCATTGTGTACACTTAACTCTGAGACGTCCGACAACTTTCGGCAAAAATTTGAGAGAAAAAAATTCATAACTGAACAAATTGTTTATGAATCTGCCTATAAATCAACATGGACATTCTTAAACAACCTATGAACAATATCAGTATGAATAATGGGGGTTTGGAGTAGTTATATACACACAGTACTGAAAGGGTTAACCTTATCTCCCAGCACCGCTCCGGCCGCAACCCTCTGAAAGTAGACCACACTTTCCACAATGTATAGGATGACTATAAATGCATTGATTTTGATCACAACTCACGTGAATGATGAATACTGCTTGAATAATACATACTACACCCTAAAAATTAAATAGGCATAACATAAATGCCAAAACAATACAAAAATTACGTTACATTGGAAGGGAAAACTTGAAGAAATTGATACCAATCAATCAGCAGAAACAGGTAAAATGGTAATAAAATGGGTAGCTTGTCCCTGGGCAACTGGGGGCATGACAGGTAAGTACTTGATACCAATCAATCAGCAAAAACAGGTAAAAATGTAAGTAAATGGGTAGGTAGTCACTGGGGGCATGACAGGTAAGTACTTGATACCAATCAATCAGCAAAAACAGGTAAAAATGTAAGTAAATGGGTAGGTAGTCACTGGGGGCATGACAGGTAAGTACTTGATACCAATCAATCAGCAGAAACAGGTAAAATGGCAATAAAATGGGTAGCTTGTCCCTGGGCAACTGGGGGCATGACAGGTAGCCACTTGATACCAATCAATCAGCAAAAACAGGTAAAAATTTAAGTAAATGGGTAGGTAGTCACTGGGGGCATGACAGGTAAGTACTTGATACCAATCAATCAGCAAAAACACCCATAGCAAAATCAGAAGAAAAAAAAAATTGAAAAAAAAAATCGGGAAAAAAAAAATTGTGGCGGCATATGGCAACTCAGATATCTGGCAACAGTCAGGACACGACGTCACACACTCTAGCCATCATGTGTAAAAGACTGAAAATCCTATGTCTAATACAAAGGCGTGCAATACATGATAACTGTAACTTTCAACAAATATGGTACAAAAACGTACGGGGATTACTGGGTCATTAGTGGCACCGGAAAAGGGTTGAAAAGGCTGTGGCGGGAGCAGCGAGCGGCGCAGGTCTGTCTTTGGTGGTGTCCCAGCTCCTAGTGAGGGTTGGCTTTTGTCACCAGGAAACTCAGCCTCCTATTGGTTCCCAAGGTCACGTGACAGGCAAACATCGACAAAGGCAAATTTTCGCGTCCCGTAAATCACCCACCAAATCCCCTCCAGGGTATTAAGGAAGAAATCTTGTGAAACTCAATTGTGTATTCTGTATCATTGATTATTATCGTTGCATGATTTATAACATTTAAGTTAGTTACGTTCCAGTGAGAGTGTTCAAATTTCCCATTCATTATAAAGCACGTTAAATTATAACGTCGCATATCAATAAAGGTCAAAGGTCAAGGCCAACTATTTTATTAATATATATGAAACTAACAGATGGGCTGTTATGAAATTTGACATGCTTATTTGATTTTCATGGGCAATATCAATGCAAACAAAAATATTACTCTTACATAAAGGTCAAGGTCAAAGGTCAACATTTCTTATTAATTAAAAATTATCACTCAAGTTTCGGAAAACTGGCTGTGTTAGTTGCTTATTACTTTAATAACATATATATCAAGTTTCATATAAATATTGTAATATTTAAGGTCAAAGATCAAGGTCAAAGGTCAAAACAAGAGTGTTCGTCAGTTTCCCTAAACTCCTCCTAGACGGTTTAATGTATTGTCACCAAATTGTGCAGGCAAATTAATTTGGTCAATGTGAAGACCATCCAAATATATGTATTTTATTTTTAGTCAAAGGTCAAGGTCACAGTATAGGCCTATAGTCACTATTTGTAACCTATAAGTCTTAATACAAATTACACCATATTCATAATGCTAGTTAATATGAAAATTGGTGTTAAGCTTACTAAATTCTCTAGAAGAATTTCGAAGGTCAAAGGTCAAGGTTTAAAGGTCAAAACAAGATTTGTACTAGTATTTCATATATAATGAAAGATTCTCACTAGGCATATCATGCATATTCGGAATGCCTAAGCCAAGGTCATGCAAAACAAACATAATTCCATATGATAAGGCAAGGTCAGAGGTCATGGTCAAATATAAGGTCAATATGTTAATTTGTTTACTATTCATGCAAAATTCACAAAACTCGTTGATACCGTTGTGCTTTATATGAAAATTAAAATGTTAAATTTTCAGGCATCATGAATGTCAAGATAAAGGTAAAAGGTCAAGGACAGCTATTCCTTTAAAACCCGTCCAGTACCGTAGGATACAGTAATAAATGTCTCCTGCAGTCCCAAGTACTGTGGCCAAAATGGCAAGGAGAACAACTTTCCACCTCAAGAGACGAAGCGAGACAAGCTCTCCCACCCTTCAGTGGGTCTTATATAAGTTGAAAAGTGTTGCAATATCGAGCAGTGCTCAAACGGTCGTGGTACCAGGTACAGGCTTGTACAGGCAGTTACAAGGAAAGTACGTTACTGACGGCGATTCGCCGTCTCTGGGACTGGGGAGTGACTTAGCTACTGACGGCGATTCGCCGTCGCTGGTAGAGTTCCAGAGTTCCTCTGGAACTAATTGATGATCTCTAATGAAATTTGGCATGTTTATTTGATTTTCCAGGGTTACATCAATGCAAACAAAAAATATAGTCCTACGTAAAGGTCAAGGTCACAGGTCAAAGTCAAAGGTCAACATTCATAAAAAAAAAAATTTTTTTTTGATAAGCTGACTGTTAGTTGCATTTTACTTAAACAACATATACCTGTATCAATTTCATATAAATATTCTAATACTTTAAGGTCAAAGATCAAAAGAAGAGTGTTAATCATTTTCCCCAACCTTTTCCTAGACTGTTTAACCCTTTCTGTACTGGCGACGTTTTCGTTTATCTCAATCTATCTAAAATTAGACGATTTTGTGGAGCTTAAGAAGGATCTGTGGTGGAAAAAGGGTTAATTTGGATAGTTGTAAGCCTGCTAATTTTCTTAATATGAAAAAAAAAAATCTAGTATTAGCCAGTATAAAATGAAAAGGAGAGAACTGGTACTAAACAGGTTAATGCATCATCACAACATTTTGCAGGCGAATTCGGTTGGTCAATGCGACGATTGCCGGCCCCCGCCGTGGGCGAGTTGTTTTGGGGGCAAATCCTCCAGTATTCTTGGTGATATTAGTAGTGATAATGGTGATAGTAGTAGTGTTGATGGTGACAGTAGTGATGATGATGGTAGTAACGATGGTGACAGTATTAGTGATGATGATGACAGTACTAGTAGTAGTGATGATGGTGAAAGTAGTAATGATGATTGTAAGATTATGGTGATAATAGTAGTGATGATGGTGATAGTTGTAGTGATAATGATGACATTAATGATGATGTTAGTGACAATGGTGATAGTAATGGTGATGGTGACTGCTGTAGTAATGATAATGACAGTTTTAGTGATGATGGTAACAGTTTCTGTTATGATGATAGCATCATAGCAGTAGTGATGATGGTGATAGTAGTAGTTATAATGGTGGTAATAGTAGTGATGATGGTAACCCATCACAGAGTTGGGTATGCAGTTTTGATTTTGGGCAAAGTGGCACTTCTACTTTATTATTATATTAGTTTCCTCCATAGACCTCCAACAAGCTTAATAAACACCCGCCCATGACCATCCTTCAAGATAAATTTGTACATTTTTCGATAGAAAAATTTCCTGGCTGAAGGCTGGTTTCTCTTAAATTACAGGCTCACTATCGCTCGCCACGAAAAAATCAACACCTAAATTAATCGAAAAGTATGAATATTGACTAAGAAATTGGGTGAAAGGTCATATAATCGGCAAACTAATTGGCCGAATGTCTTATAATATGAAACTAATGATGCTAAACATGAGGAAGAAGGGGGACCAGAAAAAAGGCCCATCTTCCCTTAACCCATTCGTTTTATGGCGGCGTTATATAATTGATAAGCCCTATTTAGGTTAATCAATGAACCAAGACCAATAGTACTAAAGGCAAGACCAATAGTACTGGTATACTATTGGTCGTGCCATGAACTACGCAAAACTGTGCGAAAAACGGTCAAGTTGAGGAGGAAGGGGGGTAGGGTACACATTTGTATAAACTGTGCATTCCGGAAGGCTTATCACAGTTCCTATAGAGTAGTGCTGATCATATCTCAAGCCTGATCATATCCTATTCTATTCAACAGCTGAGCTCTGGAACTCTCCCTGAATCCACCTTCCCCTCATCCTATGATTTAAATTGCTTCAAACTCCGTGTCTCCAGGCATTTTGGCTCGAACGTTCCTTGATTTTGGCCCTGTTGCTCTTTCAACTGGGGGAGGCACTCGTTACAGGCAGTTCTGCCTTTTGTCTCTCTCTTAAGTGACCTCGAAACGGCACCATACAATTTTTGCCGACTTTACAATGACACACAATTACAATTTACAATTTTAACAATCACATCCGAACTGCGTCTGATGCGGAAATTCGACCCAAATGTTTTTGGGCGCGGCCCGGCCGAGATTCGAACTCGGGCCCGCCACGTGGGAGGCGAGCGCCATAGCCGCTACACCAAGAGAAGTACTCCACTTGGCGTGATAGCTCAAGCAGATTTCAGCATCGAATGCAGTTACAGATACTTTGCCACAATCCAGGCATTACATCTCATCCACATAGACAAAAAAAAACTCCCTAGCCCAATAATAAACTCTTATGATAATAAACTTTACAGTAACGCTGGAAGCTGAACACAGGTGGTATACAGGCACCAAACATCTCACAGGAATAATCATCACTCAATTTTTTTATTGATATATCTTATTTATATTTATTCAACTTATATATTTATTGATTTATCATTTATATCTAATATTTCTAGTCAGGTGCAAACTAGGTCAGGAGTTCATGGAGCGCCGTGAAACGAAGTGACTGTTATAGCTTTAGGGGGGATATATTAAGTTATGAGCGACAACGGTTGCCTGCTGTGGTTGTTGTTCTGAAGGAGCTCCGCTAACTTGAAATACAGCTGAACATTGTGAAAGAGTGAGAGTGAGCGTGTGTGAGTGAGTGCGAGTTACAAAGAGTTACAAGAAGTTCTTAGGATCTCAAAAGACCATCCTCCATTTCCGGGAGATACTCTATCGTAAGTGAAAAGTGAGAGATCCTTTGGGGATCACCGGCTCGATCCTTTGGGAATCACTGGCTCTATCCTTTGGGGATCACTGGCTAGATAATTTGGGGGATCACTAAGACAGAGACGAAAAAGTTTGCCTAGACAGGGAGTCAGCATGGAAGAACAGTTATTGAGAGCAGCAGGAGGAATACCATCAGGTCCGTATGCCTTCTTAGTATTAAGCCAAGAGAGAGCAGAAGTACATCCTTAGATAAGATTCAGACATTAGGCATATGTAAGAGAGAGGGGAATGGAGAGGTAGGAGTAGCACCAGAATCATCTAAGGTAGAGTTTTTAGCAACAGTGGTGTTGTCAGAGTGGAATTGTTGAGGGAAAGACAAGGAATTAAAACTGTTGGAGAGGTTTTTCGCTAGAGGTAAAAAGTTCAATGCAATTGTAGTTGATGAAAGAACATTTTGGCAAACCAGAATTAACTTGATTCTGGGTAGAAACATAAAGATCACGAGATTCTTGGTTTTGAAGGTGATGGTACCGTTTGAATGTCTCCTCCTTATTGTGGCCAACAGTAGTTCATGCATGAGTTAACTAAGATTTGTTTACAATAGACTGAGAGAAAGAAAATGGGATGTGCCCTCATGCCCAATAGGATTACCCCAGTAATGCATTTAGCACACTCTGAGGGTCCCCAGCCATGGAAGCAAAAATAATTCCATGGGAAATCAAAGAAGTACCACCGGAGACCCTCACAGTCGGCAGCGCCAAAATACCACAAGCCCTGCTGGCTGAGATGATCGGGTGGCCTCGCTGCAGAGATAGAACAGGTAATGTTGCCGCAATGTTGCCTCTCTCTCACTATTCTACCGCTATTACAATAATCAGTGTTCCTCAGAGCTTTCAGTGTATACCACCCCCTCTTCGTAGAGCACATAGCACCCGTCTTGCAACACAATCCCACCCCTACTCTGAGCAACTCTCCAACCCAAGAGTGAAGCATTATTTTCAATCTTTCTTCTATTCAACAGCTGAGCTCTGGAACTCTCTAGCAGAATCAGTCTTTCCCTCATCCTATGACTTAAGTTACTTCAAACTCCGTGGGTCCAGGCATTATGGCTCGAACGTCCCCTCTTACAACTCTGGGGAAGGCACTCGTCACAGGCAATTCTGTCTTTTGTCTCCTAAACTCCCATAGGAAAAAAAAACATAGATTAAGTTATGATCGGGGGGTAGCAAAGATTTACAGTGTACACAGAAGGGTTAGATGTTAGAAATAAGTCAAAGATGTTGGGCCCAGCTCCCAAGGTGGTTAGGGTGACGATTAGGGTGCTGAACTAACTGCTTTAGGTAATTTCGGATAGAAAAAATGTAAGCTAGTTCACCAGGTTGATCAGCCATTGACAGTGGTGAACATTGAAATATCCTAAGATGGAGATTTCTGAAAAAGAAGAGGTTGATTAGATGTATTCTACTTTAGAATTTAGATAGTCGAAGAATTTGGGAAAGCCAGTAGACTTAAGGGAGATATAGACAGCCCAGAAATATTAAGTTTGAGAGTGACACACATGAGACTTAGGCAACTATACCCTATTCCAAACTGTTAGCCCAGAAATCGTGAACCCTAACCTCTATAACTCAAAAAAAGGCTAGAGCAAATGTGCTGTACATAATCCACACCTATTTCCAGGCTGCCTCTTCCCAAATGGCAGAAATATTAGCTCGATTAATCTAGTTGTTTGTGAGTTATAGAGGTTTAATGTTCAAGAGTTTTGGCCTACTTACTTGGAATAGGTATATTTTTTTTTTTTTGTAATTAATATTTTTTTTATTTTTTTACTGTACTCATTTGTGTTTGTTATACCTAAACCACAAGGGGAGACACGACCCAGGAACCCAAGTTCTGCTTTACCACGGCCCAAAAATCCCAGTCCTCCTTTACCACGGCCCCAGAACCCCAAGGAGATGCAGCGCAGGAACCCCATGCCCAAATACACCAGTACCCCAGTACCCCCTTCCCAGGTACCAGCCACGAGAAATACATCAGTGATCCCTTCCCAGGTACCAGGCACGACAGAAAACGTGGTTATAACCCCCCTGGTCCCCCCACCGCAAACAATAACAAACCCCCTCGATCCCCCCTCACTCCCAAACGGCAGCGCCTATCAGAGGACCCCGGTGTGACGTCACGCAGCCAGGCCAGCCGCGAATTGAAGGACCTGAAGTTCACCTCCCCCAACCCCAGCGAGCTGATGTCACCACCAGAGGCGCTGCCCGATTCGTCGATAATGGGGATCCTTTGAAAAATCAGGAGGGCCCTTCCACTGCTCTCCTCTCTACCCCCCTCACCAGAACCACTCCGGCCTACAGCAGCATTGAGACCAACGTTCCAGCGTGCCCTTTTTCCATGTACACTACCTTGCCCGCAACAGAGCGCACCTGAGAAGTGAATAGATATTCAGGCCAGGCAGGGGAAAAACAAATGTATTAATATTTGTATTTCTTATCTGGGCAACTGTCTATGTTAGTGGTTAGTAACGATCACATGTGCGTGATCCAGATTGTACATGAACGTAAGTGCAGGTGTACTGTATATGAAGATGTACAGGTGTACTGTACTCTAAGTAATGTTAATGAAGGTGTGGAGGTGTACTGTAGAATGTGAACAGGTGTAGGCCTACTAACGTAGGCACTATAGATGTAAATGCATTTCTTGTATATTTAGTCACCTGCATTCCTTATAAAAGTGATTTCGCCCATTTCCATGTGCATATATTTCTTATAGATTTGTATGTAAGTTGTGTCTGTACAATGTGCATAGGTGGAGTCGCCCGCAAGAGTCCCCCATTGAAAATTACATGTATTTAACTGTATGTTATTGTATATTTATGTATCTGTAAGTCATATGTATATACGTATGTCTACTGTGTATAATTATGCGCTATTATTATTATTCATTATTTATTCATATAATATGTATATGCATGTATATGTGTATTTGTGTGTGTATATGTATGTACGTATATATGTATGTGTATGTATAATTGTGTATGTGTGTACCGGTATATATGTATATGTATGTGTGTGTATGTGCATATGTATGTACGAGTATATGTAAATATATACTGTATGTGTATGTACAGTATGTGTGTATGTATGTACAGTATATGTTTTTTGTTTTTTGTTTTTTTGTTTTTCCAAGAAAGGGACATGTGGGTGACTATCAATGTACATGTGTGCCACATTAATTTGTGTGTTTATGTGCAATATTAAAGTGTCTACTGTAATATAATAAGTGACTGTACCAAAGCTGAGTGAGTGAGAGAGGAATACAAAGGAGTACAAAATAAATCAAGCAACAGCAGATCTAGTGACCCCTCTAGGCTGCTTGTCCTCCAAAACACTGAGGAGCAAGTGTCCAAACAGTGGTTTAGAGTGGGTAAGGGAAAATTGGAAAGGAAACTACTGCCCTGGAACTAATGTCCGTGGCAGGATTAGGAAGTTAGTAGGGGACAGATGGGTTAGTAACATAACACAGTTATAAGTGATATTTCGTATATCTGGGAAAAAGAGAGTAATGTCTTAGTAATATATATAGTATAAGCCAAGGGTTACCAACTTGGGGTACATGTACCCCAAGGGGTACATTTGCAGTTTTCACGGGGTACATAGGGGTCTGAGAGAATAACCATAGTGTACAAAACATGGTGTTCTAATCTACAGGCAGATTGCACAAAGTTGTGTTTTTAATAATTTCCTCATTTCAGTAAGCAAAACTGATATTAATATTGGCAAGAATGTAGTTACCGGGTGGACCGCCCGCCTTACACTACGCAGACGCCCGTCTAATTTTACTGACGTGGGATACAATAATAGGTTGAAGGGGGGCTTTTGCCCCCGCTCACCCCCCATGACTTATTGTCATCATCATATATATTGCCAGCAGGAGTCAAATAACAGAAAAAATATACGGGAACTTAACCGCGAGCGATTGACCTACGTAAACATGACGACCGTTGGACCGTACACCTGGATACTACATCCTTCCCTTAAGATTATATGAGTGAGGTGACTATTCAATTTTTGTCACTATTATGTGACTTCCTGCGGCCCACAATCTGTATTGGACGTGAAACAATCAGGTATGTATACCAACTCGAGACAACTGCAGTACCGCCCGATAATGTCCGAGTATGTGACAGATCAAAATATTTTATAGTCACTGAGTTCATTTTATTGATAATATCAATACTAAGATCCCTATGCAGTCTACACATACATATTTCATAATAAATTAATATAAAATTTACGTAATTTTATACATTTTTATCCTAAATTGTTAGGGGTACATGGAAACCTACCAGAATGCCCAATGTGGTACAGAGGAACAGAAAGGTTGGGAACCCTTGATAAGCAATAATCCTTGATGAATCTGAGGGGGGAATAAAATAAAGTTATTCATTTCCAAACGCAGTCAGTCGCGGGTTTGATGCAAGATATTTGTCTAGGCAAAGTTTAAAAGAATCAACGTTGCTGCAGTCTATAACTGTTATACGACGCTGTAATCCAGCACGCTTTATGTATCTTCTTATAATACCTATTTAGGAAGACTCAGAACTTAGTACTGCTCAACAGGAACACAGCTAGCCTTGATATGAATATTTCTTGGTTAAATCAATCTCCACCAAAGACATAGAATACACAAGTTCGGTAGGCAAGTTTTATTTCTTATAAGGCTAGGGTACAGGGCACAGAATCAATCTGGAGCTTAGCTATAGAGATGTAAGTCCGATTGTTAATAATAGTGACAAGAACAAGTTGATAATAATACACTTATTCGCAAATTATTGGGTTATAAACATAGAATAAAAGTTAAACTGAAATAATACAGAAATAAGGCCTAAAATGATGACTATATGAGTATAGTATAAATGCACAAAGATAGTTACAGACTAGTAAGTCTAAGCAAAGGATACCGTGACCTCAGGTAAGGGCGATGGAGCGCGGCTGAGGTAAACACGAGGTGGCGGTCAGTGAGGTAGCCAGACAAAGGTACTGCATCAGAGAGGTAGGTTAAGTCTACTGAGGTCACGTGCATACAAAACAAAGTTTATATGGAAAAGAAGGTCTTGGAGAAATAAGAATTTACTCGACGTTAATCCAAGATGAAAGGAGATATATTTAGAAGTTAATTGACGGGGTCAAAATAAGGAACAAAAATTCATTGAACGAACAATAAATTATCTTAGCCGAAATGGGTGGCTAGAAACACAGTAATAATGAATATGAATTCACGGAACTGATCATAAATCGTATTAACCAAAATGGGTGGTTGATAACGCAGTAATGATGAATATAAATTCACGGAACTTGTAGCAAATAAAATTAGCCGAAATGGGTGGCTGATGAACAGTAACAATGAATATACACTCACGGAACTGGTAACAAATAAGATTAGCCAAAATGAATGGCTTAACCCACAGGACCCTAGCGACGCACGTGATGCATCGGCAATGTATGTAACGATAAACCCCAGCGCCGCAGCACCTGCGTCAGCAATTTCGACCTTATATACTCTTGTCCTATAGTAGCTAGAGGCTTGAGGATGGTATGGGATATACCTTATGATGTTGCCGAACAGTGGCGGTACTCGGCAACCCCCTAGTCCAGCCGTGCGGGTGTGTACGGGCGGATAGGGAAAGCCAGTTTACTCACTTATCTTCCCGCCACTTTCGATCTTATTTATTCTTGTCCTATGATAGCTAGAGGGTTCAAATTTGTATGGGATATACCTTATAATGTTGCCCAACAGTGGCAATACTTGGTAATACCCAAGTCCAGCCATGGTGGGGAGTGGGGAGAGAGAGCGCGGGAGGAGGGAGGAAGTGGAGGACTGGGCCACCAGACTCGCCAGTTGTCTTGTGTAGTTCATGGGTGTCGGACTTACCTCGTCGCCTCGCGATGTGTGTCGCTCTCCTATTGCTCCCCATGACATAGTTGACTCCCCAATAAGTGAGGAAGAGGAGGAGGAGGATGACCCAGACCCCATGGCATTCCTCTAAATTCCGCCAGGCCATCGTAGGGGTCAGAAGAGAGGAGAGAGAGAGAGGGAGAGAAAAGAGCTTAGGAGTGTGCCATGTTGCTATGTACAAGGTCTTCCCCCTCACCCACACTCTCCCCACTAAAAATACAATGTCTAAACTCAAATTTCTAAGTCAAAAGTGCCCAAAACAATGTGTAAAACTCATATTCTAACTATAAAACATACGATAAAGTATAAAATCAATAAAAAGAATACGTGAGAGAGGCATCTTAAGAGTGAAAGTGATGAGAGAGAGGGTGAATCAGCTGTGTACGTGCGTGTGTCTTGGACCCAAGATGGCCGCCAGTCGCCATGGTAACCAGGACGTGCGCGGGGCTTGCCATCTGTGGGTACTTATAAAGCTTATCACACAGCACTTATCACACTGTAACATCACTTACAATGACATTATGTGATACATCTTGCTAATATATGAACTATGAAGGCACACATGATGCTCGGGTGGTGTAAATAACCGTCACTCGAAAACTGAACACATCGTACATCTGCCATGCTGCCACGCTCAGCTGTGAAGTGCCGGAAGGGAAGCTTGAAGACCGCCCGGCATCAGCTGATGGTTGAAGCTAACCCCTACGGAAATAGATTCCGAGTTGACTTCACAATTAAGTTCGCTCGCTATAATACCCAGCTGCCCAAAAGTGGAGTCAACTTTGCCTAAAAATATCTTGTTTTGGGCAGGTGATATTACAATTTTAATTTGCTGTCAAGCGAACATGTCCCAGGGTAGGAGAGACATGTGAAATATGGGTTTTGGATTATTATGGTGGTTAATAAAGTTCTTAAAATGATTATACATATAGGGTTACATAGGTAATGACATTCTTTATTTATTAAAATTATAAGTAGGTCATAGAAAGCTTGGATGGAAGTAGGAAAAATAATATACATTCTTGATAGCTCCTACACTTTCAACAGGTTGTATGCGTTATTTTCATCAGGAGGAGGCATCTTGGTTTTGTAGTTGTTTGCCTCCATGGTCATCGTAATGGTGTATATTTCCGCCTAAGTATATAGGCGGAAAACGAAGAGGTTTATGGGGTAATTCCATAAACAGCTCCTCGTCACACTCCAAATAAGGTTCTTGTAGTAGTTCTACCTCCCTAGTAGAGCGTGGCCAGGTGTTCGGGGGTGGCTGGGGGTCATTAACGCGCGAGGGGGTCCCTTTCTTGTTGACACAGGTAGGGGAACCAGGCTTCCTTTTCCTCTCATGTTGGGGTATTTGGTTTGCCGGTCAAATTGGATTTTAGGTCATGTATGTGTTTTTTGTATTATAATCCTTTTTCTCATCAGTTCCTTCATTGATTAGTGTGTTTTAAGGTGTTTATCCTTCTGCAAATTCATATTTACCCATTATTTTGCAATATTAAAACATGCCCCCTAAAACTATATTTTGTCATTACCCTAACCTAACAACTTAACCTAACCTGGGGGCTGCCGCCCCCAGACCCCCGTAGGGTTAGCATTGATATAGAGCATGACAAAATACTAAAAATACGGCAAAAAAAGATAATAATATTAGTTCTCAGCTGATCCAAGATGGCCACCATTTTTCCTTCCACCCTTATTTAACCCACAAAGTCTAAAGAAAATTATTTTAATATGCAGCGGTAAAGACATATATTGCGGTGACTTATACTCTTTGACAAAGCTATAGTTTACATTTAGAACAATATATCCCATACGTGACCTAAAATCCAGTTTGTCCGGTTTGCCTCTCTCTCCTCTTGCTTTTTATGGTGGCAATCCTGCAGGGTTGCTGTTGGGGCTCATTTAGATGTGGTAGCAGATACGGTGGAGGTTCTGGCTCATTCTCCTCGAGCCCCTTCATTTCAATAACGTCTCTGGGAAGCCCATTCCACAAGTTGACAACTCGATTGAAGAAGTAATCCTTAGATTTGTGTGAGATTTACCAATAATTTTGCAACCAATTCCCCGCGTGTAATTAGATTGGTCGATAGTGAAGTACTTACTACAGTTTATATTGTTGATGCCTTTGATAATTTTGAATACTTGAATTAAGTTGCCTCTTAATCTGCGTTGGGTTAAAGGAAATAGATTTAATTCTCTAAGACGCTCCTCGTATGGTTTGTTCTTTAGGCTAGGTATCATTTTGTTACTCTACGTTGAACTCGCTCTAGCTTGTCTATATCATTTTGGTAGTAAGGGCACCAGGATTGAACGCAGTATTCCAGAAGAGGGCGGACTAAGAAATTGTAAAGAGTTAGGATAATTTCCTTGGATTTATGCTCAAATAACCTGCCTATAAAGCCAATTATTTTGTTTGCCTTCTTAACAACTTCTGAACATTGTTGACCCGGTTTTAGGTTACTTGATATTGTTACTCCCAGATCGGTTTCTCTGTCTACCCGTTTAAGCTGAGTGCCATTTTACGAATAGTTTGCTTTCTCATTTTGGTATCTGATATGTTGTACTTTACATTTATCCGCATTGAAAATCATCTGCCAAATTTGGGCCCAACATGACAACTTATCTAGATTGTGTTGCCTATTGTCAACTTGTTCTTTTGAGAGTACGCTATTTGCAATTTTTGTATCGTCAGCAAACTTTGAGATTGTACAGGTGAGACCCACATCTATGTCATTGATGTAAATTAGAAAAAGAATTGGTCCTAGTACCGATCCCAGGGATACCCAGCTACTTACATTGGTCCTATTAGATTCCTTACCGTTTATGACTGCTCCTTGCTTTCTGTCACTGAGCCAATTTTCTATCCATTTTAACACACCGTCTTGTATTCCATGCGCTTTTAGTTTTAGCAGTAAACGTTTGAGGGGAACGTTGTCAACGGCCTTTTGAAAATCAAGGTACATAATATCTGCAGCTTACTCTCATCATAGAGGTTGAGTATAACAAAGAGATTTGTTAAACAAGAATGTTTTTTACAAAAACCGTGTTGAGTATCTTTAAGTATTTTAGTTTCCTCTAAGTGATTTACGAGTCTGTCTCTTATGAGTATTTCTAGCATTTTACATACAACTGAGGTTAAGCTAATTGGACGATAGTTACTGGGTAGGGATTTGCTGTTTTTTTTCAATATCAGTGTTACGTTGGCTAGCTTCCACTGATCAGTCATAGTTCCAGACTGCAAGGATTTATTGAATAGCAATGTCAGTGGTTTGGAGAGCTCATCCTTAGCTTCCTTTAGAACTCTAGGTGAGATTGTATCAGGCCCAGGCATTATATTTACCTTGAGTTTATCTAAATATTTCAATAATTCTGTCTCTGTAATGGTGATATTGCTTAGAACATCAGAATTATCAATCTGAATTGGTGATGCTGTAGGGATATCATTGAGGTCTTCTGTTGTAAAAGATGATGCGAGGAAGGTATTGAGGGCATTACTCCTTTGTACTTTGTCTTAGGTGTATTCTCCATTTTCATCGACTGACTAACGGTCCAACAGTTGAAGTAACTAATTTTTTCTTTCTGATATAACCATAGTATTCTTTCAGGTTTGTTTTACTTTGATTCGCAACAAGTAACTCCAGGGTCTTTTTACTTAATTAACATTTTGGATTTGCGTCGTAGTTCTACAAATTTCACCCGTTCTTCGTCATTTTGTGAGGATTTTAATCTATCGTTAGCAATCTTTTTAGCAAGCAAACAGTCTGAAATCTCTTTATTCCACCATTTAGGGTTATCATTATGGCCTGTAAGTGGTTGCGAATAATTCCCAAGATGTATTTATGTCATTATTGTTAATTAGAAAGCTCCTACTCAGTTTCTTTAAACATAGCTCTAAGTTTATGAAAGTTTGTTTTCTTGAAATTAGGGACTTTCTCGATGCTGCTATTTGGTTCGTTACTAGTAAACTTTAAACTGAAAGTTATCGTACGATGGTCGCTGTTACTGAATTCATCACCAACATTCAAATTATCTATTTTTTTTATTTTTTTTTTTGCAAGTGCAAGGTCAAGAACATTATTACCACGGGTCGGCGATCGAACAAATTGATAGAACGAACTCTCTTGCAAGTTTGCATACAAGTCATATCCAGAGTGTGAAGTAAGAGTATCGTCCCACTTGGTCACAGGTAAATTAAAGTCGCCCAAAAGTACGGTATCTTTTGAGTTACTTACATCTGCAATTTGTTCGTAAATTTTTCGGTCAGTTTGCACTGATTGAGTTGGAGGTCTGTATATTAATGCAAGTATCATTTTTGTATCTTTATTATTCTTTATTAGCACAAAGGATGTATCGACGTTCACAATTTGAGGTTTTGATAGGAGGGTCGGGTAAACACTTTCTTTGATAAAAAGTAAAATGCCACCTCCATTTCTTTATTCAGCTTTTCTCAAATATTACATAACCAGAAAGTGAATACCCTGCTAAAACGTCTCTGTCTTCTGTATTGAGCCAAGATTCTGTTATGCCAATCACGTCGTAATTTTCTGTTAACACTATTTCCTCTAAATCTGAACATTTATTACGTATGCTACGAGCGTTTGCATAGAAAACCTTTAAAGTTGCGGTTTTAGAAGTCACAAAATGCTCTTTAATCAAATTTATGGTTCTAGTCGAATTTACATTTACATTCATGAATGTCCTCAGTCCTCGGTCGTTATCCCTGGCAGTTTTGGATTTGGGTTTATTGGTGGAGCTTTATCCAAATTCGTGGTTCTTGACGGATTAGCATTTAATTCCTTCGCAGGTTGCCATTTTAGCTGTCTTCGGTCCTCCTTCCTGGTTGTCCTGTGCCGAGTAGATTTCTTCTCCGAAAACCCTTCACCGCATCATTGAAAAGACGCCCAAAACGTGCTACCCCTACCTGGTTCAGATGAACTCCATCGTCCGAAAACAAATAGTCATCATAGTAAAATTTGTTCCAGGTGTCGACGAATCCTACGTTCTCCTTCTTGCAGAGAGAAATATTGTTGTCTGATCTACAGTATAATGTTATATGCTAATTTTCCTCTCCTCACATCACACTGGTGGGCCAGCATTATGCTCAAGGCCCACTCAGGAATATGTACTATATATTTCTGAAAATAGATATCATCATCGAGGGAAAATTATCTCATCCCCTCCTTGAGATCTGAACGCTGACAGGCTTGAACGCGACTTCCAATATTAAAACGGCTAATATTAAATCAAAAGACCTAGACTGCTCACTGGCTCTAGGACCTCGAATGCTCTCAAGCTTCTTGGAATCCTCCCCGTTCAAGTTAGTACCGTATTAATAGGACGCTTAATAGTTGAGATCTGGCTTTCAGGTCCCCTTTATCATAATTTAATTTCTCATTCCAGCCTAATTAAAATTACCCGTACATGCCACCCATAATTTATGTCTATACTATAGTTACATTGTTATACGTCTGAGTAATCACTAAATTAACAGGCCTCTGTATAGCTATAGAAGAGAAGCTCTGCCATACCCAAATCCATACTAGCTGCAAGCTAGGAACTTCCCCACACATTCCATATTACTTGGGAGCATTCGATTATTCTCACGTCCCTATACGAACATGTTGATTTATGTATATCCTATGTGTCTGATTTCAATGTAATTTACTATTCATATTACTTGTATTATGACTATTGTGTCAAATGTAAATAATATTGACATATACGCCAATTAACTTTGCAAATTAAATAATAAAATCTGTACACCTGTTATTTGCGTATTCTCTCAACACTTTCCCATCGGTTAAATGGACACTGCAATAGATAGTTTGCTGTGTGGCTACTCCTCGTGGTAGTCGGCTTCTTAAGGGGGTATCCCACTGTGCGACTTTTCGATGGCGAATGCCCAGCGACAGAAGGCAACAGGATTTTTTTGTCTATGTCCCAAAATTCGACAAAATTCGCCATATTTGCTTGAATATTCTCCAATTGTCGCCGAAATCGCAGAACGGTCTCCCTAGCGTCGCCCAGATTCACCCAGATTCGCCGTTAAATTTTTAGCATACCCAAAAAACGGAGGCGAACTGAAAATTTGGGCACATGTTGTGTGACATTCGCCCTTGGTCAGTCGCACTATAGTCGCACAATTCGCACCAATTCGCCCTGATTCGACAATTTGCAAATTCCAATTATTGGCAACGCTGCTTTTTGAGTGAATAGGGCGACAGAAGCGCGCTAGTAGCGCGAATGCAGCGAATGTGGAATGTGTCGACGAATTATTGCCAATGCCATACGAATGACATGCGACATGTGGCGAACTGAGGCGATTGGTGGGTTTTTATGTGACTGTTGATGTGTCTCTTACTATAGTCTATTTCTTTTCAACTGACGGTAAAAAAAATGTAAAGTTCCCATCAGGATTTTTCAGTTATTTTGAAGATTTTGTAGTGAAATGTGGTGCTAATTATATAAACTTGGACTTAATATGATGCAGAGACATGATTTCATATTTTTCCATTAAGTATCGAGAAATTAGGGATTCAATACCGTCAGGTGAAATGAAACTGAGTATACCGTATATACCGGCGTATAAAGAAACATTTCTAAGCCATATATAAACCCTGCAAAACCATGGGTGGTCTTGTACAAAGAATATAATTTCAATGCAAGTGAATTTGGAGCGCCGGGATTCATCAGCTGATTTTCCAAGTGACCAAAATCGCCGAAATACGATCATTTAATCATAAGTACTATATATACATAACAATAAGTTATGTATACTTACCTAATTAATTCTTCATAATATTTCATAATAAACTTATATAACACGAGTTATAAGTTCAAACTATGGTTCAAATTAAAAATCAGTGTACCGGAACCATTACCAAAACACGTGTTGTGTGTGTTATTGGTGTGTGGCTATGTCGAGTGTGTACTGTATGTGAGGCATAGTTATTTCAAAAGGCCCTGTCTAAGCTGTATTTAAGGGAACGTTCGAATGGGGCGAACGTCTTAAAATTTCAAAAGGAATGGTGCTAAACATGACGGAGAAAGGGGTTTAGAATAAAATCCTTTAAGTGGAAATCTCCCCTTAAATCGACAAATGATAACTCGAATTAGAGGAAACAAACTATCATAATAGTGAAAGTGTTAATTTAATAGTTACTTCTACTTAACCCTTTGAAGATTAGGACGCATTTTGACAATATATTCTGACTACCTTTAGAAGATTTTATCCAGCTTAGGAATGATCTGTGGAACTAGAAGGGTAAAGAGTATCTCAATTAACCCTCTGACCTCCATCTACACTTCCTAATCTGAATACAATAGTCTAATAATTGCAAGGAAACAAAAAATAAATCCATAATTGTATCTTGAGCGGGAATACACCTATTCTATAGATGCATAGACACTCAGACATACCCACACAATTATATTTACATTTTGATTCGAGGGCATATGTTTTTGTAATAGACCTTATGTAAACGAGATTGTGAACTTCGAATGAAAATATAAAACAAAGTTAATGTTCTCTATGGGACTGTTAATTGTTCAGAATAATTCATCAGTGTATCATTTTTGTTCTCCCAAGTATTGTTCAGATATTCCGGGGTAAGGCTTGTACACATTGATCCATAGATACACACACACACACAATGTCCAGCTTTTCCACATTTCGCCTTTTCACACACACACACACACTCACTACAGCACGCATACATGCACAGTTGCACACACACACACACTCACTACAGCACGCATACATGCACAGTTGCACACACACACACTCTACAACACACACACACACACACTCACTACAGCACGCATACATGCACAGTTGCACACACACACTCTACAACACACACACACACACACACACACACTCACTACAGCACGCATACATGCACAGTTGCACACGCACTCTACAACACACACACACACACATAATGTCCAGCTTTTCCACATTTCGCCTTTTCACACACACACACACTCACTGCAGCACGCATACATGCACAGTTGCACACGCACTCTACAACACACACACACACACATAATGTCCATCTTTTCCACATTTCGCCTTTTCACAAACACACAAACACACACACACATTACAACACACACACACACATGGTATTCGCCATATCCGCCATAAATCGCACAACCTCCGTGGTTTTATCTCATTACATTGTCCAACAATCGCCGTACATTCGCTATTTTCGCCATCATCGTTCGCCACTTTCGCCATGAATCGCCCTCAATTGTCGCACACCATTCGTCATTTTCGCCAAAAAATTCGCCATATTCGCACTTTGGTCGTACTTCCGTCGCACTGCAATCGAGGAAATTTGCCTTTTTCACTTTCATTCGCTTTCATTCGCTTCTGAAAAAACCCTATTCGCCGCGAATTTTGGGACATAGAAAATAAACACGGTCGCACGGCATTCGCCATCGAAAAGTCGCACAGTGGGATACCCCTTAAGTGTTCGTAGCTCGACTTATTCACTTTACTTCCCTCTTGAGTCTCCTACTGTGAACATCTGTGGTTCATCCTTCACTTGCTTCCTCTCATTTTTCACCGCTAATAAACAACTTAGAACCATCACACTCTATAATAATATGTATCCATGATCTTGTCTCTGAGCACTGAGATAGTAGCCTGACCTTTGCTACTGATTTAGTCGCAATTAACGTAATATTACTCTGCTGTGCTGAGCTGACCTCGGTGTAGCGCCATCACATTTGTTTGCTAAGAAATTATTCTTTCTTATATAATTATGAAGAATTGTTTTATTTTATCATTGTTTGCATATTTTTACCTGTCAGTCCGAGGTACCCTTCAGGGTTTGAAATGAAATGCAGTCGAGTAACGTTACATATATAATATATACCAGGGCATTCCAGTTTGTGCCCAGTTTACGAACCTAATACAGCGTTTATAATGTACCCTGTTTGGAGTATGATCTGTTCTGCATCACAGTAGAGCTAAGGAAGGGAAGTTAGGCCTTCTTAGAAATCAGTTACTGTTTCATAACAATATATACTGTATATATTTGTACACAATTATTACTGGTACTATAATCAAACCTCTATCACAAAATCATGTACTCTGATCACTATGAACTTCAACCAATCAAATGTTATCCCGATTCATTGGATCCAACACAGTTCTTCGGTTAAATAATTATGATAGTGTCACACCGGCTTTAAATTGAATAAAATATCATGGCGATACCGGAAATATAGTATAAAGTTGTCATCAAATTAAAAAGGTTAGACAAATAAGTTCTAGCGCCTTTACTCACTCTTTCAGTATACCATGACGCTCGTTTCACTTGATGCTGGCTTCACGATTTTACTCAGTTTTGTAAAGCCTTCTTGGAATTAAATATATCGGTTACACTTCTGATATCCAAATATATCGGTTACACTTCTGATATCCAAAAGTCCTGTTTCAGCTGAATAAAATCGCTTGGTTGTTTTTTCTGGACCCCCTTTTCCCTCATACTTATTAGTTTAGCGATTTTAAGACCTTTCGCCTCTTTTCTTTGTCAATGTTAAGACTTTTCGTGTTATATGTGTAGATTTTTTCCTGGCGAGCGATAGCGAGCCTGTAATTTTGAAGGGACTGGCCTTCGGCCAGGACATTTTTCTACCGAAAAGTGTATAAGAATATCTTGAAGGGGGGTCTTGGGAGTTTTTTTAAAGTTTGATGGAGATCTAGGGAAAACAAAATATATATATACTAATAATAATAAATAAATAAATGAAAAAATCGACCAAGAAATCAACCATCCCCCCCTTTATGATTTACAAAATGAAATGGAGAATGAAGTTATAATTTACTGAAAAACACACGAAGCCCTATTCCATGTAAGTAGGCCAAAACTCTTGAACATTAACCTCTATAACTCACGAACGACTAGAGTAATCGAGCTTATATTTTAACAATCTGGGAAAGGTGAGCCAGAGAATAGGTGTGCAAATGTGCTGCCCATTTGTTCTAGCCCTTTTTTAGTTACAGAGTTTAGGGTTCACGATTTCTGGACTACCTATTTGGAACGGGGTGTGGTATTTGGAACGGGGTGTGGTATTTGGAACGGGGTGTGGTATTTGGAACGGGGTGTGGTATTTGGAACGGGGTGTGGTATTTGGAACGGGGTGTGGTATTTCTGGACTACCTATTTGGAACGGGGTGTGGTATTTTATCCAGCTACAAAAAGAAAGTGTTTTTGTATTATTCCACTCACAAAGGGCCTCTCATATTTAGAGAAGTACAAATTAACAAAGCTTCTTTTCTGGAGTTGCCTTTGGGGTGGGGGGCATAATAATTACCACCATTACAAAGCACCATAACAAATAAAAGAGCGATAAAAACATTTTTCCCAGAACACAGATAACCTGTTGCTTCATCAACAAGAACAAAGCTATCCCTCCTCCTCCTCCTCCTCTTTTTCCACCATCTCCTCCCCACTATTCCCTCTCCTACAGCTCTACCTCCTCCTCCTCCTCCTTCACCACCACCTCCTCCCCGCTCTTCCCTCCCCTACACCTCCAATCTTCCGCCTTTCGCCTAGACAAACATCTTGCATCAAACCTGCGACTGATTGCGTTTGTAAATGAATAACTTTATTTTATTCCCTCCTCAGTTACTAACCCATCTGTCCCTACTAACTTCCTAATCCTGCCACGGACATTAGTTCCAGGGCAGTAGTTCCCTTTCCAATGTTCCCTTACCCACTCTAAACCACTGTTTGGACACTTGATCCTCAGTGTTTTGGAGGACAAGCAACCTAGAGGGGTCACTAGATATGTTGTTGCTTGATTTCCTTTGTACTCCTTTGTACTCTTCCACTACCACCTCCTCCTCCCCTCCTCTTCCTGCACAACTACCTCCACCGCCACCTTCTCCGTCTCCTCCACCTCCCCTCCTCCTCTACCAACACTCCAAGAGTTTGTAACACTCAACGTTGGAGTATCACTAACTCCAATTGTTTCAACTCCAACATCCACCACCGCCCCAACGTCATCTGCCAACAATCCAACACCTGCAGTAGCCACTGCAGCATCTTCTGACGAACCTGAGCCAACATCAAACCAGGACAGCTGCCCTGCTCACCTTAGTCTCTCCCCCACTCCTCATGCAAGAAGCCTGCTAGCACGAAAAGTACCAACCCCTCGCCCCGTTCTAACCACTCCTCTCCCCGACCTGTACGCAGAGTCCCGCCACCACAGGTTTCCGGATTTACACCAGTGAGGAACGGTGCACGGCCAACGCAGAAAAGGTCTCATCTACCAGTCACAATGTCAAACAGATTTGAGATATTGGTAGAGATGGAAGACGAACCAGAAGAGACCAGGCTCGTTGGGGATTCCATCCTACGAGGACAGGTCGAAGAGTTCTGCGACAGAGTCCCAAATCGACGAAAAAGATTTTGCATCCCAGGAGCTGGACTGGACGACATTGTGGAAGCCTTCGAAGATACCACAAAGGATGCAAATGAAAATACCCTTTTTGTCATCCATGCTGGTTCAAATGACGTCATGCGCACCAGATCCGAAAAGTTGATGGAGAAATATCGCAAGATGATCCAGCACTACAAAAACAAGTCAAGGAATATCATCATCTCAGGCATTCTCCCCAAGATCGACGCACCTGACAAATTCTACGACAAGGCCTTCAGGAAAAATAGCCGACTAAAATATTTGTGTCTGAGGGAAGAAGTTGAATTCATCAACCTCTGGGACAACTTCTACAACCAGCCTACTCTGTTCCGCAAGGATGGCACTCATCTAAACCCTGTGGGTTCAGCACGCATGGGTCGTCTCCTACACGAAGCAGTCCGCAGCCATGGATCAAAAAATGCCATCCGAGAAGAAGCAGCAGTGACATAAATCATCCAACGCCAAGCAAAAAACAGAGGCAACCGAGGACCACCAGCGATAAGGACCGAAGACAGTGAGAACCGAGGACAGCCATGAACATAAATGTAGATCCGACAAGAACCAAAAATATTATTAAAGAGCGTTCCGTGAGTTCTAAAATAACAAATTTAAAGGTTTTCTATGCAAACGCTCGTAGCATACGCAATAAATTTTCAGATTTAGAGGAGCTAGTGTTTACAGAAAATGATGATGTGATTGGCATAACAGAATATTGGCTCAATACAGAAGATAGATACTTTTTAGCAGAGTATTCACTTCCCGGTTATGTAATGTTTGAGAAAAGCCGAATAAATCGAAATGGAGGTGGCGTTTTACTTTATATCAAAGAAAGTCTTAACCCTACCCTCTTGTCAAAACCTCAAATTGTGAACGTCGACACATCTTTTGTGCTAATAAAGAATAATAAAGGTACAAAAATAATACTTGCGTTAATATACAGACCTCCAGCTCAATCAGTGCAAACTGACCGAGAAATTTACGAACAAATTGCAGATGTAAGTAACTCGCAAGATACCGTAATTTTTGGCGACTTTAATTTACCTGTGACCAAGTGGGGCGATACTCTTTCTTCACACTCCGGACATGACTTGTATACGAACTTGCAAGAGAGTTCGCTTTATCAATTTGTTCGAACGCCGACCCGTGGTAATAACGTTCTTGACATTGTACTTGCAACAAAAGAAGAATTGATAGAGAATTTGAATGTTGGTGATGAATTCAGTAACAGCGACCATCGTACGATAACTTTCACTTTAAAGTTTACTAGTAGCGAACCAAATAGTAGCATCGAAAAAGTCCCTAATTTCAAGAAAGCAAACTTCCATAAACTTAGAGCTATGTTTAAAGAAACTGACTGGAGCTTTTTAATTAACAATAAAGACATAAATACATCTTGGAAGTTATTCGAAACCACTTACCTAATAGCAGTGCAAGACTGCATACCATTGAAAATATGGCGTCCAGGCCAAAATAATAACCCCAAATGGTGGAAAAAAGATATTTCAAACTGCCTGCTTGCTAAAAAATTTGCTAATGATAGATTAAAATCCTCACAAAATGACGAAGAACGGGTGAAATTTGTAGAGCTACGACGCAAAGCCAAAAAGTTAATTAAGCAAAGTAAGAAGACCTTAGAGTTACATATTGCGAATCAAAGTAAAACAAACCCAAAAGAATTCTATAGTTATATCAGAAAGAAAAAAGTAGTTACTTCAACTGTTGGACCGTTAGTCGATGAAAATGGAGAATACACCAAAGACGAAGTACAAATGAGTAATGCCCTCAATACCTTCTTTGCATCAGTTTTTACAACAGAAGACCTCAGTGATATCCCTACACCATCCCCGATGCAGATTGATAATTCAGATGTTCTAAGCAATATCACCGTTACAGAGAGAGAAGTATTGAATTGTTTAGATAAACTCAAGGTAAATAAAACGCCTGGACCTGACACAATCTCGCCTAGAGTTCTAAAGGAAGCTAAGGATGAGCTCTCCAAACTACTGACATTACTATTCAATAAATCCTTGCAGCCTGGAACTATGCCTGATCAGTGGAAGCTAGCCAACGTAACACCGATATTCAAAAAAGGCAGCAAATCCCTACCCAGTAACTATCGTCCAATTAGCTTAACCTCAGTTGTATGTAAAATGCTAGAAACGGTCATACGAGACAGACTCGTAAATCACTTAGAGGAAAATAACATACTTAAAGATACTCAACACGGCTTTCGTAAAAAACCTTCCTATTTAACAAACCTCTTAGACTTCTTCCACGATATCCTCAACCTCTACGATGAGAGTAAAGCTGTAGATATTATATACCTTGATTTTCAAAAGGCCTTTGACAAAGTTCCCCACAAACGTTTACTGCTAAAACTAAAAGCGCATGGAATACAAGACGGTGTGTTGAAATGGATAGAAAATTGGCTCAGCAACAGAAAGCAAAGAGTAGTCATAAACGGTAAGGCATCTAAATGGACCAATGTAAGTAGCGGGTACCCCAGGGATCGGTACTAGGACCAATTCTCTTTCTAATTTACATCAACGACATAGATGAGGGTCTCACCTGTACAATCTCAAAATCTGCTGACGATACAAAAATTGCAAATAGCGTACTCTCAAAAGAATAAGTTGACGATATGCAACACAATCTAGATAAATTGTCATGTTGGGCCCAAATTTGGCAAATGAGTTTCAATGCGGATAAATGTAAAGTACTACATATCGGATACCTAAATGAGAAAGCAAACTATTCGATGAATGGCACTCAGCTTAAGAATGTAAAAGAGAAACCGATCTGGGAGTAACAATATCGAGTAACCTAAAACCGAGTCAACAATGTTCAGAAGTTGTTAAGAAGGCAAACAAAATAATTGGCTTTATAGGCAGGTCATTTGAGCATAAATCCAAAGAAGTTATCCTAACCCTTTACAATTCCTTAGTCCGCCATCTTCTGGAATACTGCGTTCAATCCTGGTGCCCTTATTACCAAAAAGATATAAACAAGCAAGAACGAGTTCAACGTAGAGTTACCAAAATTATACCTAGCCTAAAGAACAAACCATTCGAAGAGCGTCTTAGAGAATTAAATCTATTTCCTTTAACCCAGCGTAGATTAAGAGGTGACTTAATTCAAGTGTTCAAAATCATCAAAGGCATCGACAATATGAACTGTAGTAAGTTCTTCACTATCGACCAATCTAATTACACGCGGGGAAACGGTTGCAAAATTATTGGTAAATCTTTTAACTCGCACGAATCTAAGAATTTCTTCTTCAATCGAGTTGTCAACTTGTGGAATGGGCTTCCCCGAAACGTTATAGACTGCATCACCGTTGATTCATTTAAACTCCGCCTAGACAAATATCTCGCATCAAACCCGCGACTGACTGCGTTTGTAAATGAATAACTTTATTTTATCCCCCCTTCAGTTACTAACCCATCTGTCCTCTACTAACTTCCTAATCCTGCCACAGACATTAGTTCCAGGGCAGTAATTCCCTTTCCAATGTTCCCTTACCCACTCTAAACCACTGTTTGGACACTTGATCCTCAGTGTTTTGGAGGACAAGCAACCTAGAAGGGTCACTAGAACTGTTGTTGCTTGATTTCCTTTGTACTCCTTTGTACTCCTTTGTACTAACACCACCTCCTCGCCACTCCTCCCCCTCCCCTTCTCGGCCAATGTTTGCTCTGGATTTTTACAGCAGTCTAATTTGGGTCGGGTGTAAAAGTTGAGATCATCCACAATGACTTAAGATGCTTATTTTCCGGTGTGTGTGTGTGTGTGAGAGAGAGAGAGAGAGAGAGAGAGAGAGAGAGAGAGAGAGAGAGAGAGAGAGAGAGAAGGAGAGAGGGTGGGGGAGAGGACGAGTTAGTTGTTTTATACGAAAATACGCTTTTATACATACTTAATAGAGAAAAGAAATACCAACTAAATACAATACTATATCAATTTACACCATCTGGTCGGACGTTTTGTGGATTATTATGATATTTTGTGTAAGCATAATTTTGAGGATTTTGCTAGCTATTGCCAGTTTTGAACAATGTATTTTAGTTTGTCCTCAAGACTAACGAAAACACCTTCCCAAACTTCCCTCAAGTTAATAAAAAAAAGAAAAAAAAAGCGCACCCAGACTCCTTTCAAGCTAAATATCTACACTTCGATAGAAAAGCTTCCCGGTCGAAGGCCGATGTCTTGTCAAGTTACAGGCTCGCTATGCCGTTGTAAATGTTTATCCCTTACCTCGTTATCTTACCTCGTGGGGCCGCGGCCTCCTGCTTAATTATGTCACATGACATTACTTACAGAGGGTCCGGGCCCTAGTACAGGTATACGGATACTCCAGCTAGATAGTGCTATGAGGTGTATGTAATATGTTTTGGTAGCTGGTTGTTTGTATCTTCTTTGATTTGAGTTGGGTGTTGGTCTAAGACATGGGTGGGGAACGTCCGGCCCGAGGGCCTGATTAGGCCCTCGGGATCATTTGATCAGGCCTGCAAGGCAATATATAGGTGTGCGGAAATATGCTAATTTGCTTGCTATTTATTATGAATTAAAACCAAATTTAGTCTTTGTGTACGTTTGAATGGAAAATTACAGACTCCTTGAATTTATAGTCACAATATCATAGAATTTATACAAATATAAGATAATTAAACAAGTAATTATCAACCCCTTGACGGTTATGATGCACTTTAATTGGCAGTTTATTCTGGCTATCATTAGACAATTGTATTCAGCTTATGAAGGATCTGTAGGTAACAACTATCTCATTTAACCTTTTGACTTTCATACACCCTTCCTAATCTGAATAAATCGTCCAACAATAGCCAGAATAAAAAGGGTTAATTGCTTTGTTAAGAAGAGGCTGAAGCGTCTCAATCTTAATCCAAGTGATTTAATGGTATGCTACTGCATCATACACCAAGAACATTTATGTGCGCAGTCATTGCGGCTCAACAATGTTATGGCGATCTTGTCTAGCATTGGGAAGTGCGATGGCTGAGTCGTGGGAACATGCTCATGCAGTTTTACAAACTGCGGGAAAAAGTAAAGCAATTCATTATCCAGATGAAGAGAAAACCTGTCATGGAACTCAATTATAGCAAGTGTCTGTGTGATCTAGCATTCTTGTGTTAAATTACCAAGTATCTCTCAGAACTGAACGTTAAGTTGCAAGGCCTCAACCAGATTCTTAGCTCACTGCTTTCAAATTTGAAATCCCTTGAAGCTAAAATATAGCTGTGGAAAATGCAACTCAAAGGGTACACTGTGCACTTTCCCACTGCTAGCAGAAAAGCTTTCTACTTCATCTGCTTTTGATGATGAATATGCGAAACTAATCAAGGCATTTAGTGAAAGGGCGTGAAAAATACCAAGCAGGAGTTGACCATCTTTGCTACACCGTTTAATGTGGAATCATTTTATGTCCCTAATATCCTACAATACGAAATGATTCAGCTGAAAAGTGACGATGAGCTAAAAAGCTAGGTACAATGATCTCACATTGCTCGAGTTCTATAGACGTTACATACACGCTGATGATTTTCCATTTTGAGGAGGTATGCACTGAAATATGTATGTGTTTAGAAACACTTACTGCTGAGAGCAAAACTTGTCAAAACTTACCCTCCCAAAGAGTCGATTGCGCTCCAGACTGACTGATGCAAACCTGTAAAACCAGCTACGAGTAGCAACAGTATCAATACCAGCAGACACCACACGCCTCACCAAAGAGAAGGAGTTCCAACCATTACATAAGGGGTAAATGTTTGACCAGCAAAAGTAGCCTGATTTTTAAGTAAATCACTTTGTATGGCCCCCGAATGATGTCATGTATATCCAAATGGCCCTTGATAGGAAAAAGGTTCCCCATCCTTGGTCTAAGACATGTGTATTGTTCTGAAAGATGATGGAATTTCTTTGTTTATTTGATAAAGGTGTGAAAGTGGGGAGTTGGGTATGGGAAATTGTGTTGGAAATGGGGGGGGGGGGTTAGGAGGGAGGGGGCTGGTCTTTGTAGGTTATTGTATACAGCTTTGGAGGGTTTCGGGGAGAGTTTGTGCAAGGAGCCTCTTGAAGGCAGGTGTATTTGGGGCCAGAACGACTTCTTCGGGGAGGGAGTTCCAGAGCTCTGCTATTCTGCACGACCTTCACCTGACCTAGAAAAGCAAGCGAGGGAACAGAAAGATGCTAGCTGGGCGTTGTCTATGTCATATTGAACAAAGATTAACCCATTCAGTACCAGTCAATTCCTTTTCATGATAATCTGGAAACTATTATATGATTTTATTCACCTTAGGAAGGACGTCTACCAATGAAAAGGCCACTAAGTCTCATTTAATCCTTTCATCTACCATAATTGTATCCTTCCTAAGCTTCATAAAATCGTCTGAATGTACCTGAAATCAAATACAAAAGACGTCGCCGGTACTACATGGGTTACAGAAGTACTGTAGGTGTTGATTAATATAAACATTGAAGTTCATTTGTACTCCATCGAGTTCACTATAGCAAAGTTTAAGAATATAGCGGGCAGAGGGATGGAGAAAAGAGGATGGAGGGAATGGGGGAAGAACGGAGTGCTGGGATGGGGGTGGAGGAGGGTGGGTCACATGTGGAGAGATGAGTGAAGGAGGGAGGGAAACAAGGGGTTGTGGGGGTGGAGGAGGAAGCGAAACAGGTGGGGGCACATAAATAGAAGAGAGATGATGGAGGGAAGGCTACGGTTGAGGGTGGAGAAGAGGGGGGCTGGGCTGGGGTGGAGGATGGAGGAGTGAAGTGAACAAAGGAACTGATTACTGTACTGTTAAGTGAAGAAGAATCATACCACCCAGTGTGTTCAAAGATTGGAGTTTAATGAGCGGGAGGATGGCTTAGGGGGTACAATAAAGTGGGGTGGAAAAGAGAGGAATGAGGTGGGTGATGTGTGGAAAGGGGGGGGGGGGTTTACTGGGACTTGACCGTCGTGTTCGTGTTCGTGACGACATCAGTGATCAGTCAACCCTCACCACCCCGCGGCGTGTGTTGACGTACGGGAGTCATTATTTATTATATGTTGTGTGCAACCGTTATTAACTTATTACAGTACATATCATTTAGGATTTCCGCGTCTTCTACCACGACATATCCCATTGCAAAGGACATGACAGGAGTTGCAAGAATCTAAGAATCATACACTGCAGAATATGAGTGATGGACAGTGATAAACATGAGAGAACGCCGGTGAAGGAAGGTAAGGCGTTTCATTGGTGCTTCTTCCTTGGTGATCGTATAACCCGCTTTTTATTTGGAATTTGGTACATTTTTACCTACCGTACATTTTTAGCGCGTGACATCCAAGAGTTTTAGCATTTACTTTTATATATATATATATATATATTTTTTTTGTGATAGGCCTATACAGTGGTGTTTTACAGCAAGGACTGCAGGCAATTGGTATTTACCCATTATTCAACAATCTATTGGCTAAACACGCCCCCCCCCCCCCCCGGACTTATTGACATTCTCATATATTTTAACAATAGGGGAGCAAAAACTCCCTTATACTGTAGTAAATTTTCGTCAGTACAGACATATATACCAATGTATTATGTGATATGACAATTTTGTAGTCCACACAAAAATCGATGGGTCTCGCAGCTGTCACACCGTAAAATATTACCTGGAATTTTACCCTATTTAACCTGGGGGTGGTCTTTTGAAGCTCCCCTCTTTCGCCCCATTAATTTGGTAGTTATATATTGCTTCACCCCATTAGTTTGGCTGTCAGAGAACATTTTGCATGTAGAACATTAACCCTCTCACATTCTTATGATGCAGAGGTTGCCAGATTAGCAATAAGAAATAGATTACTCTCACTCATATAATTACCTCTCCAAAATTAGTTTTCTGCCCACAGTTAACTCAAAGACAACTGCAGAGCTTGAAGTTAATAAACTAAAGGTCTATTAATACCCCTGATGGTAACAAAGGCTTTAAATTATCCCTAATAGGCTCAAAATTGCGTCAAGGACGTGAGAGGGTTAAGGTGTCGATCTTTATCTGGGCTCGAGATAGCGAGCTTCTAATTTAAAAGGATTGGCTCTCGGCCGGGATATTTATCTACCGACATATCTACAAATTTAGCTTTAAAGGTGAACCGTTTTGGTATCACTGAAGATTATTTTGGTAAGAATTGTGTTAGAGAGCTTACTGTCCGCTTTGTTTACATAGTCGCACGGCTCTCAGTTACATTCGCTTCTAATTTGATTGCTGTTATTTGCCCCTGCTGGTAATATACTGTATATGATGATGACAATAGGTAATGGGGGGCTTTCCTCACTCAACCCATTATTGTATCCCACGGCCAGTAACAAAACAATTTACCCAACACCTGGACATGGGATACAATAATAGTTGTTGTTGTTGTTGCTGTTCCCCAGGCTGCCTGGCCGAACAGCCCCAAGGCCCCAAGCAAGGCCAAGGCCATAACCGAGCGCCCCCACAGATCCCTCCCTGCCTACCACAATAAAGCCTGGGTGACCGAAGCCACTCCATGGCGGGGAGCTAAGGAGTGCGCGGAAACGCCCGGGAAACCAAAGCCCCACCCAGGGCCCTGTTCCCCTCAGCAATTATGAAGAGAAAGTTGAGGGTCAAAGGAAAAATGTGACGCTTTGGCTTCCAATCTGCCAACCTCTAGGTTGGGAGATTGGGAGGTCAATCCACGGAAGAGACGCCGTCACCTGAGATCTAGAAAATATATAAGTAAAAGGAACAGTCAGAGTAAGCTATGGGTATGGCAGAGATCACTCAGCTCTCACTCTGATAGGCCAGCCCATCACCACATGACTAGAACCCAATTATCTCAGCATCAGCTAGGAACGGCCCTAGAAAGCCGCCTTTGGCGGGGCTGGGGGGGGGGGGATAGCTCCCCTATTTCAACCCCTTTCGGGGTTGGGCACCCGCCCTCAATAGTGAAGCAGTTAGGTAGAAGAACTGTGCATTTCTTGATAAAACTGTCAAAATTGGCACAACATTAATAAACACAGTATAGCCTAATCAAAATTAGGTATAGGGCCATTACAAGTTTAGCCTATGTTGGCTTTGGCAGCCCCTTTTCAATTAATCTTCATTAGAGTACTGAAACACGGATATATACCCGAAACTGTATACGGTGGTAGAGATGTCAAACTAGTCTCAAATGACTCGTCTGGGCAAGGGAAACAACTTATATTCAGAGAATGTTTGGTTAAAGTTGACCGTTTGACTTGTACTGGTACCTGTAGTTTATCATCATCCTACAAATTGGTAAGAATTGTTGCTAATTGCCACTAATTTGTTGAACTACAGGGACCAGTACAAATCAAATGGTCAACTATCTATAAACATTGTCTGTGCATTTATTGTTTCCATTGCCCAGACGAGTCATTTGAAAATAGTTTGACATCTCTACCACAGTATGCAGTTTCGGGTAAATATCCATTGTTCAATACTCTAATGAAGATTAATTGAAAAGGGGCTGCCAAAGCCAACATAGGCTAAGCCTGTGATGGCCCTATACCTAATTTTGATTATACTGCATTTATTATTGTGTGTGCCAATGTTAACACTTCTATCAAGAAACGCACAATACCCACAAATGTTCTAACTTATCTGTCACACTATAATGGTTTGAGGGAAAGCCCCCCTCACCCACCATGACTTATTGTCATCATCATTTATATTACCAGCAGGGGCAAATAACAGCAATCAAATTAGACGCGAAAGTAACTGGAGCCGTGCGACTATGTAAATAAAGCGGACGGTACAACCGCTAACACAAATCTTACCGAAGATTTGCATTACTGCATATTCCAATACTTTTAAGATCCCCTTCCCCTGATATTTGGGATGGGTGGGGGACGATGAAGATCAGGGATATTGTTGGATTGAAAAATACATAGTAAAGTCAAAAGGCTTTGAAATTATGAAAGCAAAACTCCTGCGAAGATTATTGTGAAACTAAATAATGCGAGTCCATAGGCCTATGTTCCCATTGTCATGAAAGAAGTGTTTCTAATAACGCCGCGAAAGTAATCTTCAAGAATAATTTTGATATGTGCTTGATTTATTCCTGATCTGGATGGCCATGCTCAAGAAAACCTACCGAAGACAGAACACATTAAAATTAAGTTGTTGTTGGCCGCAGAGTTTATAATTATCTTATGGAATACCTGGCACATTATGATTCTAACATAATTTGGCTCTCTATCACTCATTCAACTTTGGGGGGGGGGGGAGACATTTGTTACAGGCAGCTTTGCCTTTTTGTCTCCTTCACACACACAGACAAAAAATAGTTGCTAAAATCATGATCGCACCTAAATGTCAGTAATTAAGGAACACCCTGTTCTTAACATTAATCCTCCATTACAAACCCCAATGCACTAGAATAAATTATAGAAAGCAAATACCAAAAGTAATTCTATATCAGTACACATTACGACAATGGATTACAAGAGCAGTTGTAATCCATGTAATGCGTGTTACCATGCAGTCAGTAAGTCTTCACCTTTCAAAAATGTCCTGCTCCCCCCCACCCTTCCATCTACACAGACACACACACACAGACACACACATACAACCCCCCCACTACCTCCCTGTCTGTACACACATTTTCTGAAGGGGAGATTTCTATTTAAGGGATTTTTTTCTGGACCCCTTTCTCCATCATGTTTAGCCCCATTGCTTTTGAAATTTTAATACGTTCACCCCATTAGTTTGGTGATTTCAAGAACTTTTGCCCCTTTTCTGTCAATTATCAACCTTTCGTGCCATTTAGGTGTCGATTTCTTCCTGGCCAGCGATAGCGAGCCTGTTATTTAAGAGAAACCGGCAAATTTTTCTACCGAAAGGGGGTCTAGGGAATGTGGAATTGATGGAATTCTAGGGAACAAACTAAGAAAGCTCCCCGGTTCCTGGTCTCTTCGCACAAATATGTTATCACCTGCAAGTCTATTTTGACTGCAAGTGTTCCCCCATAATTATTATACAGTAGTGTACAATTATTATACAGTAGTGAACAATTATTATACAGTAGTGAACAATTATTATACAGTAGTGAACAATTATTATACAGTAGTGTACAATTATTATACAGTAGTGTACAATTATTATACAGTAGTGTACAATTATTATACAGTAGTGTACAATTAATATTTTTTTTCCCTGTGATTTTGCTCAGAAGCATATTTTGACCACAGTTCTTTATCCCACGAATTTTGTTTTTCTTTTTACTTTCAATTCTGTGTTCAGTTACATGCGCTGTTTTGCCCACAATTCGAATATTCTTTTCTATTCCATAATTCTTGCATAAGGGTAGATGGGCCGTTTTTTTTTTGGTCTATCAATTCATGTATTCCTTTATTTCTTAGTTTCCTCGCTAGAAATGTTTCGGTAGAAAACTTTTCCGACCAAAGGCCGGTTCCTCTAGATATTTCAGGCTCGCTATCGCTCGCTAGGAGAAAATTTGACACCTAAATGGCACGAAAGGTTTTAAATTTGACAACGAAATGGAGAGAAAGGTGTTCAAATCGCCAAACTAATAGGTCTAACGTAATGTTACAGCGCATTTTGAGCGACTGCACACTCTAGAATAAACCATATAATCACATATATAACTCACACCATTAAACAGTTATGCACTTACTTAAGTAGGCAATTGTACATTTCTAGTGGGGTAAGTTCTCCCCTATAGAAGATCTTTCCCCCACCTATAAAAGCCTTGGTACAATTCTTGCAGAGTAAGCAAGGGTTCTCACGCTCCCCTCAGAGTATTGCAGCAACACCAAGATGATTGCTAGCAACTAAGTAGAGTGTCACACCACACTGATAGAAGCCGGTCCGCTCCTCTAGCCCAAGCAATGGTAGTAGCAGTCAGACAAGCCTTTAGGAAGGTCTCCCCCTTTATAGGCTAAGGAATACAGATTAAACAGGAATAAATAGCTCATCTAGTTGCTTTTAGTGTATGCTTAATTAATAGATACTTCCCAGTCGGGCTCATATACAGTACCTACACAGACCTTATAACCTTTATTAAAGCCACGCATCATAATTCTATATTTATGATAATAAAAACTATAGAAAAAACAACAGTGTCTTTGCTTCAAATCAGTTACCTCATTAATTTACCTATTCAACATGTTTTACAGTCAAACCTGGTCCACAGACATAACAAGGAAAATATAAGGTAAGAAGCAAAAGTATAAAACAGTTAATCTCCAATACATAAAGTGGTTGGCAAGCTAATGGGATTCGTGTTCCCTAACCGAAAACACAAATAAATAGACCTCCGAAGAGCAATTAGAAAAGCAATAACAAGCTTAGAAAGAAAGCAACTAGATTTAACAAACATTAATAGAGCTAAAGTGGAAATAGAAATTATCAGTAATGATATCCAAGTAAAGTTAATATCAGAGCGAGCTGGTACTCTGGGATCTACATCTCAGTAACCATCACATCAGCGCCGACCTCAGCACATCTCTTCCCTGAGCAATGGATGAGTCACAGTGAGCTCACGCTCAACACTCACCACTCACGCTCAACTTCACGCTCAGCCCCACCCTGCTCTAAAGCCAGGGTCTAACGCGGGGGTGACGTCATCGACTCGTCGGTGACGTAGAAGGAAGGTGGCCAGGAATTCAAATCTACGGGATATCTACAGAAATGTTCACTCCGCAATCAGCTGATTGATAACATACAACAAGATCTTCAAGTCGTTTGCAACTATAGTACCAGTTACTTGTAATAGGTTGGTTTTAACACTACATGAGAAACATAATAGTACTAGTTAGTCTAGTAAACTCACAACACAGCAATAGCAGTGCCTCTTTTTAATTTTTTTAGCAAAATAAATCTACTTATTTACTTAACTATTTTTAAGGTGTGCCTATGTACATTTTAACTCTATTTCGACTTAGTAAATTCAAGTATTGCTTCAAGAACTTTATTCTCGCACTAAGAAACTTATATATTTACTTCCTTTTAATTCTACTTTCTCATAGAAATAGAAATTTTAAAGGCCTACAGTAAATATTATTTTTGAATTGAGGACCAGCGACGCCCTGTTTGCGTCGGCAATGTTTGTAACGCTAAACCCCAGCGTCACATAAGGTACGTCACGGTTAATTACTTCGGTCCTATGGCACCTACGGGGCTCAGATTTGTATGGGAACTGTGTAAGTATCTCACGCAACAATGCCGATGGTTGAAAACTCTCAAAGTCCAACCGCGTGCGCGTGCGCGTGAGCGTGCAAAAACCTGTTTTTGCCTGTTTTTGCCTACCCATTTCCCCATGTTAATTCCGACTTTCAGGCGCACCGTAGGACCCCATAATGACCTAGGGGATCATTTTGTTGTGGGTTTTCCATCATTTCTAACCCCTTCCTGGTGTTTTCTGGAGAAAAAAACAATTCACAACCTGCCAGTCCTGGGTGGTACATTTATTATTAACTAGCTGGGGTTCAGTGGGTTAAAGGAAAAGCCCCGCCGATGGCAAATTAATACCTATCCCCTCACCTTCAACGGTGCAACCCACTGCACCTCTGTCAACTGACTCCGCAGACGCCAATGAGTATAGGCGGAAGCTCCGTTCTGCTAGCAGAGTGGATCATTGTTCTATTGAGATAGCATATCTAATGAAACAAGCCGCACACCCAGGTGTGTAGAGAAGAATACATTACCAATCAACCAAAAACCATCGTTCTGTTAATGTATCATATCTAACAGAGCAAGCCGCTCACCCATCTACATCCTACTGGGCGAGTGAAGTATTCAATTAGTACACATTGCTAATAGGATATTGTCCTTTCTTCAGAGAAAGATGAACTGGTCAGTGAAAACCCTTCTACTACTTGGAACACTAATAGTGGCTGATGCAGCATCACCTTCGTTGCTGAAGCCCGGCACCCTTGTAGCCCAAGTAGGGAGAGTTTTAGTTGCGGAAGAATGTCGTAGCAGTTAAGTATGAATTTGGACACCTCCTTAGTCTATCTAGTGACTATACGGTACTCCAACGTCGCCTAGACCGATTACACTCTGCGTTCACCTTCCTACTAGCTAATCAAACCTTTTCCTGTGACTTACGACATACAGTGATGCTTCAACGTGCTCGCGTAACTCGTATAACTCGTAGGCTATGGATGATCCAGTTGGTCCTACCTGACGGTCATAACCAGGTAGCCAAAAACGCTCACTCCCAGCGTGTTAAGAGAGGACTGTTTAATTTTGTTGGCCTACTCTCCCGTGAGCTCTTTGGAACAGCCCAAGCCTCTGATGTTGAGAAACTGGGAAAGAGACTCACTGTCATGGAGAATGCAGCAAAAGCCTTAAACAGAGTCTTGAATTACGACTCAAAAGCCATGAATAATGTGATGAATTCCTTACACTCGGTCGTAGCACGCATGAATAATCTGACACAGGTGGTCAACTCCTTAATAGCTGATGGACGATCCACAAATAAAGTCATGTACCTTTCCGAGATCCTTCAGACCACGGATGATGATATTCAAGATTTAAATGCCAATACAAAGGCGGTCTTAGCAAACTTAGTAGATGCTGCACTAAGTCGGGTCACCACTGACCTATTACCTGTTGAACATCTCCGTGCCTCCATTCAAATAGCGAAAGATCAGTTTGCCCTGACTCCGCTATTCGAGTCAAACGACTGTGAATTCTATTACCCACTAATGGAAGCAGTTCTGACACACTCATTTATATTAGTCGACATTCCGTTCCAGTCCTCACATATGTTCAATGCCTGGAGAATTATTCCGTTCCCGTTTCCTATACACGGACGATTACTAACCGTGACTGACACAGCAGACATGATGCTCGTCTCCGACGATCTTGAACTTGTGACTGTGCCAGACAAACACGTTCTTGATTAATGTAGGTCCTCGTATCTTCACCTGTATGTGTGTCCAGCGTATGTGTTTTCCTTTGTGTCCCCAGACAAAACTGCATGCGAACTTACCTCGACTCAAACAACTGTATCTGACTCTGGTTCATTGAAAGACTGTTCTTACGCCCCGGCTCCACAGCTTCCCGTGTTTCATCAACACTTGCTAGATATTCAGTTCTTTTACTTCCCTAACCAGACCCAGGTGTCCTTTGTTTGTCTAGACTCATGAAGTGTAATTAATGCTCACGGGATGTATCAGGTACCTGATCACTGCGAAGTAAGGAGTTCCATTATCCACACACTTCCTTCACGTCAGCATATTGCCTTGATAACAAACCTCTTCTCAGAGTTCGTCCCTATTAACATTACATTCACAGGAAACTCATTGGACCTCATCATAAACCGAGACAGCTCACCCTCATGAAAGCATTAGATTCTTCAGCATTCACTGACCTAGTTGGTTCATCTTTTCCCATGTTTGTTAACCCGGAAGTCACTTATCCTACAGTACTAACCCCTACATTGACTCTACTCATAATCATCTTCTTTCTAGTCTTTTGCCTCCGACGTCTTTCGTTCAGGGTTGATAGCCTGGTGCGTAGGCGCGCAAAGCAAAGATAGCTACTACTGATGCAAACGTGTAAGTCGGTCCTCACCTTTATCACACTTTCATTGGCATTGCTATACACTGGGAACAGGGTTAGATAAGTCATAGGGATGAATAAAATGTGTATCTATTCATATGTTAGCTATTCTTTATTTACACTTCAGTGGGCCTCAGTTGACGTGGCCGAGCGATGTTACAGCACATTTTGAGCGACTGTACACTCTAGAATAAACCATATAATCACATATATAACTCACCCCATTAACAGTTATTAACTTACTTATTTAGGCAACTGTGCATCTCTATTTGGGTAAGGTCTCCCCTATAGAAGATCTTTCCCCCACCTATAAAAGCCTTGGTACAATTCTTGCAGAGTAAGCAAGGGTTCTCACGCTCCCCTCAGAGTATTGCAGCAACACCAAGATGATTGCTAGCAACTAAGTAGAGTGTCACACCACACTGATAGAAGCCGGTCCGCTCCTCTAGCCCAAGCAATGGTAGTAGCAGTCAGACAAGCCTTTAGGAAGGTCTCCCCCTTTATAGGCTAAGGAATACAGATTAAACAGGAATAAATAGCTCATCTAGTTGCTTTTAGTGTATGCTTAATTAATAGATACTTCCCAGTCGGGCGCATATACAGTACCTACACAGACCTTATAACCTTTATTAAAGCCACGCATCATAATTCTATATTTATGATAATAAAAACTATAGAAAAACCAACAGTGTCTTTGCTTCAAATCAGTTACCTCATTAATTTACCTATTCAACATGTTTTACAGTCAAACCTGGTCCACAGACATAAGGAAAATATAAGGTAAGAAGCAAAAATATAAAACAGTTAATCTCCGATACAGTAATATAATCTCGAAAATAAATTAGGTTTACCACGAGGGAGAAAGGGGACCAGAAAAATGACCCATCTCCCCTTAACTTGAAAGTCTGTTTGTTCATAACTTGTTTCGTTTTTAATCCCTTCTGTACCGTCGACGTCGTTTAAATTTTATTCTAGCTTTATTTAGAGGATTTTGTGCAGGTTAAGAAGGATCTGTGGTAGTCAAAAGGGTTAAATGAGATGGTTCGAATCCTGGTAATTGTTGGAGGCCCTTTTGAAACTGAATAATATCGTCTAATTGTAGCATGAATAAAGTAAAAAGGACGGCGCCGGTACTAACGGGGTTAAGGGGGGATGGGCGTATATACTGTAATTGCACATTTATGTACCTATTATCTCTTTTTGTTTCCTCCCTAGACCTCCATCAAGCTTTAAACACCCCAAGACCCTCCTTCAAGATACTGTATATATGTAAAAAAAAAAATCGATTTTGTAAAATATACTGCCTCTTGAATTACAGGCTCGCTATCGCTCGCCAGGAAAAATACGACACCTAAATGACAGGAAAAGTCTTAATATTGACAAAGAAATGGGGCGAAAGATCTTAAAATCGTCAACCTAATGGGCCGAACGTCTTAAAATCTGAAAACCAATGGGGCTAAGCATGAGGAAGAATGGGGACCAGAAAAACTACCCCTCTCCCCTTAAGTCATCTCTCACACACACACCATACACTGTAGCTCGGCAGTATTATCGCCTGCACATGTTTACGCCCATATTGGTTGATGCACCCACATTCATATAAGGCCAGGTCACTTAGGGGAATATTTGTATTTATTAGTATGTATTTGTTCATTTATTAGTATGTATTTGTTCATTTATTAGTATGTATTTTTATTTATTAGTATTTGTTTATTAGTATGTATTTGTTTATTAGTATGTATTTGTTTATTAGTATGTATTTGTTTATTAGTATGTATTTGTTTATTAGTATGTATTTGTTTATTAGTATGTATTTGTTTATTAGTATGTATTTGTTTATTAGTATGTATTTGTTCATTTATTAGTATGTATTTGTTCATTTATTAGTATGTATTTGTTCATTTATTAGTATGTATTTGTTCATTTATTAGTATGTATTTGTTCATTTATTTTTTATCTTTATTAATTTTACGTTCCTCCCAAGACTTCCATCAAACTTTAAGTAATACCCCTCAAAACCCCCCTTGGAAATAAATGTGTACATTTGTCGGTAAAATAAAATTCCCTGCCAAAGGGAGGTTCCTCCTAAATTACAGGCTTGCTATCGCTCGCTCGCCAGGAAAAAATAGACACCTAAATGGCACAAAAGGTCTTAAAATCTTCAAACTAATGGGGCTAAACATGAGGGAGAATGGGGTCCATAAAAAGCAAACATCCCCTTAACCCCTTCATCACCATTACGTAATTTTCATCATATATTATGGTTACCATTAAACAATTTTAATTAGTTTATATAATCTACCTATACGACTCAAATGGGTAAATACGATCTCAATAAGCCCACTTAGTAACATAAGTCCTTCTAAAACTGCATAAAATCATCAAATTTTTGCCAGAATCAAAGGTAAAAAGGTGTCATGGTGCTGAAGGAGTTAAGCGTTGTTGTTGTTGTTGTTGTTTCCGGCATATCTCTTTTCGGCATCTCGGGTCAGGAAGTTTGTGATTTAAGGGGGAGGTAGTTGGGTTTTCTGGACCCCCTTCTCTGTCATGTTTAACCCCATTAGTTTTGAGATTGTAAGACGTTCGCCCCATTAGTTTGGTAATTTAAAGACCTTTCACCCCATTGGTTTGGTGATCTTAAGACCTTTCACGCCATTCTTTTTGTTTTCAATATTAAGACCGTTCGTGCCATTTAGGTGTCGATATTTCCCGGCGAGCAATAGCGAACCTATAATTTTAGGAGGAACCGGCCTTTAGCCGGGTACAAATATATCTCGAAAGGGGGTCTTGTGGGTGTTTTTTATAGCTTGATGGAGGTCTAGCAAGGAAACAAACAAATTAAAAAATAAATAAAATTGACCAAAACATATACCCTACCCCCTTTAAGGCCGCGTCATACAGAGGTCGACCGCGACCCGACAGTAACCCGAAGGCAATGACTTGCAAACAAAATTCAAATTTTTGCGGTTCGGGTGTATTCGGCCCGATAATCGGGCGACATCGGGTATGATTCTGGTATGTTCGAGTCGTTCTAGTCATGCTCTGGTCATCACCCGAATGTTCGGGTGAGTCGGCCAAAAGTTAGTGTATGCGTTAACTTTTGGGAAATCCTCGAGTGCGTTCGGGTCAAAAAACCGTTACAAAATCCTCGAGTCACCTTCGATTTACATTCGAGTCGTATTCGGCTTACATTCTACCATATTCTGATCGCATTCGACCTATTCGGGTCACTTTCGAGTCAAAAAATGTAACCCGATTCATACCAGAATTGATCGAACCTAAGTGGACTTAGACCCGATGATGTAGACCGTAACCCGAATTAGACTCGATGCTCAGTGGAAAATTCCTACATAAACTTGTTAGAAAGTCAACTGTTACTCGATGCTGACCCGAATTTCAGGATGATGACTGGATGGATACCCGAATACTATTAGAAAATTACTCGATGCATGACCGACATTCCTAATTAGACTCGATGATTACTCGATCGTGATCCGAATGACTAGAATGTAAGTCGAAGGCTAGTCGAAGCTAAGTCGAATCAAACCCGAACGCGAGCCGATGGGCGGAACCATGTGAAGCATTCCTGTGGGCAGTTGGAGCGACTTATTCTAGTCACGTTCGACTTACATTCTGGTTTCATTCCGGTTGGGTTCCTGACTTCGGGTGGGGTTCGGTTTTCATTCGGTTTTAAGTCGGGTTACTTCGGGTGTGATTCGGTTTTAACTCGGGTTGGTATCGGCTACTCGGGTCACCGTCGATTAGCTTTCGACTCATGGTCGATTCAATTCCGTTCAACTTCTGGTTAGTTTCGAGTAATATACGGGATAACATCGACTCGTATTCGAGACGCATTCGAGTCCCTCGGGTAGCATTCGAATTGCTTTCTAGTCATAGTCGGGGTACGAGTCTCATTCGGGGACTTTGGGTGAATTCGGGTGAAAAGTGCAAGTCATTGCCTTCGGGTTACTGTCGGGTCGCGGTCGACCTCTGTATGACGCGGCCTTTAAAGTATTATTAGACTTCTGGCTTTGATAATAATCTACCTTCAATCTTGTGGCCAATCCAGTGTAATAACAATGATGGCTACCCTAACCTAACCTTAGCTTACCGGTACTCTATCGCATGTAGGCTACCCTCAGTGAGACTAATTTGAAGTAACACCTTCAGCATAGATGGAATTATATATATTGCATTCTCTATAACATTAGGTGACTTTATTCAGCTTGGGAGGATTCTCTAGGGATCATTAACCCTTCAATATCCACAGATCCTTCCTAATCCTATTAAAATAGTATAATGGTAGGTAGAATATTATTGAGAAAGGCTTTCTATTACACCTCTATACTCAGTTTTATTTCAGCAGATGGTAAATTGAATCCCTTAGCAGCATATTTCTCGATACTTGATGCAACAATATGAAACTACTATGTCCCAGTATCTTATTAACGCCAAGATTTAATAATTAACTTCATATTTCGCTACAAAATCTTCAAAATAATTGGGAAATGTTGATGGGAACTTTGCAATCTACCATTAGATGGAAAGAAATATACTATAGTTTGGGCGAAAAAACTTGTAGGCGAAACGTATGACCTAACTTCTTCTACTTCGCCAACCCTTCTACTCTGTTCCTCTCCACCAGCTCCTCCATTTACCGCGGTCCTCATCTCAGATTCTCCTCCATCACACTCCCTTTCTTCCAAACTCTCCCAGGGCTCTAAGGAATGGAGAGGAGGGGGCGTAGAAAAAGAAAGGTCTGGTATTCTCTCTCTCTCTCTCTCTCTCTCTCTCTATCTATCTATCTATATATCCCTCTGCCTTCTGTCTGTCTGTCTCTCTCTCTCTCTCTCTCTCTCTCTCTCTCTCTCTCTCTCTCTCTTTGGAATGGGGGAGAGGAGGAACTGAAACAGAAAGGGTTGGTATTCGTGTCTCAAGTTGTATCAAAACCAGACGTCTAGGTTTTCTCTCTCCCCCTGAAAGCTCTATCACTTTCTTTCTCTCACTCTCACTCTCACCCTTTCACTCTCATTCTTTCTATCATTCTCTTTTTCTCTCACTCACTCTCTTTCTCTCTCACTCTCACTTTCATTCTCTCTTGCACTCACAATTTCTCTTTCTCTCTCTCTCTCTCTCACTTTCTTTGAACCGAGTCAACAATGTTCAGAAGTTAAAAAGGCAAACAAAATAATTGGCTTTATAGGCAGGTCATTTGAGCATAAATCCAAAGACGTTATCATAACCCTTTACAATTCCGTAGTCCGCCCTCTTCTGGAATACTGCGTTCAATCCTGGTGCCCTTATTACTAAAAAGATATAGGCAAGCTAGAACGAGTTCAACGTACAGTTACCAAAATTATACCTAGCCTAAAGAACAAACCATACGAGGAGTGTCTTAGAGAATCTAATCTAATTACACGCGGGGAAACGAAACGGTTTCAAAATTATTGGTAAATCTTTTAACTCACACAAATCTAAGAATTTCTTCTTCAATCGAGTTGTCAACTTATGGAATGGGCTTCCCCGAGACGCTATAGACTGCAGCACCGTTGATTAATTTAAACTTCGCCTAGACAAATATCTCGCATCAAACCCGTGACTGACTGCGTTTGTAAATGAATAACTTTAGTTTATCCCCCCCTCAGTTACTAACCCATCTGTCCCCTACTAACTTCCTTATCCTGCCACAGACATTAGTTCCAGGGCAGTAGTTCCCTTTCCAATGTTCCCTTACCCACTCTCAACCACTGTTTGGACACTTGATCCTCAGTGTTTTGGAGGACAAGCAGCCTACAAGGGTTACTAGACTATTGTTGCTTGATTTCCGTTGTACTCCTTTGTACTCACTCACTCACTTACTCATCTCTCTCCCTCTCGCTTGTATATATTTTGTCGTGTTGTACACATTATGTAAGCTGAATAACCACTAGCTGTGGAAATAAATGTTATTATTATTATTATTATTACTCTCTCAATGACTGGTTTACCTTGCACCTTCCCTTTGATCCGCCGGACCGTCTCGGTTATCATCAAACTCTGCTCACACTCGTTGAAAGCAAATAACAATTAATGCTCCAAAAGCGTTTCCTGGGTATATATATATATATATATATATATATATATACGATAATTTTATCAAGTCAGTATATTCAATGCGCAAAATATATATTTATTAGTGGCCCCTCCATCATTGACGAACATGCCTATTACATAAGGCATCCTCTTCAAACACTAATCCGCCGTAGTTTGAATCTACCGCGCAGAGCATTTAAAAACTGAGGAGCCTTCATCATGAGCGCACGCGACCTCACTCATGGCTTCAGTCATTATGAATTGGGTTCTCACTACGAAAAAACTTCGTAAAAAATAAAAACAAAAAGAAAATAAGAATAACTATCCAATAAGCTTTCCATCATATCGTGGATGTACTTGTGTGGATTTCTGACCAGAAGCTGAATCAGGCGTCATTCCTCCTTCTTTGCTCTGCGCTCAGCCTGCCCGGACGTTCCTTTCAGGCTCCGCTGGTTCCGCATTCGTGGCGTCCCTAGTGAGTTTTTTCTCATTTGTTTACTCTGGGATGTATCGAGTAAGGTTAGGATAGGCGTAGCAGGAGTGTCCTGGGCTGGTTGCCCGCAGTGCAATGTATTTTGGGTCGTATGTATGGGGCATCTATTTCGGATGTACCCTCGTGGTCCTGTTGTGGACACGTGAACTTTTCACAGTTTGGTTTAGTTGGTGATGCAGGCGGCTTTCATTACGCGTTAATAATTGCTGCCTTTTATCCTTCTGATGAGGTGAGCTGTGTGTTTGCTGACGTTCCCAGCGTATTTTTCTTCACTTAGTGAAGTTTTTTCTGGGTCCGTGTCAGGCTTCCCGGGGTTGGGAAGTTATCGCTTCGGTGGTGTGTTGGCGGTGGTTCCTGTTGTGATATTCCAGTGTGTGTTTATATTTCAACTATTTTCATGCCGTCTACCTAGGCCTAGCCAGCCGCTCGTAGCTTTGCCACATGTCTAGTGTTATTATTTATTTTATAAATATGCCCTACTGTGTCATGTGTATCCGGGTTTTAGTTGTGTATTGGCTAATTCCTCGGACTATATTTGTTTCCTGGTTTAGTTGTGTATTGGCTAATTCCACGGATTATGTTGTGACCTTGGTTAGTCGTGCGTGTCTCTCCTCGTGTCGTATTGTTCAGATGGTGTCTGTTCAGGGTGGGGTTTGCCTTCCGGCGGGTTTTTCTCGGTTTCACCGTGAAAAATCCTGACCGATGAGCAGTGTTAGGCCACACGTGGTTGTTAACACTGGCTGGTTCCCCGGCGAGGGGAGGTGTCTGTGGCTCTCCAGGACTGCGTATCTGTGGGTGCCTGGTTTCAGGCCTCCTTTATAATTCCCGGCGGGATGGCTGTACCCATCCTTACATATATATTTAGTTATATATAAAGAAACGACGTTCGTGAGAACACTCGTTTTTTATAGGTTTTTCTACCTGGTTTACGACAAACCACGGGGAAAACCTAGCTGTTGTTTAGGCGTTCCTCCCCGGCGATCTTTTACAAAGTAGTGGGGTCAGGAACTTGTGGGGTTAACTTTTAGACTTCTCACCCGGCGGGTGCACCTTAGCAGGGTGGGATAAAACGACTTAGGTCTCTTATAGTTAACCAATCCATGTGAGTGATACTCTGTGTATCGCTGCCTTTACTCTTACGGCATTTGAAGGATCAGTGAGGTTTAACCAAATCGATTTCCACACCCGGCGGGTGTCCCTAAGTAAAGGAACTAAGGAATTTATAAACAAATTCAATTTCGATTAACCTTAATTGGGTGATACTTTCAGTATCGCCGCCTTCTAATTTTACGACGATCGTTTGGGACAATTCGTTAAAAAATCAGATCTCGTATATTCCTGCCCTGGGCTATTCTACTAAAATATTTCAAGGGCCGGCGTCTTTATGAGGGGGGGCTTTGTTACAAAATTGAATCTTGAGACAGTCACCACCTCCTACAGACTATTAGTGCCATACTGGACCATTATATCAGAGGGTATTCTTCATGTTCTTAGCTAAGAAGACTTGTTTAGCCTCTTTATACCCAGCCGCGTGGCGAGATGTGTTAGCTGTGTCTTTGCATCCCGTTACCCGGCGGGTTATTAACACTTGTATGCGAACACTTGGGTTAACCTTATGAGCATTAATTCCTGGAAATTTTCTTTATTTTTCCAGAGCTGAGCTCCGGCGGACCAATACAGACCCGGCGGTAGTTCCTCTCACCAGTCTCTGTCATGGCTAATGTGACCCCAGTTTTTGCCCTGTGCATTACCCCTACTTGCGCGGGTATCCCAATTTTTGCACATACCCTTTGCATAAGGTGTGTTAGATGTCTAGACCGTTCAAGGGGTCTCTGGGTTACACGTAATTGTTCTTTTTGCTCCCAATTAACCAATAAAGTCCTGTGTGACAATGACAAGACCGCGGCGGTAGCGTTGAGAGAGGTCAGACAACAAATGTCGGCCTACACTACCATTGTCGCACATAAGTCACTTCAATGTGACAACGTCCCACTTTGGGATAAGTTGCTGTCAGAGCACCCTCCCCCTAAACGTACCTCTAGAGTAAGGGGTTTTAAGCCGACAGAGACTAGCCGGGTTTCTGTATCGTCTGTGGAGACGTTTAAACGCCCGAGAGAGCCTACTCCCCCGGCAGCCACCTCCTCGTCGCAGGCGAGATCGAGGTCAAGGTCACCCTCAGACAACGGTCTTCAAGTCGGGCCTCTTCCCCGGCTAGTAAGAAGTGCAAGACTGAAGCTTCCCCCAGGGGCCATGGTGGTGATTCTTCCAAACCTAGGTCCAGTTCGCGGTCACACCGTAGCCACAAATCCTCCAAAAAGGATTCCCATAAGAAGTCCTCTCGACATTCTTCTAAGTCTAGTGCATCTCATCGTACCTCTACACCTGACAATGTTTCTGTTACAGCCTCAGAGTATAGTGAAGCGCCTGTCCCTAAACAAGATTTACCTATTGATATTTTAACCCTAGAAATGGAGAGTTCAGGATATTCAATAATTGAGAATGTTTCAGACTCTCAAGAGAGCGTAGGCCAGAGCCTCGGTGTTTGGCGATTTGCTCAGCCAGGGTCTGTCCATCCACGTCCGACTCATACGAGTCACACAGTAGCCGATGTCCACAGGGACGCGGCGACCCCATCCTCTATCCCTGATTTATCTTGGAAACAAGGTGCCCCTGCCTCGGCGGGGTCTTCTCAGGAGGATCGGGAGGAACAAGATGAAGTGTCATTAATTTCAGATAGGGAAGGACAAGGGTCAGGCTCAGGCCTGGACGCCGCCCATGATAATACTAATTCACCTGAAAGTTCTGCACCTAACCAGTTTGTTACAGCACAAGAAATTGATGGGTTACTTACTCATGCTCTATCAAAATTCTTTAATCAACAACGAGAAAACCCCACAATGGACTTGGGGGCTCCCTTGACAGGTTCTGCGGTACGGCCTCTGATAACGTCAATCGATTTATCTAAGATTCCTAACCCTCCTACTCTGTCACCAGCAGGGAGCTCTAAGCCAGCTACGGCGGCATTCACTACGTCAAATGTCAGGGTCATTACGGATGTTAATCCACCCCCTCTAGACAAAGCGCCTCTTAGAAAGGTAGCTATGCCCCTGCTTTATGGGCCAGACGAGTCATGGGTCCCTTTGAACCCCTCTAAGCCAGAGCTTGCCCAGCCTACCTTGTCAGGGAACTCCCGGTACCACGTGAGTGGTTTATCCAGGGAAATAAGTCTAAGAAATTAAGGGCATTGGATGCCTTGGGTAATGTTTTGGACGTAAATATCAAGGCTATACCTAGTTATTATTATCAGGATTATTTTGTTTATGCATCTAAGCCTGCTTTACCCCCTGCCTCAGCTTCAAAACTTTTTTCAGACTGGTCTAAGCTGGATGGGTTTAATGATATTAAGGCTCTGTTGGCTATTACTCCTGAACTAGATTTACAGACCGTCACAGACGAGACAGCTAATCCAGTGTTGAAGGTGGGACAGTTAGGACCAGGACCTTGGGTGGATTGGGAGGTAGAGGCTCAAAATTTGCAACCACTTTCACTTCTAAATCTTCCCACCAGATCCCTCAGGATACACATTCATGGTTCTCAATGCCGGTAGGTTCTGCCGGCGGAGTTCCGTCAGCTTTATTTTCCTTTTTAGCTGCCCCTAAGATTAATCTTTGTGAACTAAAGGAACCATTCATTACCCCTACCCCTTCTCACCTAGACAGAGAATTTAGGCTAAGGGGAAAAGCTTTCCGCCTGTTTTCACAGTACATAGTTTTTCAACAGGTGGCTAAGTCTTTACTCAGGTCTACTCAGGCAATCGCAGACGCGGATGCTCGAAGATCAGTTGAATTATCCCGGCGTCTGATTCTTCAGTCGTCAATTCAATCCTTAGGTGACATACGCACAGCCTTACTTGAGGCGGTGCGAGCACGACAGGATCTTAGAATGTCATTAGTTCGCAAGCTGCCTGATCGCATTGCTAACCAGGTGGTAATGTCCCCAGTACTTACACCTTCTTTAATGTCCCCTGATGTATGGCGAACAGTGTTTAACATGGCACAGGCCGTGAAGCACAGTCCCGCACAGGCTAAGAACATGTCAATATCATTTTAAATCATGTCAAAACCCTAGGCTTCAAGGTAAATCTGGTAAAGTCAAACCTTGTTCCCTCAAGAGTAATTCAGTGGATAGGGCTGGTCTGGGACACCGCCGCTCTCACTCTGAGTCAGAGTGTGGACAATCGCAACAGGTTTCGCAGGAAACTGTTCAGGTTTCTTCACAGTCTGACTACGACACGAAGAGTCTGGGAGTCTCTGGTCGGCTCTCTCAACTGGATTCAGCTAACTGTCAAGTTGGGCCGGTTGAAAGTAAAACGATTAATATTGGAGGGCAACAAATATTTCCCACTCTTACCGGCGGGAAAATTATGGCCCATACCAAAATTAATCCACACCTTACTAGCGGTCTGGGCGAAGAGGGAAACATTGCACTCAATCATGTCATGGACCTCTCCTCCTCCAACGGTATGGGTAGACACGGATGCGTCAGGCACCATAGGGTGGGGATTTCAGTCAAATCAGGGGCACCAGGGTCAGGGACTTTGGTCCCACTTAGAAATCTCTCACATAAATGTCAAAGAGTTACTAGTCCCATTGTATTTCCTTCAGGCTCACGGCCCGGCGTTACGGGGCAAGTCAGTGGCCTTCAGAATGGACAATCTGAATGCAGTTCACTGTATTCAGAAACAAGGGTCAACGAGGTCAAGGAAGTTGCTACTCGTGTCGGAAGAGATTTTTGTTCTAGCCACCAGTCTAGATATTTATCTTCACGCATCTTATCTCCCAGGCGTAGCGAACGTCTGGGCAGACGCTCTGTCCCGGAGACAGAGCACGACAGTAGAATGGGAGCTCAAGCAACCCATTTTCGACCTAATGATTGCGGAGCTCTCCCATCCACAAGTGGATCTTTTTGCGTCCGAGGAGACTCACAAGCTCCCTCTATACCTCACCCGCCGGACGATAACGCCGGCAGGGGCCAGACGCCCTAGTGACAGACTGGAACAGATGGAGCTCCATCTATCTGTTTCCACCGCCAGATGCGTCACTAATGTGCCACGTAGTGAACAAACTACGAGTTTATCGAGGCTTAGTCTCGCTAATCGCGCCCCTGTGGCCAGCGCAGGTGTGGTGCCAGCAGTTAATAATGTGTTGCCCGGACCCGGTATCGCTCCCGGTCGGGTACTTCCACTTAGACACGATTGGCAACCTAGAGACCTCGCTGACTTTTGCATTATGGACATTCAGGAGGCCAAGTGGCTAGCACCATACGGTAGGGATGTGACCAATAAATTGCTCAATCAATATACTCAGTCTACTAAGCGACAATATCAATCTCATTGGAAAGCTTTTACTTCTTGGATTGTTAGAACGGAACAAACTGTACCCTCAGTGGCATTGGTTTTTAATTACTTGAACTATCTGTTTGAGCAGAAACGTTTATCTGTGGTTACTTTGAAGAATCACTTAACTGCGATTAGAGTGCCCTTTTTCGACCTTACAGGTCTATCCATACCGGTGGCGGAGGAAACAGGATTTATGAGAGCGTGTTTTAAACTCCGCCCACCTCCCCGTCAGCTCATGCCTACTTGGTCTCTGGACAAAGCTTTGTCTTTACTTCATTCTCGTCTGTATCAAAATACTGCAGACTTTGCTTTAATCTTAAAGAAGGCAGTTTTCCTTTTGGCTTTGGCCACCGGAAACAGAGTGTCTGAGCTGGCGGCGATGAGCAACACACCTAATTGTCTTAGGTTTGGTAGACTTAATGATTCAATTTCCATTGCACCCTCCCCGGCGTTTGTAGCCAAGAATGAGCATAGTGCACACGTGTTTTCTGAATTCACGGTGCCGGCGTTAAAAAGGGGAAAGGTGCATCATAATTTATGTCCAGTGCAAGCTCTAACCAAATATTTAAGAATAGCTCCTCATAACCCCCAAGGTGCTTTATGGGTAGCGAGTACGGGTAAACGCTTACTTAAACGGCGATTAGCCTCTCTTCTAGTAGAAGTCATTAAAGAGAGTAATCCCGGCGTTGTGGGTAGGGCCCACGATTTACGCAAGTGGGCGGCCTCTTTACGTTTCCTGAAAAACTTTTCAGTTGAAGATATTGCGTCCACACAGTTGTGGGCGTCTAATCATACGTTTCTCTCTAGATACTTGTCAGTTGCTCTAGACAAACCTTCCTTACCATGTATAGCTTTAAGGCAGAGGGTCTAGGTGGCCCTGCAGTCACTTATGTTTATTTTCAAGGAAAGGGGGGGGGTGCAGTCAGTTGACATAGGACACCCTAGACCCCGCCGGAGTATGAACTGTGATACAATTTAAGGTTGAAATGTGATATGAAAATTTCTCTGAGAGAATTTGTGCTAGTACAAAGTTTAGTACAAAACAACGGTGTTGTTATAGTAGTTTTAGCTGCGAAAGCAATGTAACATTAGTTCAATGGAGTTCATTAGCAATTGATCTCCACATGTATTTTGGGGTTTATGATGTGCACATATAAACTTATAACTTATTATTTGTCACCACTCGTTGAGTGGGGTGCCTTTTGTAACTACAGATCTGTGTTCAGAATCTTCAGGGTTACCTATTTTTGTCAGGCAGGCTTCTTTGAAGCACGCACCTGCCTGAACCCCCTTTTTCTTGTATATTTCCGGCCTACGCCGTATTAAATACATTTTCAAAAGTAAGAATACTATGTGGTTGTTTTTATTATCTGCTTTTCTAGAGTTATGATATGATTACGAATGTCCCCCTCCAGTCTTAGATATCAGGCATGTTCGTCAATGATGGAGGGGCCACTAATAAATTATAGGTTTGACTCCTGTAAGGAGATTAGGAAAACCTAATATTTAGTAGTGGCCCCGTAATCATTGACGACTGGGGCCCTCCCGACCGTCCCCTTCCCATTCGTTGATGTATTAAGGATTTTGGTTTACTTGATATGTCAGTGAAGGAGGAATGACGCCTGATTCAGCGTCTGGTCAGAAATCCACACAAGTACATCCACGATATGATGGAAAGCTTATTGGATAGTTATTCTTATTTTCTTTTTGTTTTTATTTTTTACGAAGTTTTTTCGTAGTGAGAACCCAATTCATAATGACTGAAGCCATGAGTGAGGTCGCGTGCGCTCATGATGAAGGCTCCTCAGTTTTTAAATGCTCTGCGCGGTAGATTCAAACTACGGCGGATTAGTGTTTGAAGAGGATGCCTTATGTAATAGGCATGTTCGTCAATGATTACGGGGCCACTACTAAATATTAGGTTTTCCTAATCTCCTTACAGGAGTCAAACCTATAATATCCCCTAAAGAAAATTTAGATCAACGCAGAACCAACCCAAATGGATGAATAATAGACTATTAGATCTTCTAGGAAAAAGAGAGGAATATATAGAAAAATTAAGAAAGGCAAAATTCACCTACTTGCTTACTATCAGAATCTATTAAGACAGGTAAAAAAGGATATTAGGAAAGAAAAAAAGACATTATGAAATTAAGGTTGCCAATGACTCAAAAAATAATCCTAAAGCTTTTTACCAACTATATAAATCCAAGGTTAGAGATGTAATTGGTCCCCTTAAAACTTCGATAGGAGAAATGACAGAAAATTATTTAGAAATGTGCAGTACATTAACCCGCTGAGTACCAGCTAAATATTTATAAATGTACCACCCAGGACCGGCCGATTCTGATTTTTTTTTTTATTCCAGAAACAATAGCGAATGGGTTAGGAATGAAGGAAAAACCACGAAAAACTGATCAAAAATCTCAAAAAATGGTCGTACAGAGCCCCCGAAAACGGATTTTACATGAGTAAAAAATTGAAGGCAATTTCCCCAAAAAAACATGTTTTTGCGCGCTCCCGCGCACGCGGTTGGACTTTGAGAGTGTTCAACCATCGGCATGGGTGCGTGGGATACTTACACAGTTCCCATACAAATCTGAGCCCTCTATGTGCCATAGGACCAGAGTAATTGGGACCGGACCGGCCAGGACGCAAACCATGCGTCGCTGGGGTTTAGCGTTACATACATTGTGGACGCAAACCCTGCGTCGCTGGGGCTCAGTGGGTTAAATAGTCAATTTCTTTCCGTTTTCACTAATGAAAATTTGACACAGTTTCCAGAAGTCCGTAAGGTATATAGCGATAGTATAGAAAATAGGTTAAGTGCGGTTACTATAAGTAGAAATGATGTGCTTAAGGAAATTGACAGACTGAAACCTCATAAATCGCCTGGTCCTGATGAGGTATATGCTAGAGTATTAAAAGAATGCAGAGAAGAGTTAAGTTACCCATTAACATTTCTATTTAACAAGTGTTACGACTGAGGTTTAAATATATCAGGGTTCTTATTCATTGGACTAGTAATGGCATAAATGCTACAACGGAAAGCGCTAGATCCAACCTCTGATGTATATTCCCAGTGAACAAAGAACACAAATACTCTCCAGAGTTCTATATGCAGTAATAGGTTATCAAACTCTCAATAAATGTGCGTCTACTCTAGGCTTAATGTTATGTGAAAACAGCCTATTACTACCTATAACCGAAGGTGCTTGGTTATGGTATGCAAAGTAAGGTGGTAAGGGAAGTTACAGCTTACGTTACTTTAATCAATAAATGTCAGGCACTCCTGCATGAAAGAAAGTGCACTAAAGTCCTTCAACACCAACAAGGAATCTTCTTTAAATGTTAGATGCTATCAAGATGCTCGAATCGGAAATGGAACCCAAAAAGGCAGGCAGCGGAACAATGCTCGTGCAGGCTATGCACACAAAAAGGCAGGAGATATAATGCAGTCGGAGCCAAGAATATCCTAAACGCCACAACAATAATAATAATCGCCACGACAATGCAGTATTCCTATCAACAAAACGAGCCTAAGTCGTTTGTGTCTCAATACATCAAACTAGGCTGCGAAATGCTTGTGTAATCATAAACGGGTATGCATAAAAAGAGTAATTGGTTTAATATACTTAATGTCTACTGTGACTGATAAAGTCTAGCTAGAGTCAATGATACGAGATACTGGTGCGCATGGCATGCCGCATAGCCTAGTGCAAATCTCAAGTCTGTGCGTCAAATATTACGTTATAGGGAAGGGTAGCTCTCTTGAGAAACCTTAATACCGAAGTATTAAGCGTTCTCCTGGCGTACCTCAAAGACAAACAACGAGCTTAGAACAGTGCAGAATGGTATAGGCAAAAAGCCCTCATTCGTGCATGCTCTACTCTCAATGGCACACAGACTAGAATTTACCCAATCAACTCCAGTTCTCAGGTATGTCGTGCAGCTTTTAACTAAAGCCAGCACTCCTCGGAAACAATACCTTATAGTATCAGACTCCTAGTCTAGCATTATCTAATCCAGCAGAACACTAATAATTATAAAAAGCTGTACTGAACAATATGAATGCCAACCAATGCTTCGTGATCAACTTATCTTAACAACTAACATACATGGGTTATATCAGACCTTAACGCACAATACAACTGGCCAGCATGAAGCTGATTATGCAGAGTTAACCAGAGGGGGTATAATATTAATAAAAGGTGGTGAAAGATATGGAAAATGAGAGAGATAGGCAGAGGAAAAGGTTCTCAGGTGCAGTAGGGAGACAGGTATCAAAGGGATAAGAGGGCTGCGTTCTAGAAACCAGATCTGAGGAAGAGAGTGGCGAGGAAGCTGTGTATATACTAGCACTAGCTCGAACCGCGTAGAAAAGCGGTAACAAGTCCTCTAGCCAATGCTAAAGAAGCTAGCCAAACATGACGTCACCAAGCATGGTAAAAAACTCCTTCAACGAATCCCCACGAGGCCAGCCAGCTATGACGTCATCGAGTATAGCAAAACACTGCGCGACTCCCCACACTCTGTTCTACTCTCTCTCTCTCTCTCTCTCAAATCCTATCATTACTACTTAATGATAAAACATATACTTTGCAATTAAACATATAAAGCCTTGACATGGGTGAAAACAAAGAGCCTTTTCTGGACTGCCCATGACACGAGCTTTCATATGAAATAAAGCACACAACAATACATCAACTGTAGCCACATCCACTGCCCTGGCGATCCTAGCGAGTCACTGTAGGACAAGCCATGCGGTTCTAACGGAGTGGTTAACGTCACACCTCCCCCAAGATTTTTCTCAGAGGCCCAAGGCTCACAAAAATCTGATTGTTAGAACCCATGCTATATCTCTACTTCCCATCACCCAGCGGCAGTAAAATATCTGGCACAGTTCTCAACAAAACATTTTACAAAATTATAACCCTCCCCAACACAATAGGTTAAATCATATGTAGTTATGCTCCTCAAGAGCGAGCTTCTCTAGCCCAGCATTCTGAGAGGAGTGCAACTCAGAATTACTGCTATAACATACTAACAAAATTCAACTATCAAAGAAAGAGTTTTTTATATGATTTTTATGTTTATAATTTGTTTATTTCGGCTGCACTATAGGGGCAAGCCTAGTTTTTTCTTCTATACCAAACGCTCAACTCCTGCTTTACGACCCAATACGCTGGGCTACAACCGCGAGCCAACAAGCACCAAGCGCAAAATACTATTCAAACTAAAGCAGGAGGCTACCCGTGTGTCAATCTACCCAGGATCATACACCCTTGAAAGACAATCTGCAACCACGTTGTCACAACCGGCAGTATGGCATATGTCCAGGCTATACTCCCGTAACACCAGCGACCACCCGGTCAGCCTCATATTCCGATTGTGAAACTGGTCCAAGAACTTGAGAGGGTGATGATCTGTGTAAACTACAACAACCGGACCATAGGCTGGAACATAGACCTCGAAATGCCCCAGCGCAAGCACAACCGCCAGCAGCTCCTCCTCGACAACAGAGCAGCTCCCCTGGGCCGAATTGAACTTCTCCGAGCAGAACCTAACAGGATGCTCCAGCCCATCATCGTCCTTTTTCACAAGGACGGCACCAGCCCCCACACCACTAGCATCCGTTGCTAGTTGGAAAGGTAGGCTAAAGTCAGGGGCCCTGAGGATCGGGTGAGTGCACAACAGGTGTTTTACTACTCCAAACGCCTTCTCACACTCAGGCGCCCATTTGACTTTCTTATCCTTCCAGTTATCCTCCACCTGAGCTTGACTGTCCCATTCTCCTTCTCCACCTTGACTGCTAAACGTCATCACAGGCACAGTGAGAGGCTCAGGGGTGTGCCTCACATACTCCTTCATGAGATTAACGTGATATAACTGATTGCGCTTACGTCTGTCTGGAGCGGCCACCAAGCAATCCAGGTCCGATAGCCTCTCAACCACCCTATAAGGACCAGTGTACTTTGCGGATAAGGAATGACCTACAAGGGGCAGTAGAATCAACACCTCCTGACCCACGTGAAAACCCCTGAGTTTAACCTTGAGGTCGTACCTGTCCTTCATGAGGGCCTGAGAGCTAGTCGAATTACGGCCAGCCAACTCCAGACTGCGCAACATCCGTTCTCGACTGTCGAGGACATACTTGAGCATAGAACAAGGTTTTTCTGCGCCCTCCCATATTTCTTAATCCATATGGAGAGGCCCTCTGACACGGTGTCCAAAGACGAGCTCATTAGGGCTGAATCCCAAACTTTTCCCAGGTACCTCCCATGCAGCAAATAAAACACATGGCAGGCCAAGATCCCAACCATTCCCACCCTCAAAGCAACAACAACGAAGCACAGATTCCAAGGCTGAGTGCCATCGCTCTAACACACCCTGGCTCTCCGGATGATACGCAGATGACACAACCGTAACAATCCCATGCTGCGGCATTGCTTGAACAAAGAGGCTAGAAGTGAAGTTGGATCCTTGGTCTGACCGAATTACCTGCGGGTAACCATACCGGGAAAAATACACTAGCAAGCTTCGGACCACCGTCTTCGCTGACCCATTTCTCATAGGGTACGCGTCAGGGTACCTTGTTGCTACATATCCCGACTGTGCATCACTGTCCTCCTCCAACTCGACAGCACCGGTACCACATTCAAGAACCTCCGTGTCTTCTAATTGCAATTTACGAATGTCCGAAGGAGCAAGCTTATCTAAGTGTTTGCGAAACAACTCATGCCCCCTCCTACATTGAATTTAGCCTCCCGTTGCTCTCTCTCTGTGTACCGTTGCTGTCTCTTCGTCTTTTTAAGCCCATCCTCTGCCTTCTTACTAACAGTTAATGGGTCTTCTCCAGACTCGAAAATTGGTCCTAATAATGAGTCCCCGAGAAAGTCCGTTGATACTAAACTCTCAACCGCATCAACTTTCAACACCTTCTCGGTACCTTTCCTCCGCTTGTCTAAAGACTGTTGACCAGAATGCGACTCCCTGGATGCAAGAGATCTGGTGACAACACACGCCATAGGTTGCACCGGACACTTCTCAACCCACTCCTGCTCCTCCCTACTCACGTCGGCCGGCTTCTCGGCAACGATCAAGGGTGGAGCCTCAGAAGTAGGCCCCGCAAAGTCGTTGCCGAGAAGGAGGTCGACGCCCCCAACAGGTAACTTCTCCACAATTCCTACATCCAGGTCACGAGTCACACCATCAACTTCCATCTTCATTCTTACAAGCGGGTATGACCTTGTTGCATTAACTCCCTGAACCACAACCACCCGCGCCGTATTTACAGGTTTACCAGTGAAATTCCTCAACAATGTTTGCGATGCCCCAGTGTCACGCAAAATTCTCACCTCATGTCTTCTACCCCCCCACTCCACACAACCGAGTCCCCTGTGGTCACTAAAGGCATCACGGACAGGGAATAAGCCTTCCGGATCCTTCTGCACTGGCAGTGTATTTACCTCGGAAGAATTGCCTCGAACAAACTCCGATGTCCTCTTGAACACTCCAATGCCGTGAGCAAAAGACACGGCTGCCGGAGGAGGTCGACTAGGGCACTCATTTGCCTTATGACCCTCCTGGTGGCACTTAAAACACATAAATTTCGGTTTCGGCCTATACTGTGATGTAAAAGGCCCCTGACTTTTCTCATACGGCGTGGTGTTAGGTTTGGCTTCAGTTTTAGTTTCATTGCTCTTTTGTTTAAATGTGTCATTGCTACGGGGAGGGGGAGGATAACGGTCCCTAGCACTTGCATCGTACTTCTGTGAGGACCCGCAACCCCGAATCAACGACAGCCGTCGATCAGCCATTTCTGCTGCTTCGACTAGAGTTCTTTGGTTTTTCTCCTTTAAGTTCAAAGTTAGATCACCGACCGTGCTCTTAAAGAACTGCTCCAACATCATTAACTGCTTAACTCCATCAAATGTTGTTACCTTCTCAGATCGGAGCCAGTTCCCCATAGCATCGGACAAGTCCCGGGCGTGTTCCAAAAAGGTGCTATCTCTTCCCTTAGTTACACCCCGGAACTTCAAACGGTACGTTTCTGGTTGCAGTTCGTAAGCCCTCAGGACAGCCTCCTTGAGATCCTCATACACAATACATGACTCCAAAGGTAACGCATCATAGGCTTTAAGACTTAAGGCTTAAAAACTTGCCTATTAATCTAGAGGATACAAGTGCTGCCCATTTATTCTCTGGCCACTGGTGTTCCTGGCACTTCTTCTCAAAGCGTGCGAAAAATTCTGTTACACCACTCTCATCAAACACCGGAACCAGTTTCAATAAGTGCGAGAGAGACTGATCATGAACACGGTTACCAGCCCCAAGTCGCTGTCCCGTTGTCTCTACTCGCGACTTCTCTACGTCCATGTCGGCACAGTACCTAGTCGACTCAGCTTGGATTTTTGCTTGACTGATAGTTTTTCTCTCTTCTATCTTGGCTAACTCTAATTGAAGCTCACCTGCTCTTTGTTGCTGTTGAATCTTAGCTAATTCGAGCCGAAACAATAATTCTGGAGATAACCCTTGAGGAGGTGAAGGTGCTACAATGTTTGAAATTACCGGTGGTCCCCCCTTGGGCAACCCCCCCTGCCAGTCACCACCCAACTGTGGAAGCGTACCCGGGGTCGGCAAACTACTGGGATGGCTGGGAGTCGAGTGTAGGGGAAGCATGGCCGAAGGGCTCTGAGCACTCAACCCATCTCGCTCACCAGTCACCCTGCCCAGTACACACGTTATCAAGTTATCCCTGGTCATGCTGCTAGTACCCGCATGACCGATAGCTGTGGCCAGGCATTGAAGACCGTACCGATCCATACCCTCCAACTGCTCGGCAGTAACAGGCCATTGCCAAAATATCCTAGCATCCTCCTCACAGTTCACCTGATTAACCATTTCATCATACTGCTGTTCCTCAGTTTCGACATTACGTACTGTGTCTCCATTCTCCTCTGATCCGGTATAAGACTTGATGCTCACAAAAATTTCCCACCTCAATATTCAGAAAAGAAGCACCCCAAACTCTTATACCTCAATATACACACAAAAATTCTCGGAAATACTTAAGGGCTATACTATGTTGCAAAAAAAAAATATTCTTGCTGATCCCCGCAAAATATTCCCCAAAACAACAAATGTTCCCTGCTAATAAATGTAGGTTCACCAAATCCTAGGTAAGGTCGCCATTTGTTACGACTGAGGTTTAAATATATCAGGGTTCTTATTCATTGGACTAGTAATGGCATAAATGCTACAACAGAAAGCGCTAGATCCAACCTCTGATGTATATTCCCAGTGAACAAAGAACACAAATACTCTCCAGAGTTCTATATGCAATAATAGGTTATCAAACTCTCAATAAATGTGCGTCTACTCTAGGCTTAATGTTATGTGAAAACAGCCTATTACTACCTATAACCGAAGGTGCTTGGTTATGGTATGCAAAGTAAGGTGGTAAGGGAAGTTACAGCTTACGTTACTTTAATCAATAAATGTCAGGCACTCCTGCATGAAAGAAAGTGCACTAAAGTCCTTCAACACCAACAAGGAATCTTCTTTAAATGTTAGATGCTATCAAGATGCTCGAATCGGAAATGGAACCCAAAAAGGTAGGCAGCGGAACAATGCTCGTGCAGGCTATGCACACAAAAAGGCAGGAGATATAATGCAGTCGGAGCCAAGAATATCCTAAACGCCACAACAATAATAATAATCGCCACGACAATGCAGTATTCCTATCAACAAAAAGAGCCTAAGTCATTTGTGTCTCAATACATCAAACTAGGCTGCGAAATGCTTGTGTAATCATAAACGGGTATGCATAAAAAGAGTAATTGGTTTAATATACTTAATGTCTACTGTGACTGATAAAGTCTAGCTAGAGTCAATGATACGAGATACTGGTGCGCATGGCATGCCGCATAGCCTAGTGCAAATCTCAAGTCTGTGCGTCAAATATTACGTTATAGGGAAGGGTAGCTCTCTTGAGAAACCTTAATACCGAATTATTAAGCGTTCTCCTGGCGTACCTCAAAGACAAACAACGAGCTTAGAACAGTGCAGAATGGTATAGGCAAAAAGCCCTCATTCGTGCATGCTCTACTCTCAATGGCACACAGACTAGAATTTACCCAATCAACTCCAGTTCTCAGGTATGTCGTGCAGCTTTTAACTAAAGCCAGCACTCCTCGGAAACAATACCTTATAGTATCAGACTCCTAGTCTAGCATTATCTAATCCAGCAGAACACTAATAATTATAGGAAGCGGTACTGAACAATATAAATGCCAACCAATGCTTCGTGATCAACTTATCTTAACAACTAACATACATGGGTTATATCAGACCTTAATGCACAATACAACTGGCCAGCATGAAGCTGATTATACCCCCAGAGGGGGTATAATATTAATAAAAGGTGGTGAAAGATATGGAAAATGAGAGAGATAGGCAGAGGAAAAGGTTCTCGGGTGCAGTGAGGGGGACAGATATCAAAGGGATAAGAGGGATGCGTTCTAGAAACCAGATCTGAGGGAGAGAGTGGCGAGGAAGCTGTATATATACTAGCACTAGCTCGAACCGCGTAGAAAAGCGGTAACAAGTCCTCTAGCCAATGCTAAAGAAGCTAGCCAAACATGACGTCACCAAGCATGGTAAAAAACTCCTTCAACGAATCCCCACGAGGCCAGCCAGCTATGACGTCATCGAGTATAGCAAAACACTGCGCGCCTCCCCACACTCTGTTCTACTCTCTCTCTCTCAAATCCTATCATTACTACTTAATGATAAAACATATACTTTGCAATTAAACATATAAAGCCTTGACATGGGTGAAAACAAAGAGCCTTTCTGGACTGCCCATGACACGAGCTTTCATATGAAATAAAGCACACAACAATACATCAACTGTAGCCACATCCACTGCCCTGGCGATCCTAGCTAGTCACTGTAGGACAAGCCATGCGGTTCTAACGGAGTGGTTAACGTCACACAAGTCATTACAGACAGGTATAGTTCCAGAAGCTTGGAAGCTTGCAAATGTAGTTCCGATCTTCAAAAAAGGTGATAAATCAATAGCATCCAATTACCGTCCCATTAGTCTCACATCAATCATAGGAAAGTTACTAGACTCAATTATTGCTAGTAAAATTATAAACCACTTAGACACATTTAATTTAATAAATTCTTCTCAGCATGGATTCACTCAGGGACGTTCTTGCCTTACTAATTTGCTTACTTTTATCTCAGAGGTATATGAAGCAGTAGATAATGACAAGTCATATGATATAATTTATTTAGATTTCAGTAAAGCTTTCGACAGAGTCCCCCATGAGAGATTGATGAGAAAGGTTGAGGTGCATGGAATAGGTGGGGCATTGTTGGGATGGATTAGGTCATGGCTAATTGGTAGGAAGCAGAGAGTCAGCATAAATGGTACCAAGTCAGAATGGAGAGCAGTCAAAAGTGGTGACCCCCAGGGATCTGCATTAGGTCCTCTGTTGTTTGTTATATACATAAATTACCTTGATTTAGGTATAACTAGTAGGATAAGTAAATTTGCAGACGATACCAAAATGGAGAGAAAAATTAATTCAGATAGAGATATAGAGTGCCTCCAAAGGGATCTAGATACCTTACACGAATGGTCAGTAAATTGGCAGATGAAGTTTAACATTGACAAATGCAAGGTATTAAAGATAGGGAAGATGCATGCAAATGTTAAATATAAACTAGCTAATATGGAATTAGAAAACTTAAACTGTGACAAAGATCTAGGTGTGTTTGTTAGCAATGATTTGAAGCCTAGAAAACAATGTATAAGCGTTCGTAACAAGGCAAACAGGATTATCGGGTTCATCTCTAGGAGTGCGAGTAACAGAACTGCTGATGTTATCTTAAAACTTTACTTGTCATTAGTGAGACCCCATATGGATTATGCTGTTCAATTTTGGTGTCCTTATTACAGAATGGACATAGATTAATTGGAGAGAGTACAACGTAGAATGACAAAAAATTTCCATAATATTAGAAATCTTCCGTATGAAGAAACGTTGAAGAAATTAGGCTTACATACGTTAGAGAGACGCAGAGTTAGAGGGGACATGATAGAGGTATTCAAGTGGGTTAGTGAGATTAATAAAGGGGACATGAAAAATGTACTAAAGCTCAGTGATAGCGAAAGAACTCGTACAAATGGTTTCATATTAGATAAATTTCGTTTCAAGAAAGATATAGGCAAATATTGGTTTGGTAACAGAGTTGTGGATAGGTGGAATAGGCTGCCAAGTGCTATAGTGGTTTAAGATCAAATTAGATAGGCATATGGACGAGATGGGTTGGGTGTGAGGGGGATCTGTCAGTTGTGGGGCTTGCAGACCCCCGTTTTTCTGATCTCTGACCGTTTCGGTGAGGTCAGTCCTAATGGTGTTTTTAGCTGGGCTTATAATTTGGCCTTATAATTAGGGTTGGTGTGTGACAGAGATCTGCCTTGTGTAGGCCAATCGGCTTTCTGCAGACTCCCATTTTCTTATGTTCTTATGTTCTTATATATATATATACGGTATATATATATATTTTTTTTTTTTTTTTTTTCTTTTTTCTATGTGATTGAGGGAGGCAAAAGGCAGAACTGCCTATAGCGAGTGTCTCCCCCCATAGTTGAAAGAGTGACAGGGCCAACATCAAGGGACCTTCGAGCCAAAATGCCTGAACACACAGAGTTTGAAGCAATTTAAGTCATAGGAAGAGGGAAAGACTGATTCTGGGAGAGAGTTCCAGAGCTCAGCTGTTGAGTAGAAGAAAGACTGAGAGTAACGTTTCACTCTCTGGTTGGAGAGTTGCACAGAGTAGGGGTGGGATTGAGTTGCAAGTCGGGTACCACGTGCCCTACGTAAAGGAGGTGGTATACACTGGGAAAGCTCTGAGGAACACTGATTATTATAGTAGCGATAGAATAGCAAGAGAGATGCAACATTGCGGCGGAGACAGAGAGATTGCAGAGAGTTGGTGAGTGGATGGGAGTTAATGATACGAAAGGCCTTCCTTTCAACTTTGTCTAGGAGAGCGGTGTGAGAGGAACCTCCCCACACATGTGAACAATACTCAATACAAGGACGCACTATGCCCCTGTACAGAGCAAGAAGCTGTGCAGGGGAAAAGAACCCCCTAAGGCAGTTGAGCACACCCAGCTTCTGGGAGGCTGCCTTAGCAAGACTGGTAATATGGTCCTTCCAACTGAGAGCAGAAGAAAAAGAGACACCAAGAATATTGAGAGAAGATGAAGGATTGATTTTTGTATTGTTGAAGAATAAGGGATAGTCCGCTGGGAGTTCCTTACGGGTAGATAGATGGAGAAATTGGGTTTTGGAAGCATTAAAGGTAACAAGGTTTTCTCTGCCCCAGTTGGAGATAGTATTTAGATCAGAATTTAAGAGTTCTATGGCTTCATTACGTTTGTCGTTGAGGGATTGCTGGCTGGGGCGTTCTGAAAAGCTAATGGAGTAGTGTAAGGTTGAGTCGTCGGCGTATGAATGGATGGGAATTGAGGTACAGTTGAGGAGATCATTTATAAAAATTAGAAAGAGAATAGGAGATAGGACAGAGCCCTGAGGAACACCGGAGTTTATAGGGTGAGGAAGTGAACATTGGCCGTCCACAACCGCGGCTATGGAACGGCCGGAAAGGAAATTAGAGACAAAGGCACAGATGGAGGGATAGAAACCGAAGGAGGGTAGTTTAGAAATAAAAGATTTGTGCCAGACTCTATCGAAGGCCTTCGATATGTCTAGTGCAATAGAAAAAGTCTCACCGAAGTCCCGAAAGGAGGATGACCAAGAGTTAGTAAGATATGAAAGAAGATCACCAGTAGAGCGACCCTTAAGGAAGCCATACTGGCAATCTGAGAGCAGATTATGAGAAGAGAAATGCTTAAGAAATTTGGAAGCAAGAAGAGTTTCAAAAACTTTAGAAAGACATGAGATGAGAGCAATTGGACGATAATTGGAGGGTTGAGAGCAGTCCCCCTTCTTTGGGACAGGTTGAATGTAAACAAACTTCCAGCATGAAGGGAAGACGTTAGAGGATAGACAGAGACGAAAGAGTTTGCCTAGGCAGGGAGTCAGCACGGAAGCACAGTTTTTGAGAACAACAGGAGGAACACCGTCCGGACCGTACGCCTTATTAGTATTAAGCCCAGAGAGGGTAGAAAGTACATCTTTAGAAGAGATTAGGATATTAGGCATAAATAAATGCTTCCTCCTTATTGCGGACAGCAGTAGAACAGGCGTGAGTAAACCAAGATTTTTTAGCATTAGTCTGAGAGAAAAAGAATGGAATGTATGCTTCCATGCTCGATAGGATTACCTAAGTAATGCGTTCAGCACTCTCCGAGGGTCCCCGGCCACGGAAGCAGAAATCATTCCATGGGAAATCAAAGAAATACTGCCGGAGAGCCTCCCAGTCGGCAGCGCCAAAGTGCCACAAGCGCCGCCGGCTAGGAGGATCGGGTGGCCGTACTGGAGAGATAGGACAGTTGACAGAGATAAGTTTATGGTCGGAGGTGCCCAAAGGAGAGAAAACATCGACAGTATAAGAAGAATGGTTAGAGGTAAGAAACAAGTCAAGAATGTTGGGCCGATCTCCAATGCGATCCGGGATACGGGTGGGTTGCTGAATTAACTGCTCTAGGTCATTTATGATAGAAAAGACGTAGGCTTGTTCACCAGGTGGGTCAGTAGTGTGAGAGGAGAGCCATTGGCGGTGGTGAACGTTGAAATCTCCTAAGATAGAGATTTCTGAGAAAGGAGAAATGGATAGAATGTGTTCCACTGTAGAATTTAGATAGTCAAAGAATTTGGAAAAGTTGGTAGAGTTAGGGGAAAGATAGACAGCACAGAAATATTTAGTAAGAGAATGACAGGAAAGTTTGAGCCATAAAGTAGAGAATTCAGAGGAGTCGAAATCGGGAACATGAGAGCAAGTGAGTTTGTTGTGCACATATGCACAACATCCGCCTTTGGCTTTGAAACTAGGATAGAGAAAGTAGGAGGATACAGAGAAGGGGTTGCTGGATGTTGCTACAGAGACTTGAGTTTCGGTGAGGAAGAGAAGATCAGGTTTGTAGGAGGAGAGATGGTGTTCAACAGAGTGAAAGTTAGAGGAAAGTCCGCGAATGTTGCAGAAATCAATAGAAAGAGTAACAGGCCGCGGTCCAGCTAATTTTGTGGGGTCGTCAGGGGATGGTCGGTCGGGTGTGGGGGCATTTATGGTCTCCCCCTCCCCCCCCCCCCCCCTGGGGACTCCAAGGCTGGACTGAAATTCATAATTTTTAAAAAATTTGGTGTGGAGGAATGCAGTGTGGTGTGCATGTTTAGTTTAGTGAAGTGGATAGGAGGAGGAGGTGTTTGTGAGAGCTAGCTGGATTGCTCTCAATTGCTCAGATTGCTCTCAGTGTATATATATTTATATATATATATATATATATATATATATATATATATATATATATATATATATATATACAGTATATATATATATATATATATATATATAATGGGTCGGGGGGCTTGCGACCAACCACCCGTGAAAAATACATACTGCAATGATGAACGAACCAACGACCTCGGATGTGGACAGACCTAATGTTGACGAACCCTGACCTACCATGGACAGTCCTAGAATTGTGACTTGGAATGTAAGAGGCATGAATGATGACACAAAAAGAAGAGGTCCTGGAAGTGAATGCCAGGCTGGATGTATGCGGAATGACTGAGACCAAATGGAAGGGTACAGATGTGAGAGAATTGGAGTGTGTGCTGGAGTGAGTGAGGGAGCGAAAGGAGGTGCGTGTTTGTTTGTAAGTAACAAATGGAAGAAGCGTGTAAGAGACTATGGGTCTGTGGGTTCAATGATTGTGTGGGTGAGAATGAAAGTAGGAATACAAATGTGGGTGGTTGTGTGTGTGTATGCTCCGACAGAGGATAAAACTGTAAGAGAGAAAGAGGAGTTCTGGGTGAATGTGGAGGCATGCCTGGATAAGTTTGGCAAGAGTGAAAGAATATATCTGATTGGGGATATGAATGGGAAGGTGGGTGATAAGAAAGTTGATGGAGTGGTGGGAGGGTGGTGTGTACCGTCATAGGTGAATGGGAATGGTAGTGCACTTGTGGACGTATATGTGGGGAGGAGGCTGTGGATAGCCAACACCTTCTTCCGATACAGCATGATACACAGGTACACATGGAAAGTGGTGTGGAGGAAGAAAGATGAGACAGTGGTGGAACGAAAGGCACTGATTATTTATATATGTGTGGATGAACGAATGAAGAAATCTGTGCTGGATGCTTGGGTGTATAGGGGTATTGGGAGAGGGAGGGGGTCTGTCTGACCATTATGTAGTAGTAGCTAAAATTAGGATACGAAAGAAGTGGGAGAGGAGAGCTGGAGGGAGACTATAGGAAGATGGAATGGTGAGGAGGATGGAGAGGTTACAGGAGGAGGTAATCAAGGAAGAGTTCAGGAGAGCAGTAGAAAGACGACTAAGTAGGTTTGACCTGGAAGGTATGGAGGAAGTGGAGGAGATGAGCAAAGTGTTAAAGGAAGAGATCTGTGCAGCATGTGGGGAGGTGTGTGGATTAAGGAGAAGAGGGAAGGGAGAGAAGGGTACAGCATGGTGGAAGGAAGAGGTAAAAATAGCTGTTGAAGACAAGAAGAAAGCGTATAGAGGGTGATTGGGTAGTAGAGAGAATAAAGATTTGGAGAGACAGAAAAGAGTGAGGTACTTGAAGAAAAAGAGAGTAGTGAAGGAAAGTAAGAGAAGAGCTCATGACGAATTTGGAAGGAATCTGAGTGTAAAATGGAGGGAGTGTAAGAAACTGTTCTGGAAAGAAGTCAAGAAAGTTAGGGAAGGTAGCAAGGGAAATAGTGAGGGTGTGAAAGATAAGAATGGGCGAGTGCTAGCCGAGAAGCAAGAGAGAGTCGAAAGATGGAGGGAGTACTTCAATGAATTGCTGAATGTAAGGAATGAAGCGCCAGCAAACATAGTTGGATGGGGTATCGGAGGGAGAAGAAGAGAAGTAGTGGAGGAAGAGGTGGGGATCAAGAGGTCAGAAGTGTGTGAAACCATGAAAAGAGTGAAGTTGGGGAAAGCACCAGGAATAGATGGAGTATGTGAGGAAATCCTGAGGTATGGTGGTGAGATAGTGATCAAATTGGTATGGAAAATGTGTAAACTAGCATGGGAGAAGGGGAGTGCACCTGATGACTGGAAGACAGGCATAATAGTCCCCCTATATAAGAATAAAGGGGAAAGAGGAGTGTGTGGTAACCACCAAGGAATATGTCTTCTAAGCATAGTAGGGAAGGTGTACTGTTGGGTAGAGATTGAGAGACTGAGAGCGCGAACGGAGAAATGGATAGGTGATGAGCAGGGCGGGTTTAGAAAGGGAAGAGGATGCATAGATAAGATTTTTACCCTGAAATGTGTTGTGGAGAAATACCTGGAGAAGCAACAAAAGCTGTTGTTGCCTTTATGGACTTGGAGAAGGCCTATGACATAGGGGATAGAGAAGGTATGTGGAAAGTACTTAGAATATACTGAGTAATTGGCAAGTTGCTGAAAACAGTGAAGAGCATGTATGAGGGTGCAAAGGTGGCAGTATGTGTGGAGAATGAACAGAGCGAGTTCTTTTATCTGAATGTTGGGTTGAAACGGGTGTGTGATGTCCCTGTGGTTGTTTAATGTACATATGGATGGAGTCATGAAAGAAATACAAGGATGAGCAGTGGATGTTGGGTATCGCTGATAAGGGAGGGAAACGAGTGGAAGCTACCTGTACTGCTGTTTGCTGATGATAGAGTTCTGATGAGTGATAATGATTGGGAGTTGCAGGATCTGGTAAATATGTTAGGAACAGTGTGCGAAAAACGGAATCTGAAGGTAAATGCGGGGAAGAGCAAGGTTATGGTCTTCGAAAGGGGTGAAGCCACAGAGTGTGAGGTGAAGTTGAACGGGCAGGCTATGGAGATTGTCAGCTCATTTAAGTATCTGGGCAGTGTGCTGAGTAAAGATGGGAGTATGGATGAAGAAATGCGGGAGACGGTCTAACAGGGGAAGAGGGTTGTAGGAACGCTGAAAGCAGTAACAAGAAATAGGGTGGTCAGCATGGAAGTGAAGAAATCCTTGCATGTGGTAATCCCGACATTGACTTACGGAAGCGAAGCATGGACGATAGTGGAGAGATTCGGACCAAGAGTGAGAGGGGTGGAAATTAGTTACTTGAGAACTGTGTGCGGAGTTACATGGAGGGATAGACAGACGAATGAGGAAGTAAGGAGGAGGTGTGGTGTGGAGGTAGATGTGCTGGAAAGTGTGAAAAGGAACACTTTGAGATGGTTCGGCCGGCGGTGCTGGTTGGGAGGAGGGGCGTCGACTGACTGGGGACAGAGGTGCATGGGGGCGTTTCGTTCGTGTCCACCCCTTCGGGAATCAAGGCGTCAGGCAATATACAGGTATATATATACTGTATATATATATATATTTAGGGGAGGTGTGGAGGAGTGGTCATGCCACTGGATTGGTAATCCAATGGACCTGGGTTCAAATCCCGATATGTCAATGGGAAGATATTATTGGGATTGAATTTGTGCTGTACCTAGTATCAGTGCATTACCACAAAGCCCACCGAAATGCCAAAAAAATACCCTCATTGTTCCCTGATTAAATAACACTGTATGAATATTCCCATATTCAAAATATGTTACAGGGGGACAATGCCTAGTGAGTTCACTGCTCAATAGGTGGCATTCTGAGAGTGAGGGTCTGAGTCTGGAGGGTGAGACGGTGAAGCACTTGAGCGAAGCAACCGGCCGCTTCAGAAATGGAGCTGCTTCGAGCCATGATGGTTGCTTCACATGTCTCACTCCCCAGACTGGAACAAGACCTCACGGGCTTCACCGTGTTGAGCGGTGGAATGTACAGGCTCTCAGCCTATGCCCGAGAGGGAGTAGTTGGAAAAAAAAAAAAAAAAAAAAAAAAATATATATATATATATATATACATAGAGAGAGAGAGAGAGAGAGAGGGGGGGGGGAGGAGAGAGGGAGGGAGAGATAAATAATTGATAACATCTGCTACTCTAAATTTCAACTACTAACACCTAGCACATGCGCATGGAGGTATGTACGAACACACATAACCACACGCACGCACGCAAAAAAAAAAAAAATCCCGCAAAAAGATTACAAGACACCGCCTAAACAACAACAGAAACTGAATATATGATAACAAATATATGAATGGAAATCAAATCATGAGTGAAGTGTATCCTCACAGGCAGTATCTATAAATGCTTGCCATGGTAACGGCCAAAAGATATGCCGTTCTCAGCCGAAACGTAAAACAAATCTATTCGTAGATCAGAGGGATTTTACATCTGACTTTTACATAACTATGGTGTCGTATTTGTTTACTTATCTCTCTCACTCTCACTCTCTTTCTCTCTCTCTCTCTCACACAGGAGAAATTCACCACCAACCCCCTTTCATAGCATTGTATTGGTTATTAGTTTTCCTTGAAGTTAGAAGCCTTTACAAAGTATTTGAACTGTTAGAACAAATTTAAAACTTTTGAACTGTTAGAACAAATTTAAAACCATGTTGGCTACTAGAACTGCAAAACTCAAAGCAACTTGCGCTAAGTGCAAGAAGCTAAAATTGTGTATCGACTTCAAATAAGGTGCATATGCCAGCATCCACCATGATAGTCTCTGTCTCTTTTGTGAGATAGAAAGCAAACTCATGAAAGAGGTAGCTGGAATTAAGGAACAATTAAAACAAAAAGACAGAGAATACAATTCTAAAGAACGAAGTTTCTGAAGGAAGAAAAGAAATAGAAGAGTTGAAAAAGGTAATAGATAGCCTTAGAAGTGAAGCTATTGAGAGAGTGGCAGCCAAACACCAGCACAAGTTATACAGATGCAAATAAACAACATATGAATCGTGAAGTGCAGAGTGGGCAGCATAATGTTAAGCCTACTATGCTTCATTCAAACAACAAAGGGACCAAACTTAACATGTCAAGCAGGTTTGGTCTCGTTCGTGACAAAGAGAGGAAAACAATTTTGATTGGGGATTCTCAGGTCAAAGGACAAGAGTCTCACTTTGTTAAGTTTCGCCGTGATGTGAGAAAGGTGAAGAGCCTCGCAGGTGCCAGATCACAAAGGAAGTGTTAAAAAGTCTGGTCCGAGACTAAGGGACGGCAATAATAGCCAAGATCAGTTGTAATGATCTGTTTCTCATTCTCAAAAGAAATAAAGTCGGTGCCACAGAGTCAATAATAGGAGAGGTCATGACTCTGGCTGATGAGCTCCGACTCAAGACAGACAGAGGCATGATACTTGGTATTTTGCCCAGGATGTATGGAGGGGATTGTGCTACCAGCAAATCAATAGGCTTAAATGGTAGGTTAGCTGACCTGTGTACCCAGAAAGGTGTGAGATTTGTGAACCCATTTGATGGGAAGCGCAACCTCTACCTTCGTGACGGTGTGCACTTAAGCACTAGCGGTAATATCAAACTTGGTGATTTCCTAAATCACCATCTTTACAGCTTGCTGAGGGCAAGTACAAATGTAGAAAGCATCCCCCAGTGGTAAAAGAGCAATCCCTCATCAGCAGTTGATCTCAAACTTCAAAAAAGAGGTCCCACAAAAGAAGGAGTTCGTCCCTCTGAGAGCAGGAATACGTCTCAACAAATGGCAGAGTTCCCCAATAGATTGAGAGATGTCTCGCAACTCCCTCTAGACTCGACACCTCAGTTGCCAATTTCTGAACCACTAAATAGTGGTTCTTCTACCTCAGGTGAGGATTCACCAAACATAGGGAATTGCAACACCTCTGATAGTATACAGAGAAATAGTGTGCAAGAAAATGCACTACCCCCAGAGACCCCTTTCTCTTCGGGAAACGGGGTAACCTAGGGGGTTCTAAGAAATATCTGAATCCCTTTAATGTAGTATTATTTAATGCCAGGTCAATTAGGAATAAATTCTCTGAACTTCGGGCATTGAGTGCTTTCGGGCATTCGGGTATTCAGGCATTGAGACTGAGTGCTGTTATCGAGGATAAAACCAGTGTGATATTAGGTGATCAATTGCCTAGTAAATTGGGAAGCAAGAACTGCCGATAATGAAGGTAGGCGTCTTGTGGACTTAACTAACAATAACTTTTTGACCCATTGGGTGAACGAGCCAACTAGAGGGAACAATATACTAGATCTTGTGTTCACCACTGAAGATGAAAGTGTGACCAGCTTATCTGTTGGGGAATCACTTGGAGGTAGTGACCACAATCTAGTTAGCAGCAGACCCACCAATCCACAGAGTGCAAAACTAGATTTCCATCATGCAAATTTTGAAGGCCTTCAGGAAAGCTTATCCCATATCAGATTTGAGGGTAAGAATGTTAATGTGATTTGGTGCTCATTCAAACAGCAGTTTATGGATCGACAAGCTGCATTCGTTCCTACTAAGCTTACCAAATCAGGCTCAACCCAACCAAAATGGTTAACAAGTGACATAGCTTCAGCAATTAGAAAGATAAAAGTAGCATACAGAAAGGCCAAAAGAAGTCAAGACCAAAGATATTTAGATTCCTTCAATAATGTGTAGAAGAGTGAAATCTCTTATAAAGGAAGCAAAGCAGAATGAAGAACTAAGGGTTGCAGCCCTCTGCAAAGAGAATCCTAAAGAGTTCTTCAGCTATGTGAACAGCAGGAGGCCATTCAAAAGTAGCATTGGACCTCTAAAGGATCCAACAGGCCAACTTCAAACTTCTGACACTGAATATAGCTCAATCCCTAAACGACTATTTTGCCTCAGTATTCACAAGGGAAAATACAAGTGACATGCCAAGTCCAGGACTAGTGCATGAGGGTGAAGTTCTTAGCAGAATTAGATGTACCCCAGAGGAGGTACCAAAAGAATAGATAAGCTTCAAGTCATCCGGCCCAGATAGCTTTCTTTCCTGAGTTGTACGAGAAGTGCGAGATGAAATCGCACCTTTCTTGGCAGACATCTTCAATAAATCACTAGAAAATGGAAAGGTCCCTGAAGACTGGAAACTGGCCAATGTGACCCCAATCTTTAAGAAAGGGGATCACGAGTGTCCCAAAAATTATTTGCCAATTAGCTTGACTTCTATCATAGTAAAACAATTAGAAGGGATACTAGTAGACAAGATAGTTGACTACCTAGAAATCCACGATTTAATTACAGATTCCCAACATGGATTCAGGCGACACCGATCATGTCTTACCAATTTGCTGGAATTTGTCCATGAAATGCTGAGTGAGTATGATGAAAGTAGAGCCATGGACATCCTTTACTTAGATTTTCAAAAAGCTTTTGACAAAGTGCCTCATTGCAGGTTAATGTCAAAAGTGAGTGCACTGGGTATCAGTCAAGAGGTCACAAATTGGATAGAAAGTTGGCTAACAGGTAGACAACAACGAGTGGTAATCAATGGTGTTTCTTCTGAGTGGATTGCAGTCACTTCTGGAGTTCCACAGGGATCTGTCCTTGGCCCACTTCTGTTTATCATATACCGATATGTCAATGACATAGATATTGGTCTGTTGAGTGTGATCTCCAAGTTTGCAGATGACTTAAAGCTTGGAATGAATATGAAAGACCCCCAAAGGGGTTGAACAGCTCAGGACGGACCTCAACAGACTGGGTGAATGGTCGGAGACATGGCAGATGCCTCTAAACTTGGAAAATTGCAAAGTGATGCATATCGGTCAAGCAAACCCCAAGTCAGGCTATTCACTATTGGGAATGCCTCTGGAAGTGACTGACTTGGAAAAGGATTCGGGTGTTCTGATTAGCAGTGACCTAAAGTTTTCCAAGCAGTGCATTGAAGTAGAGAAGAAAGCTCAGAATTGATTGGGTTATATTAAGAGGCAATTTAATTTTAGAAATAAGGAAATGGTCCTTGTTATGCGACGTTATAATTTAACGTGCTTTCTAGTCATTCTGTTTTCCACCTTAGGAAAGAATGGGAATCACAACTATCTCACTGGTACACAACTAACTTCAATATTATAAGTTACACAACAATTATAATCAATGGACACAGAATACACAATCAAGGTTCATAAGTTTTATTCCTTAATAGCTAGGGTACAATCATAGGTCAGAGTAAAAATAGATTAAGATCGAATATCATAAATGGGAATGAACTCTTAGATCGAACATAAATAATGAAGTATGAATATAGATAATCACTAGAATAAAAATGGTCCAGGAATATATGAATTAGTTTACAAATAGTACATATGAATAAATACAATGTTACTACAGTAACCACAAGTAAGTGTACACAGAGATGTTAGTCTCAAACAATATTCGGTATTCTGATAGAAAATGGCGAATGCGAGATAGCTTCCCACTGAGGGTAAATAATAGTTACTGCGACGACATACACACAGCACAGAGTTTATGGAAATTAAAATACCGTTTGATTTATGATTAACTTCTACGTTAATTCAACATAGACAGGAGATTAAACTCAAAGAACTCAAAGAGTAATAATAATGAATATAAATTCACAAATACGTTAAATAAATATATTAGTCAATAATGCGTGAATGAGATATCCTCGCCGAGTGGAAGGTTAACGCGACATGAAAATACAGAGTGGGAAATATCTCAAATAATACACAGCATGAATTATAAGTCATGTAGCGTGATAATAACGATAGTCAAATTAAGAGACTGAATAGTAAAACACTCTATGAACAACTTATCTATGAATTACGTACCCAAATGATGATGTTACATACAAACAAGATCTGAATAAGCGTTCACTAGTTTTACTTGTAAAAGCTGTATGTATAATTTCCCGAACAAACATATGTATTACTCTTCATAAGAATATAGGCGTCTATACTCGAAGAATTACATATATATTTATCCCAAAGATAGGAGTGTGTTATGTTCTCTATAAATCGAGTTACGGGCACTATAAGGAAAGAATGGAAAATCTTCAATATTACGTTAACCCCCTCCGACATCTATGACGCGATCGCGTCATATGGCGGTATGCCCAAGAGTATCATATGACGCGATCGCATCATATGAACTTAGTGAAATAGCTCAATAAGTAAGTTATACGACGGATTTGCTTCATATTGAGCTCAGTAAGTTAGGTAAGTTAGATCAGAATCTATCGGTTGATGGCAACCCCAAATACCTCCGACTTCTACCGGTACCTCAGTGTCAAAGAAAGTGTTTTGAGGGAAATACCGGGTGGTCCGCCACCCCATCAGTAAGTTAGCAACTTATGTCTGGGGGGGTTAACGTGAATCTTAACATATCTTGTTAACCCTTGTTGCAATCATTGTTACACTTTACAAAACAAAGGTTACTTAAAGGTTTGAGAAGAAAGATAGGAGCCTGGTAGAGAATCTGGCGAGCATGTGGTAACAGCGTCAGTTGTCCTTCCTATTGTACCAAGGGGCTCAGCTCTTCACACCACACAGGTAGGTGATGCTCTCTCTCTTTCTCTCTCCTGCTTTCTTTCTTCGGGGTCACTTAACTACAATGGTATTCACTAGTTTGCACTGGTTTATGACTTTTTAAGGGGAGAACTAGCTAACCCCGGAAGTCTTGATTCGACTAAGGATGCTAGTTAAATACGTTCTTCCTAAGAGGAGGTACTCGACTAGAATAGCCTTAGTTTTGCCTTAGTTCTCTGTCAGGTCAGGTATTCCTGCTATCAGTAACATGTAATCTGATACTACCTGTTTCATGGTCGGATTGTCGGCGACTAAACCGGCTCCCCCTCCGGGTCCTCACTTGGAGGGTGGGTGGCTAGACACCCTGCAGGACTAAAAGCAATACCTGTCAAAGGGCGGATGAACTATATATTAGTCAACGGCCATCTAGCAAACCTATGGTATTTTACCATGATGGATGTTTAGGATGCTGCCATAGCCTGCACCAAGGTCTTCCATTGTCCGTTTTCATCCATCCCTGCTGTTTGGTGCTATACAGCAACTTTCCTTCCTTTTCCTGCAATCTCGTTTTTTCCCCCACGGTGGTTAGCAGGCCAATGAGGAAGACTTTTGAGTCTGGTGGATTTTCAGGAGATTTGGCATTCTTTTTCTGTTTCTGGTCTTTTCTAAACAAATAAAATCCACCGCTACTGCTCCCCCCTGGATATGGTGTCTTTGGGGCTTGTTTTATACCTTACCCAGATGTGATGGCTCCGTCTGGGTCGACCTGTTTATATCCATCTTTATGTATTTGTGTATGGATTGCTTTCAACTTTTTCTGTTTTTGTTTCTACTTTTGTCCGGTGATATAGAAGTTAATCCCGGCCCTCACAGACAACCTGTTACAAGTTGTCGTGTATTTTATTCCAATATTCGTGGTCTCTATAAGAACATCAAGGATCTTACATTGGCATCTGTTGATTATGATATTGTCTTTTGTTCTGAAACTCTTGTCTCTGGTCATAGAGATTATTCTGAACTTCTTACACCTAACTTCGGTAAACCAGTTTTTATTCAGTGTGATTCTATTCCTCGTGCTCGTGGAATGAGCTTGTATATTAGATCTGGGTATAATGCTCAGCACTTAACCCGTGGAGCCCCGGCTAGTTTTGTAATGTTTGCGCACCAGAACCCGGCCGGTTTTCAAAAAATGGTTTTATTCCAGAAACAATAGCGAATGGGTTAGGAATGAAGGAAAAACCACGAAAAATCGCTCAAAAAGCTTAAAAAATGGTCCTACAGAGCCCCCGAAAATGGATTTTACAAGAGTAAAAAATTGAAGGCAATTATCCCAAAAAAACAGGTTATTGCGCGCTCGCGCGCACGCACGTGGACTTTGAGAGTTTCTCATCGGGTTGCGTGGGATACGTACACAGTTCCCATACAAATCTGAGCCCTCTTGAGTGGCTACACCTGAGGTCACGGTCGGCGCAATTAGGGTGACGCGCCAGGCGCGTCTCTGGGGCTGTGCGTTACATACATCGCCGACGCGTCAGGCGCGTCGCTGGGGCTGTACGGGTTAACTAAGCATATTTGTAAATGCCATGAGATGCAGTTAGTTAAAGTTTCCAGCAAGTATCATAATCATTAAATTTTTAGCCTGTACAGAAATCCTGATGTTAACAATGACATATATGACTGCCTCTTAACAGCCATGGCACAGCCTTGGCTTCAATACAGTCTGTAGATGTCAAATCATCCTTTAATTTTGTTGGTGATGTCAATGCGCATCATCAAGAGTGGTTGAAACTCGGTCTCTCCAACTAATAGAAATGGTCTTGCTGCATTGGATTTTGCAAACTTATCTGGTTGTGAACAGCTAATCCAAGGACCTACTCATATGTCTGGAAATTGTCTTGATCTAGTAATAACAGATATTCCTGGCGTTGTAGAAACCTCCGTTCTTGTACCTGTTGGCACTTCCGACCACAATGCCATCATGTGTAAAATTAATCTTGATTATTCTGTTCCTGATATTACTCTCTCACGTAAAGTCTACCTTAAATCCCGGGTTAATTGGGACAACGTTTGTAATGATGTTTGTAATATTGAGTGGAATCACATACTAAGATCTCATGACCCGGTTTCAGCTCTCAACAATTCCCTTCTTGGTATCCTTCGCAAAAGAGTTCCATCAAAAACAATTAAGTCTCGTATCAGGGATAAAGCATGGCTTAATGATGACTGCAAGCGTGCATTTGATGACAAACAGGCTGTATATCGTCTATGGAGGCGTAATCAAACCCCCTTGCATTGGGAAAATTATGTTTTTAAAAGGGCAGCTGCGCAGAGAGTTTATGATGATGCTGAGAGGGATTATAACTCCCATCTTCAGGTTGTTCTGGCAGGAGCTACACAGTCTCATAAATGGTGGTCCGCTTTGAAATCCTCTTTATTTGGAATAGATTCCTCCATGCCTCCTCTTTGTGATTCTGATGGCTCCATCTCTTTTGATCCATTATCGAAGGCCAATATTCTATCTAATATTTGTATTAATAAGCAGAGTAATCAGGAATTGTCTTTGCCATTGACATGTTTCCCTAGACCCAACCTCAATTCAATGGCATTCAAATCAGCTGAACTGAAAGGTACTTGCTGGATCTTGATACCTATGGTGGCACAGACCCGGATGGGTTTTTCCCTCTCTTTTTTTAAAAAGGTTGCAGTGGTCTTGGCACCTAAATTGGCCGTGGTGTTTAGGTTGCTTTTGAAATCAGGTAGTTTTCCTCTTTGCTGGCGTAAGGCTATTATCACTCCTATTCCAAAGGGAAATACTGCCTCATCATCTCCTAATGACTATCGCCCTATCTCCATTACACCTATCCTATCCAAGCTCTATGCGAGGCTTTTGTCCAGACGCCTTTCCTCTTATTGTAATAGTCATAATTTGATACCAAACTCACAGTTTGGTTTTCGTAAGGGACTGGGTACATGTGATGCGCTTCTGACACTCACCCATGACTTGCAATCTTCATTGGATCAGGGACATGAGTCTCATGTCGTGGCTATTGACTTTAGTTCTTCTTTTGATTTAGTCAACCATAAAGCACTTCTGTATAAGTTACAGCTCATCGGTATTGGTGGCAATTTTTTAAGGATCTTTGAAGATTTTTGACGAAAATATCTCATGGTGAGTTATCTGCTCAACAGGTGGCATTGTGTGTGTGAAAGTGTGAGAGTCCGAGTGTAGGGGGTGAGACAGTGAAGCACGGGAACGAGGTGGCTTCAGAGATGGGGTCGTTTCGGGCCATGAGTGAGCACCGTGCCTCATGTGAAGGCAAGATGGCAGGTGCTCGTTGTACTCTACGTGCTTCACATGTCTCACTCCCTAGACTGGAACAAGACCTCACGGGCTTCACTGTTCATTGTAAAGCGGTGAATGTTAAGGCTCTCAGCCTATGCCCGAGAGGAAGTAAGTTGGAATATAGAAAAAAAAAAAAAAAAAGTCTGTGGTCATTGATGGGTGTCATTCCCCTTCTGTTACTGTTGTTTCTGGTGTTCCACAAGGCAGTGTCCTTGGGCCTTTGCTTTTTATTATTTTTACTGCTGACCTGTGTTCCGAGCTTGAAAATAAACTAATCTCCTATGCTGATGATACAACTTTATATGCGTCAATTCCATCACCAATAGATCGACACGTAATTGCTACTGCTCTAAATAGGGATTTAGCCAAAATTACATCATGGTGTGAACTTTGGGGCATGAAACTTAATGCTAGTAAAACACTCCATTATCATCAGCAGATCTCGTACCTTGGATCCTCCCCATCCTTATCTACAAGTTTCTGGCGAGCAAATTGAGAATGTGGATACTCTGCGTTTGTTAGGAGTTACTCTTGATCCCAAACTTACTTATGAAAAGCATATTCGTTCTTTCTAATCTTCCATTTCCCCCAAAATTGGTCTGCTTCGCAAGGTTTATAAAACATTTGCTTGTGACGCCACAGTTATCAAGTCTTTTTATGCTTTTATTTTGCCACATTTCGAGTACTGCTCACCTGTCTGGTTGTCAGCAGCTGACTGCCATCTCAAGTTGCTTGACAGGTCTCTAAATTCCATCAGTTTTATTCTACCTCATTTGTCTCTTGATCTGTGTCATCGACGTAAAGTTGGTGCCCTTAGTCTTTTATTTAAAGTTTTTAACAACCCTCAGCATCCCTTACATGGGGTTCTGCCTGGGCCCTATGTCCGGGCTCGTGCAACTAGATTCACAAGCAATCTTAATGATCTTGCCATGAGCCGTGTTAATTTTTCTACTACACAGTTTTCACGGTGTTTTGTGCCGGCCATGGTTGACTTGTGCAATAAGTTCCCAAATGAGCTTGTCAATTCAGCTCATATCTCCATTTTTAAGTCTAGAGTTAATGATTTTTTGCAGCATTATTTCTAATTTTTAAACTTATTTTATTCTATTTTATTGTATTATATTTATACTTGATATCCTCCACTGCATAATATGTTATCTGTGTTTAATATGTGTATATGTACAGTATACAGTATATGTTTTTATTTTTTCCTAAATTGCCGTAGTCTCTCTCCAGTGCCTCCGGGTGTTTTGTGTGGATTCATTCTGATGGTGTTTCTGCACCCTGGTTGGAGACTTCGGCATCTCATATAATAATAATAATAATAATAATAATAACTTTATTCTGGGAACGGGCAGGTCCTATACCATTTTCGGTTAGGGTTAAGTGGCTGATTTCTTGGGGTAGTAGGGACATGGGGTCATGTTTTTGTTTTATTTATCCTGAGGTTAGGAGTCGCACAAAAAATTATGTGAGGGATATCTCTGTGACGGGGTGGACATTCTCCGTTTGTTTGTATTTGGTTTGGGCTTGGAGATAGCTTGTTGGGGCGATGAAAAAAGGATTTCTGTTTGTGGGATATACAGAGAATTCTTAGGTTGTATGGAGGTGACTTGGGGGGAAGGGGAATAGGAAATTTCTGTTTGTTTGCTTGCTTGACTGCCATGATTGTGTTCGTGTTGGTCAGGAGGTACAGGAAGATATTGAGGGGGCTGGTGGCGAATTTGCATAAACATTTCCTCAGTATAGGCTAAGTGTGGCTCAGGGTAGGGTATGTCTTGATGGTGGGTGAGGGGCGCATTTTCTATCGCGTTTCATTGTTCAAGCGGAGTCTGGGGGTGGGGGAGTTTGGTAGATCGTGATTTACTTATTATGTTAGCAATGCGGCACTGGATGATTTTATTGCTATCTGTAGACGGGAGCAGGTGCTTGACTGGTTTTGGCTTTTGTTGGCCGGACCCCGTCATCTCACCATCGCCTTCCAAAAAAAAGTCCTGCCCTCGGGCTTGTAACAAGTATGTTTTTTGTTTTAGTGCGGACGTAAGAGGTGAGTCTTTGCAAAAAGCAGTACCATACTCTGGCTTGTATATTATTGGGGGCGCTCAACTTCTCTGAACACAGTGAGGTGGAGGGGTTTGCTGGAGCTCTGGGCGAGGTGAATTAGTTGTGCAGGTATATGGATGGGGATGTTCTTCTCGTTCATTTTGAGTGAGAGGCTGTTCACCTTAATTTTGGTGGGTGTTGCTGGAGCTGTGTCAGGGCTGAGAATGAGTTGTGTAGGAAATTTAGGGTCACTGGTGACATCGGGGGAAGGTGGGAGGAGCTGAGATGGGTCAGAGTCAGGTGATCTAGGTTGTATGTGAGAAGTGTGGGGGGAGGGGGATTATTTTCTAGTGTATTTGTTTGTTAATTCACTGGGGGGTGGTCGGCTGGTGTAGGCTGGGTCGAAGAAGGATCTGCAGGTGTGCTGCTTGGAGCTGGAGGGTCTGCAGGCATAGTGGTGACAGGTGTAGGGTTGGCAGGTGCAGGTGTGACAGGTGGCGGCTTAGTAGAGGCAGGTTTGACAGGTGCTGGGGGTACTGGGGCAGTCACATTATGTGGTGGTCTGGCTGAGGTAGGGGTTGCCTTCAGGGGTTTTGGCTCGGGCATGGCAGGGGGCCACCTCTTGGTCTGGACGATACGGCGGCCAGATCTCGTACATTGTGGCTGTGAGATAGGAGGAGGAGAAGGGGTTAAAGGGGGGGAAGTATATAAACGTTTTTCTTAGGTTTGTAGATTGGGGGCTTTGGGAGGGGGGATGATTTAGCTGTAGGGCATTGTAAAGGAGAAGGAAGAGTTAGTTTAGTTTTGGAAGGAGGAGGGGAAGGAATGTTAGTGATGATAGAAGTAGAAGGTTTCTGAATGGGTTTTGGTAGACGAGGGGGAAGGTTAGGAGGAGAGTCAGTGGTAGTTGGAATGAGGGAAAGAGAAGGGGAAGTTGGTTGAGAGGTAGGTGATGGAGAAAATATCGGAATTTCGGTATCGGTGGAGGAGCATTGGGTTGTGGGAAGTTTTTTATTTTTTTTTTAAGGTGGGGTGTGCTGGATGATAGGAGCATTAGTAAGTTCTGGGTGAGTGGTAGTGACAAGTGTGGGGGTGGCTGAGAAGGCGCGGTCAGGTGGATTTAATGTGGTGGGGTGGTTGAGGTAGTGGGTAGTAGTAGTGGGCGGAAGTGGAGAGATAGGTGGCGAGTGTTCAAGATTAGGGATAGGCTTAGGTGGTAGAACTGGGGGGGGGGGGGGGGAAGGTCTCTGTTTTGGTGGGAGAAAGGTTTGGATTACTGTCAACAGGGTATGTGTTATCATCATCAGGGCTAGCTAGCATAGATACATTTTCATCTAGAGGTTGGAACCGGCGTACATAACAGTTACGGTATGTGTGTGATTCCCCATGGTAATTAACAGTGACCTGATAGCAATTTGGTACTGTGAGAATCTCGAAGGGTCCTTTGTATCTTGGCTTGAGTTTAGAGGGCGCGGGAAGTTGTGCTACCATGACAAGATCACCTACATGGTGTGTGTTGATTTTGGGTGTCTCGTCAGGTTGAAGATCTTGCAGGTATTGTAGCTGCCTCAAACTGTTCTTCAAGTGGACTAGGGATTGGTTCAAGTTGGACGAGGGCTCGTATGGAACGAACAGATGACGTAAGTAGAGGAGTAGAGGTGGTTCTCCAAAAACTTGTTCATGGGGAGAGATTCCATCTTCGCGCGGGCAGGTGTTAATACCCCATTGTATGATGGGTACCTGGCTGGGCCAGTCGGTGGTGTTCATTTGTTGCAACCGGGTTCTGACTTGGTTGGCAATGGTGCGGTGGCTTCTCTCGCAGATAGAATTTCCTTGGGGCCAGTAAGGGGAGGAATAGCTAATCTTAAAACCGAACATTTGGGATATTTGTGTCCAGACATGTCCGGTGAACTCAGGGGCGTTGTCGGAGTGGATGGCTTGGGCTAATCCGAAATATGGGAACACGCGTTGTAACATTGCTTCGGCTACTGCGAATGCGGTGTGTTCTTTAGCGGGGCAAGCAATTACATATTTGGAGTATGTGTCTACAAAGGTAATTATATATTTAAAACCTTTGACGCCTTCCATGGGTCCCATAACATCGACGCCGAGTAATTGCCATTGCTTGGATGCTACAATTTTTTCTGAGGGTCCTGGAGTTCTGGTATTGTGTTTTCCAAGGGTACAGGCTCGGCATGTTTCTGTTACTTTCTTGGCAGTTAGGTAGGTTGAGGAGGTCCAATAAATATCCTGGAAGGTGGAGACAAGTTTTCTCTGCCCTAAGTGGATGCCATTATGGGAGTGTAGGGATTGCATGGTAGAGAGAGCTGTGTTGGGGCTGATGACTATTCTTCCATCGGTGGTGTAGAGATTGTTTCCTTTTCTTTGTAACTGGGAAAAGATATGCCTTGGCATCCAATCTGGTTTCTGTTGCAGTAGGTGTTGCAGATCCTGATCTGTCGAGTCTTGATGGTGAATGGCACGGATTGGGGCGTGGTTAGGTTCTTGGTTAGGGTTGGTAGGGGTGGTAGGTTGTAGAGGCAGTCTAGATAGGGCCTCGGAGTTGGTGTGTAATTTCCCGGGTCCATAAGCTATTTCGAAGTTATATTCCTCGAGTGATTCTCGCCATCTTACTGTTAAAGCATTTTTTGTACCTGACTTCCGGAGCCATTGGAGGGCGTGATGATCTGTAATTATGGTGACTTTGACTCCAGCTAGGTAGGCTTTAAAATGTTGAAGTGCCCATATGATTCCTAGGCACTCTCGTTTCGTCACAGGGTAATTAATCTCGGCTGGGTTGGGGGTTCTGCTAGCACAAGCAATGGTATGCTCTTTCCCGTCTCTAGTTTGTACTAATACGGCTCCAATTCCGAACTGTGACACGTCTGTGTAGAGGCGGAAAGATTGGGTATAGTCCGGAAACGAAATGACTGGTGCGGCTATGAGGAGGTCTTTGAGGGTGTGGAAGGCTTGCAGACGCTGGGTTGTCCAAAGGAAAGGCTCTTCTTTTCTGGTGAGGTCATGGAGTGGTTTGGCTATCGTGACAAAATTCTTCACAAAGCGATGTTAGTAAGAGGCTAATCCTAGAAAGGCTCGGACTCCTTTTACATTGTTAGGGGGTGTTATGGCACTTATTGCTTGGAGTTTGGTGGGGTCAGGCGAAATGCCTTCTTCTGAGACTATGTGGACTAGGAATTGCACTTCTTTCTGTGCCATGGTACATTTGGAAGGCTTGAGTTTTAGGTTGGCATCCCTGATCCGTTGGAACACTTGGCGTAAGCGTTGTAGCTGTTCGGCCCAAGTTTTCCTGAAAGCGATGATGTCATCGAGGTATGCCACACATCTTTCCCAAGTTAGTCCCTGCAAAACAGACTCCATGATCCGTGAGAAGGTTGCGGGTCCGTTACATAGTCCAAAGGGTAGTACGGTAAATTCATACAGTCGCCCTTGACTTATGGAGAAGGCCGTTTTCTGTTGGTGTTGCGGGAAGTACGGGCACTAGCCAATATCCGGCTTGGAGGTATAAGGTGGTGAACCATCTGGCACCTAGTAGGGAGTCTAAAGAGTCGTCAATGCGGGTATCGTCGATTCACGATAGTTAGTGGTATAACATACGTTTTCTATGTGTCATACCCTATATACAGTATGTAACAGTACAGTATGTACAGTATGGAAGTATGTAAGCTTGACAGTATGTATGTGACCTTAACCCGGGAGCTGCGGGGAGACTCTTAAGAGTTCCCCCGGCGCACTGCGGGAAGACTCTTAAGAGTCAGAGAAAATAAAAATCAACTTTTTTTTTTTTTTTTTTTTTTTTTTTTTTTTTTTTTTTTGCCCCTGGGCCATGCAAAATCTCAGTCCTCTACCTCCCCTCCTTCCCCACTTTCCTCCTCTCCTTCAGTTATCACCTATTTTCCCTGTTATTCCCTTATTCTGAGGTATATTTTCGTGCTAACATTAGAAATCCGATTGGAGGGTGTGGTCATCACTGATAGCAAGCGAGTGCAAGAGAGAGAGAGAGAGTATCGATCGACTGTGTCTCAGTGGCCTTGGGGGAAATTGGCGGGAAAGCAGATTGCCTCACCCATACATTATACAACTCGCGGGCTATATCTCCGATTTTGACCATCCAAACGCTGTTTTCACTCGTTTTATTGTTGTTTCAGGTTAATACCTTTATAATCAACCCATAATAGGCGCATATGGATAAATATTAATGCTATTAATGGCACAATGAATATTTTAGTGACGGAAACACCTCAAATACGTCAGCACAGGGGGACGTTTCCAATTACCCCCATGCGCACTTCAGAGGTTAATAAGTTAAATAAGACCTATTATACAAAAGTATAGTATTTACGAGTCTTTAGGAATGTATATAAGACAATTATCATATAGCCATGTCGTAATATTATAAAAGCGGTACGATATTTACTGCTAGATATCCGCTACAAACTTAGCAGTATCCGCTAGATTCGTAGCATAAAGACAATGACGTCTCGAATGAGACGCCTCACGCCAGAGCACCTTTATACTTCGTCCAAGCAACACCTCCACTCTTAAGTTCGCCGCGACCCTCGTTCCGGCTTTCATCACGCTCTCATCATTATAACTTCATCCAACTGACTGACAAACCGACAAGCTAAGCCATTATCATGATTTAATCTCTTCAATATTATTTAGCCTATTCCCTTTTTTGTTAACGTGCGCCCACATGGCCCCTTCGATGTAAACAACCAATAGTGTTCGAGAAGTAGCCATTTGCCTACCATTCATCAATATTTCTACAACACCTAACTACAACATTTCTATGGTGATTTAGTAGTGAGTTACACTCCCGGTATTTGTTAATCATTTACATTTCATATGAGCGGACCTTTTCAGTCTAGGTAGAGTAAACTCAGCTTCATTAAATCCGCCATATTGGTGCCCAGACCCCGGGACTTTGACCCACAGTTAGATTTCCTGGTTAGTTAGATACTATGAGCAAAGGCAATATTGATGGAGGTTGTGGATCAAAGGATCCTAGTGGGGGTAGGTCTCTGCTATCACCATTATACCCTATATTTGTTTCCCTATTTAATTATTATTTACTATTTTGACTTATGACTGACCTACCATACCATATTTCCTTCATTGTTTCGTTGCTTCACAGCCTATTATCATCCCAATCTCTCTTGGTATAATTTAACCCTTCCTACCCGGGCAGACTTTCTTAAAGACGGAGGCTGTATCCGGGCGATCTGGCTGAAAACACAACAAAAGTAAACTAAGGCTAATCTCGCTTAACCCTTTACTAGCGGCGCTCGAGTGAAAGAAACTGGGAGAAAACGGGTGAAAAATGGGTGAAGATCGAGTGAAAATGGGTGGAAAAGTAATGAACCATACGTCCGACATCTGTGGCCTCCCGGCCCACACTAACTCCAGTTCCCCCACCGCACGGGGGGATGACAGTGTGACCAATAGTTAGCAAAAAGTGAACAATGTAGCAAAATCAGCTAAACTTCCATCTTTGAGGTAACACAGTCAGGGCTCCACGAGTGCTACGTAGCTGTATTTGGTGTCATTGTGTAGCGATTTCCGCCTAGTTTTCGGCACAATACAGTTCCTTTCATGCTGATGGTTGATATAGCAGTCAGAATGGCCTGAAAAGGCCCAAAACGGCCACAGACCCCCCGCTAGACAAGGGTTAATATACTACCTACAATAATCATCAAACATATGTCAAAATGGGCGCCTTACCTTCCCGCGTAGAATGGCGTTGAGTAGAGCTTTCTAGCTCAAGTAGTTCATGTAGTTCAAGTAGTTATGGTGATGGAAGTGGAGGTAACTTTTGCCGCGTATTTACCTCGCCGCGTCCGAACGCTCAACCGCGGCCCAGGCTACGACGAACGTTTTGACTCGTCGCTCTACCTTGAATTATGGCGGGAAGCGATTTTTTAGTGTTTTATTGTTTATTATGCCATATATTATTGTTATTATGATATTTTCACTCAATAAATATATTTTTCTGAAGTAATTTGTGTCTCTGTCACTTATACTTAGTTTTATTGTTATTATTATAGTAGTCATGATTATTTATACTGGACTATGGTAATTGATAGTGTCATTTTCACTTCTTTATTGTTAGGAATATATATTTTAGTGTCACTTTCACTTGTTCATATTGTTCGGAAGGCACTTATTATTACTTATGTGTGTCTCTTTCACTTAGACTTAGTTTTATAGTCATTATTATAGTAGTTATGATTATTTATACTGGACTATGGTAATTGATAGTGTAATTTTCACTTCTTTATTGTTAGGAATATATATTTTAGTGTCACTTTCACTTGTTCATATTGTTCTGAAGGCACTTATTATTACTTATGTGTCTCTTTCACTTATACTTAGTTATATTATTATTATTGAGTGTCACTATCACTGTCACTTACACTTCAATAGTTTGCCAGAGTGTGGAAATCATTGAAGCAGGTGCCGGCACACAGTCCCACCTGACACTCGAGGCATTGCCAAGTGGTTTTTGTGGGTTTGCTTGGTCGTCGAGTTGTGCGGGTGCACACATAGCACCTCTTCTGCATCCTTATTCGGCTGTTAGGACCCTGGAAAGGAAGGGCGACGAGCTGGTTCTTTCTGATGAAGTCGGCACACCCTATTCTGTCCATCATGCCTGGTCCTTGTAGTGGCCTCCCTGGTGTACCCGCATGTTTTACCAGGAGCTCATGTATCAGCTGCTTTTGGAAGGTCTGCAGGCTCTTGTACTTGATGACTGGACACCCCAAATGGTAGATGTTGTACGCGTTGAGGACAGACATATCTACTGTATGCAGGACAAACTTCTTGTACCACCTGCAAGATGTTCGCAGGCAGTCTATGAAGCCCATCTGCATGTCGGACTTGTCGACGAGGCGCATGTTCAGGTTATAGTCCAGAACAGCAGCTGGATTTGTGATAGGGTTCTTCGTTTTTCGGCCCACCTTCCCTGTGGGGACCATCTCTGCTTTGTGGCATGTGGTGAGGAGGTTGACCTTGCGCTGGTCATGCCAGTGGCTGGAGAGGATGGGGCCACTCTTCTTATGGAATATGTCCGTCTTCTTAGTTTTTGTTGGGTAGGCTGGCATGCCCTTCCTCTTCCCCTTCACTGTGCCGACAGTTCCGGTCTTGCGGTCATGGAGGTACTTGGCGAGGATAGGCGACGTGTAATAATTGTCGGTATAGAGGACGTGGTTGTCATGGAAGTACCTCTCCATCATCCTCTTTACCACAGCGCCGCCAAAACCAATGAGGGGGTCAATCTCCACCTCACCACCCTTGCCGCTGTAGACTATAAAGTCGAGCACATATCCCGTCTTGCAGTCGCAGAGGACGAAGAGCTTGATGCCGAAGCGGTGTCTCTTTGACGGGATATACTGTCGGAAGTGCAGCCTACCACGGAACAGGACCAGAGACTCGTCGATGCACAGCTTCTGAAATGGAATCAGGTAGGTGGAAAACCGATGACGTATCATGTCATACAGTTGCCTGATCTTCCAGAGTGTGTCGGGCTCGTGGACATGCATGTTATTTGTCAGGTGGAAATATGAGAGGATGTCGACGTACCTATCCCTTGACATGAATTTGACAAATGCTGGAGTCGTTGTGAGGTCGCCAGTTATCCAGTAGTCGGCCAGAACGTGCTTCTTTATGTGTGTCATCAGCATTGTGAGTGCCAAGAACACATATAATTCTGCCACAGTGAGAGCTCTCTATGCCACCATCTTTGCACTTGTCTTCCTGCCAAGAAAGTTTGAACAGATAGCCTGGTGGTGATTTGTCTCTTTGACAAGGTATTCCATGACTTCATTGTCGTAGAAGCCACAGAAAAGTTCACTGGGGGTGGCATTTGGGCCACAGGGATATGCTGGTGACACCCAAGAACCCTGTTGTACCTCGTCAAAGGCAGGAAAATCTGGCACAAAATCCGCCCCATCTGACCACACAAACATTTCAGCAGGTCAAGGACGAGGACGTGGAGCTGCAGCAGGCACACGCCCTGGACGCCCTGGCACACGCCCTTGGCCACGCGGATGCCCAGGCGGTCGCCCTGCACGCCCACGCCCACGCCCAGGCCCAGGGGCAGCGGCGTCGGCAGGCTGACCACGTCCACGACCTCGAGGTCCTTTGACTCTTCTTGTCGGGACTCCCTCTTCCTCTTCCTCTTCCTCTTCCTCTTCGTTTTCCTCTTCCTCTTCGTTTTCCTCTTCCTCAGGCGACGTCAGGTCATCTGGGGCAATGTCGGGGTCGTCAGCAGCCTCTTCAGGAGTTAACTCTGGTGAAGAATATACCGGGCGTCGGCGGCGTGGGGCTGCGGGAGGTTGAGCAATGGGAGCCTCGGCCTCGGGAGTTGGGCTCCTTTTGCGGCTAGCCGGGGACTTTTCCGCAGGAAATAATGACCTACGATGCGGGGCCTGTGGTGACACACTGTGGGAGGCCAATGGCGCACTTGTAGAGGCCCTTTGGTCATCTTGAGGGACAGATGAAGCTGAGGGCTGTGGGTGGCCATCCCGGCGTCCCGGGTCAAGGCGTCGTGACAAAGGAATGCGGGTGGTTGCTAGGCCTGGGTCGGCGTCACTCTCACTATCTACGCCTTCCCTCACTTTTTCTGCCTCCCTGCGTGCTTTCTTGGCTGCACTTTTCACTAAAGACTGTTTATAGAAGTATTTACCCACTTTCAAGGGCGTACGGGCAGGCAAAGGGGAAGGTCCTGGCGTAGGGCTAGGCCTAGGCCTACCCTGACCTACGAAACTAGGCGAAGGGGTTGGCTCTAGCACACTTGGTACTTCAATAGCACCTTCCTCCACCACTTCCACATCAGGATCATCACTACTATCACCCCCCTCAAATAAATCAACATTGTCATCAGCACCATATCCCACAAAATCGTCAATTTCGCTCCCACTTCTACTCTGAATATAGAGGTTTTTGTCCACAGAGCTTTCACCACTGCTCAAATCCTGGTTGAAAAGTTCACGGTGTATTGCACTGTCACTTAGCAAACGTTTCACTTTCCTTACTTTCCTTTTCTTCTCGGTTGGCAGAGGCGTAGATGTTGCAAGCGGGGTAGCACTGGGACGCGCGGGAGATTGCACAGTATCGGACGCGTTGGAATTCATTTTTTTTGCTGTAGCTCTCAATGGCGGCAACGTAGGAACTGATAAGCGTGGTAGTTGAGGCTTGGTGGCGCTACGATCGCCCCCGCAAAGTAAAATTTGCCCGCGCGAAATTTAAAGCACGCTTTCAAGCAAATGCCTTACATAAGGCATACCGGGTTGCGGCCCTTCAGCCGCGCTGTCCTTACCTAAGGCAGCCCGGGTAGAAAGGGTTAAGGTAGCCTAAGCTGCTTGAATATAGTCATTATTATTTCTTAGCCTAGCCTAATTCTATAGTATGATTGCCGAGTTCCTTGTCTGAAACTCGAAATTATCCATTTCTTAGGCTAATATAAGTACAGTATTGCATATGAAGACTAAAAGTGTAATTTAATATGACAATTAACTCTTTCACGCACATATGACGCAGAGGTTGCCAGATTAGCAATAAGAAATAGAGTTCTCTCACTCTTATAATTACCTCTCCAAAATTAGTTTTCTGCCCACAGCTAACTCAAAGACAACTGCAGAGGTTGAAGTAACTAAACTAAAGGTTTCTATATACCCCTGATGGTAACAAAGGCTTTAAAGTATCCCCAATAGGCTCAAAATCGCGTCATATGTCGGAGAGGGTTAACAAAGGGTTGTGCTTATGTTTCACTATTGCGGCTTAAGATAGAGGTCCATATTGGCTGATGAAGGGTTAGACTAATTCGTGTACATTATTTAGTGGCTAGTAAATCAGAAGATAAACCAGCTAAAACTATGTCTATCACAGTCTTGAAGAACCAGAGAGGGGGTTTGAGGGGTGTCATTGCTAAGCAAACGTCCGATTTGGAAGACTTTATAGCTAGTGCAATTCCTGAACAGCTAGAAGCCAGGTTAGAGTACTACCTACAAACTACCTATGATCGTATAGTTACCCTGAGTGAAAGTATTGTATCGGAGTTAGAAGGTGAGTCAGAAATTCATGCGGAGTACGAGCAGCGCGCTGTCCATGATATTGCCAATTTAGAGGCAATACATTTACTGCGAAGGGCAGTAAAGAAAATCGAAATAACCCTGACTAGCAACGCTGCCAAGCGTACAGATCCCCGCCGTGAAGTAAACTTACCCAAATTGAACTTGCCAAAATTCAGGGGAAACTTGACCGAGTGGTTGGCATTTTGGGACGTTTTCAAATCAACCGTGTATGATTCGACTCTTGACGATGTACGAAAGTTCCATTATCTTAAAGGCCAACTAGAGGATGAGGCCTTGCAGTTGGTAGAAGGTTTTTCCATCATAGGTGAGAATTATGATAGCGTTGTGGAGTTATTACAGGCGACGTATGGAGACACTCACCAGCTCAAGGTAGCCCACTTGAATGCCCTGTTGAACCTAGCACAGCCTAGGTACAGGGTCGATGAATTGACAAAGTTCAGGGCAGACATGGAGTGTCACACGAGGTCAAGAGATGCTAGTCATAATATTGAGACAGAAATTACCTCTAGCTATTCTCGATAAAGTTCGAACCTTTGATTTGGAGGAATTCAAAGCGTCATTTAGCAAGGAGATTAGCAACATACAATTGAACAATGGTAGGACGGTGGGTGGGTCAGAAGGGGCAACAACAAGGGGTTCACTTAATATGATGATAGGATCTAAAGGGAAGGGTGAAGAGTTGCGCAAGAAACCACAAACTTTATGTAGGCTATGTAACAATCCTAAGCATAAATGGCTAAGCTGTACCAAATATCAAACTAATGAAGCCAAATTAGCTCAAGAAAGGAAGCTAAAATTGTGCAAAGGTTGTTTAACCCCCCAAAATCGGGGCTGTTTGTAACATCTACTACCTGCCAAGCGGGCATATTTACCCTAAACGAGCTTCATTCCATGCATAAAGAAGAGCCAGAGCGTAATACAATTATGTATCCGTAAAAGGGCGATAATACAGCTTTCCAATGACACCTGAATCATCCTTGTACGACCACGGGTTATCCTGTAGCGATCGAGCAACCGCAAGTGAAAAACCCTAAAATGAGGTAATTTCCCCAGTTTTTCCTGGTCTCGCGAGGCCGAGAGTGTGGGATGTTGCAGCGGCGGTCTCAGTAGAGGCACCGTGGTCGTGCCGAATGGTCAGAGCCCGCCTATCATCCTCCCAACGCACATACTCTCTCTCAGAGCCCCTAATGTGCTCAGAATGCCGCCCGTCATATGACGGGTACTGCTTCATTGTCCATTCATCTCTAGCCCGTCATATGACGGGTACCGCCAGTTAGGTATTAAGTAAGGACCATGGTATGCAGGGTAAGTGTACTGCTTCCTATTTGAGGCCCTGTCACAACTGTGAGGGCCATCATTTTGATAAATTGTGCCCCACAAGTAATCAAGTCAAGGAGGAAGAGGTAGGGGGTACTGCAACACTAATGCTAGGCAGTAGGAAAGACACCACCATTTTACCCACAATCAAGATACCCATAGAGGGTTATGGCAGGACACAAGTCTGTCAGCTACTCTTAGACCAGGGCTCACAACAATCCTTCATAAAGAGATCGGTGCTGGACGGTTTAAAACACCGTGCAGTAGGTAGTGAGACCCTTAGGTTGCAAGGTTTCACAGGAGTGACCGACAGTAAAGACTACGAAGTTGTTGAAGTTGCTTACATCTACCGTAAGAAGAAACACTTCTTACAGTGTGTAGTGGTAGATGAACTCCCAGACTATCAATCTGTAAGAATTCACAAAGTAGAACATGCACTTCGTAGGAAAGGTATTTACCTGTCTGATCCCGTAGGTTACTCAGTTACTTGTTCGTCAAGGGGAATCCACGCAATGCGAGCTAAGCTCATTATTATCGCGCCTCCTTAACTGGGAATGTATTGCGTGAAATGCATGTTAAGTGTTTTATGTACTGTTGGAATGGCTGTAGATGTGTGTGTAGTCTGTATTTAGCCAATTGGCGACATCGGAAACGAAGGCTTAGGGTGGATCTGTTTGGTACCATTCTCACTATAGACGGTACCGTCTCGCCCGAAGGCTTAGGTAGCCATCAGCTTAGGTGAACCATATGATACCCATCTCGCCTTGTACCATTTTTGCCAACCCCAGATGGGACGTCACAATGTCGTCCACTTATTCCAGGTACCTATATACAGCTAGGTGAACTGAGGCTAACACATGAAAGGAGACAAGCCCAATTTGTCTCCGCCCGGTCTGGGATTGAACCCCCGACCTCTCGTGTGTGAGACGAGAGCTCTACCTACTAGGCTACGGGCTGTGTGTGACTTGAAGGAGGTGCACATACTGTTAGGAGCAGATTATTATTATGATGTAGTACACCCTGGATTTAAAAGAGAGAGTGGAGTGATCTTGCTCCCGACTAAGTTTGGCTACTGCATGAGCGGTACAGTCCAAACTACCCAGTCAAATGTTCTGGTTGACACGGTATCTGTGTTGAGGATGAGCACGACTGCGGCAGAAGAGCTCATACCTGATGAGACTCACATTGATGACCCAAAGTTAGCTGCCGAGTTCGATCTAGGAAGACTGTGGAAACTCGACCACATAGGGATTAAACCTGTGGAGAATGTCTATGAATACAAAATTGCGATAGAGAAGTTCTCGGAATCTGTGCGTTACTTGGCCACAGACAAACAATACGAGGTTAGTCTACCCTGGAAAAAGGATGAGTTTAGCTTGCCCACAAATTATGGTTTAGCATTGTGTAGAATGCGCGCCTTGCAGCAAAAATTAACCCAGGAACCAGACACCTACAAGGCTTATGATGAGGTATTCAAAAACTATCTCAGGCGAGGGTTTATTGAGGTCGTCGATGTGGACGAATCAACGATTACAAGGAAGGTCCATTACCTCGCCCATCATGGGGTAAAGAAGGACAGCGCCACCACTCCTATCTGAGTGGTGTATGACTGCTCAGCCCGCCTAGGCCAAAGTCCCAGTCTAAACGACTGCTTGCTGACCGGCTCTTCAGTGGTGTCGGATATATCACAGCAGTTACTGCGCTTTAGACTGGGACGTTACGCATTCACCAGTGACATTGAAAAGGCCTTGTGAGTTTGCAAGAGGGGGATAGGGAGGTCACCCGGCTCCTTTGGTTCGAAAACATCGACGACCCGGAGAGTCCTATAGTAACCTATCGGTTCAAGGTAGTCTTGTTTGGTGCTACATGTTCCCAGTTTTTACTGAACGCGACCATTAAAAAACATTTAGAGCATTCCGAAGAGGACACGAGCGAACTCACTCGCGGTTTAAATATAGGTAATTTGCAGGGGTCTAGTGATAGTGAAAAAGAACTAGTGGCAACCTATAGACAGGCTAGTAGATTATTCACTGAAGCCCACCTGTTTCTCCGCGAGTGGGTGTCGAATTCCGCCATGCTTCAGGATACTCTTTACATTGATGGGGTAGCTTCTGATAACCAAGAATATGCCAGAATCTTGAGGATGATATGGCAACCAGGGAAAGACACACTTATGTACCGGAACAAAGATTACACTAAACAGACAGGGACGCACACAAAACGTAGTCTGTTGAGTAAGGTTGCGCAATTCTTTGATCCTTTGGGTTTAGCATTACCTGTCACCATCAGAGCTAGGATTCTAATACAAGAAATATGGAGACGCAATGTAGGGTGGGACGAAAATTTACTCGATGATCTTGTTGAACAGGGTAGGTCCTTGCTAGAAGATTATAACACCCCATGTACTATGGAGTTACCGCGCAAAGTGGCCGCATTTGGACCCGTGTCTTTACATGCATTCTGTGATGCGAGTGCCACAGCGTATGGAGTAGCTATATATTGTGTTACCTCGTTTGGGATTCATTTACTCACCGCCCGGGCTAAGGTTGCACCGGTAAAGGGGGTCACAATTCTCAAATTGGAACTAACTGCCATGCTGCTATTGGGGCGTTTGGTTAACCATGTACGCACTTCATACAATAAGGAACTGCAACTAAGGGCGGTGCACGTATGGTGCGAAAGCCAAATTGCACTAAGCTGGGTGCATAGTCAAAGGACATTGCCCGTCTATGTGCGCAATAGGGTGGATGAAATATGATCCCTACTACCAAACGCCATCTATCATTATGTACCAACCAAGGAAAACCCCAGTGACTTGATAAGTAGGGGAGTAACGGCGTCCAAATTAATTAAGTCCGAACTGTGGTGGCAAGGTCCAAAATGGCTGCTCCACGAAAGGGGTTGGGCTGTCTGGAATGACGAGGTTGAGTTGGCTCTGCCTATAGAAACGGTGACAGCAGTCATTCAACCGACATCGACACCGAGTCCTATGTTAGAGTGGGTAAGGATCAGTGGGTACAATAAGTTAGTCAGGGTCATAGCTTGGGTGTTGCATTTCATCACCAACATAAAGGCCAAGCTACAAGGACGACTCTACAATCTGGGTCAAAGCTTAAATGCAGAAGTAATAAAAGTAGCTGAGGTAACACTAATCAAATGGGTTCAAATGGAATCCTTCAGTCAGGAATTAGAGTCCATAAGAAGTTCTGGTAAGAATAAAATGCCTAACATTGCGCGTCAACTAAGGCTACACCTGAAGAATGACATAATTATATGTGAGGGATGTCTAAAGTGGTCAGGTGTAGACGACTGTGCCAACAATCCCATCCTGATGCCAGCAACACACCATGTCACCGATCTACTGCTACAACGTACACACACTACGGGGTCCACCACGTTATTTCTAAATTGCGTCTCAACTGGTGGATTCCCAGAGTTCGACAGGTAGTTCGGCGAGTAGTCAAAAGGTGTGTGGTGTGCCGTAGACAAAAAGGAAGACCAGTTACAACTGGACCTGCTCCACCCTTGGCAGAGTGCCGCATTAATCATCTAGAGCCCTTCAGAGTTACAGGACTAGACTATACCGGCGCATTGAGAACTAGGGAACTGGACAAGGTTTATGTTTTGCTATTTATTTGTGCCACTTGACGTGCTATACATTTAGAACTCTGTGACAATATGTCTTGTGAAGAGTTTATCCTGGCATTCAGGAGATTATGTGCACGTCGTTCCTTCCCTCATTTGATTCTTAGCGACAATGCTCCCACTTTTCTTCAAGCTTCCAGGTACTTGAAAGATATTAGCGACGATCCAACAGTTATTGTTTAGAGCGGAAGTGCAAGTGGAAATTTATACCAGTCAAAGCGCCGTGGTTTGGTGGCATCTGGGAACGGTGTGTAGGCATCGTGAAGTCAGGCTTGCGGGCAGTTGTTGGACGCGCCTTGTTAACCTCTCGGCTGCACAGCCCCTGTAGTATACACCATACCCCTGTGCATAGGTATTCTGATTAATTCCTCACTAAAATCATTAATTTACCATAAATATAATTAATACTTATCCATATGGCGCATATTTTACGTTTAACCCTCAACCGACGGCTGGTACGTTTATTAAGCCAAGCTGCCTGGCGAGCAGATTCCACAAATATTTGCTCACTTTCGCTCGCCGTAGCGCCATAACTATAGCTCAGATGTGAACGAAACAGTGATTTTTGGAACGAGCAACTCTTCGTTTCCCTATATAAGTCTAGCCAGCATGTTGCAGCGAGTGTGGAGGGAGAATGGAGGTGATGAAGAGGAGTTACTTTCAAGGCCAGATTCCCGAACGCGTTCGGATGTATGCACCGCGCTCTGACTTAGGCCTCACCCGCGTCGACTTTGATTGTATAATTTCTGTGTTAGATCTTTATATTTTCTCTTTATTCTCTTTATTCTCTCTCTCTCTCTCTATATATATATATATATATATATATATATATATATTGTGACGTTAACCACTCCGTTAGAACCGCTTGGCTTGTCCTACAGTGACTCGCTAGGATTACCAGGACAGTGGATGTGGCTACAGTTTGTGTATTGTTGTGTGCTTTATTTCATATGAAAGCTCGTGTCATGGGCAGTCCAGAAAGGCTCTTTGTTTTCACCCATGTCAAGGCTTTATATATTTAATGGTAAAGTATATGTTTTATCCTTAACTAGTAATAATAGGATCAGAGAGAGAGAGAGAGTAGAACAGAGTGAGAGGGGGCGCGTAGTGTTTTGCTATACTCGATGACGTCATAGCTGGCTGGCCTCGTGGGGATTGGTTGAGGGAGTTCTTTACCATGCTTGGTGACGTAATGTTTTGCTAGCTACTTTGGTAGAGGTTAGAGGACTTGTTACCGCTTTTTTCCCACGCGGCTCGAGCTAGTGCGAGTATATATACAGTTCCCTCGCCATTCTCTCCCTCAGATCTGGTTTCTAGAACGCATCCCTCTTATCTCTATGATATCTTTCCCCCGCTCTGCACCTGAGAATCTTTTCCTCTGCCTATCTCTCTCATTTTCCATACCTTTCACCACCTTTTATTCATATTATACCCCCTCTGGTTAACTCTGCAAAATCAGCTTCATGCTGGCCAGTTGTATTATTGTGCGTTAAGGTCTGATATAACCCATGTATGTTAGTTGTTAAGATAAGTTGATCACGAAGCATTGGTTGGCATTCATATTGTTTAGTACCGCTTCCTATAATTATTAGTGTTCTGCTGGATTAGATAATGCTAGACTAGGAGTCTGATATTAAAAGGTATTGTTTCCTATGAGTGCTGGCTTTAGTTAAAAGCTGCACGACATACCTGAGAACTGGAGTTGATTGAGTAAATTCTAGTCTGTGTGCACGAATGAGGGCTTTTTGCCTATACCATTCTGCACTGTTCTAAGCTCGTTGTTTGTCTTTGAGGTACACCAGGAGAATACTTAATACTTCGGTATTAAGGTTTCTCAAGAGAGCTACCCTTCCCTATAACGTAATATTTGACACACAGACTTGAGATTTGCACTAGGCTATGCGGAATGCCATGCGCACCAGTATCTCGTATCATTGACTCTAGCTAGACTTTATCAGTCACAGTAGACATTAAGTATATTAAACCAAGTACTCTTTTTATGCATACCCATTTATGATTACACAAGCATTTCGCAGCCTAGTTTGATGTATTGAGACACAAACGACTTAGGCTCTTTTTGTTGAGAGGAATACTGCATTGTTGTGGCGATCATTATTATTGTTGTAGTGTTTAGGATATTCTTGGCTCCGACGGCATTATATATTCTGCCTTTTTGTGTGCATAGCCTGCACGAGCATTGTTCCGCTGCCTGCCTTTTTGGGTTCCATTTCCGATACAAGCATCTTTATAGCATCTAACATTTAAAGAAGATTCCTTGTTAGTGTTGAAGGACTTTAGTGCACTTTCTTTCATGCAGGAGTGCCTGACATTTATTGATTAAAGTAACGTAAGCTGTAACTTCTCTTACCACCTTACTTTGCATACCATAACCAAGCACCTTCGGTTATAGGTAGTAATAGGCTGTTTTCACATAACATTAAGCCTAGAGTAGACGCACATTTATTGAGAGTTTGATAGCCTATTATTGCATATAGAACTCGGAGAGTATTTGTGTTCTTTGTTCACTGGGAATATACATCAGAGGTTGGATCTAGCGCTTTCCGTTGTAGCATTTATGCCATTACTAGTCCAATGAATAAGAGCCCTGATATATTTAAACCTCAGTCGTAACAAATGGCGACCTTACCTAGGATTGGGTGAACCTACATTTATTAGCAAGGAACATTTGTTGTTTTGGAGAATATTTTGCGGGGATCAGCAAGAATAATTTTGTTTTGCAACATAGTATAGCCTTTGAGTATTTCCGAGAATTTTTGTGTATATATTGAGGTATAAGAGTTTGGGGTGCTTCTTTTCTGAATATTGAGGTGGGAAATTTTTGTGAGCATCATGTCTTATACCGGATCAGAGGAGAATGGAGACACAGTACGTAATGTCGAAACTGAGGAACAGCAGTATGATGATATGGTTAATCAGGTGAACTGTGAGGAGGATGCTAGAATATTTTTGCAATGGCCTGTTACTGCCGAGCGGTTGGAGGGTATGGATCGGTACGGTCTTCAATGCCTGGCCACAGCTATCGGTCATGCGGTTACTAGCAGCATGACCAGGGATAACTTGATAACGTGTGTACTGGGCAGGGTGACTGGTGAGCGAGATGGGTTGAGTGCTCAGAGCCCTTCGGCCATGCTTCCCCTACACTCGACTCCCAGCCATCCCAGTAGTTTGCCGACCCCGGGTACGCTTCCGCAGTTGGGTGGTGACTGGCAGGGTGGGTTGCCCCTGGGGGGACCATCGGTAATTTCAAACATTGTAGCACCTTCACCTCCTCAAGGGTTATCTCCAGAATTATTGCTTCAGCTCGAATTAGCTAAGATCGAAGAGAGAAAATGTCAGCTTCAGCTTCAGCATCAGCAGCAACAAAGGACATGTGAGCTTCAGCAGCAATTAGAATTAGCCAAGATAGATGAGAGAAAAACTATCAGTCAGCAGCACATAGAGCTAGCAAAAATCCAAGCTGACTTAGAGTCGACTAGGTACTGTGCCGACATGGACGTAGAGAAGTCGCGAGTAGAGACAACGGGACAGCGACTTGGGGCTGGTAACCGTGCTCATGATCAATCTCTCTCGCACTTATTGAAGCTGGATCCGGTGTTTGATGAGAGTGGTGTAACAGAATTTTTCGCACACTTTGAGAAGAAGTGCCAGGAACACCAGTGGCCAGAGAATAAATGGGCAGCACTTGTATCCTCTAGATTAATAGGCAAGGGTCTTAAAGCCTACGATGCATTACCTTTAGAGTCATGTATTGTGGATGAGGATCTCAAGGAGGCTGTCCTGAGGGCTTACGAACTGCAACCAGAAAAGTACCGTTTGAAGTTCCGGGGTGTAACTAAGGGAAGAGATAGCACCTTTTTGGAAAACGCCCGGGACTTGTCCGATGCTATGGGGAACTGGCTCCGATCTGAGAAGGTAACAACGTTTGATGGAGTTAAGCAGTTGATGATGTTGGAGCAGTTCTTTAAGAGCACGGGCGGTGATCTAACTTTGAACTTAAAGGAGAAAAACCCAAGAACTGTAGTCGAAGCAGCAGAAATGGCTGATCGACAGCTGTCGTTGATTCGGGGTTGCGGGTCCTCACAGAAGTACGATGTAAGTGCTAAGGACCGTTATCCTCCCTCTCCCCGTAACAATGACACATTTAAACAGAAGAGCCATGAAACTAAAACTGAATCCAAACCTTACACCACACCGTATGTGAAAAGTCAGGGGCCTTTTACATCACAGTATAAGCCGAAACCGAAATTTATGTGTTTTAGTTGTCACCAGGAGGGTCATAAGGCAAATGAGTGCCCTAGTCGACCTCCTCCGGCAGCCGTGTCTTTTGCTCACGGCATTGGAGTGTTCAAGAGGACATCGGAGTTTGTTAGAGGCATTTCTTCCGAGGTAAATACACTGCCAGTGCAGAAGGATCCGGAAGGCTTATTCCCTGTCCGTGATGCCTTTAGTGACCACAGGGGACTCGGTTGTGTGGAGTGGGGGGTAGAAGACATGAGGTGAGAATTTTGCGTGACACTGGGGCATCGCAAACACTGTTGAGAAATTTCGCTGGTAAACCTGTCAATACGGCGCGGGTGGTTGTGGTTCAGGGAGTTAATGCGACAAGGTCATACCCGCTTGTAAGAATGAAGATGGAAGTTGATGGTGTGACTCGGGACCTGGATGTAGGAATTGTGGAGAAGTTACCTGTTGGGGGCGTCGACCTCCTTCTCGGCAACGACTTTGCGGGACCTACTTCTGAGGCTCCACCCTTGGTCGTTGCCGAGAAGCCGGCCGACGTGAGTAGGGAGGAGCAGGAGTGGGTTGAGAAGTGTCCGGGGCAGCCTATGGCGTGTGTTGTCACCAGAGATCCTGCATCCAGGGAGTCACATTCTGGTCAACAATCTTTAGATCAGCGGAGGAAGGGTACCGAGAAGGGGTTGAAATTTGATGCGGTTGAGAGTTTAGTATCAACGGACCTTCTCGGGGACTCATTATTAGGACCACATTTCGAGTCTGGAGAAGACCCAGTAACTGTTCCTGAAAAGGCAGAGGATGGGCTTAAAAAGACGAAAGAGTTGAAGGAGGACAGTGATGCACAGTCGGGAGATGTAGCAACAAGGTACCCTGACGCGTACCCTATGAGAAATGGGTCGGCGAAGACGGTGGTCCGAAACTTGCTAGTGTATTTTTCCCGGTATGGTTACCCGCAGGGGATTCAGTCAGTCCAGGGACCCAACTTCACTTCTAGCCTCTTTGTTCAAGCAATGCCGCAGCATGGGATTGTTGGGGTTGTGTCATCTGCGTATCATCCGGAGAGCCAGGGTGTGTTAGAGCGATGGCACTCAGCCTTAACCCGTTGAGCCCCGGCTAGTTATAATATTTTGTTCACCCCAGTCCCAAGCCATTTTCACTTATTTTTTTTGTTTGCTAAAATGGAAGACAAGGATGAGAAATGAAAAAAAAACAAAAAAAAATCACCTCTGACATTTTTTTGGGGGGCCGGTGGGGGGTTGGGGGGGGGGAGCTTCAAAAAAATGTGTTGAGCCAAAATGGAAGAGAATGGTGAGAAATGAACACACAAATAAAAAAAAACTCATTTCGGTCATTTGGGGGGCGGGGGGGGGTTTCAATAGTTCGTGTCCCCCGCATGACCACCCGCCCGGGAGCACTGGGGTAAAACTGAGTATGGCATTGTACGGCATACATCCTAAGGAGTATCTCACATAAATCTCAAGCCTCTAGCTCCCATACGACCGGAGTAATGAAGGTTCAAAGTGGCGGTAAACTAGGGGTGTAAACTATCCCCACTAAGCCCACCACCACCAGCCGCGCGGCTGTCTCGGCCCGCTCACACCTACTGGCCCGGCTCCCCCACACACTACGGTACCGCCCCCTCCTATTCTCCCGCCATTTCCTACCTTACGAGCCACGTAAGTGTTTTTTATATGTCGGACGCACGTGATGCGTCGCTGGGAGTTGGTGATCAAAGACTGCCGACGCAACACGTGCGACGTTGGGTCTCAACGGGTTAAAATCTGTGCTTCGTTGTTGTTGCTTTGAGAGTGGGAAGGATTGGGATCTTGGCCTGCCATGTGTTTTGTTTGCTGTGCGGGAGGTACCTGGGGAAGGTTTGGGATTCAGCCCTGATGAGCTCGTCTTTGAACACCGTGTCAGAGGGCCTCTCCATATGGTTGAAGAAATATGGGAGGGCGCAGAAAAACCTTGTTCTATGCTCAAGTGTGTCCTCGACAGTCGAGAACGGATGTTGCGCAGTCTGGAGTTGGCTGGCCGTAATTTGACTAGCTCTCAGGCCCTCAGGAAGGACAGGTACGACCTCAAGGTTGAACTCAGGGAGTTGCACGTGGGTCAGGAGGTGTTGATTCTACTGCCCCTTGTAGGTCACCCCTTATCCGCGAAGTACGCTGGTCCTTATAGGGTGGTGGAGGAGCTATCAGACCTGGATTACTTGGTAGCCACTCCAGACAGACGGAAGCGCAATCAGTTATGTCACGTTAATCTCATGAAGGAGTATGGGAGGCACCCCCCTGAGCCTCTCACTGTGCCTGTGATGACGTTTAGCAGTCAAGGTGGAGAAGGAGAACGGGACAGTCAAGCTCAGGTGGAGGATAACTGGAAGGATAAGAATTTCAAGTGGGTGCCTGAGTGTGAGGTGTTTAGAGAAGTAAAACACCTGTTGTGCACTCACCCGATCCTCAGGGCCCCTGACTTTAGCCTACCTTTCCAACTAGCAACGGAGGCTAGTGGTGTGGGGGCTGGTGCCATCCTTGTGGAAAAGGACGATGATGAGCTGGAGCATCCTGTTAGTTTCTGCTCGGAGAAGTACAATTCGGCCCAGGGGAGCTGCTCTGTTGTCGAGGAGGAGCTGCTGGCGGTTGTGCTTGCGCTGGGGCATTTCGAGGTCTATGTTCCAGCCTATGGTCCGATTGTTGTAGTTTACCCAGATCATCACCCTCTCAAGTTCTTGGACCAGTTTCACAATCGGAATATGAGGCTGAGCAGGTGGTCACTAAGGTTACTGGTATATAACCTGGTGGTCCCTCGGATATCCACCCCCGGCAGGGTTGGGTTATTGACACAGGGCCCTCCCGGTCGTCATCATGCGACTGTGTCAAGAGCATTGCAACGTCCCAAAGCTGCTTGTCAGTACAGCTATTTCTTTAGTAATATAAGGGGACTTCACTCTAACATCAATTCTGTACACCAATTTCTTCAAGCAGAATCCCCTACTCTCCTTTTTTTGACAGAGACTCAAGTAACATCCACATCTGACACATCTAGATTTAATTTTCCAGGTTATCAACTGCTCCAAAATTTCAGACCTAAAGGTGGTGTATGTTGCTTCGCAAAATCTGAAATTGCCCTGGAGGAGGTTACTAGTTTCAATTGTCCCTATTTTGATTATTCTATATACAAATTAATTTCTGCTGGTAAATTTAAATACATATGTTGCATCTACCGTTCCCCAAATACTCCTCCAGAGCAAAGTCTTTTTGATTCTCTGTCCTCACAACTCAGTGTCCTCAACTTAAATGCTTCTTCTGAAATCACTGTGTTGGGTGATTTTAATGTCCATAATGTTGAATGGCTCACTCATTCAGCCAGGACTGATGATGCTGGTCTTGAATGTGAGCTATTTGCAGACTCATTTAATCTCATTCAACTAGTCAACCGACCCACCCGTGTACCAGATAATCCTAATCATAATTCCCACCTACTGGACTTATTTTTAACAACCAATTCAGAAAATTATGATGTTACAGTGAGGTCCCCACTTGGATCTTCTGATCACTGTCTGATACAGGCCACCTGTCTATCACCTACCACACCTTCCCACTCTGAACCTGTTTTGGTGACTAAATGGCATTACGATAGGGCAGACTGGGAGGGTCTTCAAGGTTTCTTTATTGATATTCCCTGGACCTCTTTCTTTTCTAATGATGCATACTCCACCTTGAGCCACATACAAGATTTTGTAAAAATTGGAATGGAAACTTTTATTCCTCATCGAAAGTACAGTAAAAGATCTAATTCACCTAAATGGTTTGACCATAATTGTGCTAGAGTAACTGAACAAAAAGCAATAGCCTACAATGCATACACAAGATCAAAAACACATGAAGCCTTTAATTACTTTAGAAACATCAGAAATCATGCCAAAACTGTATTAAACCTAACTAAATCAAACTTTCTCCATAAGCAGGCAAATAAACTTCTAAATAATCCAAATGATAACAAAATATTTTGGTCTACTCTTAACTCATTCAAATCCAACTTCACTACTGCTTCATCCATTCCACCATTAAAATCTCCGACTGGCAATCTTGTAAGTGACCCACGAGGTAAAGCTAACCTTCTTGCAGATATTTTCTCCACCAACTCAACCTTAGATGAAATAAATCAAGATGTCCCTGTACTTAATTTTAATTCACCTGAAATTCCCTCACTTAAGATCCACACCAGACATGTCAAAACTATTTTGCAGAATCTCTCAGTAGATAAGGCTCCTGGTCCAGATGAAATTCCTCCAATAGTACTTAAGAATTGCTCCTTGGTGCTCGCTCCTGTATTGGCAAAATTTTTCCGTCTGTGTACTCATACCTCATGCTTCCCAGTACCCTGGAAAGAAGCAAACATCCATCCAGTTCCTAAAAAAGGTGCCTCTTCAGATCCATCAAACTACAGACCAATAGCTATAACTTCCACTCTTGGCAAAGTTTTTGAAATTATTAAATAATCACATAATTAAGCATCTGGAGAATAATAAATTAATCAGTGATAGGCAATATGGTTTTAGACGATGTCGATCAACTGCAGACATTCTTTGCCTTCTTACGCATCAAATCAACCAAGCTACAGACCAACATGGTGAAACACATACAATAGCACTGGATATATCAAAGGCATTTGATAGAGTCTGGCATCAATCCTTATTGTCGAAGATGTCACACTACGGCCTTGCATCATTAGTTCCACTAATTTCTTCTTATCTTCATAACAGAAAAATACGTGGAATGGTAGATGGCCTTTATTCTCAATTTCACTCAATAAATGCTGGTGTTCCCCAGGGATCAGTTTTGGCCCCAACTCTGTTCCTCATTCATATCAATGATCTCATATCTACCACTCATAATCCAATACATTCCTACGCAGATGACTCAACACTCCACAGTTCCTTCACATTTACCAATTCTTTCACCCAACCCGATCTTATAAATTCAAAAATAAACACTGCAATTTCTCTGAACCAGGACCTTTCTAGAATTAATGAATGGGGACAAGAGAATCTAGTTTCCTTTAATGCACAGAAAACCAAGTACATTCAATTTTCTAACCGACAGAATCTCACTGACTCCCATATATTTTTTAATGATGTAAATATTCCCACTTCCCCTAGTATTGACATTCTCGGTGTAACATTAACTACTAACTTGAGCTGGACACATTATGTTAGAAGCATTGCTAAGAATGCCTCTAAAAAACTGGGACTCCTGTACAGAGTTCGAGAATTCTTCACTGACGAGCAGTTGGCCGTAATATATAAAAGTCATGTGCGCTCTCAGATGGATTACTGTTCACCTCTGTGGGGTGGAAGTGGAGTGGTTGCATTGAGGCAGTTGGACAAAATTCAAAATAAAGCTATTAGATTAATCAATAACCCTGCAATCACACAGGACCTTCCTACATTAGCCATACGAAGAAACGTTGCATCCCTTGCATTATTCTACAGATATTTTCACAGCAATTGTTCCGAGGAACTTGCTTCAATTGTGCCGCCTCTCCACATCTTTCCCCGTAGAACTAGGGCAGCTGAGAGCGCCCATGAATTTACACTTTCTCCTCCACAATGCAGAACTTCTGCTTATCAGAATTCATTTATCCCCAGAGCTACTACTCTTTGGAATTCACTTCCCTCGAATTGCTTTCCACAAACTTACAATCAACAAATGTTTAAATCCAGTTGTTACAAACATTTTATGAATGGAGGATGCCTTTAGGCACATGGACCTTTTTGTTTTATCTGTGTTTTTCCTTCCTCCGTTCATTGTCTCTTAAAAAAAAAAAAAAAAAAAAAAAAAAAAAACATACGCCATATTGCCGGTTGTGACATCATGGTTGCAGATGGTCGTTCAAGGGTATATGATCCTGGGTAGATTGACACACGGGTAGCCTCCTGCTTTAGTTTGAATAGTATTTTGTGCTTGGTGCTTGTTGGCTCGCGGTTGTAGCCCAGCGTATTGGGTCGTAAAGCAGGAGTTGAGCGTTTGGTATAGAAGAAAAAACTAGGCTTGCCCCTATAGTGCAGCCGAAATAAACAGGTTAAAAAACGTAAAAAATCAAATAAAAACTCTTTCTTTGATAGTTGAATTTTTTCAGTATGTTATAGCAGCAATTCTGAGTTGCACTCCTCTCAGAATGCTGGTCTAGAGAAGCTCGCTCTTGAGGAGCATAACTACATATAATTTAACCTATTGTGTTGGGGAGGGTTATAATTTTGTAAAATGTTTTGTTGAAGAACTGTGCCAGATATTTTACTGTCGCTGGGTGATGGGAAGTAGAGATATAGCATGGGTTCTAACCATCAGATTTTTGTGAGCCTTGGGCCTCTGAGAAAAATCTTGGGGGGGGTGTGACGTTAACCACTCCGTTAGAACCGCATGGCTTGTCCTACAGTGACTCGCTAGGATCGCCAGGAGAGTGGATGTGGCTACAGTTTGTGTATTGTTGTGTGCTTTATTTCATATGAAAGCTCGTGGCATGGGCAGTCCAGAAAGGCTCTTTGTTTTCACCCATGTCAAGGCTTTATATATTTAATGGTAAAGTATATGTTTTATCCTTAACTAGTAATGATAGGATCAGAGAGAGAGAGAGTAGAACAGAGTGAGAGGGGGCTCGTAGTGTTTTGCTATACTCGATGACGTCATAGCTGGCTGGCCTCATGGGGATTGGTTGAGGGAGTTCTTTACCATGCTTGGTGACGTAATGTTTTGCTAGCTACTTTGGTAGTGGTTAGAGGACTTGTTACCGCTTTTTTCCCACGCGGCTCGAGCTAGTGCGAGTATATATACAGTTCCCTCGCCATTCTCTCCCTCAGATCTGGTTTCTAGAACGCATCCCTCTTATCTCTTTGATATCTTTCCCCCGCTCTGCACCTGAGAATCTTTTCCTCTGCCTATCTCTCTCATTTTCCATACCTTTCACCACCTTTTATTCATATTATACCCCCTCTGGTTAATTCTGCAAAATCAGCTTCATGCTGGCCAGTTGTATTGTGCGTTAAGGTCTGATATAACCCATGTATGTTAGTTGTTAAGATAAGTTGATCACGAAGCATTGGTTGGCATTCATATTGTTCAGTACCGCTTCCTATAATTATTAGTGTTCTGCTGGATTAGATAATGCTAGACTAGGAGTCTGATATTATAAGGTATTGTTTCCTATGAGTGCTGGCTTTAGTTAAAAGCTGCACGACATACCTGAGAACTGGAGTTGATTGAGTAAATTCTAGTCTGTGTGCCATTGAGAGTAGAGCATGCACGAATGAGGGCTTTTTGCCTATACCATTCTGCACTGTTCTAAGCTCGTTGTTTGTCTTTGAGGTACGCCAGGAGAACGCTTAATACTTCGGTATTAAGGTTTCTCAAGAGAGCTACCCTTCCCTATAACGTAATATTTGACGCACAGACTTGAGATTTGCACTAGGCTATGCGGCATGCCATGCGCACCAGTATCTCGTATCATTGACTCTAGCTAGACTTTATCAGTCACAGTAGACATTAAGTATATTAAACCAAGTACTCTTTTTATGCATACCCATTTATGATTACACAAGCATTTCGCAGCCTAGTTTGATGTATTGAGACACAAACGACTTAGGCTCTTTTTGTTGAGAGGAATACTGCATTGTTGTGGCGATCATTATTATTGTTGTAGTGTTTAGGATATTCTTGGCTCCGACGGCATTATATATTCTGCCTTTTTGTGTGCATAGCCTGCACGAGCATTGTTCCGCTGCCTGCCTTTTTGGGTTCCATTTCCGATACGAGCATCTCTATAGCATCTAACATTTAAAGAAGATTCCTTGTTAGTGTTGAAGGACTTTAGTGCACTTTCTTTCATGCAGGAGTGCCTGACATTTATTGATTAAAGTAACGTAAGCTGTAACTTCTCTTACCACCTTACTTTGCATACCATAACCAAGCACCTTCGGTTATAGGTAGTAATAGGCTGTTTTCACATAACATTAAGCCTAGAGTAGACGCACATTTATTGAGAGTTTGATAGCCTATTATTGCATATAGAACTCGGAGAGTATTTGTGTTCTTTGTTCACTGGGAATATACATCAGAGGTTGGATCTAGCGCTTTCCGTTGTAGCATTTATGCCATTACTAGTCCAATGAATAAGAGCCCTGATATATTTAAACCTCAGTCGTAACAATATATATATTATATATACTAGCAGGGGTACCCGGCATTGCCCGGGTTTAAATTCTACTACCATAATCACCATCATCAATCACTAGTACCACAATCGTCACAATACTACTACTACCATAATCACCAGCCTCGACCTTCCTGTGCCTCATTAAACGGCGACCTCGATTTCGGTCGCTAAATGACCTCCGATTTTGGATCTGACCTCATCCGTACCCCAATTTTGGGGGGATGCAAACAACTTTCGTTCCATACACCTTTTCGATCGGAGGCCTCCTTCTGCCCCAAACGGCCATTTTTTTCATGTTTTTTTTCAATTTCGGCCTCGAAACGACCTCCGATCGTGGCCTCGCCCCCTCTATGACCTGACCTAGGTCAATTGACACCCACATGCAAAGTTTCAGCTCCCCAGGTCCAAAACTGTGGCCGCCTATTTAGAACACACAGACAGACAAACAGACACACGAACTGATTTAATAATATAGATTATATATATCTATCTCTCTCTCTCTTTATATATATATGTATATATATATATATATATATATATATATTATATATACAGTATATACAGGGTGTCCCGCGAGTTTTGTCAAATACTTCCAGAGATAAAAGATAAGGTAATTCTAAGTAAAAACTGTTATATACACATAGGCTTTTTGGGGCATTGTTTTGTAGTTATGTACCCTTAACCCGGGAGCTGCGGGGAGACTCTTAAGAGTTCCCCCGGCGGACTGCGGGAAGACTCTTAAGAGCAGAGCTTTTGAACGCGTACTAAAACCGCGCGTTTATAGCCAGGCGGCTGAAAATTGGTGTGGGTATAGTACTACATGTCAACTCTCGACACCACCCCGCCAAACGCTCGTGCAAGTGCAAGCACCACCGCGCCAGTAACCAAGCACTAGTCATGGAGACCACACGTCCCTCACGCTCGCTCCCTGATGACACAACCAGCCCTCCTTCTGGTGGTGTTAGCCACAGTGGAAGGCAGAGGGTGTCTGCTAAAGACCCTAGCTACCAGTACGACATGCCCTACAGCTCTGAGGACGAAAGACCAGCACCCAAAGCACGGAAAACACGTGCAAGCACGGCAAATGTACAGAGGTCATTGGTGTTTCGGGACACTGCCACCACGACCCAGGCCACTGAAACAACCACTACCACCACCACTGCCACCACTGCCACGCCTGCCACCGGTACCAGCGACGCAGGAGGCCGCCCTAGGGCTGCAGAACCTGCGGGGGCAGGAAAAATTAAAGGCACGGGCGTAGGGAAGAGAACCCGTACGCCAGCCACAGTGACCCTACCACCACCACCACCAGCCGCCCCTGGCCCGGCTGCCCCTGCTGCCCCTGCCGCCCCTGCTGCCCCTGCTGCCCCTGCCGCCCCTGCTGCCCCTGACAAGGAAAAGGGAAGGGGAAGGGGAAGGGGAAAGGGAGAGGGAAAGCGACTGCTGGCCCTGGTGTCCCTGCCGGCCCTGCTGCCCCTGCTGCCCCTGCTGCCCCTGCCGCCCCTGCCGCCCCTGCCCAAGGAACAGAGAGAAGGGCGACAGGCACCACCATCATCTTGCCTGCCTCCAGGGCCACAAGACCACGCACCACTGCTGCCCCTGCCGCCCCTGCTGCCCCTGCCCAAGGAAAAGGGATGGGGAAGGGGAAGGGGAAAGGGAGAGGGAAAGCGACTGCTGGCCCTGGTGTCCCTGCCGGCCCTGCTGCCCCTGCTGCCCCTGCTGCCCCTGCCGCCCCTGCCGCCCCTGCCCAAGGAACAGAGAGAAGGGCGACAGGCACCACCATCATCTTGCCTGCCTCCAGGGCCACAAGACCACGCACCACTGCTGCCCCTGCCGCCGCCCCTGCCACCGGCCCTGCCGCTGCCCCTGCCACCGCCTCTGCTGTCCCTGTCCATAAGACTCCCGCACGTGCTAAAGTGACCCGGAAAACTCTGACACCATCAAAGTATGCCGCCCTGCTGTTTGATGGTGATTCGCAGGGCATTGGCAGCCCGGGTTTCGACGACGAAGCCCTAGCACGGGACCAAGGGTGGGGGGATTTGGGAGTGGACAGTGGGAGTGAGTCCGACGTCGGTGACGAGAATGAGGAAGGGCATCGTCTGTCAAGTGAAGAGGAGGGTGATGATGATGCAGTGCTGTATCGCGACCATGGAAGCGATATTTCAGATGCTGAAGGAGACGCAGACGACATTCCGATCCCTGGGCTGCTTCGTTCGATTGGTCTGACGGGGTCAATTTTGTACCTGACGTGCCCCAGTTCAATCCTGGGACGTCAGGAACAACTGACGACTGGCCCTGTGACGATCAAGCGAACGAAAGCGACTTCTTCCTCGCTTTTTTCGATATGGAGGTAATGACGTACATCGTTGCCCAAACAAACGCCTACTACAGGTGGGTGTTTGGCAGATTGGACGTCATTTCTCCAAAAGCGAGAATACGAGGCTGGGTGGATACGACTGTGGAAGAATTTATGACGTTCTTTGCCTTGTTGTTCCTCATGCCTCTGATCAAGAAGCATGTGTTGCAACACTATTGGAAGCACGACCCTCTCATCGCCACCCCAACTTTCAATAAGTTCATGACTCGTGACAGATTTTTGTTGCTGCTAAGATTTATGCACTTTGCAGACAACGAAAATCCTAACAGGATTGACAGGATATGGAAAGTTTGGGATGTGTTCACCATGTTGTTGGAGAGGTATAGGAAATACTTTTACCCCTTCCTCAATTTGGTGATTGATGAGTCGCTCGTGCTCTTCAAAGGACGTCTTGTTTTCAAGCAGTATATCCCCTTGAAAAGGCATAGGTTCGGAATCAAGCTCTTCGTTTTGTGTGACTGTGAAACTGGAATAGTGCTTGACATGATCGTGTATACAGGCACTGACATTGACATACCGAAAGCCGCTGCCAATGACCCCATGGGCATGTCAGGTGCCATCGTCAGGAAAATGTTGGCACCTTACCTGGGCAAAGGCCACATCATCTACACTGACAACTGGTATACTTATGCTCTCTGCCAGTTTCTTCCACCTGCTTTCCACCGTCCACACAGGTGCCCAAATGGATTCTGGCAAAATCCACTACCGAACCAGGAAGACCATCTACAAGCCCGACATGGTAATGGACTACACTAAGAACATGCGCCTGGTGGACAAGTCTGACTGTCAGCTGTCAGGCGTTGAGTGTCTGAGGAAGACTGTGAAGTGGTATCACAAACTCTTCCTCCACCTAGTTGATATCACGATGCTCAACACCTACAACTTGTGGTTGGTGAAGAAGGATATGTCCCCAAACCAGAAGCTGAAATTCCGGGAGTTCGTCTACAACGTCTCATACCAACTCCTGGAGAAGTATGGCACCACCACTCACAGACGTACGGCATGGCGTGGGGATCACGTTCCTGACCGCATCCAGGTGGGTGTCGAAAGACACTACCCAACCAACACCGAGCTGATTGGCACTCGTCACAGGCAGGCGCAGTGCACCGTCTGCAGCTCCAGTGTCAGGAAACCCCATGTCACCAAAAGAGTCACCTCAATGTGCGCCGAGTGCAAAGTTCCACTCTGCCTGGGTGACTGCTTCAGGGACTACCACACCAAGAATTATTGAGTGTCGCCCCCTGCCCTGCCCTGCCCTGGACTCGCCCGGTGCCCTGCCCTGGACTCGCCCCCTGCTCTGCCCTGCCCTGGACTCGCCCCCTGCCCTGCCCTGCCCTGGACTCGCGCCCTACCTTACCTGACCGACCTAATTGATCACGCTACCTCATAATGTAACATATATATTATATAATGTATAAGTTCCAAAGATGTCCCTGTGATATAGCTTTTACATTATATAATTGTATGTTTCATTATTTAGTTTATATGTTTCAAAGATGTACATGTAATTTGCCTTTTTTTTTTAGTATATCAATATATATGTTTGTTATTAGCCTAAGTAATGTGTATATAATTATTTTCTTACCTCAAATGAATTGTACAAAAATAAATATGTTTCAATAAATCCTGTCAAACCTACTAAGATAATAAAAAAAACAATATAAAAAACAAAAAAAAACAAGGTCATGTCATTGTATTCTTACAATATGATATATTCTATGAATATTTCATATTGTTTGAATACAATGGCATGATCTTGTAAAAAAACATTTTTATCAAAAATGTTCTACAGTATAAAACCTTCCCCATAACCCCCTCCTGGATTCGATCCCACTACCCTACCACACTTTGAGTTTTCCAGTCCGCGACCTTACCAACCATGCCACAGGAGCTCATACCAAATATCACTCAAAACTTCGTGTCTACAATCGAAATGACAATATACAAAAAAAAAAAAATTATCCCACCAATTTACGTTTGTAAATTGATGGGATTATCAATTATATCATGCAAAGGTTTATAAAAGTTTGTCTCTGTCAAGAATTAGTAATTATATAACTTTATTCTGTCAAAAATTGCCCAAACACTCAGCAAAATTGCCCCTCTCAGTGTGACTCCACTCATTTTCACACGGTCAAGCGGTCACGAGGTGACCCTTGCCGCTCCTTGATGCTCCAGACACAGCAGCTCTGTCTGGGAAAAAAATGTGTATATATACAATAATGCATAAAATACTCTTCACAAATACATTTGTATTGTATAATATTGTAAATAAAAATGAATAATAACTGTGTGGGTGTCGAAAATTGCTCAACCAGCTTTCTTATGTCTCGCCTACGCGCGTATATTGGATTATACATAGTCATGACTGTCATACAAATACTTGCAGTAGGTCTCGAATATACATTTAGATTGCATATTACTTGGAAATAAATAAATATAAGTTTCTCTGGTGGCAATCTACCCTTTCGCATGTGTAAGGAGACACCAGTCTATATTTAGCTCTCTATCACAAAAGGCAATCTGCCTGTGTTTACTGACCACCCTCGTTGCTGGTCTATAATATAGTACTTTATTTACAGTCAATGGCCTACATGTTTCTGTGGTACTTCACATGTGTCTAAAATGCAATGTCTGCTTGCATAAAAATGCAATTCTGAAGTCCATTTATACGTACGACATACGCATGTCTCAGTTTCTCTCTCTCTCTCTCCATTCCTGACTCATGTTATTGTAGACCTCTTGGTGGCAACGAACACCAGACATCTGGTAGACATAAGGTTCAAAATACCAAGACATCCATACGCCTCGGGCGCCTCCACAATTATCACAAAGCTGGCTATCTATCTAGAGATCTCCCTGCCTGCCTTCCTTCTCTCCACGACTCACTCACTCCCTGCATGCCTCCCTCCCACTCACCCACCCCCACCCACCCTTTCAGGCTTCCATCTGCTAGAAACTCATTGATAATGTGCGTAAATATCGCATGAATTGGTCTATATGCGGTATATATTTTGATATATGGCACGTCTACATACGTACAAGTCTGTATTATAGCATGACAGTGCTCTAAGTACAAGATATAAGTGATATGTATGGCGTAAACCACACTCTCAGCTCATAAATTGCCGCCAAACCTCCAACACATCTTCATTCCCGCCCAAAAATTATCTTATAATTCCCTTATATATTGCAATTTTTGGTCACTATGAGGCATATTCATTGTTATATGGGTGGCCTACACATATACATACTCTACATAGCCTAAAAGGGCTCAAAAAAGGAGATATACGTGATAATACGCGGTAACCACCCCCTCCTCCCTCTCCTTCTATCCCCTTGGCGCGTGAAAATTCGGCAGGGAAATCTCGCCGCTCGATGACAATCTAGCCGCGCGGTGCCATTCGCTCCACATTTTTCAACTACGGACCGTTCCCCCCCCCCCCAGACATTTTTGGGGGGGTCAAATATATATGGGCCGATGCACGCAAACATTCCCTACACGATGATGTACTTTTTATCGAAATTGGCAATGGGTCCCAAAATCATCATATATGCGCACAGTCTTACCCTGTAGAAAACCCCCTTGTGCGCCGCGGAGAGGTTAAAGTCGGCATTTTTTTTTTTTTTTTTTCATTTCTAACCATGTTTTTCTTCAATAAGATGAGGATAGGAAAAAAAACTATAAAGTGTATTATGAAGCATGATATCAATACTTCAAACTGAATATTACACGAAACCAACAAAACTTAATTTTAAGCTCATCATCACGGAAAGAAGAAAGGAGTTACAGAGGATTTTGGGGGGTTTTCTGTCAGTTTAAACCCATTTTCCAAGTAATGAAAATGAATAGCGATAAGGTTAAATGCTGTATGATGGTGCATGGTATCAATACTTAATGAAAACACAAAAAAATCCTCTGTAGCTCCTTTCTTCTTTCCGTAATGATGAGCTTAACATTAAGTTTTGTTGGTTTCTTGTAATATTCAACTCTATGTCAAGGGAATATGAAGTACGATGTAGGGAAGTTTTTGGTGTCAGTTTGAAGTATTGATATCATGCTTCATAATACACTTCATATTTTGTTTTCCTATCCTCATCTCATTGAAGAAAAACAGGGTTAGAAATTACAAAAAACGCCAAAATGCCAACTTTAAGGGTCCATAACTACAAAACAATACCCCTAAAAGCCTATGTGTATATAACCGTTTTTACTTAGAATTACTTATTCTTTCATCTCTGGAAGTATTTGACAAAACTCGTGGGACACCCTGTATATCTATCTATCTATCTATCTCTCTCTCTCTCTCCCCCCCCCCCTCTCTCTCTCTCTCTCTCTCTCTATCTGTGTCATTCCCCATTTATCTCCCAATGTTGCCAATTTCTTTGTTCTTGTCTCTCTCTCTCTCTCACCCCTCCTGTCTCTCTATCTCTCTCTCTCTCTCACCCCTCCTGTCTCCCTGTCTCTCTCTCTCTCTCTCCTCCTTCCCAATAGCAACACCACACACGTACACAGGCTTTCAGAGGTAATGCCATAAATATGCTTGCAAAATTACTAAAGTCAGTATTTCTCTCTCTGGGTACACAGGCCTACAACCAAGAACGCACACACGCACACATGTACGCCGTGCCCGTCAGTGCATAGCATCTAGCGTTACACAGGCTATGCCCGCGCACCCCTCACACCTCACCCCTCACTAGCCCGCGCACCCCTCACACCTCACACCTCACCCCTCACTCGGAATTGGACACTGGCAAATTTTGTCTATCCATCACAGCTGTGATAGCGGTACTGACCAACGTTCCCGTGGTGAGGAAGAGTGGGAGGGAGTCTGTAGTACACTGCCTGACCACCAGATTTAGTTTCCTACATAAATTATAGCAGGAATTAGCCATTCTACCTAAGTCGTCACCCGCGGGATAGGCCACTTTTCTCTTTCTACTTAAGTCGTCAGCCGCGAATTAAGGGTTAATATGAAGATAGTAACATGTAACAACAATAAAACAAGTGGGAATAGTGTTTGGATGGTCAAAATCGCGAATTATAATCGGCCGGTCCATTTATGAATTGTGAAGCAGAGCGAGGCTGACCCTCTCCTCGCGAGGCCTGAAGCTTGACTGACTCATTCACCCACACCCTACCTTACGCAACACACTCGCTAGTCACATGACAACACAATGAAACAAGCCTGGAGATGGTGACACGAAAATATACCAATGAGTAAGGGAATAACAGGGAAAACATGTTATAATTAAAGGGTGGGGGGGGGGAAGGAGGGGACTTTGAAACATGTGAAGGAGTGATTGGAGGTGGTATGGAGGGAAATTGTCTCACTTAAACACAATTTTTTTTTTTTTTAAATGCCACTGGGGTGCTTTAAATGTGTTTTTTTTAGGCCTAGGATCTTAAGAGTCTCCCCGTTGTCGCCCAGTAAAACCTCTTAAGAGTCTCCCTGCAGCTGTCGGGTTAAAGAGGAACGAACTAGTAACTGTGCTCACTGAAGTCGAGGCGGTTGTTAATGATCGTCCTCTCACCTATGTAAGCTATATACCGACCTGCAAGAACCACTCCCACTAACACCAGCGCATTTGCTCTACGGCAAGCCGTTGACAGCATTTCCTACTGATTTGCAGTCTCAGGCAGAGTTAGGGGACCCTTCAATGTTCACCGAAGCTGCGGTGTGACGACGGTACCAATATATTTCTAGGGATATCGGTGATTTTAAAAAGAGATGGGTGAATGAATACTTAATGGCACTGCTTGAGAGGACATCTAAGATTGCTGGTCATCCATCAGCCCCCTCTGTAGGCAAGATAGTGTTCATCCATGATGAAAATCCTAGATTGTACTGGAAGTTGGGCCACGTAGTGGAGGTGTATGAGGGCGAAGGCTCAGTAGGGCGAGTAGTGCTGCTCAAGACAGCTACTGGGACTACAGTTCGTCCGGTCGCACGGCTGTACGCTATGGAGCTTGGCTCTTCTACACATGAAGAAGTTCCACCTGATGATGCTGGATCCGAGGAGGCTAACTTAGTCGATCCACCACAACCCGTTGGGGATCAGCCTCGGATCGGGACTAGACCCAGACGTGCAGCCAGTGGCGCCGTTGATATGTGGCGACACAAGATTGCTTCTGGGCAACTCTAGATATAAGGTGGGGTTCAGGTATTGTGCTTAGGGGGGGGGTGAGTGTATCGTGGATTCACGATAGTTGGTGGTATAACATACGTTTTCTATGTATCATACCCTATATACAGATTGCTGGTATCTGGGCCACGTAGTATTACAGTATGTACTGTACAGTATGTACAGTATGTAAGTATGTAAGCTTGACAGTATGTACAGTATGTACTATGTAAGCTTAATAAATTAAATAAGGCCTATTATACGAAAGTATAGTGTTTACGGGTCTTTAGGAATGCATATATGACGATTATCATATAGCCATGTCGTAATATTATAAAAGAGGTACGATAATTACCGCTAGATTTTACGGAGAGTGACAAGTCCGCGGTTTCCGGAACATAAGAGGCATGGGAAATATCGTTTTTTTATTTATTGCTTGGTTGTCTAAAGCCTTAAAAATATAATGCATACATGAATAGATGGGGAATAGTGTGCTTTATTTATTAATAATAAAAGGTAGTAGCTTAACGTCTAATGGTTCATGTGATAACATAATTTACATGGTTGGAGGCCTCTCTCTATTTAGAGGCTTTTATGGAATGGCCTGCTTATCTTCTGGTTCCGTGGTATTCCAAGCACTGCCTCGTCTAGCTGTGGTAGTGGTGCATTGAAACGCCAGGGTGGTTGAAGAGGAATGAAGGATGTTGGTGTCTAGTTACCATAAAGTCCTCCTCCGTATAGTCCAGGTCTGGTCCAGGTGCGGATGGCCATTGTTCACCTGGTGCCCGGGGGCATAAACCGACAAACTATGGTGGATGTCCTCCCCCGCGTATATTATACGTAGGGTAAGCCGCGCGCCTCTCCTGGTGTGGTGCTATGGGCGACTGTGGTACCTTGTTGTTGCTGTCCTGGGGAGGCTATTTCTGGTCTTTCTTCCGGCGGGTTATGGACGTGATTCGATAGTGGTGATTTGTGGTTCCTGCAGTTGATGGGAATGCTTTTGGGTTTTCCTTTGGCATTAGGTTATCGAACTTATCGAGCCCTGTCATTTCATATATATATATATATATATATACGCATACATATATACATACATACATAATTATACATACATATACATACACATACATACATATACACACACAAATACACATACAGTCTACATGCATCTACCTATTATATGAATAAATAGTAAATATTAATAATAGCGTATAATTATACACAGTAGACGTTTATACATATGAATTACAGATACATAAATATACAATAACATACAGATAAATACATGCAATTTAAATGGGGGACTCTTGCGGGCGACTCCACCTATGCACATCGTACAGACATAACTTACATACAAATCTATAAGAAATATATGCACTATTTACATGGAAATGGGCGAAATCACTTCTATAAGGAATGCAGGTGACTAAATATACAAGAAATGCATTTACAACTATAGTGCCTACGTTAGTAGGCCTACACCTGTTCACGTTCTACAGTACACCTCCACACCTTTATTTACATTACTTATAGTACAGTACACCTGTACACCTTCACGTACAGTATCGTGGATTCACGATAGTAAGTGGTATAACATACGTTTTCTATGTATCATACCCTATAATTATACAGTATGTAACAGTACAGTATGTACAGTATGGAAGTACAGTATGTAAGCTTGACAGTAAGTATGTAAGCTTAATAAGTTAAATAAGGCCTATTATACCGAAAGTATAGTATTTACGAGTCTTTAGGAATGCATATATGACGATTATCATATAGCCATGTCGTAATATTATATAAGTGGTACGATATTTACTGCTAGATATCCGCTACAAACTTAGCAGTATCCGCTAGATTCGTAGCATAAAGACGATGACGTCTCGGACGAGACGCCTCACGCCAGAGCACCTTTATACTTTGTCAAGCAACATCTCCACTCTTAAGTTCGCCGCGACCCTCATTCCGGCTTTCATCACGCTCTCATCATTATAACTTCATCCAACTGACTGACAAACCGACAAGCTAAGCCATTATCATGATTTAATCTCTTCAATATTATTTAGCCTATTCCTTTTTTGGTTAAGGTGCGCCCACGTGGCCCCTTCGATGTAAACAACCAATAGTGTTCGAGAAGTAGCCATTTGCCTACCATTCATCAATATTTCTACAACACCTAACTACAACATTTCTATGGTGATTTAGTAGTGAGTTACACTCCCGGTATTTGTTAATCATTTACATTTCATATGAGCGGACCTTTTCAGTCTAGGTAGAGTAAACTCAGCTTCATTAAATCCGCCATAGCGGGGGAGTGGAGTTACATCCTTGATAATTACGTCATTAAGTTGCTGATAGTCGATGCAGAATCTGGTAGATCCATCTTTTTTTCTTACTAGAACCACCGGGGAAGACCAAGGACTGGTAGATGGTCTAATGACTCCGGTATTTAGCATTTCTTGCACTTGATTGTCTTCCTCTTGCCTTTGAATAGGTTTTTTTTCTGCAAATTGGTTGACGAATAGGCTGTCCTACGGTGTGAATGGGGTGGTGATGCAATGTGGTTTTTCCTACGTCGCGGCTGGATGTGGCGAAGATGTCTTGAAATGAAGTCATCAAGTCTTGTAGGTCTTGTCTTTGTTGGTGAGTTAGCTGGGAAGGAATCTCAGGGAATTTAGGAGGGGGGGAGGATTCTTTATCTTCGGGTAATGATAACTCTTCATCGTGATTTTCTAGCTCTCCTATAGCTAATCCTTTCGGCAAAGTAAGGGGATGATCTGATATGTTGGCAATTTTTATGCAATTTAGTTTTTCAGGCATGATGGCTGGAGCTGTAAGGCAGTCTCTATCAAAGGAGCTTTGGAAGTTCGGGGTGATGATTACATCACCGGACAAGGTAGGTAGGATAGGAATCCATTGTTCATGATGGGGGGGGTAGCGTAACAGATTTGGAAATGATAGCCTGAGTAGTTTTGATATTGCGAATGGGTTATGTTACGTTAATTTCATGGCGGATGGCTGGAGTTACATTGGGTTCGCTGTTCATTGTTTTGTTTTGTTTTTGTTGGAGGGTTAAACTTGATCACTCTGTGGACACAGTCGATGGTGGCATGAAGGGAAGTGCGCAAGTAAAAGCCGAGGTATCCATCGTATTTTACTTCTTTAGAGGGGAACATCATGAAAGGGTGGTGGTGACCGTGATCAGGGATATTGGTAGCTACGTAAAGGTGGGCTGTTTCTCCACCGTTTGAGATTTTGCCATCGTTTGCATCAATTAAGACGATGGTGGAGGGTTGCAGAGGCCCAAAAGTAGCATTGTTTTGATGAAAGAATGAAGAGAATAAGTATGAACGGGAAGCTCCCGTGTCGATCAAGAGTTTAGCTTTCACCCCTTGAATTGTGAGGTGATTATATATGGGGGGTTTATCTGAGATTGTTCCATCACGAGCCCCCGCCAGTTTGACGACCGGTGGGCGGGGGCGGATTAAAAATCCAGGTTATCTTGAAGTTTTGAAGCGTCCTCTATTTCCACTATTTCTTCGGTTATTCCTTCTTCTGGGGCGTCATCTATTCCTGCAGTCCCGTCTTCATTTATGGTGGCAACACGTCTAGGTTTAATCCATGGGATCTGGCCCCAGAATTGAGGGAGTTTAAGACGACGTTTCACCAATTCACTGAAGGACGTTTTCAGAGATAAAAGAGGGCATTTGGAGTTGCAAGGTTTCCAATCTGAGGGTCGGATCCTTGCCCAATCTTCCATCTTTTCTGCTGGACGGAGGTAGGACGGTTGTGAAGAAGGCGTTGAAGAAGTTCGAGGTTGGGTGGTGGCACGGCTGATTGCGGCGATCTTGTCTTGTTCTTGACTCTTCTGTAGAGCCAAGATATGCCGGATAATAGGTAAATACTCGTCATAACCCTTGGGTTCTGTGATTGCGAAATGATCTCTCACTGACGTAGGTAATATCCTAAGCAAGGCATTGAACACACTCTCCTTTCTGTTTATGGCAGTGTCTTCTGGGAATGCAGTGACCACCAGTTGGTTTAATTGACTGATGGTCGAGATTACCTGAAAACTTGACACTGTGGAATTGCAGATTCGCAATTATTTTACCGAGAGAAGGGTTAATGGCTCCCTTGGAATACCTTTCAAATTGAGCCCAGGTCAATTGTGGGATATCACACAAATAACCTGAAATGAGGGACATATGCCTTCCCAACTTCATCACAACTGTGTGGATTTTGGAGGTATCATCGTCCTTGAATACAATATCAAGGACTGGTTTAACGACTTCAAGATAAGTAGCAATGTCGTGATCTTCTTGCTTGAAAGGAATAATTTTGAGCGATTTACTCGCCATTGTGATTTGTGGTATTGGTTATATTGGGTGAATTTATAAATTGAAGTTGCTATGCCGAGTTGAGACACCGCTGCCGCCAATTTTATGCGACGTTATAATTTAACGTGCTTTACTGCTTCCGTTTTCCACCGTAGGAAAGAACGGGAATCACAACTATCTCACTGGTACACAACTAACTTCAATATTATAAGTTACACAACAATAATAATCAATGGACACAGAATACACAATCAAGGTTCACAAGTTTTATTCCTTAATAACTAGGGTACAATCATAGGTCAGAGTAAAAATAGATTAAGATCGAATATCATAAATGGGAATGAACTCTTCGATCGAACATAAATAATGAAGTATGAATATAGATAATCACTAGAATAAAAATGGTCCAGGAATATATGAATTAGCTTACAAATAGTGCATATGAATAAATACAATGTTACTACAATAACCACAAGTAAGTGTACACAGAGATGTTAGTCTCAAACAATAAACGGTATTCTGATAGAAAATGGCGAATGCGAGATAGCTTCCCACTGAGGGTAAATAATAGTTACTGCGACGACATACACACAGCACTGAGTTTATGGAAATTAAAATACCGTTTGATTTATGATTAACTTCTACGTTAATTCAACATATACAGGAGATTAAACTCAAAGAACTCAAAGAGTAATAATAATGAATATAAATTCACAAATACGTTAAATAAATATATTAGTCATGTATGCGTGACTGAGATATCCTCGCCAGGTGAAAGGTTAACGTGACTTGAAAATACAGAGTTGGAAATAACTCAAATAATACACAGCATGAATTATAAGTCATGTAGCGTGATAATAACGATAGTCAAATTAAGAGACTGAATAGTAAAACACTCTGTGAACAACTTATCTATGAATTACGTACCCAAATGATGATGTTTCATACAAACAAGATCTGAATAAGCGTTCACTAGTTTTACGTGTAAAAGGTGTATGTATAATTTCCTGAACAAACATATGTATTACTCTTCATAACCTTAGTTTTGCCTAACTTTACCCTGGGCACAGGCAGGTCCTATTCCTTTTTCGGTTAGGGTTAAGTGGCTGGTTTCTCGGGGTAGTAGGGACATGGGGTCATGTTTTTTTGTATTTATCCTGAGGTTAGGAGTCGCACAAAAAATTATGTGGGAGATATCTCTATGACGGGGTGGACATTCTCCGTTTGTTTGTATTTGGTTTGGGCTTGGAGATAGCTTGTTGGGGCGATGAAAAAATAATTTTTGTTAGCGGGATATACAGAGAATTCGTAGGTTGTATGGAGGTGACTTGGGGGGAAGGGGAATAGGAAATTTCTGTTTGTTTGCTTGCTTGACTGCCATGATTGTGTTTGTGTTGGTCAGGAGGTACAGGAAGATATTGAGGGGGCTGGTGGCGAATTTGCATAAACATTTCCTCAGCATAAGCTAAGTCTGGCTCAGGGTAGTGTATGTCTTGATGGAGGGTGAGGGGCGCGTTTTCTATGGCGTTACATTGTTCAAGCGGAGTCTGGGGGTCTGGTAGATCGTGATTTACTTTTTATATTAGCAATGCGGCACTGGATGATTTTATTGCTATCTGTAGACGGGAGCAGGTGCTTGACTGGTTTTGGCTTTTGTTGGCTGGACCTCGTCATCTCAGTCCTCACACTTTACAACGCTCTGATACGGCCTCTCCTGGAGTATGCTGTTCAATTCAGGTCTCCAGCACTCAGGAAAGATATAGAGCGACTAGAAAGAGTACAAGCTAGAGCTACAAAGCTCATTCCATCGCTTAGATTGAAGAACGAGCTATGAGGACCGGTTGAGAGCTCTTGATCTCTTCCCATTGGAGACATGCAGACTACGAGGTCAGCTCATTGAAGTTTTTAAAATACTTAATGGGTTTGACAATGTGGATTATAGCAAAATGTTTAGCCTCTATATGAATACAACACGCAACCATGGCTGGAAATTAGAATTGAAAAGGTTCAGCACTAGTATTTGTGGAAACTGTTTCACATATAAGATCTGTTATACCTGGAACAAACTTCCCGCCGAAGGTGTTAACAGTTCTTCAGTAGAGCAGTTCAAGAAGAGAGTAGATATTATTTTGCACACTCTGTAATGAGTGTAGTGCACTAAACAGTCTCTCTCCTTCCACTTCGAGTATCTCCTCGGAATGGACTGCAAGGTCTCTGAGATACTAACTATTCCTTGTAACTCCTTGTAACTCTCTTTCTCTCTCTCTCTCGTTGTTGTTGGCCACCTATGGAGAATACAGTTCAGTGTTGTTGCTTTAGCTATGCCAAAAACAAGTTTTCTATAATGGCAAACATTATTAATAATAAGCATCTGCCATGTAAAAAAAGGCTAAATAGTTTTTTTCTTTACATTCGTTAGAGAGACGAAAATGTAGTGGGGATTTATGCAAGGTATCCAAGTAGATAACAAATATATAGACTGAATAAAACGGGAACTAAAGCTAATTTAATGCAAAAGAACTCAAATGAAGAGCCTAAAATAAGATCAATATTAGTTGTACAAAGATATAAGGAAGCCTTGTACTGGTGACCGAGGTGTTGATATGTCAAACAGGCGACCGACTGCCACATTGGACAAGAACATACAGGTCAAGTATGGAGGAGATTTTGGTTGTATTTATTCAGCTTATATTTGTTTAATCATATTATTTTGCCATAATTTTGCAACATACATTTATATTTTCAAGATTTGCATCCATATAATTTCTGGCTGAACTATTTGAGAACATGAATAGGATCCGACCTGCGTGTGTAGACCTATAATAACAATAATAATAATTCTTAGTTTATTGTTCACTTGTAGCCGTGAAGCTGAAAATCTACAGAGTTTGACCTAACCTAGGTACAGTAGATGTGCAAGTTAGTGTGGCTTTGTGTATATAATTATGTATATATACACATAAATATATATTTATATATATATATACATATATATATATATATATATATAATTATAATTATTTGTTTGGCTTGTTAATTAACCCACTGAGCACAAGCTAATTAATAATAAAAGTACACTGTGAGACCGATCGATTTCGTCAAATATATGTATTATCTTAAATAGCTGAAATAGATGAGAAATGATGAATAACAAAAAAAAAAAAAACACTCACCTCGGTCATTTGAGGATCCTAAAGGGGGGGGGGGGGGGCAGCTTCAATCATCAGCTGATGCCGGGCGCACTTCAAGCTTCCCGCCCGGCACTTCACAGCTGAGCGCGGCAGCTTGGCAGATGTACGATGCGTCCAGTTTTTGAGTGACGGTTATTTACACCACCCGAGCATCATGTGTGCCTTCATTATTATTATTATTATTATTATATGAGATGCCGAAGTCTCCAACCAGGGTGCAGAAACACCAGCAAGATGAATCCACACAACACACCCGGAGGCACTGGAGAGAGACTACGGCAACTTAGGAAAAAATAAAAACATATACTGTATACTGTACATATACATATATTAAACACAGATAACATATTATGCAGTGGAGGATATCAAGTATAAATATAATACAACAAAATAGAATAAAATAAGTTTAAATATTAGACTTAATGCTGCAAAAAAGCATTTACTCTAGACTTAAAAATGGAGATATGAGCTGAATTGACAAGCTCATTTGGCAATTTATTCCACAAGTCAACCATGGCCGGCACAAAACACCGTGAAAACTGTGTAGTAGAAAAATTAACACGGCTCATGGCAAGATCATTAAGATTGCTTGTGAATCTAGTTGCACGAGCCCGGACATAAGGCCCAGGCAGAACCCCATGTAAGGGATGCTGAGGGTTGTTAAAAACTTTAAATAAAAGACTAAGGGCACCAACTTTACGTCGATGACACAGATCAAGAGACAAATGAGGTAGAATAAAACTGATAGAATTTAGTGACCTGTCAAGCAACTTGAGATGGAAGTCAGGTGCTGACAACCAGACAGGTGAGCAGTACTCGCATTGTGGCAAAATAAAAGCATAAAAAGACTTGATAACTGTGGCGTCACAAGCAAATGTTTTATAAACCTTGCGAAGCAGACCAATTTTGGGGGAAATGGAAGAGGAGAAAGAACGAATATGCTTTTCAAAAGTAAGTTTGGGATGCAGAGTAACTCCTAACAAATGCAGAGTATCCACATTCTCAATTTGCTCGCCAGAAACTTGTAGATAAGGATGGGGAGGATCCAAGGTACGAGATCTGCTGATGATAATGGAGTGTGTTTTACTAGCATTAAGTTTCATACCCCAAAGTTCACACCATGATGTGGCTAAATCCCTACTCAGAGCAGTAGCAATTACGTGTCGATCTATTGGTGATGGAATTGACGCATATAAAGTTGTATCATCGGCATAGGAGATTAGTTTATTTTCAAGCTCGGAACACAGGTCAGCAGTAAAAATAATAAAAAGCAAAAGCCCAAAGACACTGCCTTGTGGAACGCCAGAAACAACAGGAACAGAAGGGGAATGACACCCATCAATGACCACAGACTGAGATCTTTTCGTCAAAAAACCTTCAAAGATCCTTAAAAAATTGCCACCAATTCTGATGAGCTGTAATTTATACAGAAGTGCTTTATGGTTGACTAAATCAAAAGCACAACTAAAGTCAATAGCCACGACATGAGACTCATGTCCCTGGTCCAATGAAGATTGCAAGTCATGGGTGAGTGTCAGAAGCCCATCACATGTACCCAGTCCCTTACGAAAACCAAACTGCGAGTTTGGTATAAAATTATGACTATTACAATAAGAGGAAATGCATCTGGACAAAAGCCTCTCATAGAGCTTAGATAGGATAGGCGTAATGGAGATAGGGCGATAGTCATTAGGAGATGATGAGGCAGTATTTCCCTTTGGAATAGGAGTGATACTAGTCTTACGCCAGCAAAGAGGAAAACTACCTGATTTCAAAAGCAACCTAAACACCACGGCCAATTTAGGTGCCAAGACCACTGCAACCTCCTGTTGTTCTCAAAAACTGTGCTTCCGTGCTGACTCCCTGCCTAGGCAAACTCTTTCGTCTCTGTCTATCCTCTAACGTCTTCCCTTCATGCTGGAAGTTTGCTCACATTCAACCTGTCCCAAAGAAGGGTGACCGCTCTCAACCCTCCAACTATCGTCCAATTGCTCTTATCTCTTGTCTTTCTAAAGTTTTTGAAACTATTCTTGCTTCCAAATTTCTTAAGCATTTCTCTTCTCATAATCTGCTCTCAGATCGCCAGTATGGCTTCCTTAAGGGTCGCTCTACTGGTGATCTTCTTTCATATCTTACTAACTCTTGGTCATCCTCCTTTCGGGACTTCGGTGAGACTTTTTCTATTGCTCTAGACATATCGAAAGCCTTCGATAGAGTCTGGCATAAATCGTTAATTTCTAAACTACCCTCCTTCGGTTTCTATCCCTCCATCTGTGCCTTTGTCTCTAATTTCCTTTCCGGCCGTTCCATAGCTGCGGTTGTGGACGGCCATTGTTCACTTCCTCACCTTATAAACTCCGGTGTTCCTCAGGGCTCTGTCCTATCTCCTATTCTCTTTCTAATTTTTATAAATGATCTCCTTAACTGTACCTTAATTCCCATCCATTCATACGCAGACGACTCAACCTTACACTACTCCATTAGTTTTTCAGAACGCCCCAGCCAGCAATCCCTCAACGACAAACGTAATGAAGCCATAGAACTCTTAAATTATGATCTAAATACTATTTCCAATTGGGGCAGAGAAAACCTTGTTAACTTTAATGCTTCCAAAACCCAATTTCTCCATCTATCTACCCGTCAGGATCTCCCAGCGGACTATCCCTTATTCTTCAACAATACAAAAATCAACCCTTCATCTTCTCTCAATATTCTTGGTGTCTCTTTTTCTTCTGCTCTCATTTGGAAGGACCATATTACCAGTCTTGCTAAGGCAGCCTCCCAGAAGCTGGGTGTGCTCAACCGCCTTAGGGGGTTCTTTTCCCCTGCACAGCTTCTTGCTCTGTACAGGGGCATAGTGCGCCCTTGTATTGAGTATTGTTCACATGTGTGGGGAGGTTCCTCTCACACCGCTCTCCTAGACAAAGTTGAAAGGAAGGCCTTTCGTATCATTAACTCCCGTCCACTCACCAACTCTCTGCAATCTCTCTCTCTCCGCCGCAATGTTGCATCTCTCTCGCTATTCTATCGCTACTATAATAATCAGTGTTCCTCAGAGCTATCCCAGTGCATACCACCTCCTTTACGTAGGGCACGTGGTACCCGTCTTGCAACTCAATCCCACCCCTACTCTGTGCAACTCTCCAACCCAAGAGTGAAACGTTACTCTCAAACTTTCTTCTACTCAACATCTGAGCTCTGGAACTCTCTCCCAGAATCAGTCTTTCCCTCTTCCTATGACTTAAATTGCTTCAAACTCCGTATGTCCAGGCATTTTGGCTCGAACGTCCCTTGATTTTGGCCCTGTCACTCTTTCAACTATGGGGGAGGCACTCGCTATAGGCAGTTATGCCTTTTGCCTCCCGCAATCACATAGAAAAAAAAAAAAAAAAAAAAAAAAAACTTTAAAAAAAAAGAGAGGGAAAAAAACCTCAAGATCCAGCAAGTACCTTTTCAGTTCAGCTGATTTGAATGCCATTGAATTGAGGTTGGGTCTAGGGTAACATGTCAATGGCAAAGACAATTCCTGATTACTCTGCTTATTAATAAAATTATTAGATAGAATATTGGCCTTCGATAATGGATCAAAAAAGATGGAGCCATCAGAATCACAAAGAGGATGCATGGAGGAATCTATTCCAAATAAAGAGGATTTCAAAGTGGACCACCATTTATGAGGCATGTGTAGCTCCTGCCAGAACATCCTGAAGATGGGAGTTATAATCCCTCTCAGCACCATCATAAACTCTCTGCGCAGCTGCCCTTTTAAAAACATAATTTTCCCAATGCAAGGGGGTTTGATTACGCCTCCATAGACGGTATGCAGCCTGTGTGTCATCAAATGCACGCTTGCAGTCATCATTAAACCATGCTTTATCCCTGATAAGAGACTTAATTGTTTTTAATGGAACTTTTTTGCGAAGGATACCAAGAAGGGAATTGTTGAGAGCTGAAACCGGGTCATGAGATCTTAGTATGTGATTCCACTCAATATTACAAACATCATTACAAACGTTGTCCCAGTTTACCCGGGATTTAAGGTAGACTTTACGTGAGAGAGTAATATCAGGAACAGAAAAATCAAGATTAATTTTACACATGATGGCATTGTGGTCGGAAGTGCCAACAGGTACAAGAACGGAGGTTTCTACAACGCCAGGAATATCTGTTATTACTAGATCAAGACAATTTCCAGACATATGAGTAGGTCCTTGGATTAGCTGTTCACAACCAGATAAGTTTGCAAAATCCAAGGCAGCAAGACCATTTCTATTAGTTGGAGAGACCGAGTTCAACCACTCTTGATGATGCGCATTGACATCACCAACAAAAATAAAGGATGATTTGACATCTACGGACTGTATTGAAGCCATGGCTGTTAAGAGGCAGTCATATAATTATGTCATTGTTAACATCAGGATTTCTGTACAGGCTAAAAATATAATGATTATGATACTTGCTGGAAACTTTAACTAACTGCATCTCATGGCATTTACAAATATGCTTAGTTAAGTGCTGAGCATTATACCCAGATCTAATATACAAGCTCATTCCACTAGCACGAGGAATAGAATCACACTGAATAAGAACTGGTTTACCGAAGTTAGGTATAAGAAGTTCAGAATAATCTCTATAACCAGAGACGAGGGTTTCAGAACAAAAGACAATATCATAATCAACAGATGCATATGTAAGATCCTTGATGTTCTTATAGAGACCACGGATATTGGAATAAAATACACGACAACTTGTAACAGGTTGTCTGTGAGGACCGGGATTAACTTCTATATCACCGGACAAAAGTAGAAACAAACACAGAAAAAGTTGAAAGCAATCCATACACAAATACATAAAGATGGATATAAACAGGTCGACCCAGACGGAGCCATCACATCTGGGTAAGGTATAAAACAAGCCCCAAAGACACCATATCCAGGGGGGAGCAGTAGCGGTGGATTTTATTTTCTTAGAAAAGACAAGAAACAGAAAAAGAATGCCAAATCTCCTGAAAAATCCACCAGACTCAAAAGTCTTCCTCATTGGCCTGCTAACCACCGTGGGGAAAACAACAGGAGATTGCAGGAAAAGGAAGGAAAGTTGCTGTATAGCACCAAACAGCAGGGATGGATGAAAACGGACAATGGAAGACCTTGGTGCAGGCTATGGCAGCATCCTAAACATCCATCATGGTAAAATACCATAGGTTTGCTAGATGGCCGTTAACTAATATATAGTTCATCCGCCCTTTGACAGGTATTGCTTTTAGTCCTGCAGGATGTTTAGCCATCCACCCTCTAAGTGAGGACCCGGAGGGGGAGCCGGTTTAGTCGCCAACAATCCGACCATGAAACAGGTAGTATCAGATAACATGTTACTGATAGAAGGAATAACTGACCGAACAATTCATATGTTAGCAAGATGTATCACATAATGTCATTGTAAGTGAAGATACAGTGTGATAAGTGCATAGATTCAAGTTTTATAAGTACTGACGAGTGGCAATTCCCGCGCGCGTCCTGGTTACCATGGCGACTGGCGGCCATCTTGGTCCTGGACTCACGCATGTACACACAAGGCCAGCTGACCGACAGCCGATTCCCCCATACTTTCACTTTCATTCAATGCCTCTCTCACGCACTGTTTATTGATTTTATACTTTATCGTATGTTTTATAGTTAGAATATAAGTTTTACACATTGTTTTGGGCACTTTTGACTTAGAAATATGAGTTTTTACATTGTATTTTTAGTGGGGAGAGTATGGGAGGTGGGGAGAGTGTGGGTGTGGGAGAAGACCTTGTACATAGCAACATGACACACTCTCCTCAGCTCTCTCCTCTCCTCTCTTCTGACCACTACGATGGCCTGGCGTAATTTAGAGGAATGCCACTGGGTCTGGGTCATCCTCCTCCTCCTCTTCCTCACTTGGTGGGTAGTCAACTATGTCATGGGGAGCAATAGGGGAGCGATACATACTTTATTCCCTTTGTTTCAACATCGTGAGGCGATGAGGTACAGTGGTCCGACACTCATGAACTATACAGGACAACTGGGCCTGGCGCACTGTCTGGCGGCCTACTCCTCCCTCCTCTCGCGCCCTCTCTCCACCGCGGTAGGACTTGGGTGTCATTGCCAAGTATTGCCACTGTTGGGCAACATTATAAGGTATATCCCATACAAATTTGAACCCTCTAGCTATCATAGGCCAAGAATAAATAAGCTTGAAAGTGGCAGTAAGATAAGTGGGTAAACTGTCTTTCCCCATCCGCCCGTACCCACCCGTGCGGGTGGACTAGGGGGTTGCCGAGTACCGCCACTGTTCGGCAACATCATAAGGTATATCCCATACCATCCTCAAGCCTCTATACCTACCATAGGACAAGAGTATATAAGGTTGAAATTGCTGACGCAGGTGCTGCGGCGCTGGGGTTTAGCGTTACATACGTTGCCGACGCATCACGTGCGTCGCTGGGGTCCTGTGAGTTAAGTAGACAAAAGGCAAAGCTGCCTGTAACAAGTGTATACCCCAAAATTAAAATAATAATAATAATAATAATAATAATAATAATAATATTTATTCAGTTAGCATTTTACAATGTTGGTACCACATAATATATTACAAATATGACATGTACCAGCTTTGCACAATTCCAGCTAAGGATAGCCCAATAAGGTCGTTAGGCGTATTTGCATTGGGGTCCTTGTGGGATTAAGTTAACTGGGGAAAAGGGGGAGAATAACAAATGTACATTAATAAGATTAGTAGATACTTTAGAGAAAGTATTTCTCGGGGGTTATATTAAGATACCTTACATTCTATAGTTGGACTGGTCAAAATATTTCAGTAATCATTTCCGTTTGATTTGCCTATCTCTTATGTCGTATTTAGTAGTAGACATAAGCTTGGTGCTCCCTTCTCGCAGCTGTTTGGTTCAGGTGCTCCTTCAAGCTACGTCTGAAGGAATACAATGTTCTCTTTTCACGTACTGACTGGGGTAGGTTGTTCCAGTCTTTGATGGCAGTGAAGAAGAATGTTAGTTTACCCTGTCCTTGGATTCTCGGAACTGTAAAATTATACATCCTATTCCGTGTATTGTGTCCATTCCTTTCATTTGCTTTAACAAAATTAATCTTTAAATACTCAGGAGCCCTATCATAAAATATCTTGAAGGCATTAATGAGTCTGATTTGTTTTGCCCTGTCAGAGACATTGAGCATACCAAGTGACTGAAGTTGTTCCTGGCCAACATGCGATCTGGGTCCTAGGTTCAGCATGAACCTAACCATTTTATTTGAGTGACCTGAAGTTTGTGCTTTGCTGATTTAGATAATGGGGAGTACCAGGATGACACAGAATAGTCAAAATGACATTGAACAAGCGCTTAGCATAGGGTCTTTTTGGTCGCCGCTGGCAAGCATCCCACCTGTATATATAGGTATTTTATACTTGCTCTACATTTACTCAGGATCGATTCCAAGATTGTTTCACCTGACAGAGTTGAGTCCAGTTTTAGTCCGAGATATTTCAATTGTGACACTGTTGTTATAGGAATATCATTACAGTTGACCGAGAAGCCTTCAATGTCTTTCAATTTGCATTTTGTTCCACATAAGGTGGCTTCTGTCTTGCCCAGGTGAAGAGATAGTCTATTGTGTTACGCTGGCCAGCTTGCCAGAATGTGCTCGTACTCGCTAGCGCTCGCCAGGGCAGTGGAATGGGCTATAATAATCGTAGAACGATGTTCTTTCTTTCCTAGTATTCATGTAGTCACAGCCAGATCAGTGGTGGTCTTTGTTCTTGTCTGTGACACATGGAAGTATTTTATATCAGTAATAGAGTATAAGATATGCAGGGTGAAGTTAAGGAGAAAGAGCGAAGGAGGCAGCAAGGTGGTAATATGTGCGTGTGTATGTACGTGTGCCTCCCTCGCTTGCGCGGGCTTTCCCACGCCCTTGATTGGCTGGCGCGCCTGGCGCGTCCTAGGACGCCTGCATTTCATGACGTAGTGGTCTGTGATTGGGTGCCGCTGTCCTAGTGTTGGTGCTGGGGCTCCCGACGTATGTCTCCTGCAGAGCTTGGCATAGTGTGCTTGGTACTAGATGTCCCTTGCAATCTGTCCCCCAATCTAACCCCCTTTACTACTGTTTCTCTCTCTGAACTTCTTCTTTTCCATTACTTCTCATCTTTATTCAATTACTTATCCCTTCTGGTTCTGCATACGACTTCCATAGTCGGCCAGTCGTATTACCAGCACCAGTTCTCACATACATGTTTTGCACTAGCTTTAGGGATTATTAGTCATAGTCACATGAGTCATATTATCATTGGGTGCTTCTAATTATTGAGTTGTTCTTTGTTACTATTTAATGCTAGACAGTGGAAGGTATCTTTAGTTGTTGTCTGAGTTATGTATATGGCGAGTCAAAGCCTATACGACTTCGACGGAGCTAGGTGCCTTGTGCATATTTTTCCTTTGCGAGTGTAGCAGTATACGAGCGAAAGGCTTTTGCCTACTCTTGCTCGTATGGTTTCTACCTCTTTGTGTTGACCTTTGTGGAGCGCCAGGGCAAGACCAGATACTTGAGATTTGGACTTACCAAGAGAGCCTCCTAGTCACTTAACGTAACATAAGGGAAATCTGTTCAAGGGGAGACAGTAAGCTACGAGCATGCTTGCGCTCTGCCTAGCCTCCTGGTACCTTTTATGCCGCTGCTAGACTTTATTAGTAATAAAGACAGCATTGTGTTTATTAACTTTAACTGTGTATGCTTTAGGAATTCACGTATTATTTTAGCCTAGGTTGATGCTTGGTGCACAACCCAGTATGGCTGTTACTTTGGCTAAGGAAGTACTGTTTTGAGTGGCTATTATTAGTACTGTCACAGAGTTGTTGCACTCCCTTGTTATATATATGTATCCTACTTATTGGTGTATTTAAGATACACGCTTTGGTGTCCTGCCCCTGCATTATTTATGTTCTATATTAACGAGCATCTTATAGCATCATACGTTTTCAGAAGATTCCTTATCTTTTTGCTGTAGGACTAGACTACCAGTGTTTTCATAGAGCATTGAAGAGTTTAGTGTTGAGTACAGACTCACTAAAGTTAACGAAAGCATATATTTCTTTATTAAATCTTGTTATAGTTTATTAAAGCATTGTTATTACTTAAGATCATTTCATTAACGTAAAGTACTCCTGTTGTGAGTAGGCTTTGCCGTCACCGGAAAGCCTGTGTAGAAGTGCACTAAAACCCAGTTAATTGATACCCCGTTATCCAGTAGATTAACTCTGAAGGGTTTTAAGTGTTTTGTTCACCGGCGTAATAGTTCGAGGGTTTGGAATTAGCGTACCGTTGTTGCAGATATAGCCTATCATCTAGTCCAATATTGAGTGCCCTTGTTTATTTCGTAGTGCCGGTCGTAACAATTGTCACTAGCCAGTGACAGAGATCCAAATTCAAGATACGTTAGAGTCAAAATGTCTGGACACACTGGGCTTGAAGCAGTTTAAGTCATAGGATGAGGGAAAGACAGATTGAGGGAGAGATTGGTCCAAGCGGGGTCTTTTTTATCTATCTAGCTATTGCTGGACGCTGTGATCCCCGAAGGGGTGGCCACGAACGAATCGTTCCCATGCATCTCTGTCCCCAGTCCTGTCCATCCAGCACTGCCTTCACCCATATCCTATACTTCTTAACTCCATCCATCCACCTCTCGGTTTACATCACCCCCTTTGTCCTTCCACCTCATTCTCGTACATTCTCTTAGTAATTTTCTCGCTTTCTATACTTTCCACATGGCCTAACCATCTCAAAGTGTTCCTTTTCACACTTTCCAGCACATCTACATCCACACCACACCGCTCTTGTACTTCCTCATTCGTCTGTCTATCCCTTTATGTAACTCCGATCTCACTTTTTCAAGTAGCTCATTTCCACCCCTCATACTCTTGGTTTGTGTCTCTCCAACAACGTCAATGCTTCACTTCTCACATGTTTTTATACCTCCCCTATTTCTTTCCATTAGTTTGGAGATTTTAAGATATTTCACCCCTTTGGTTTGACTATAATACGACTCTTCAACCCATTCAGGTGTCGATAATTTTTTCTGGGCGAGCCATTGAGCCTGTAATTTAGAAGAGAGCGGCCTTAGCCAGGATATTTTACTATCTAAAAATGTTCAAAAAAAATTAAAGGAAGTCTGGGAAGGCATTTTTGTTAGCCTACCGGACAAACTACAATACATTGGACGACAATGGCAAAAGCGAGCAAAATTCTAAAAAAAAAAAAATTAAGACAATATCATAATAACCCACATAGCGTCGGATCAAGTAGTGTTTATGAAAATATTGTATGCTGATATACCTGTCAAACTGCCATATCTTTGTGTACTGACTACTGTGATATACCTGTCGATGTAATACCTTTGCGATTTCACTTTGGGAAAGAAAGACAGCTATTCCGTTTCACGACTGAATTTTTTTCCCTGTGAATGTCCAATCGGTTCGAGTATGCAATTTGTGCGAGTATTTTGTATATGTATGTTTTGCAGGCGTGCAACATGTGGAGTGTTGTTTTTAATGTACTGTCACTTATAAAATTTCGTGAACTCATTACGTTTCGCTCAACATGTCCATACCAGTACAACACCATTCTGTCCTCTGGTAAGGTCAACGAAATTGTATTATTGATTGTATAGTGACATACACCCACAGACAAAATCCTGGTCACACCTGGCTATAACTTCAAATATAATTTTCCCTATTTAATTGGCTTACTACAAAGTTATTACTGAATTACAGTAAATTTGAGAATAAAAGTTCACTCTGTCTCTCTCTCTCTCTCTCTCTCTCTCTCTCTCTCTCTCTCTCTCTCTCTCTCTCTCTCTCTCTCTCTCTCTCTCTCTCTCTCTCTAACATAGAGAGACAATCAGAATTGTAATTATGGAGGTTGGACACAATTTTCGACCGTGACTGTACGAGTGTTAAGGCGGTGTCACACAAACTATTTTACTCGCAATTGTTTCAGGCAATTGTGGTCTAGTAGTTTCGAAATTCACGTATTATACATCATCTATTTTCAGTCTAGTTACCAATAATAATGCGAAAATCCCCTGAAATACTACGAGAAAATACTTGCTCGTAGAAAGTTGCCCCAAAAAGCGCTCGTGTGACATCGCTTTTAGTTCAGAATTGATGATAGTTGCTGGATCGTATTTTTGTTTAATGTTACACGTGCCATCATTCTTTACATAGTTTTTTTTTCTGATTCATCTTGATCTGTGTGCGAGTGAGAAACCAATATGTGGCTTTTATAGTCTGATATACAGTATATGAGTATTCTTGCTGCATTGCTTTCTGTTAGAATTATGTTTGTGTCCATTTGTGTGGTTTGTGCGTGCGCGTGTCATGGCTGGTGTGTGTGTGTGTGTGAGGAAAGGAATATACATTTTTAATAATATACTGTACATTATATCGTCTTTATCCCACCCGCCTATCTCGGCATAGTTCTGGTACCAATAACGTTAGCGAAACACTCATATTTATTAATTTATTTAACCAATCATCGTCGGGTTTGAGTTACTGTCTCTTTGTCTTCTTTTTGGCTGGCATCCCTTTTTTTTTTTTTTTTTTTTTATACCGTTGTTTGATATTTACATTTAATTTTGGTTTATCTACCATCTCTCTCTCTCTCTCTCTCTCTCTCTCTCTCTCTCTCTCTCTCTATCATCATTGTCCCCCGGCTCGGTGCAGAGAGCCGATTTTACAACATAGCCACTAGCACAAATCGTCGTCTAGCTAACCTCTACTATGAATAACTATGATGACTATCTGTTTTCGGATGATGGAGCTCATCTGAACCAGGTGGGAGCAGCACGTTTTGGACGTCTTCTCAACGATGCGGTGAAGGATTTCGGAAAAGAAATAGACTCAACACAGGACAACCAGGAAGGAGGACCGAAGACAGTGAGGACGGCGACCTGTGAAGGACTTAAATGCTAATCCGTCAAGAACCACGAATTTGGATAATGCTCCATCAACAAAACCCAAATCCACAACCACCAGGGATGAGGACCGAGGACAGCCATGAACGTAAATGTAGATTCGACCAGAACCAAAAAATTGATTAACCCGCTGAGGACCAGCTAGTTGTAAATAAATGTACCACCAGGGACCGGCAGGTTTTGATATTTTTTTTTCCAGAAACAATAGCGAATGGGTTAGGAATAAAAGAAAAAAAACAAAAAAGGTAAAAAATTGGTCCTACGGAGCCCCCGAAAACGGATTTTAGAAGAGTAAAAAATTGAAGGCAAATACACCCAAAAACCATGTTTTTGTGTGCTCGCGAGCACGCGGTTGGACTTTGAGAGTTTTCAACCATCGGCATGGTTGCGTGGGATATTTACAGTTTCCATACAAATCTGAGCCCTCTAGGTGCCATAGGACCGGAGTAATTGGGACCGGAGTAATGCTGACGCAACTGTTGCGTCGCTGGTACTGGCAGAAAAATACATAGCCGACGCACTGTTTGCGTCGCTGGGGCTCAGTGGGTTAAAGAGCGTTCCATGAGTTCTAAAACCACAACTTTAAAGGTTTTCTATACAAACACTCATAGCATACGCAACAAATTTTCAGATTTAGAGGAACTAGTGTTTTCAGAAAATTATGACGTAATTGGTATAACAGAATCTTGGCTCAATACAGAAGACAGAGACTTTTTAGCAGAGTATTTACTTCCTGGTTATATAATGTTTTGAGAAAAGCCGAATTAATAAAAATGGAGGTGGTGTTTTATTTGTTATCAAAGATAGCCTTAACCCGATCCTCTTGTCAAAACACCAAATTGTGAACGTCGACACACCCTTTGTGCTAATAAATAATAATAAAGGTAAGCAAATAATACTTGCATTAATATACAGACCTCCAGCTCAATCAGTGCAAACTGACTGAGAAATTTACGAACAAATTGCAAATGTAAGTAACTCACAAGATACCGTAATTTCTGCCGACTTTAATTTACCTGTGACCAAGTGGGGTGATACTCTTACTTTACACTCCGGACACGACTTTTATGTGAACTTGCAAGAGAACTTGCAAGAGAGTTCGCTCTATCAATTTGTTGGATCGCCGACCCGTGGTAATAACGTTCTTGACCTTGTACTTGCAACAAAAGAAGAATTAATAGATAATTTGAATGTTGGTGACGAATTCAGTAATAGTGACCATAGTACGATCACTTTCCAATTAAAATTCAATAGCAATGAACTCAATATCAGCAAAGAGAAGGTCCCAAATTTCAAGAGAGCAAACTTCCGTAAACTTAGAGCAATACTCACGGAAATCAACTGGAGTTCTATGATTAACAATGATGATCTAAACCAATCATGGATATTTTCACATGCAGGGGGCTAGGAATCCTCCTCCCCTTGAATAATTCTCCTACTCGACGAGACAGAGAAACGGGCGAGGGAACGTGAAAGTGGTCCTGGACCCTGAGAATAGGAATTTTGAATTTGTTTTTGTTCAGGCTATGTCTCGTGTTGGCCACCCCCAGCAATGGGGTATGTGCCTGAGTATATACATACATACTTATTCGAATACAGTACATGAGTGCATACCATTACAAAAACGAAGATCAGTACATAATAATAGGCCTAAGTGGTGGAATAAAGACATTGCGGACTGTCTGCTTGCTAAAAAGATTGCTCATGATAGATTAAAAATCTCTGATACCCATGAAAATAAAGGGATATTTGTAGATCTACGACGCAAAGCCAAAAAGTTAATCAAACAAAGTAAAAACACGCTAGAATTACATGTTGCAAATCAAAGTAAGACAAACCCGAAAGAATGTTATAATTACATCTGGAAGAAGAAAGTAGTGACTTCAACGATTGGACCGTTAGTCGATGAGAAAAGAGATTACACCAAAGATGAAGCAAAAATGAGTAACGCTCTCAACACCTTCATCAGTTTCTACAACAGAAGACCTTAGTAATATCCCTACAGCATCGCTAGTTCAGATAGATAATTCTGACGTTCTAAGCAGTATCAGCGTTACAGAGATTTGTTTTTTGAAATGTTTAGATAAATTCAAGGTAAATAAATTGCCTGGACCTGATACGATCTCGCCTAGAGTTCTAAAGGAAGCTAAGTATGAGCACTCCAAACAACTGACATTGCTCTTCAATAAATCCTTACAGTCTGGGACTATGCCTGATCAGTGGAACCTCGCTAAAATAAACCGATATTAAAAACAGGCAGCAAATCCTTACCTAGTAACTATCGTCCAATTAGCTTAACCTCAGTTGTATGTAAAATGCTAGAAACATTCATAAGAGACAAACTCGTAAATCACTTAGAGGAAAACAACATACTTAAAGATACTCAACATGGTTTACGTAATAAACGCTCCTGCTTAACTTCTTGGACTTCTTCCACGATATCCTCAACCTATATGATGAGAGTAAAGCTATAGATATTATATACATTGATTTTCAAAAGGCCTTTGACAAAGTTCCCCACAAACGTTTATTGATAAAACTAAAAGCGCATGGAATACATGACGGTGTGTTGAAATGGATAGAAAATTGGCTCAGTGACAGAAAGCAAAGAGTAGTCATAAATGGTAAAGCATCCAAATGGATCAATGTAAGTAGCGGGGTACCCCAGGGCCCGTTGTACACTTGTACAATCACAAAGTTTGCTGACGATACAAAAATTGCAAATACTGTACTCTCAAAAATGAACATGTTGAAGATATGCAACATAATCTAGATAAGTTGTCACATTGGGCTCAAATTTGGCAAATGTGTTTCAATGCAGATAAATATAAAGTACTCTATATCGGAAACCGAAATGAGAAAGCAAACTATTCAATGAATGGCACCCCCTAAGCACCGGCTAATTTATAAAAAATGTACACTCCCGGCCCAGCAGGTTAACAAAATAAAACATTCCTGAATGCACATGGGATGGTTAGTAATGAAGGAAAAACCACAAAAAAACGCTCACCTAGGTCATTTAGGGGTCCTGCGGGGCGGCGGAAAGTCGCAATTAACATGGGGAGATAGGTAGGCAAAATACTGGAAAATCACTCCCACGCGCGCCCACACGCACGTGTCTGGACTTGGAGGGTTTCCAACCATCGGTGTTGTTGCGTGGGATACTAAAGCAGTTCCCATCCAAATCTGAACCCTCTAGGTGCCATAGGACAAGAGTAATTAACGCCGACGCACCCTATGCGTCGCTGGGGTTTAGTGTTACATGCAAAGGTGACGCTTAATGGGCGTCGCTGGTACTCGAGGGATTTAGAGTGTAGACAGAGAAACTGATTTGGGAGTAACATTAACGATTAACCTAAAACCGAGTCAACAATGTTCAGAAGTTATTAAGAAGGCAAACAAAATAATTGGCTTTATAGGTAGGTCATTTGAGCATAAATCCAAAGATGTAATCCTAACTCTTTACAATTCCTTAGTCCGCCCTCTCCTGGAATATTGCGTTCAATCTTGGTGCTCTTATTACCAAAAAGATATAGAAAAGCTAGAACGAGTTCAACGTAGAGTTACCAATATGATACCTTGCCTGAGGAACAAACCATACGAGGAGTGTCTTAGAGAATTAAATATATTTCCTTTAACCCAGTGCAGATTAAGAGGCGACATAATTCAAGTGTTCAAAATCATCAAAGGCATCGACAATATGAACTATAATAAATATTTCACTATCGACGGTTGCAAAATTATTGGTAAATCTTTTAACTCACATGAGTCTACGAATTTCTTCTTCAATCGAGTTGGCAACTTGTGGAATGGGCTTCCCCGAGATGTCATGCAGCACCATTGATTTTTTTAAACTTTGCCTTAAATCCACGACTGACTGGATTTGTAAATTATTTTTTTGTTTCTATTATATTAATAACAACTGTCCTCTACTATCATCTCCTAATCCTGCCACGGACATTTGTCCCAGGGCAGTCTTCCCTTTTCATTTGTCTCTTACCCACTCTAAACTACTGTTTTGACACTTGACCATCAGTGTTTTGGAGGGCAAGCAGCCTTGAGGGGTCGCTGGACCTGTTGTTGCTTGATTTCCTTTGCACTCCTTTGTACACTCTCTCTCTCTCTCTCTCTCTCTCTCTCTCTCTCTCTGTTTCACCCCAGACACTTGATTTATGCTTGACTGCCATCGTCCTGCTTTGATTGACTACCGATTAATTTGAGCGTATCAAATGTTTTCGTTTTGTTTTCGTTTGAAATCTTTTTCATGTTCCCGTCTTTAATAGTTAAGTTTTATCTTTTGCTGTCAGAAATATGTTGATTTTCACTCTTTTTCTCTCTAGGGGAGGAGGAGGAGGGAAGGAAAAGGAGGTGACCAGAGGAAGATAGTAAGAGGAGAAAAAGAAGAGAAAGAACAGATAGGGGAGGAGGAGGAGAGATAAAGAAGGAGACCAGTGTAAGAGGAGAAGAAGAGAAAGAGAAGATAAGGGGGAAGGAAGAGGAGGAGAAATCAAAGAGGAGGCCCAAGGAAGATAGGAAGAGGAAAAGAAGAAGAGAAAAAGACAAATGAATATGTGGGAGGAGGAGGAGAGGAAGATGAAGAGCAGAAGAGAAAGAGAAGTTAGGAAGAAGGAGAAGGCCAGAGGAAAATAATAAGAGGAGAAGAAGAGAAAGAGGAGGGGAAAAGGAGGGGGGAAAAGTCAGAGGAAGAAGAAGAGAAAAAGGAGGAGGGAAGAGGGAGATAAAGAAGAGCACGGTTGGTGACTGAGGAGATTGTGGATTGAGAGGTTGGATCAAAGAGGATAGGGGTTGGAGCGAAAGAAGGGGTGGAGGAGAAAGAGGAAGAGGTGAGGAAAAGACACGATGGAGGGAAGAAGATGATGGTAAAGAGAAGGAGTAGGAAGAAAGGGAAGGAGGAAGATATAGATGATAATGAGGAAGGGGTAAGTTTGCTTCCTAGACCTTTATTAAGCTTAATATAACACCACCAAAGCCCCCCTTCCAGATAGATACTGGTATACAGGTATTTTTCAGTAGAAAATTTCCCGGCTGAAGGCCGATTCCTTCTAAACTACAGGCTCGCTATCGCTCGCTAGGGAAAAAATTGACACCTAAATGACATGAAAAATCTTAATATGGATAAGGAAATAGGGCGATAGTTCTCAAAATCGTCAACATTAACAAAACCCTCGTTTAAGTAGAAGATGAGCATAAGGAGGAAGAACATATCTATATATATATATATATATATATATATACATTGATCTTCACGAGACTGGTTGTAGTTAGTTTAATATATCTATGTACTAGATAAAATGGATCTCGACTCAATAGTCTATATAATATTATTTATTGAAATGAAAATACACGTGTAACTTGCACATGGTCAACAATCATCTTGTTGTTTTCATAGACTTTAAATACTTTTTATTGCATGCATGAATTATATTTATGAAACAGGAAACGTGTAAATGTTCTTATGCTTGCAAGTTAATATACAAAGGTTACTCATTTATTTTCTCTGCAGTGTTTCAAAATTAATTATTTGAACGTTAAATTATTAATTAAAGGAGTTGAAATGAGAACAATTATGCGAGATGAAGAACGAATGATGAAGTGGCGCTTTTACGAGAGCTACAAGAAATAGTTTCTATTTTAAAGACTTTGCGATCCATTCCTGGGAGATATTGTAGAACATTGGAAATTGTATAGTGTGCTAAACTCATTGCAGATTGTGCAATATACTGTACTCTCTTCTTGAACTGCTCTACTGAAGAGATATTTACAACCCCTGCGGAAAGTTTGTTCCAAGTAGAAAATATCTGATATGAGAAACCGTCCACAAATACTAGTGCTGACACTTTTTTTTACTCTAACTTCCAGCCATGTTCACGTGTCGTAGTCATATTGAGCCGAAACACTTTGCTATAATCCACATTGCCAGTCCCATTAAGTGTTTTAGACTGCAATGCGTTGACATCGTAAGCTGCACATTTCCAATTAAAAGAAATCAAGAGTTCTCAACTTTTGTTCATATATCAGTCAATGGAATAAGCTTTTTAGCCGCAGCTTCGATTATATCTATATCTTTCCTGAGTGCATATTCTAGGAGAGGTACCAGAGTATTGTGGAGTGTGAGGAGTAACTCCTTATTTATATACTTAAATTGCCTCTTAATGTAGCCCAAACATGTCTGAGCTATATTACCCATTTTAATGATCTGCTGGGAAAACATTACAGTAGGTCACTGCTAATCAGAGCATCCAAATCTTTTTTCCGTGGCTGTCATTTTCAGAGTCCTTCTCAATAGTGAGTAGTCTGACTAATTAGGGTTTGTTTGGCAGATATGCATCACCTTGTATTCTTCCGAGCTTAGTAGCATCTGGCATGTCTCAAACCATTCACCTAGTTTATTAAGATCCATCCTGAGTTATTCATCCCCCTTTGGATCCTTCACATTCATTCCAAACATAGTGTCATCTGCAACAGGTTAATAGCTATGTTATAGACATGATAAACAGCAGTGGGCCAAGGACAGATCCGTGTGGAACTCAAGAAAGTTATTGGAGTTCACTTAGAAGAAACACCAATACACCATTGAGTACGGTACCATTCGTTACTGTCTACCTGTTAGCTAACTTGCTATACAAAGTTTGAGTTCTGTACTAATTCCTAGTGCACTCACAAGTAAGAGATGGCTGTGGCTCTACTGTTGTCATTATCAACATTTCATGGAAAAAATCCAGCAAATTGGTAAGACATGATCATTATCGTCTGAATGTGTTTTCAAGTTGTGGATCTCTAGGTAGTCAATTAACTACATTGTGTAGGCCTACTAATATCCCTTCTAGAAGTTTTACTATGATAGATGTCAAGTTAATTGGTCAATAATGCTTGGATCACTCATGATCCTCTTTCATATATATATATATTTGATTCTTATTTGTATGAAGGAGACAAATGGTAGGCTACCTGCAATGAGTGTCTCACCCACAGCTAAAAGAGTGACAGGAGCCAAATTCAAGGAAGTTGGTGTAAACATATGCCTGGTTGGGTTCACCTTAGCTAGTTTCCAGTCCTCAGGGACCTCTCCAGTTTCTAGTAATTTATTAAAGATATCCAAGAAAGGTGAGATTTCATCTTGCACAAATCTGGGAAGAAAGATATCTCGGTGAGGTGACATGAACATATTTAACTTACCTATTGTTTTGCTACCTCTTTTGGGGTGCATCTAATTCTGCTCCACCCTTATGCACTAATCCTGAAATTGGGCTGTCATTGGTATCTTCCCTTGTAAATACCGAGGTAAAATAGTCGCTAAGGGTTCTAGTTATTTCAGTGTCAGAGAGAGAGAGTGTGTGTGCATCCGTGTGTGTCCATATGAGAACTACCGATTAAGGATAACGCAGGAGGAAATAGAGAAGAGGGCTGCTTGAAGGAGAAGGGAAACAGACGAGGATTGAATAGGAAATTAATTAAATGGGAAAGCCGATAATGCTACTACATGTCCTTGCATAACATTTTAGTCAATATCCAACCCTGATTTTCGAATTAGAGTACAATTGTTGATGTTATTCATTCATGGTAATAATGTAATGAGGGAGAAGGGGGCCAGAAATAAGCAACCCTACCCCCTTAATCCCGTAACAATAAGACCCCTCCATCCCACCTACATTCATCCATCCATCTATCTATATTTCCATCCTTCCTATCCATCCACCCATAAACAGAGATTGATGGAAAAAGGTGTGTGGGTTCCCTAGTGACTATACTATACTATATGGCTGGTAAGCAAACCTTCCTGAGCCGACCTCCTTTTGGTCTTTATTGACTCTATTTACTTTACTTTCTTGTCTCGTATTTTGCTGGTTTGTTTATGTTATGCCTTTGTGTGTCTTCTATCTGCATTATTGCGATCGTTCCTCAATTTCATTATGTTATCTTTCTCCCTCCTCTCCCCCTTCCCCCCCCCCCCCCCCTCCACCCTTCTCCCAAAAACTATCTTGCTCTCTCTCTCTCTCTCCTCTCTCTCTCTCTCTCTCTCTCTCTCTCTCTCTCTCTCTCTCTCTCTCTCTCTCTCTATTATCTATATATACCGGATATATATATATATATATATATATATATATATATATATATATATCTCTCAGCTTCCATAGTAGAAGGGTAAGGAGGAAAAGGACGCTTGGAAACATCTTATTTATTTATTTTTCAAATTTTCGGTAAACGTCTCGCAGCCATCATCAGGAAACCCCAAGATCCCTATTAAAAGAAAACATACCTGTAGAAAGTCAACAACAATGGGACCACGAATGTAATTCATTCAATTTAAATTTTGCTAATTATTCAGAAATCTATATTATATTTCCAAAATAATTCTTATCTAATACACAATCCTTGTGCGAAAACCTGCAGCAGCCACTTAAGCACAGCAGAAACAACAACTCAGTGCAAAACTTTTAACAATCACAAGCTAGAAATAAGAAGGACTGATTCAAATTATCTATAATGACTGAATAAGTACACAAAATTGAAAGTTTCATATGTAAATTCTAAATTAATACAAATAAAACTCTAATATTATTAACAACGCAAACACTGAAGACTGAAAATATTCTCAAAGACAAAACAAAATTTAAACTGATCAAAGGAAATGTGTTTGATACCATAATTAGAGAAGATAAGCTCAATAGAATATTAAGAACAATTAAGGAAAAGATAGGTTATGACAGCTTCAATCATCTGTATGCATCGGGTTCGACTCCAGGTGTCATGTATGGATTGCCAAAGGTCCACAAACTAGGAACTCCCCTTAGACCCATAGTTTCTTCCATTAAAACGGCTGGATATAATTTAGCTAAATTCTTGCAACCTTTAATAGTACCACTCACAGTCAATGAATATACTGTGTCAAACTCTAGGAATTTTGTGAATGAAATATTAGGTCTAAACTTACCATATGAATATGTTTTAGCGAGCTATGATGTGGAATCTTTATTTACTAACGTACCACTAAATGAGACTTTAGATATTATTCTAGATAATTATGAGTCAGGAGATTTCTTTGGCATAAGCAAGGATATAGTAAGGATATAGTAACCCCCCCTGGGGGTTAGGGAATAGAATATGCCCCACGTGCATTGTGCGTGTCGTAAGAGGCGACTAAAGAGGTTGGGTCGGTGGGCTTGCGACCCCCACCCGGAAAAAATATCTAAGCAAAGAAAAACGAACGAACAGCCTCGGATGCGGACGGAACCAACGTTGATGAACCACGACCGACTAAGGACATGCCTTCGGACATTCTGAGAATGGCTACGTGGAATGTTAGTGGCATGAATGATGGCACAAAAGAGAGAGAGGTTCTGGAAGTGTTAGTGAATGCCAGGCTGGATGTATGTGGAATGACAGAGACCAAATGGAAAGGTTCAGATGTGAGAGAGTGGGAGTGTGGAATGGGTGTGTGTGCTGGAGTGAGTGAAGGAACAGCGAGAGAAGGTGCATGTTTGTTTGTAAGTAGCAAATGGAAGGAATGTGTAAGAGAGTATGGGTCTGTGGGTTCAAGGATTGTGTGGGTGAGAATGAAAGTAGGAATACAAACGTGGGTGATTGTATGCGTGTATGCCCCGACAGAGGATATACTTGAAAGAAAGAAAGAGGAGTTCTGGATGAATGTGGAGGCGTGCCTGGAGAAGTTTGACAAGAACGAAAGAATATTTCTGATTGGGGATATGAATGGTAAGGTGGGTGATAGGAAAGTTGAGGGAGTGGTGGGAGGGTGGGGGGTACCATCAGAGGTGAATGGGAATGGTAGTGCACTTGTGGACGTATGTGTGGGGAGGAGGCTGTGGATAGCCAACACCTTCTTCCGACACAGAATGATCCACAGGTACACGTGGAAACGGATGTTGACGATGAAGGATAAGACAGTGGTGGAACGAAAGTCATTGATTGATTATGTATGTGTGGATGAACGAATGAAGAAATCTGTGATGGATGCTAGGGTGTATAGGGGTATTGGAGGGGGTCTGTCTGATCATTATGTAGTGGTAGCTAAGGTTAGGATACAAAAGAAGTGGGTGAGGAGAGCGGGAGGGAGGCGAGAGGAGGGTGGAATGGTGAGGAGGGTGGAGAGGTTGCAGGAGGAGGAAGTCAGGGAGGAGTACAGGAGAGCAGTGGAAAGACGACTAGCTGGGTTCGACCTGGAAGTTATGGAGGAAGTGGAGGAGATGAGCAAGGTGTTTAAGGATGAAATCTGTGCAGCATGTGAGGAGGTGTGTGGAGTGAGGAGAAGAGGGAGGGGAGTGAAAGGTACAGCATGGTGGACAGAAGAGGTAAGAATAGCTGTGGAAGAAAAGAAGAAAGCATATAGAGAGTGGTTGGGTAGTAGAGGGAATGAAGATTCCGAGAGACAGAAACGAGCGAGGTACGTGGAGAGTAAGAGGGTGGTGAAGAGAGTAGTGAAGGAAAGTAAGAGAAGAGTAGATGAGGAATTTGGAATGAATCTGAGTGTAAAATGGAGGGAGAGTAAGAAACTGTTCTGGAAAGAAGTCAAGAAAGTTAGGGAAGGTAGCAAGGGAAACAGTAAGGGTGTGAAAGATAAGAATGGGAGAATGCTAGCCGAGAAGCAAGACAGAGTCGAAAGATGGAGGGAGTACTTCAGTGAGTTGCTAAATGAAAGGAATGAAGAGCCAGCAAACATAGCTGGATATGGTATGGGAGGGAGAAGAAGAGAAGTAGTGGAGGAGGAGGTGGGGATCAGGAGGTCAGAAGTGTGGGAAGCCATGAAAAGAGTGAAGTTGGGGAAAGCACCAGGAACAGATGGAGTGTGTGGGGAAATGTTGAGGTATGGTGGTGAGATAGTGATAGAATGGGTATGGAAAATGTGCAAACTAGCATGGGAGAAGGGGAGTGCACCCGATGACTGGAAGACTGGCATAATAGTCCCCCTATATAAGGGCAAAGGGGAAAGAGGAGTGTGTGGTAACCACCGAGGAATATGTCTTCTAAGCGTAGTAGGGAAGGTATACAGTAGGGTAGTGATTGAGAGAGTGAGAGTGAGAACGGAGAAATGGATAGGCGACGAGCAGGGAGGTTTTAGGAAGGGAAGAGGATGTGTAGATCAGATTTTTACCCTGAATTGTGTTGTGGAGAAGTATCTGGAGAAGAAACAAAAGGTGTATGTTGCCTTTATGGACTTGGAGAAGGCCTATGACAGAGTGGATAGAGAAGGTTTGTGGAAAGTACTTAGAATATACGGAGTAGAGGGCAAGTTGCTGAAAGCAGTGAAGAGCATGTATGAGGGTGCAAAGGCGGCAGTACGTGTGGAGAGTGAGCAGAGCGAGTTCTTTGACCTGAATGTTGGTTTGAAACAGGGGTGTGTGATGTCCCCGTGGTTGTTTACTGTATATATGGATGGAGTTATGAAAGAAATACTATCAAGAGCAGTGGATGTTGGTGTATCGCTGAAAAGGGAGGGAATTGAGTGGAAGCTACCTATACTGCTGTTTGCGGATGATACAGTTCTGATGAGTGATAATGAATGGGAGTTGCAGGGTCTGGTAAATGAGTTTGGAACAGTGTGCGAAAAACGGAATTTGAAGGTATATACGGGGAAGAGCAAGGTTATGGTCTTCGAAAGGGGTGAAGTCACAGAGTGTGAGGTGAAGCTGAACGGTCAGGCTATGGAGATCGTCAACTCTTTTAACCCTTAATTAGCGGCGAGCAACATAAGTCGAGTTAAATAAAGCTGGACTATGTGGCGGCGCTCGACATAACTCGAGTGGCAATTTCAGCACGTAATGTGGCTGAGAGAGAGAGACAAGTGGTGGCAGGAGACTAGCGAGCGTATGACTGCTCCAGACCACCGCGGCGAACCTACTGACACAAATCTCAGCTCCCTCCTCCCTCTCTCACTCGCTACATACTCAATTATGTACCGAAAGTACCGAATTACCTGCTTTTTGCACTCGCGTTGCACGGTTATTGCAAGAAAACTATCCATCATACAAGGATCGTTATGGTGTCATTCGAAAGCTCTGTTTATGCCCTTTCAGGGATAGGTACTTGTTTTACGTTCTGGGTCTTATTTAGGCATGAAAATGATCACGTAAACAGCCCTATTTTGGCTAAAAACACCCCGCTGTGCGGTACATATAAATAAACCGCATAGGCCGCTCGTAAGGTGTTAAGTATCTGGGCAGTGTGTTGAGTAAAGATGGGACTATGGATGAAGAGGTGCGGGAGAGGGTACAACAGGGGAAGAGGGTTGTAGGAACGCTAAAAGCAGTAACAAGAAATAGGGTGGTCAGTATGGAAGTGAAGAAGTCCTTGCATGACAGTGTGGTAATCCCGACACTGACTTACGGAAGCGAAGCATGGACGTTGGTTGAGAGACTCAGACCAAGAGTGAGAGCAGTGGAAATGAATTACTTAAGGAGTGCGTGCGGAGTAACATGGAGGGATAGACAGACTAATGAGGAAGTAAGAAGGAGGTGTGGTGGAGGTAGATGTGCTGGAAAGTGTGAAAAGGAACAACTTGAGATGGTTCGGCCATATGGAACGTATGGAAAGCGAGAGAATGACTAAGGTGTACGAGAGCGAGGTGGAGGGACAGAGGGGGAGAGGTAGACCGAATATGAGGTGGAAGGATGGAGTGAGGAACTACATGAACGAAGGCGGTGCTGGTTGGGGGGAGGGGCGTCGACTGACTGGGGACAGAGGTGCATGGGGGCGGTTCGTTCGTGGCCACCCCTTCGGGGATCACGGCGTCAGGCAATAGATAGATAGATAGATAGTAAGGAAATTATTTAAGTTTGCCGCCTCTGAATCCTGTTTCCTATTTAGTAACTCTTTGTATAATCAGGTTGATGGAGTAATGATGGGATCGAGCTTGGGCCCTTTATTTGCTGGCTCATTTTTATGCAACCGTGAAGTTCAATGGCTCAATAACTGTCCTACTAAATTCAAACCCATTTACTACAGGAGATACGTGGATGACACGTTTTTTATATTTAAGAATGAGGAAGCTAACAGGGGTTTCTTTAAATATATAATTAATCAGCACAAGAACATTAAATTTACTTGCGAGCATGAAAATAATGGCTCCCTTGCTTTTCTGGATATTCAAATAACGAAGACAACCAATGGACTAGTTACAGGCGTTTACAGGAAGCCAACACATACAAGGACTCTGCCTTAGCTGGTTTAGCTTTTGTCCTCAAATATACAAAGTCAATGTTATTAAAACTCTGCTTGATAGAGCCTATGCCATTTGTTCAAATTATTCAACACTGCATGATGAAATCTGTAAATTAAGGGATTATTTTTTGCAAAACAATTTTAAAGAAAGTCTTTTTGATTCTATTCTCAAGAAATTTTTGTATTCCAAAATGTCTCAAAATAATGTAGTCAAATGTGATGTTCCTAAATTATTAAAGTACATCAAAATGCCCTTCTATGGCAAGGTTAGTTATGATTTTCGTAAAGTAACGCAAAATATTAATTTTTAAGAAATAGTTTTCCATCAATAAATTTCAGAATTGTTTTTTCAAATGATTTCAGAATTGGATCTTATTTTACCTTTAAGGACCTTGTACCAAACCCTTTGTGCTCGAATATAGTTTATAAATTTACTTGTCCCAGTTGTCAGGCTAGGTATGTTATTGTTGTTGTTGTTGTTCCCCAAGCTGCCTGGCCGAACAGCCCCAAGGCCCCGAGCACGGCCAAGGCCATAATCGAGCGCCCCCACAGAACCCTCCCTGCCGACCACAATAAAGCCTGGGTGACCGAAGCCACTCCATGGCGGGGAGCTGAGGAGGGTGCGCAAACGCCCGGGAAACCAAAGCCCCACCCAGGGCCCTGTGCCCCTCAGCAATTATGAAGAGAAAGTTGAGGGGCCAGGGAAAAATGTGACGCTTTGGCTTCCAATCTTGGTAGATTGGGAGGTCAATCCACGGAAGAGACGCCGTCATTCGAGATCTAGAAAATATATAAGTAAAAGGAACAGTCAGAGTAAGCTATGGGTATGGCAGAGATCGCTCAGTTCTCACTCTGATAGACCAGCCCATCACCACATGACTAGAACCCAATCCTCTCAGCATCAGCTAGGAAAGGCCCTAGAAAGCCGCCTTTGGCGGGGGGATAGCTCCCCTATTTCAACCCCTTTCGGGGTTGGGCACCCGCCCAAGGTATGTTGGTTGCACTAGTCGATCATTCAAAATTAGAGTATTTGAGCACATCGGGAAAAGTTACAGATCCGGCCAGTTATTACAAAATATGTCATTCTCTGCAATCCGAAATCACTCGCATGATAAGGATATTTTTGTTCACAGAGAATGATTTCCATATCATAGCCAAATTTAGGAGTCAAAGTGATACATTAAATGGTGAGAAAATATTAATTCAAAAACTCAATCCCGAAATAAATCTTGCTAACAACAGTTGAACTAAGTCTGTGTCATGGGTGGTTCATTTGAAGTTTATAGGTGGTTCAAAGGTTTACTTGTTTCTCATAATCTCTGTCCTCTGTCATTTATATTCATCTTTGGTTCATGCATTGGTGACTTCTGTACTGACTGGTTGTTCTTGGGTTGGTTCCTTGTCATAATATTATATGGTAAGCCTGCTGATTATTTATATATTGATGTGTTTTTTGCTATGTATTTTTTTCGATTAGGGACTTATATAATTAATGGATTGACTGAAGAAGTTTAATAAGGGCTAGTATATAGTCCATTCTTGATGATTTCGTCTATTTGTGTACAATATTTTCAAAGAAGTAAATTTTTGTATTAACGTTGTTGATATAAGTTGTTTACATTATTATTATTATTTTTTTTTTTTTTTTTTTTTTTTTTTATTTTTTTTTGTTAGGGGAAAGGTGGGTGAGAGGAGAGGGTTTTATGTGGGAGGCAAAGAGGGAAAGATGAAGCAAGTGTGGGAGGCATAACACTTAGTGGGCATACCACTTCGCTTTATTTATAATACATTACTAGTGCGGCAATGGCTAGTTTTTTCCTTTCTGTAACATGTTGTATATAACCTTGCGTGCTTATATTTAGGCCTAGTATTTTGCCTTTGTTTTTGTTTTCGATTATATTACCATCTATCGTAATTTGTTGCTTATTTTGAATGGCAAGTTGTAGGACTGTGAATTTATTTAAGTTTGTTTTTATTTTCCAGTGTTCTTCAAATCTATTTATTCTCTCTGCTTCTCTTTATAATACATTGGTTTCACACATTATACATTCTTCGTTGTATTATTATTATTTTTTTATTTTATTTTATTTTTTTATTTTTTTTAACATGCATTTTTGGAGCTAGCTAAATACAGTTAGTTTTTCATAGCCTATACAATCAGTGATAGTTGTGTCTTAAAATTATTATTTAAGTTTGTTTATATTTTCCAGTGTTCTTCAAATCTATTTATTCTCTCTGCTTCTCTTTATAATACATTGGTTTCACACATTATACATTTTTCGTTGTATTATTATTATTATTTTATTTTATTTATTTATTTTTTGTTTTTAACATGCATTTTTGGAGCTAGCTAAATACATAGTTAGTTTTTCATAGCCTATACAATCAGTGATAGTTGTGTCTTAAAATTATTACTAGCTAAGTAGCCTAAAATGGTATTAATTATACTTATACTATACTGGCCTGCCTAATTGTATAGCCTACAGTTGTCACTTATGATTTAGCTAGATTCGAGGATGTTATTTGTTGGATTGTCAGTTGAGTTTATAAACAATATTGAACTTAATTTCTACATGCTTAGTAGCCTATTTAGTATATAGGGGCAGGCACTTGAGCATTATTAACTTGAGCATTATTAACTTAATTTCTACATGCTTAGTAGCCTATTTAGTATATAGGGGCAGGCACTTGAGCATTATTAAATTGCAGTGAATGTAGGCTACTTGGGAACCACTGATGGTACATTTTATCCCTATCATCATCTCTTATCATTCTAAAAGTGGGGTCATCTAACAATTCTAATCGTTCCCATATTTTAGTAGCCTGCTTGTGGAGACGGACGTTAAGTGGAAGTGTGTTTGTATGTTCGGGTATTTGCTGCGTTATCATAGTGTATGGGTAGTGTTGGTTGGTGGCAAATCTTAAGGCTTTATTTTGAATTGTTTGTAGTCTTCTTAACTGATTGTTGCTTAGTACGTGTGTGGGTACGGGTGGATAGTCCAGGATGGGTAGTACAGTGGCTTTTACTAAGTGAGTTTTGATTTTAGTAGGTAATTCTTTGAATCTAAAAAGCCTTACTAGTGCGGCAATGGCTAGTTTTTTCCTTTCTGTAACATGTTGTATATAACCTTGCGTGCTTATATTTAGGCCTAGTATTTTGCCTTTGTTTTGTTTTCGATTATATTACCATCTATCGTAATTTGTTGCTTATTTTGAATGGCAAGTTGTAGGACTGTGAATTTATTTAAGTTTGTTTTTATTTTCCAGTGTTCTTCAAATCTATTTATTCTCTCTGCTTCTCTTTATAATACATTGGTTTCACACATTATACATTCTTCGTTGTATTATTATTATTATTATTTTATTTTATTTTATTTTTTTATTTTTTTTAACATGCATTTTTGGAGCTAGCTAAATACAGTTAGTTTTTCATAGCCTATACAATCAGTGATAGTTGTGTCTTAAAATTATTATTTAAGTTTGTTTATATTTTCCAGTGTTCTTCAAATCTATTTATTCTCTCTGCTTCTCTTTATAATACATTGGTTTCACACATTATACATTTTTCGTTGTATTATTATTATTATTATTTTATTTTATTTTATTTTTTTATTTTGTTTAACATGCATTTTTGGAGCTAGCTAAATACATAGTTAGTTTTTCATAGCCTATACAATCAGTGATAGTTGTGTCTTAAAATTATTACTAGCTAAGTAGCCTAAAATGGTATTAATTATACTTATACTATACTGGCCTGCCTAATTGTATAGCCTACAGTTGTCACTTATGATTTAGCTAGATTCGAGGATGTTATTTGTTGGATTGTCAGTTGAGTTTATAAACAATATTGAACTTAATTTCTACATGCTTAGTAGCCTATTTAGTATATAGGGGCAGGCACTTGAGCATTATTAACTTGAGCATTATTAACTTAATTTCTACATGCTTAGTAGCCTATTTAGTATATAGGGGCAGGCACTTGAGCATTATTAAATTGCAGTGAATGTAGGCTACTTGGGAACCACTGATGGTACATTTTATCCCTATCATCATCTCTTATCATTCTAAAAGTGGGGTCATCTAACAATTCTAATCGTTCCCATATTTTAGTAGCCTGCTTGTGGAGACGGACGTTAAGTGGAAGTGTTGTATGTTCGGGTATTTGCTGCGTTATCATAGTGTATGGGTAGTGTTGGTTGGTGGCAAATCTTAAGGCTTTATTTTGAATTTTTTGTAGTCTTCTTAACTGATTGTTGCTTAGTACGTGTGGGGGTACGGGTGGATAGTCCAGGATGGGTAGTACAGTGGCTTTTACTAAGTGAGTTTTGATTTTAGTAGGTAATTCTTTGAATCTAAAAAGCCTTACTAGTGCGGCAATGGCTAGTTTTTTCCTTTCTGTAACATGTTGTATATAACCTTGCGTGCTTATATTTAGGCCTAGTATTTTGCCTTTGTTTTGTTTTCGATTATATTACCATCTATCGTAATTTGTTGCTTATTTTGAATGGCAAGTTGTAGGACTGTGAATTTATTTAAGTTTGTTTTTATTTTCCAGTGTTCTTCAAATCTATTTATTCTCTCTGCTTCTCTTTGTGTATGTCTAGCCATCATCGCCCTAGACTGTCCCGGGTACCCTATTATCTGTGTTATGTCATCTGCGTATGTAATGTGCCTGTTGTGAGTGATGTTGGTGTGTTGTTTGTGTATATCGTGAAGAGAGTAGGGGATAGGACAGATCCTTGAGGGACTCCACAAGTTATTGATAAACTGTCACTTAGGGTATTTTTGACTTTTATTCTGGCTGTTCTGTTATTAAGGAAGTTGCATAGGAATTTTTCGATTATGATAGGGAGGTTAAGATGTAATATTTGATATTTGAGCCCCAAGTGCCAGACTTTATCAAAAGCCTTAGATATATCCCGAAGGATTAAATTACACTGATGTTTGTTTGCTTTGTTGTTTGCTATAATTTCGGTGGTTAGAGCAAGGGCGTGTGTTGTGCCTCTACCTTCTCTGAAGCCAAATTGTGTGGGGTTGTACAGGTTTTCCTCAGTGAGATGTTGCCTTAGTCTGTAATTTATTATTCTTTCTAGGATTTTACCTGGGACCTCTAATAATGAAATAGGCCCTTGGTGTTCTGGATGGTGTGGGTTTTTTCCTGCTTTTGGTATTAGTCTAATTATAGCGGTTTTAAATTTGGTGGGGAAGTATCCTAGAGATAATGTGGCATTGAAGATATTTTTAAGTCTTGTTATAGCAATGTCTGGGAGGTTTGTTAGAATCGTTTTATTTAAGCCTGATTTCCCAGGACATGATTTTCTGGATTTTTTAATTATGCTTTTGATTTCTATTTCTGTTATAGGTCTGGTAAGTATATTATAGTCATCAAGTCTACTTAAGCCAATTGTTTGGTATGGTGTTGTTCTGTTGATATGTCTTTGCATAAAGTCGCTGATGTCGTTGTTTTGAGGCATGACGTCATCATTGTCATTTAGTATTGTCTCCCAGTGTCTTTTGTGTATGTCTGCCTGTAGTCTGGGAGGGTATATTTTTTGTCCTTGGCTATTAATCAAGTAGTCTACGTCGTGAGTGTCGTGTCCTTGCAGTGCCCTAATTTTTCTCCAGAAAGTATATAGCTGAGTCTTTGTATGTGTCGGCAGTTTCAGTTATTTTTGTACTCCACTGGTCATTGCACTCTTGTGTTAGGTTTATTTGTAGTCTGTACTGTATATCCCTGTATCGTCTGTAGTGTTCGTTAGTCCAGCCTAGATTTTGTGCTTGTTGTCTGAGCGCAGTATATTGTACAAGTAGATTTTGTGTTTCTGGACTGTGTCTTGTGTTAGTTAATGTTCTGTAGTTTGTTGTCGGTATATGTTTTCTTATGTTGTCTGTTATTGTGTTGTACCAGTCTGTTAGAGTCTCGTCTATGTCAGCTGTTGTTCCTTCATTGAGTGTGGTGTTGTTCTGCATTTTGGTACTGATGTCAGTTTTAAAGGAGTCCGAGTCCTCAAGTGCAAAATTAGGTCTAGGTGGTATTGGGGTAATGATGGGTGAGGTTGATATTTTAGCTATTATTGGTATATGATCGCTGGTGGTGAGTGGACCTGGAGAGAGGTGCAGGTTATGGTAGGTTTTGTGGTTCGTTAGGACTATGTCGGGTGTGGTGGAGGAGTTATGGGAATGATAGGTTGGGAAGTGTGGCCCTACGTATCTTATGATTCCATCCATTATTAACTGACCTATTTGTTTCCCTACTGTATTTTGTGTTTGTGTGTTCAGTGTGTTATGTTTGGCGTTTAGGTCTGCAATGAGGTAGACTGGTGTGTTTTGCCTGAACAGTTTGTAGAAGTCTGGTGTGGGGAGATAAGGCCTACTAGGGGGAAGGTACACTGTTTGTTACGTCCTGGGATATATAAACACTGGGCTCTTTCTATTGGACTAGGTATGCGGCAACAAGCAACAACGGAAAACGCTAGATCCAACCCTTATCTATAAACCCAGGCAACAAACCACCCTAAACCGTCAAGTCCTGCCTGGACAACGAGGTATCCTATGACTCGGTTACAGGGTGCACGCACTATAGACTGCTGATAGTCAAGCAGGCTATATAAAAGATCACACAATTAAGTTGACTTAAAGCTTCAAGGAAAGATAGATAACGGAATTAAATTGCAGAAACAATTGAATAACAAACTAGAAGAAAGTACATTTAACGTTACGTTAATTAATACAACTAATCACCCCTGCGTGAAAGAAGGTGAAAGCAAACAGTCCTCAAAACATCGTACAGGTAGACAAGATGCAGGTTTCTAAACTGCATGCGGCTACTGTAGGATCTGATGCTTAGCAAAGAAAGTACGTTACGGATTTAGAGAACTCTTAACTCATAAGCAGGAATAAATACTAGTGATAGGCCATACAGTGTATAATGGCATAGGTATAATTAAATAAAGGTAGCAACTCGCAACATAACCACATACAGGTGTGCTTCTCACTCTTAGTCAGGCAAGCCTGCTCGGACAGAGTCTCTAAGCCACACCCTGACTCACAATGCTCACAAAAACGGTAAACTGTGGCACAATAACAAGCATACAGATGATAAACCCCTCGCTGTTAATCTGCCAGGTGGCAGAGGTCTAGCCGGAAGGATATAGGCTTCGGATACCCGGGCTGAGCCACCTGCTCTAGCCTAGGGACGTTCCCAAGTCTGTGCGCCAAATTACTCTAATTGAAAGGGTGCTCTCTTGAGAGACTCAGATCGCAAGTATCTGACTCTCTCCTGGCGACCCTAAAACAAAAGCAAGACGTGCTAGCGCAGTGCTGAGTGGACTAGGCAAGGGCCCTCACACAACACAACACTAGACACACAGGGACACAGACAAGAAAATGCCCCCAGACTCCCACGGGTATCCTAGTAAAGTCGTGCGGGTCCACAGGACTCGCACCAGCAGACTTTACTTAAAGGATTGCAAAAATCCTCCCCTCCGGTCTAGCCCCTGCTAACCTGACACAAGAACACACTAGCAAGCATGAAACCACCAAATATGAGACAACAAAAAAGCTTCCTAGGTCTCATTAACAATTACGTCTCTGCATAAAGCCCAAAATCCTATCTAGTTATCTGAGAGCTCGTCGTTAATACAATAATAGATATAAGGTCTATCAAGGGGATGGGATAATTAAATAGATTGGTGAAGTAGTGGAAAGAAGGTATACAAAGTAAGAGAGAAAGTTTCTAAGTGGGGTTGAGAGGGATAGATATCAAGGGGGTCCGAAGGGTACGACAGTGAGGTGAGCTCTGAGTCTTGAATCTGTCTGGACCCCACCCTAGGCATGCAAAATACATCCCATGCTTGGCAACACTCAACACAGTTGCCGGGTCAAAATCCTCTACCCCTGGCGTGAGTCGAAACTAAGCCTAACGTTGCTATCAAATGCACGTGGCAACATCAGGCTCGTCCCAAGCTGGACTCTCCGCTCGAAGCAACGTCCTCCAGCCGGTCTCTCTCTCCCGCTCGTCTCCTCCCACTCTCACTAGACTTACATCTTATATATTATAATGAAACAATCAACTATCGAGAATCAAATATACTAAGATGCGTTGGTTAAGAATAAGGGCAGCTTCAAGCTGTGAAACAACATAAGAATATCCCAGACATTAGTTACATTGTCGTAGGATATATACTAAGGAAAAGCCGGCCGGCCGGCTGCCGCCAGCCGGTTTCTAAATGGCTGGGCAGCCGACGCGCGCGCATGCCCGCACGTGGCTACTATGCAGGAGCGTCATACCTCCCCCAAGATATAAGACCCTTGACTAAGTTCTTCATATCTAACAGAAAGCTTCTCATAGTACCACACACTGTTGCGACACAAGGCACTATATATAAAAAAAATAAAGACTGTTGCGCTCCACCGAGCAAGTTCAACTAACTTAGCGACAATAAGCGAAAACATTCAACTTAGATACTGCTACAACATCTTATACAAAATTCTACACGTTATAAAAATAAAGAGTTTTTATAAGGTTTTGCTTTTTTAATTTGTTTTTTTCGGCTGAACTACAGTGACAGCCTATTTTCCTCCACACTCAACCATCAATCCTGTGGCAGTCTAACCAACATCATCCACCCTTGATAGACAATCCGCTATCACGTTATCAGAACCGGCAATATGGCGTATGTCCAGATTATACTCCTGAAGCATGAGTGACCACCTGGTCAGCCTCATATTCCGGTTATGAAACTGATTCAAGAATTTCAGACGGTGATGATCGGTATAAACCACTACGACTGGTCCGAAAGCAGGAACATGTACATCGAAGTGCCTGAGCGCCAGCACTATCGCCAGGAGTTCTTTTTCAATTACAGAGTAATTCCTTTGTGCACTATTGAATTTTTTACTGTAAAAACTCACTGGATGTTCGATACCTTCATCATCTGTCTGTAACAAGACAGCCCCAGCCCCTACGCCACTGGCATCAGTCGCCAGCTGAAAAGGTCTGCTGAAGTCCGGGGCCCTGAGTATGGGGTGGGTACATAACAGGTGTTTCACCAAGGAAAACGCCTCTGCACACTCAGGAGACCACCGGAACTTCTTGTCCTTAGATAATAAGTCAGTTAAAGGTGCAAGTACAGTCGAATAGCCTTTGATGAAGCGACGATAATAGCCTATCATACCTAGAAACCGCATGATTTGTTTCTTAGTCGTAGGCTGGGGAAACTGATCGTGGCTTTGATCTTTGTCTGTGGAGGGCACACCTGACCCATCCCCATCTCGAACCCCAGGTACAAAACTGTGGCTTTGACAAATTCGCACTTACCCAGGTTTACCACCAAACCTGCTTCATTCAGTTTATTAAAAAGCTGTCCGATGTGAGCACAGTGACTGTTAAAATCATCGTCGTATATTGTGACATCATCTAGGTACACCGTACAGTTGGGAATGTCGGCTACAATGTCGTTCATTAATTTCTGAAACGTTGCAGGGGCATTTTTCAGCCCGTATGGCATAACATGGCAACGATATGTGGCACCGTCCACCACAAACCCACTCACCTCTCGCGCTCGCTCAGACAAGGGCACTTGCCAATAACCCTTAACAAGGTCTATCTTAGTGAGGAACTTGGCTTTTCCTATCTTATCCACACTGTCGTCCACGCGAGGGAGAGGGTAGGCATTTGTGGGGGTTAAACCATTCAACCTGCGGAAATCTATACAAAACCGCACCTTGCCATCTGGTTTGGGCTGCAGTGTGACGGGGGAAGTCCACCTTACTGCACCCTCAGAAATCAGCCCACGTTTCAGCATATAATCCAGCTCTTCCCTAAGTGCTGGTAATTTAATAGGGGGAACACAGTATGGCACTGATTTAAAGGGCGGGTGGTCCCCAACATCGACATCGTGCACCGCTTGAGTAGTGAGGCCAGGATGCTCCGCGAAAACAGCTGGGTTTGAATCAAACAAGTGCTGCACAGCTACACGCTGTTGCTCAGGCAGGTGCAATATCAACTCGTGAGCCACTTGTCGAGAATTCCCCGCCCACTGATCCGCGGAAACATGACAATCCCAATTATCCTCCCCCGCAGCTTGACTGTCCCTTCCTCCTTCTCCACCACGATCGCTGCAGATCTACACCGGGACAGTGAGAGGCTCGGAGGGGCGCCTCACATACTCTTTCATCAGATTGACAGGGCAAAGTTGGTTCTTTTTCTTACGATCAGGAGTAGCTACTAAATAGTCGAGATCAGAAACATTCCTTACAACCCGATACGGACCAGAATACTTGGCAGACAAGGGGTGTCCCACCAGAGGCAGTAGTATCAGTACCTCCTGATCTACTTCAAACTCCCTCAGCTTCACCTTCTGGTCGTATCTGTCCTTCATCTGAGCTTGTGAACTCTTAAGGTTCCGACCTGCTACCTCCAAGCTCTTTAGCATTCTCTCACGGCTTTCAACTACATACTTTAGAAGCGAGCATGGCTTTGTGACTCCCTCCCAGATCTCCTTGACTATGTGGAGGGGCCCCCTGACCCTGTGTCCAAAAACCAACTCGTTCGGGCTAAATCCCAAGCTCTCCCCAGATACTTCTCTCGCAGCAAATAATACGTATGGGAGACCTAGATCCCAGTCCTTCCCATTTTCCATGCAATAACACCGCAACATACTCTTGAGAGTCGAGTGCCACCTTTCCAAAACTCCCTGGCTCTCGGGATGGTAGGCAGATGACACCACAGACACTATCCCATGTTGCTGAATGGTCTGCTTAAACAGAGCAGAAGTAAAATTGGATCCCTGATCAGACTGGATCTCCTGAGGGTAGCCATAACGAGAGAAGTAGACAAGTAGGTTTTTGACAACAGTCTTAGCCATCCCGTTGCGCATGGGGTAAGCATCTGGATACCGTGTTGCTACATCCATTACAGTTAGTAAAAATTGATTGCCGGCACTAGTGGGGGGCAATGGGCCAACCATATCGATAACTACTTTGCTGAAGGGCGGCCCAATGACAGGGATGGGTTGTAACGGGGCTCTCGGGATGACCTGATTGGGTTTCCCAACAACTTGACAAGTGTGACACTGTGACACCCATGACACGACACTCGCCTTTAACCCAGGCCACCAGAAAAGCTTGCTCAGAGCTGCCTCCGTCTTACGTGCCCCCAGGTGCCCTGCCAAAGGCACATCATGAGCTAATCTCAGTAAGCTCTCACGGCACACCCTCGGTACTACTAACTGGTCCACTAATCCTGACCCGCCATCCCACTTTTTCTTGGGATCCTGATGTCTCCGATACAGGATCCCCTTGGACAAGAAAAAATCACCAGGCTGCGCATCCCCATCGCTCTCCAGTTCGACAGCACCATTACCACACGCCCTGACTTCAGGATCTTCCAGCTGCAAGGAACATATATCAGCAGGTGCGAGATTATCCAAGTTCATCTTAAATAATTTATTTCCACCTCCAATGTCCCGCTGAGCCATCCTTTCCTCACGCTGCGCATAACGATGCTGTCGCAGAGTCTCTTCCTGCCCTGCACCTGCACTAGCGGTGACAGGCCCCGGGGCCTCTCCAGACTCTAACATAGGTGCCAATAATGAGTCACCAAGAAACACTGCCGGCTCAAAACTCTCCAATTGACCAACACTTCCCGTTTTCTTGTGACCTTTCCTCCGCGGTTTGATAGACTGAGGTGGTGGCTGCAAGGCTCCGGATGTCTGAGAACATGTCACAACACACGCCATGGTTTGTATGCTACACTTCTCAACCCACTCCTGTTCCTCCCTACTAACGTCGGCCGCCTTCTCGGCAACGACCAAGGGTGAAGCCTTAGAAGCAGGCACCGCAAAGTCGTTGCCGAGGAGGAGGTCGACGCCCCCAACAGGCAAGTTCTCTACAATTCCGACATCCAGCTCCTTCGCCACACCACCCCCCTCCAGCTCCATCCGCACCAGCGGGTAGGACTTCGTAGCATTGATCCCCTGAACTACCACCACGCGAGCAGCGTTAATCGGCCTACCAGTAAAGTTCTTTAACAAGGTCTGAGAAGCCCCCGTATCACGCAATAGCTTAACTCCTCGCCTTTCGCCAGCCCACCTCACAAAACCATGCCCTCTATGACCCCCAAAGACGTCGCGGACAGGGTTCGAGCCTTCCGGACTCTTGAACACAGGCTGTGTTCCAACCTCTGACGAACTACCCTTGGCAAACTCAGAAGATATAGGCGACACCCCTATGCTGCGGACCAATGACACAACCTTGTTTGGTGGCTTGTTCGGACAAGCATTTGCAAAGTGACCCTCCTTGTGACATGCAAAGCACTCTTTACTCTTTGGTTTCCCTTGGGAGTGGGAGGTACCATTAGACTTCTTATACGGGACGGTATTTGGTTTATGTTCAGTTTTATTGTCAGTGCTAGATGGTTTTGTGTATTTATGTGTATCAAAATTCTTGGGAGGGGGAGGGGTACGATCCTTTGCACCCGACTCACTCCTAGCTGCTGCTCCGCACCCTCGAATTAATGACAGTCGGAGGTCAGCCATTTCTGCTGCCTCCTGGAGAGTTCTAGGATTGTTTTCCTTTATATTTAATGTTAAGTCCCCGCCTGTGCACTTAAAGAACTGCTCCAAGAGAACCAGCTCACTCAACTCCTCAAAAGTAGCTGCCCTCTCGGAACGCAGCCAATGTTGTAGTGCATCAGACAAGTCCCGGGCGTGTTCTAGGAAGGTACTATCCTTGCCCTTAGTAACACCCCGAAACTTCAAGCGGTAAGTTTCTGGTTGTATCTCATAGGCCCGTAGCACAGCCTTCTTTAGCTCATCATAAACTACACAGGACTCTAAAGGTAGTGCATCATACGCTTTTAGCCCCTTTCCTAGGAGTCTTGATGAAACTAATGCTGCCCACTTTTCCTGAGGCCACTGGTGTTCCTGACACTTCTTCTCAAATCGCATAAAAAACTCAGTCACACCTAATTCATCGAACACAGGAACTAGTTTAACCCTTAATTAGCGGCTCACCACATAAGTCGAGTTAAATAAAGCTGGACTATGTGGCGGCGCTCGACATAGGTCGAGTGGCAATTTCAGCACGTAATGTTGCTGAGAGAGAGAGACAAGTGGTGGCAGGAGACTAGCGAGCGTATGACTGCTCCAGACCACCGCGGCGAACCTACTGACATGAATCTCAGCTCCCTCCTCCCTCTCTCACTCGCTACATACTGAATTATATGGGGAAAGTACCGAATTACATGCTTTTTGCACTCGCGTTGCACGGTTATTGCAAGAAAACTAGCCATCATAAAAGGATCGTTATGGTGTCATTCGAAAGCTCTGTTTATGCCCTTTCAGGGATAGGTACTTGTTTTACGTTCTGGGTCTTATTTAGGCATGAAAATGATCACGTAAACAGCCCTATTTTGGCTAAAAACACCCCGCTGTGCGGTACATATAAATAAACCGCATAGGCCGCTCGTAAGGTGTTAAGCAGGTGCGACAATGATTGGTCCCGATATCTGTTACCTCCCCCAATATTTCGCCCTGTTACCTCCACTCGAGATCTCTCCAGCTCCCTGTCAGCCCGATACCTAGTAGACTCTGCCTGCAGTTCAGCCTCTCGTATAGCTGTTCTCTCTGCAGCCTCAGCCTGCACACTAGCCTGTCTCTCGGCAGACTCAACCTGAGCTCTAGCCTGTCTTTCGGCGGCCTCAACCTTGGCCATCTCAAGCCGAAACAACAAATCTGGAGTCAACCCTTGAGGAGGGGAAGGTGCACTTAATGGAGAGGGTCCCTGTGATTGAATTCCACGCTGCCATTGACCATCAACTTGGGGGTATGTACTAAATTCAGGCACCCTGATGTTTGATATGGGGGTAGAGTGGAGGGGGGACTGGGGACCGGGGGCCCCCAGTCGCCTCTCCACCCAGGTCTCTCCCTTCTAAACCCAATATCAAAGTCCTCAGCTGATCTTTGCTCATGCCACTTAAACCCTGGTGACCCTGAAGACCTGCCACACACTTTAAGCCATACTTATTCAGCTTCAACACCCTGGCAGCGGTAAGGGGCACCTCTAAAAATCTTCTAGCAGCCTCCTCGCTATCGACTAGCCACTCCACAGGTCTTTCTCCCTCCGAGCCCGTATCGTGACCTGACCCATCACTGTGTTCTGATGTATTAGACATGCTTGTGCACTGCAGTAATTATCACGGTTATAGAATGTGCCTTATCTCCTATACAAGTATGTATATACTAATGTTATTTAAAGTCTTTAATGTGTTATATTGGTTGCTCCAAAAAAAAAAACTCTATGTCCACTGTATTCCTCTAATCATAAGGAATCTCAAAACAAATGACCACTATATTCCTCTGTTCAGTAAATCCTATGCAAGGTCGCCATTTGTTACGTCCTGGGATATATAAAATACTGGGCTCTTTCTATTGGACTAGGTATGCGGCAACAAGCAACAACGGAAAACGCTAGATCCAACCCTTATCTATAAACCCAGGTAACAAACCACCCTAAACCGTCAAGAGTCCTGCCTGGACAACGAGGTATCCTATGACTCGGTTACAGGGTGCACGCACTATAGACTGCTGATAGTCAAGCAGGCTATATAAAAGATCACACAATTAAGTTGACTTAAAGCTTCAAGGAAAAGATAGATAACGGAATTAAATTGCAGAAACAATTTAATAACAAACTAGAAGAAAGTACATTTAACGTTACGTTAATTAATACAACTAATCACCCCTGCGTGAAAGAAGGTGAAAGCAAACAGTCCTCAAAACATCGTACAGGTAGACAAGATGCAGGTTTCTAAACTGCATGCGGCTACTGTAGGATCTGATGCTTAGCAAAGAAAGTATGTTACGGATTTAGAGAACTCTTAACTCATAAGCAGGAATAAATACTAGTGATAGGCCATACAGTGTATAATGGCATAGGTATAATTAAATAAAGGTAGAAACTCGCAACATAACCACATACAGGTGTGCTTCTCACTCTTAGTCAGGCAAGCCTGCTCGGACAGAGTCTCTAAGCCACACCCTGACTCACAATGCTCACAAAAACGGTAAACTGTGGCACAATAACAAGCATACAGAGATGATAAACCCCTCGCTGTTAATCTGCCAGGTGGCAGAGGTCTAGCCGGAAGGATATAGGCTTCGGATACCCGGGCTGAGCCACCTGCTCTAGCCTAGGGACGTTCCTAAGTCTGTGCGCCAAATTACTCTAATTGAAAGGGTGCTCTCTTGAGAGACTCAGATCGCAAGTATCTGACTCTCTCCTGGCGACCCTAAAACAAAAGCAAGACGTGCTAGCGCAGTGCTGAGTGGACTAGGCAAGGGCCCTCACACAACACAACACTAGACACACAGGGACACAGACAAGAAAATGCCCCCAGACTCCCACGGGTATCCTAGTAAAGTCGTGCGGGTCCACAGGACTCGCACCAGCAGACTTTACTTAAAGGATCGCAAAAAGCCTCCCCTCCGGTCTAGCCCCTGCTAACCTGACACAAGAACACACTAGCAAGCATGAAACCACCAAATATGAGACAACAAAAAAGCTTCCTAGGTCTCATTAACAATTACGTCTCTGCATAAAGCCCAAAATCCTATCTAGTTATCTGAGAGCTCGTCGTTAATACAATAATAGATATAAGGTCTATCAAGGGGATGGGATAATTAAATAGATTGGTGAAGTAGTGGAAAGAAGGTATACAAAGTAAGAGAGAAAGTTTCTAAGTGGGGTTGAGAGGGATAGATATCAAGGGGGTCCGAAGGGTTCGACAGTGAGGTGAGCTCTGAGTCTTGAATCTGTCTGGACCCCACCCTAGGCATGCAAAATACATCCCATGCTTGGCAACACTCAACACAGTTGCCGGGTCAAAATCCTCTACCCCTGGCGTGAGTCGAAACTAAGCCTAACGTTGCTATCAAATGCACGTGGCAACATCAGGCTCGTCCCAAGCTGGACTCTCCGCGCGAAGCAACGTCCCCCAGCCGGTCTCTCTCTCCCGCTCGTCTCCTCCCACTCTCACTAGACTTACATCTTATATATTATAATGAAACAATCAACTATCGAGAATAAAATATACTAAGATGCGTTGGTTAAGAATAAGGGAAGCTTCAAGCTGTGAAACAACATAAGAATATCCCAGACATTAGTTACATTGTCGTAGGATATATACTAAGGAAAAGCCGGCCGGCCGGCTGCTGCCAGCCGGTTTCTAAACGGCTGGGCAGCCGACGCACGCGCATGCCCGCACGTGGCTACTATGCAGGAGCGTCACATGTTGCTATGATAATTTTGCCAGTTACTGTTTGAATTTCGACAGCTAGTAGGTCCGATATGAAGTCATCTAGTATTCTATGATTAATGTTGTTTTTTATTGCAATAGCTGTACCGTCTATGTGTCTATCTGATTCGTTTTTCTTGTGTACTTTGTATCCTGGGATTTTAAGTGAGGCATCATTATGTACTCCGTGGCTGTTAATTAGGATTATGTGAGGGTCTATATTCATGTACAAGTTACATAGTGTGTGTTTTCGTCCGCTCCAATTTAAAACATTATGTTGCATGATCACTAATGTGTCCATTATTTATTACTATTTGAAAATACTAAGTCACTTTTGTTTTTCATTACTTTTAGACCTGAGTAGAGGTGTGAGTGGTGTTTAAACTTGTTTAGATGTTCGATTCCTTTTTCTGCCGTAACTTTTCTATATTTTTCTTCAGCATCGCCTATCCCGATGAATACTTCTGCTTTTCCTTGTTTGATGTCCCTGACGAGTTGGTCTGTGGTAGCGGTGTTTTTGTATTCATTTTGGGTAGCCACGAAGATGGAATCTTGTTTGTCCGTGTTTGTTTTACCCGCAGTGGCGCGTGTGTTTGGTTTGTTTGTTGTTTTTGGGAGATTTGTCTGCGTTACAGTGGTTGATTCTTGCATATCTTCTTTGGGTTCTTCATCTTCGGCTGATTCCGGTGTTTCTAGTGCGATGGGTAAGTTTTCCTCTTGAGTTACTTGTTGTTCCGGTGCTTGAACTACCTGGGTGATATATATGTACCCATCAGCATTTTCTCCCATTTTGTTCAGTACTTTTTCTGACTGAAAAGGGGTATAGTCTCTCAGTTGGATTGGCTTTATATTATTTAGCTGACAAGTTAGTGCTAGCGAGTTGTTGAAGGTATCAATACCGGTGGCGTTGTCCAAGTGTGCGTTCAAAATCATGGCCATGTAGATTTGAGCAGATTCTGTTTGTGTATCAGGTGCAGTGGTGGTGGTTTGTCTGGTGTTTGCTGGGTGGTTGATGGTGTTTCCTTGTTGATGGGTTTGTGTGGTTGTAGCTTGGGCGTAGGTTTGTGGTTGTCTTTTTTCTTTTTCTTTTTTCTTTTTGTTTTACGAGTTCCTTCCTCTTGGGGCATTTCATTGCTAGAGTTCGGTGGTCTCCTCTGCAATTAATACATGTTTTGTTGGTCGCCTCGCAGTTGTTCCATGTATGGCCCATTTCACTACATTCTGAGCATATATGGTAGTCCTTGTTTTTTTTTGCAGTTGTATGTCTTGTGGTCGTCCAGCTCGTAACAGCGCATGCAGGTCTCGATGTGTATATATATTTCCTCTTGGATGTTCCATTCCGGGATAGTTAGGTTGAAAAGCTTTAGCCCATCTTTCGCTTTTGTTGCCATATCCACTTCGTCAAATTGTATTTCGACGAAGTGCATACCAAACTTTGCTAGTTGTTTGACTTTTGCCCAGCTTTGCACCCGTTTGATTTCTTGAATGAGCTCATCTTCTTTCTTTTCGTAGAGGAGTGGGTCGATTTTGGTGCAAATGATACTTCTTTTTGCTGTTAGTGCTGGTGGTGTGATTGTGGTGAAGCCATGTCTCTCTAGTTCGGATGCTAGTGATGAGGCGAGTAGCTTTTCTGCGTCATTGTCAGTGGCTGTGGAGACGATCAGATGACCGTTAGCTTCCCGAATGGCCGTTGAGCGGATCAGCTTGTCGGCAGTCAACTGAAGGAACGTCTGCTTGTTCCTGGGGTCGCTTGTGTTCTTAAGTTTTATCCTAACCTTTGCCATCTTTGTACATTGTAGACTTGAACAAATTCAACAAACAAACTGGCCCTCTGCCTACCTAAATTCTGAGGTATTTTGACCTATACCTAGCACATCTACCTACTATGAGGTAGATGTTTTCCTCAGAATTCCTATGCCTAACCAGAGCGTGTTGCCACCCTTACCTCTCTCTCTCCCCACCTGGACCTACCAGTCCCCCTTGTGCTTATAGCCGCAGGGTTCAGTTCGAGATTGAGGCAGGGACTCTAAGGCGAGCCAGTGTTGTTGTCATCATCATGAATAAAGTATGGCAATCTCAAGAACACCCTTCCCCAACGCTCAGTGCAGTCTAATCCAGCAATCCAGTCCCGTTTACAATATTAACGTAAGGGTTTACTTATATAATTTTACTGAGGATATAAATTTTGTAGGATATAATTATAAACTCGTTTTACCTTGATATTTGATATTACTGAGGTGATACATTTAATAGTACTGTTGTATGATATTTTTCTTTTATAAACTGTCAATTATAACTGTTTTCTTATAAATTGTCATATACAATTAGTGGTGCTTATTGTATTTAAAGCGTCTTGCTATTAATTAAGGATTTAGCGTCTATGTTAGACTTAGCTTTGCATATATGAACTTGAGCTGAGGTTATGTTCTGTCAATGTTAAGTGATTGTTTTCAGTCTTCACTGTTTTTGTTGTTAATAATATTAGTTATATTTGTATTAATTTAGAATTTACATATGAAACTTTCAATTTTGTGTACTTATTCAGCCATTATAGATAATTTGAATCAGTCCTTAATTCTAGCTTGTGGTTATTAAAAGTTTTGCACTGAGTTGTTGTTTCTGCTGTGCTTATGTGGCTGCTGTAGGTTTTCGTACAAGGATTGTGTATTAGATAAGAATTATTTTGGAAATATAATATAGATTTCTGAATAATTAACAAAATTTAAATTGAATGAATTACATTCGTGGTCCCATTGTTGTTGACTTTCTACAGGTATGTTTTCTTTTAATAGGGATCTTGGGTTTTCCTGATGATGGCTGCGAGACGTTTGCCGAAAATGTGAAAAATAAATAAATGAGATGTTTCCAAGCGTCCTTTTCCTCCTTACCCTTCTACTGTATATATATATATATATATATATATATATATATATATATATATATATATATACATATATATATATATAATATATATATACTGTATATATATATACTGTATATTATATATATATATATATATATATATATATATATATACTGTATATATACTGTATATATAAATATAGTTATGAGTACTTCAGCAGTAGATTTTGGGCACTTAAACCTCCATATCAAAAGGAAAAGAATTGACAGGGCGCCAGGCAACATCTTTATTTTTCAAATTTTCGGTAACCTTAAGCCATCATCAGGAACAACATTCCCTAAAAATAAGTAATATACTATTAGAACAACGCAATTTGTAAAAAATAGGGTAATGATTATCGAATCTATAAAAGGTTAAACTTACTAAATACAAACAATCCTATATTAATGTCTCACTATATATAAAATTAAAATTCATACACTAACCATGTAAAACCAGTGAAGATACCGAAAAGCAAAATAAAGACCATCACAATTGAACTATAACAAATATTTTAACCTTAGAATACAAAAATTGTTTTCATAAATTCAAAACAAAGTCACAACACAGGCTAATACCATACAACGGATCAAGAAACGATCTTTAATGACAAACAAGAATACATTTGACTACCATTGCTATACCAATACTAATCGCAACCAATATTGACCTACCCCTTGCTATACCAATACTAATCCCAACCAATATTTTCATACCCCTTTTCAGCTAACACATCTATCATCTATTTACTTCCAGACAAGACAAAAAGGACTTACAATGCTGTACTATCTTACTTTAACTAACCCAACTAACACATAAAAAGCTGTCCAACGCCAATAACGCCTGTGCAAATATCTGGAGATTCCTACTCCGTGTACATTGCACATCACAACCCTAAGAAGAAGAAGAAACGATCTCCCAATTTATCTAACACCATTGATTTATCAGTAAGGAAACTATATAATAATATTTCGATAACTAGCATTAACTTACATAACCCCTGACCAAAAATCCAAACACAAATGATACTCCTAGCCAAAAACATGAAAACATTAATAAACTAAGCCTAAATCCAAACACAAATGATACTCCTAGCCAAAAACATGAAAACATTAATAAACTAAGCCTAAATCCAAACACAAATGATACTCCTAGCCAAAAACATGAAAACATTAATAAACTAAGCCTAAATCCAAACACAAATGATACTCCTAGCCAAAAACATGAAAACATTAATAAACTAAGCCTAAATCAATCTTATATAATCATAGCAAAATGAGACTGAAATTCAACCCAATCTAGAGATTTAACACAAAAAACACATCACTCCCAATGACTAAAGCAAAAATATTTATGTTTAAACCCATCATTATACTTGACTTACCAAGAAAAGAGTTCTCATCAGCACCAGGAACAAGAGAGAACTGAGGAACCTGAACCGAGAAGCGGCTAAAATAAACTCCCAAGAAACAATTTCCCAAACAAATGAACCACTAACCATGTTGAACAAACCCTTGAAATTTGACCAAACATATATCTATGAACCACTATTTGCAAGATTGATTTCAGGATTCAGTTTACTAATTAACAACTTCTCACCAATCAATGCATCAGACTGGCTACCCAACCTAGAGACTATCTCAAAATCACCCACACTAAAGAGATGATCCTCTTCACGCGAATGATTTCGAATAGCCGAAAACGCCATAGCCTGTAAAAACTTTCCCGATCGGTAGCTCCTACCCAGGTGTTCAAATATCCTAATTTTGAAGGAACGACTAGTGCATCCCAAATACCTAGCCTCACAGCTAGAACAAGTAAATTTGTATACAATATTTGAACACAGAAAGTCAGGCACGCGATCTTTGAAGCTAAAAAATTACCCAATTCTAAACTTATTGGTGAAAACAAATCTAAAGCTCACAGCAGGAAAACTATTTTTCAGAACATTTAGTGCAATTTTACGAAATTCATTACTGATAGATCCATAGAAAGGCATTTTAACATAAATTATCTTCTTTTTTACATCAACATTTGATTGAACACCCTGAGCTTGTTTTACATACAAAAAATGTCTAAGTATACTATTGAATATATCTTCCTTATAGTTATTAAGCATAAAATATTTCCTTAATTTTTCAATTTCAACATGTAGCGAAACATAGCTGGAGCAAACAGCATAGGCTCTTTCTAATAGTGTCTTTATTGAATTAATCTTAAAAATCTTAGGGCAGTAGCTAAGCCAGTTTAAACCTAATCCTGTATGAGTGGGCTTTCTATAAACCTCAGTAGCTAATCCCTGATCTGTCTTTATCACTTTAACATCCAAAAATGCTAGTGACCCATTCTCTTCATTATCACATGTAAATTTAATATTTTGATGTTGCTTGTTCATATATTCAAAAAAACTTATATTATCTTCTACATCTCGAAATATTAAAAATGTATCATCCACATATCTCCTATAAAATATAGGTTTGAATGATAGGGGACACTCATCAAGCCACTGAACCTCTTTATTGCATAAAAATGAACCCGCAAACAATGGACCTAGACCCATTGACCCATTGAAACTCCATCAATTTGACTATACAATACTTTGTTAAACAAAAAACAAGATTCTGTAGTTACAAACAAGAACAATTTCTTAACTATATCCTTACTAATATTGAAAAAGTTGTTAGAATCATATTCATCCAAAATAATCTCTAAAGTCTCACTCAGAGGAACGTTTGTGAAAAGTGACTCTACATCATAACTGGCAAGAACAAAATGTTTAGGCAACACAAGATTTGAAATTTCCCTCACAAAACTACTAGAATTGAGTACTGTATATTCATTAGTTGTAAGAGGAGCAACTATGGGTTGAAGAAATTTTGCTAAATTATACCCCGCTGTCTTTATAGATGAAACAATTGGCCTGAGTGGAATTCCTGGTTTATGCACCTTTGGTAACCCATACTACTCCCGGAGCTGAGCCAGACGCATATAAGAAGTTGAAGCTGTCAATACCTATCCTGTCCTTAATAGATCGTAGAATCCTATTTAATTTATCCTCACCTCTGATAATTACATCAAACAATTCACCTTTTATTAGTTTAAATCTGTTTCGATCACTCAGAATAGTTTCCATTTTTTGCAAATAATCAACTTTATCCATAATAACAACTCCCTTACCCTTATCCGGTTTGACAATGACAATTGAACTATCCTTACCCAATTCCCTAAGCAAATCCAAGTCCTCTTTCCTAAACACAGATGATTCCACATTTTTATATTCCCGTACTGCCAATCTATAGTTATTATTGCCAAATTTCCTAAGTTTGTTAATGACACCATCACTGTCCATCCCATTTCTCAACAACCCCGTTTTGACACACGAACTGTATTACACAATTTTTCCACTGAAACAAAATGACTCAACCAATCCTTCTTATAAAAAGGAATACAAAAATCCAGACCCAGCATTAAAACTTACTTTTCTCTTGATGAAAGTCGTCTGCTCGACTCATTGAAGATACAGCCCTCATTGTATTTAGTTTGCTGAATACCAAGACACTTGAGCTTATTATCATGACGGATCTTTACCTTTTCAGAGATTGCCTTCGAATGTTCAATGATTTTATATAAGAATGTCCAATAATCGAAAAAGGAGACTTGAGACTTAAATAATGACTTATAGTTGGCTAGTTTTTCTAAGGAAAATTTCAATTTCTTTTTCTGTTGTTTAATCTTGCGATCCAAAAGGACAAACTGCCATTCTTTATAGGTATTGCATCTAAGAAACTCTTTACTGTAAACCTTAAACTGAACAAACTTAGGAACGGTTTCATGCTCCTTACAAAATTGCAAAAAAGTTAAATCTAGTTTTAGTTTTTCTACATTCAGGTGTAGTTTTTCCACATTCCTGTAGGCCGAGAGCGTCGTTCGTCCATAATCTAGTTATGAGTATTTCAGCAGTAGATTTTCACTGGTTTTACATGGTTAGTGTATGAATTTTAATTTTATATATAGTGAGACATTAATATAGGATTGTTTGTATTTAGTAAGTTTAACCTTTTATAGATTCGATAATCATTACCCTATTTTTTACAAATTGCGTTGTTCTAATAGTATATTACTTATTTTTAGGGAATGTTGTTCCTGATGATGGCTTAAAGTTAGCCGAAAATTTGAAAAATAAAGATGTTGCCTGGCGCCCTGTCAATTCTTTTCCTTTTGACGTGGAGGTTTAAATGCCCAAAATCTACTGCTGAAATACTCATAACTAGATTATGGACGAACGACGCTCTCGGCCTACAGGAATGTGGAAAAACTACACCTGAATGTAGAAAAACTAAAACTAGATTTAACTTTTTTGCAATTTTGTAAGGAGCATGAAACCGTTCCTAAGTTTGTTCAGTTTAAGGTTTACAGTAAAGAGTTTCTTAGATGCAATACCTATAAAGAATGGCAGTTTGTCCTTTTGGATCGCGAGATTAAACAACAGAAACAAAAATTTAAATTTTCCTTAGAAAAACTAGCCAACTATAAGTCATTATTTAAGTCTCAAGTCTCCTTTTTCGATTATTGGACATTCTTATATAAAATCATTGAACATTCGAAGGCAATCTCTGAAAAGGTAAAGATCCGTCATGATAATAAGCTCAAGTGTCTTGGTATTCAGCAAACTAAATACAATGAGGGCTGTATCTTCAATGAGTCGAGCAGACGACTTTCATCAAGAGAAAAGTAAGTTTTAATGCTGGGTCTGGATTTTTGTATTCCTTTTTATAAGAAGGATTGGTTGAGTCATTTTGTTTCAGTGGAAAAATTGTGTAATACAGTTCGTGTGTCAAAACGGGGTTGTTGAGAAATGGGATGGACAGTGATGGTGTCATTAACAAACTTAGGAAATTTGGCAATAATAACTATAGATTGGCAGTACGGGAATATAAAAATGTGGAATCATCTGTGTTTAGGAAAGAGGACTTGGATTTGCTTAGGGAATTGGGTAAGGATAGTTCAATTGTCATTGTCAAACCGGATAAGGGTAAGGGAGTTGTTATTATGGATAAAGTTGATTATTTGCAAAAAATGGAAACTATTCTGAGTGATCGAAACAGATTTAAACTAATAAAAGATCAGGGATTAGCTACTGAGGTTTATAGAAAGCCCACTCATACAGGATTAGGTTTAAACTGGCTTAGCTACTGCCCTAACATGTTTAAGATTAATTCAATAAAGACACTATTAGAAAGAGCCTATGCTGTTTGCTCCAGCTATGTTTCGCTACATGTTGAAATTGAAAAATTAAGGAAATATTTTATGCTTAATAACTATAAGGAAGATATATTCAATGGTATACTTAGACATTTTGTGTATGTAAAACAAGCTCAGGGTGTTCAATCAAATGTTGATGTAAAAAAGAAGATAATTTATGTTAAAATGCCTTACTATGGATCTATCAGTAATGAATTTCGTAAAATTGCACTAAATGTTCTGAAAAATAGTTTTCCTGCTGTGAGCTTTAGATTTGTTTTCACCAATAAGTTTAGAATTGGGTAATTTTTTAGCTTCAAAGATCGCGTGCCTGACTTTCTGTGTTCAAATATTGTATACAAATTTACTTGTCCTAGCTGTGAGGCTAGGTATTTGGGATGCACTAGTCGTTCCTTCAAAATTAGGATATTTGAACACCTGGGTAGGAGCTACCGATCGGGAAAGTTTTTACAGGCTATGGCGTTTTCGGCTATTCGAAATCATTCGCGTGAAGAGGATCATCTCTTTAGTGTGGGTGATTTTGAGATAGTCTCTAGGTTGGGTAGCCAGTCTGATGCATTGATTGGTGAGAAGTTGTTAATTAGTAAACTGAATCCTGAAATCAATCTTGCAAATAGTGGTTCATAGATATATGTTTGGTCAAATTTCAAGGGTTTGTTCAACATGGTTAATGGTTCATTTGTTTGGGAAATTGTTTCTTGGGAGTTTATTTTAGCCGCTTCTCGGTTCAGGTTCCTCAGTTCTCTCTTGTTCCTGGTGCTGATGAGAACTCTTTTCTTGGTAAGTCAAGTATAATGATGGGTTTAAACATAAATATTTTTGCTTTAGTCATTGGGAGTGATGTGTTTTTTGTGTTAAATCTCTAGATTGGGTTGAATTTCAGTCTCATTTTGCTATGATTATATAAGATTGATTTAGGCTTAGTTTATTAATGTTTTCATGTTTTGGGCTAGGAGTATCATTTGTGTTTGGATTTAGGCTTAGTTTATTAATGTTTTCATGTTTTTGGCTAGGAGTATCATTTGTGTTTGGATTTAGGCTTAGTTTATTAATGTTTTTATGTTTTTGGCTAGGAGTATCATTTGTGTTTGGATTTAGGCTTAGTTTATTAATGTTTTCATGTTTTTGGCTAGGAGTATCATTTGTGTTTGGATTTAGGGATTTAGGCTTAGTTTATTAATGTTTTTATGTTTTTGGCTAGGAGTATCATTTGTGTTTGGATTTAGGCTTAGTTTATTAATGTTTTCATGTTTTTGGCTAGGAGTATCATTTGTGTTTGGATTTAGGCTTAGTTTATTAATGTTTTCATGTTTTTGGCTAGGAGTATCATTTGTGTTTGGATTTAGGCTTAGTTTATTAATGTTTTCATGTTTTTGGCTAGGAGTATCATTTGTGTTTGGATTTAGGCTTTTTATTAAAAGACCTCCGTCTACGTATTGTGAAAAACCTGTTATCCTCCGGCAAATTGTGGGGTTGAGTGAGTGAAGGGGGGGACAGTGAATGAAGGAGGATACATGTTTTTCATAATACGTGTTGCTAGCCCCAAACGCGCGAGCAACTGTGGCTTTCAACCATCCGACACATCCCCTTTTATTTATGTGCATCACACATGTTACATACAAATAAAGTTTATGTTTTGTTTTACCCTACTGTGGAAAGACTACGGATAAACCACTCCTGCCCGGGCCTCACACAGTGGCATGACCCAGTCCTGTCGAACTGAGCTCATGACGCTGGTGGCATTGCCCCGGAGGATAGCCATCCCTAGTCTTTGCTTGAGCCAGAGGGTTTCCCGGGGTTCTCCTGAAACTTCTCTGATTTTACGGCCTATTTCATTCACCATCTTAAGGGTGGTAGGGCCGAAGACTCCTGAAGTTTCGAATGCCAGGGGCTCGAACTGATGATTTCTGGCGATGGCTTGATATTTTTCTCGCTTTTTATTTTCTGCTATCCGGGCGGCTTCACCTGCTTCGTCGGCGTTTCTGGCGATGTTGGTTGTGGAGAAAGTGTCAACACATGTGGCATCCCACACGAGGCACCGGCCATTCTTGTAAGGGGAAAGTGGTCATCCCATCTGGCCATTTGCCGTCTTCTCTGTGAAGTCCATGTGGTTCGAGGATTGATGCACGGTTAGCACTCTGCAGGGCCCGTTTTATGACATCATTTAGTGCAGAGTGTCTTGGCAGGCGGCCTGCGTTGTAATTACATGACAAGGCATGGTGACCTTGAGCATCCATCCCCCCACCACACTTGCAAGTTTGTGGGTGACAAACTGCCGCACCCACTCTGAGCGCGATGGCAACCCGGAGCGCTTCAGCATCCAAGTGAGTTCCAAGAGGTGGGATGGGGATGCGTGTAACCACAAGCCACTCTCCGAACGGGCGGCTGCCTGGAGGCGTGCTTTTGCAACCTGGTCTGCATTGGTTAGGAGATTTTCTGGAGTTTTCTTCGCCGAGATGGTATCCCACGCTTTCTGCTTGCTCCTGGAGGTACCCTGAGGCTCCTCCACTACTCCTGTACTTCCCTTCCAGGTGTTAATCGCTGCTGTTACGTCCCCATTAAGTGTCATTCCGGGTTGAGAAGGATGGACACTACAAGGTCGTTGGTCGCGATGAGGGAAGAGATAAAGGCTGGGGAGGCAATATCCGAGGCTTTCCGTATGCCCAAGCCCCCAAGGCGGACAGGAAGGGTGGCTTGTGTCCAGGCCCGTTCTTTAAATTCCACGTTGGTGATGCTGGTCACTGCTTCTCGGATTATGCTGTCTAATTCTTGGAGGCCACCATTGTTCGTGTAAGTCATCGATGTGCGCAGGAGGTATTGGAGTTTTGGGATGGAGAAACAGTTCTTGAGCAGGGCCAGAGCTGAGTGGGCATCGATGTGTATCAGGCGACTCACGAGACGTTGAAGCTCCTCCTTTTTAACTTGAAGTGCTGGTGGGATTGCTGCCAGAGTTAGTGGGGAACCTAATAGGGTTTGCTGGTGCTCCTGAAGGATCTTTACATCTGGCAATATATCTCGAAACAGGGCCTGAGTCTCTTCTCCTTGTTCACGTGTGTGGTTGAGGAGGACAAGTTCACATTTAGTGTCATTTATCACTAGCCCAGCCTGGCCGAGGTCAGTTACGATGTTATTTAGGTCGGTTAGAACGTTCTCTACTGACCCACCCAAGGTTGCATCGTCCAGGTACCATACATTCAGTTCTGACCTTACTTTGTTAGCTGCTGCATCCACCCCTATTGAGAAAAGAGCAGGACCACCTGGATCTCCCTGCTGTAACCCGGTCGCTGATGGGATTACCGTCTCGCCAAACATCAGGATTGAAGGTTTGGAATAAGCCTGCTAAAGTAGGGGGTACAGAGTGGGGATGTGTTCTTGAGCTGCACGGAGGAAGACATCCCTGCGAATGCTGTTGAATGCGTTCCGCATGTCAATCTTTAGAAGCACTCGTTTTTCTTGGGCTTGGCTGAGGTAGGTGCGGGTTGCGTGTACAGCAGCTTCACACACCCCTGGAGTTCCAAAACCTAGTTGAACTGGTCTTAAGTGTTGACCTAGGCCATTCGAGAGTGGTTTCAAACCCACCTTTGTGGCAAGGCGGCGGAAGGTGTTCCCTACTGCTATTGGGCGCACACTGCCATCTTTTTTTGCCAGTGCACAGAGTGATGCCCCAAAAAATAGGGGTGTGGCACAGTCAGGTACTTCCCCTCTTAAAACCATGTTGATGAATTTGGTGAGGGTTTCCAAGAGTGCCTCCCCAGCAGCTCCTGATCCCTGACCCAAGAGGCCTTTGAGGTGGGCGGGTCGGATATCATCTGGGCCCGCGGCTGAGCCTGCTGGGAATGAAGTCACTGCGGCAACCACCTGCTCCTTCGTTACAACTAAAGGTTGGCGCATCTGGTCATTTGGGGCAGGGGGGAGGTTTAGGTCCCTAGGTGTAGGTGGGTGCTTTTCTTGTAGGGCTTCAACAACTTCGGTGCCTTGACCAGCAAAACCTTCAGAAGAGGACAACAGTCTGATGGCCCCTTTGATGTCACTATCCGCCAGCTTCGCCGCGACCCTCTTATGTAGCTGTTCAGCCTCTTCCTCTTCCTTGTCCTGTTGCTTCTGGGCCCTGTTTGGTTGCTGTTCGGGGGGTTCCACCAGTTTGTTTCCATCCATATACTGTGCTACTTGACGTTTCACTCTGGTGGCTAGTGAAACCTGAAGATGGTCTTGTATGTTGGTTCTGGGTGGTTTTCGGAGGGCCCCATAGGAGAAACCCAGGAGCCGTGCCCATGCGAGGGGTGTCTTGAGCTGTAGGGCCTGCTTTATGATGGTTGTAAGGGCCTCCGCCACTTGGATTCTGGCTCCTTTAGGTACCCGGGCAAGGACCTGGATCCGCGCTTTCCATTTGGTCACAAGTTGGGTCAAGTCGGCGACCGGTGTTGCCGGTGTTGCCCCGGTTGGCTCTGCAGTGGGCCCTGGGCATGCGAGACATTTCCAGTTTGGTTGTTCTCCTGATGTTTTCTTTGTCAGCTTAGCACAAGATAAATGAATAGATCTAAGACAGCCGGAACATTTTCGCGAATTCTTTCTTGCATTGGTTTTTCTGCACTTAAAACACTTAGTATCTGCTAGGCCATAGTCTTCCAAGATTATCCGTTCCTCTGCCTCTCCCAAGCCGTCCTCCTGATCTTCCCGTGGTGCTTCCATCTCTACCATGTCTCCCTTTTTCAGAAACCCCGGGAAATCTCTCCTGGCACATATCTAGATTATTGCTGTTGTTATTAATGTATAATTGGCTGGATGCATAAAAATTCACATATCATAGTCAACCTTTCTGATGGGCAATTGGCCTGCTTCTCCTAAAGCTAAGTGGTTATATGTATAAATCCTCGGCATAGGGCACCGGTACAACTAAAAGATCTAACTGATTGAAGAGAAGCACGCCAATTATATCCTATGATTACTTACACTGGCGACGCCACCCTGATGTTGAGTATTAATAAATGCTTAGGATATTAATAATGCTGTCAACATCAAGGTAGGGAGAGAGCCAGAGAGTGAGCGAGAGCCAGGATCTGAGTGGGTAACCGAATCTAGGACAGCAGTTATGGAAAAGTGCTTAAATTGTACAAAATGTTAAGAGAGAGAGAGAGAGAGGGAGAGAGAGCAGGGGCGGGGGCGAGGGAGAAAGAAAGCGAGCTGGAGAGGGGGCTGGCCTGGTTGGGTATTGAAAGATGTTAGGGAAAAACAAATAACTAAAATGATAAAAAGTGATCTGAAGTTATAGAAAACCAAAAAATAATAACAATGAGACGGTTAAGTGCGGTGATTGAAAGTGGATGGAAAGATGTTAAGGATAAAAAGGAGAGAGAGAGAGAGAGAGAGAGAGAGAGAGAGAGAGAGAGAGAGAGAGAGAAATGAAAATGGACCTTGAAGCAAGTATTTCCTAAATGGTTAGAGAGAGGGAAATAAAAATGGACCTTATAGCAAGTACTTCATAATAGTTAGAATTGTTTGAGAAGTTGAGAGACCGAGGGTCAGGTCCTTGGGGTAGATGGAAGATAAGGCCTATGGTGGGGAACCATAAGGGTGAAACTGCCTGCCCTATAAACGGTTACTTCACTCACCTTGTGGTTACTGCTGGAGGTTTATGGTGCCTGGGCAGGGCTGGGCTAGTGCCTGACGGCTCCTTGTCCCCTCACTGATACTGGTAATAACACTCTCAAGATTAAACTAAATATGCTTTGTGGGCGATGTTTAAACAAGAAACCACGTTCTGTTTACTATGTGCCGAAACACTGTATCATCGCCGATCTTCTGATACGTATATGGGTCACTTAGCCCCACGATACCCCTCCGAAAATCCCCTCTTTTGAGGAGCTCAACCAACCCGTGTGCTCTCACTGTGCTCTCACTTACTCACCTCCTGTGTTTGGATTTAGGCTTAGTTTATTAATGTTTTCTTGTTTTTGGCTAGGAGTATCATTTGTGTTTGGATTTAGGCTTAGTTTATTAATGTTTTCATGTTTTTGGCTAGGAGTATCATTTGTGTTTGGATTTAGGCTTAGTTTATTAATGTTTTCATGTTTTTGGCTAGGAGTATCATTTGTGTTTGGATTTAGGCTTAGTTAATTAATGTTTTCATGTTTTTGGCTAGGAGTATCATTTGTGTTTGGATTTAGGCTTAGTTTATTAATGTTTTCATGTTTTTGGCTAGGAGTATCATTTGTGTTTGGATTTAGGCTTAGTTTATTAATGTTTTCATGTTTTTGGCTAGGAGTATCATTTGTGTTTGGATTTAGGCTTAGTTTATTAATGTTTTCATGTTTTTGGCTAGGAGTATCATTTGTGTTTGGATTTTTGGTCAGGGGTTATGTAAGTTAATGCTAGTTATCGAAATATTATTATATAGTTTCCTTACTGATAAATCAATGGTGTTAGATAAATTGGGAGAGCGTTTCTTGATCCGTTGTATGGTATTAGCCTGTGTTGTGACTTTGTTTTGAATTTATGAAAACAGTTTTTGTATTCAAAGGTTAAAATATTTGTTATAGTTCAATTGTGATGGTCTTTATTTTGCTTTTCGGTATCTTCACTGGTTTTACATGGTTAGTGTATGAATTTTAATTTTATATATAGTGAGACATTAATATAGGATTGTTTGTATTTAGTAAGTTTAACCTTTTATAGATTCGATAATCATTACCTATTTTTTACAAATTGCGTTGTTCTAATAGTATATTACTTATTTTTAGGGAATGTTGTTCCTGATGATGGCTTAAGGTTAGCCGAAAATTTGAAAAATAAAGATGTTGCCTGGCGCCCTGTCAACTCTTGTCCTTTATATATATATATATATATATATATATATATATATATATATATATATATATATATATAGCTAGCTAGCTAGCTATTTCTGTCTTGCTATTCATGGGAATAATACGAACACCCTTCTACACATTCGTCCAATTGTTCTTCAAACTTGGTCTATGTACTGTATATGCAAATTGGACATAGCTAATAATTGTTTGGTAATCAATCATGCATATTATCAAATAAAATTTGAATAACCATAACATTTGCAATATTTAAACCAAATATAGTCAGCCTAATTTGTGTTTGTTTATCACTTAAAACCAGACACTAATAACAAAAAGCTACATTGAAGCTTCCCCCAATACAGAAGAATGCGGAAGCAACAGACAGCCTAGAAAATAATAGAAAAACTCAGACTCCCAAAGAAGCAGTGACCCCAATCAAAGTTGAAGACCCTCCTGCCCATGAAAACCTAAATGGAAATGCTTCCGAAATAATACATTAAGGGGAGATTTTGATTTGAGATTGTTTTTTATGAACCCCCTTCTGCTTCATGTTTATCTCATTTGTTTCGAGATTTTAAGACGTTCGCTCCATTAGTTTTACGATTTTAAAATCTATCGCCTCATTTCTGTCAATTGTAAGACCTTTCGTGCCATTTAGTTGTCGATTTTTTCCTGACGAGCAATAGCGAGCCTGTAATTTAAGAAGAACCGGCCTTCGGCCGGGACATTTCTGTACTGAAAAATGTACAAATTTATCCTGAAATGGGGTCTAACGGGTGTAATTTTAGGGGCAACATGGAGGTCTAGGGAACAAACTAAAAACCACCCCTTAACCCCTTCAGCCCGATGATACCTTTTCTACTGTGTATGTTTTACTATTCTTTAGGATTTTATATATTTTAAGATGGTCCTGTGATAATTATTTGGTTTACTGAGATCGTATTAACCCCTTAAACCCCTTCAGCACCATGACGTCTGTTTACCTTTGATTTTTGCTAAAACTAGATGAGTTTATGCAGTTTCAGAAGGACCTATGTTACGAGGAGGGTTTATTGAGATCGTACCTTCCCAATTGAGTCGTAGAGGTAGATTACAAATTAAAGAAAATCGTTCAATGGTAACCAGAATATGACGACAATTACGTAAGGGGTGGTGAAGATACTGTAGACTGCGAGCTAAATAATATTGTTTTATGGTAACCAGAATAATAAGTGTGTTAGTGTGCTGAAAGCGTTAAGGGACCTATATATATATATATATATATTTTTTTTTTTTTTTTTTTTTTTAGCGCGACTAATCCCCATCTTAAAGGAGGATTTTAGTTTGCTCCCTAGACCTCCATTAAGCTTTAAAAAAACACCCGCCCAAGACCCTACTTCAAGATAAATTTGTACATTTTTCGATAGAAATATGTCCCGGCCGAAGTTATATACCAGGCTTCCTATCGGTCGCCAGGAAAAATTCGACACCTAAATGACACGAACAGTCCTAACATTGACAAAGAAAAGGGGCGAAAGGTCTTAAAATCGCCAAACTAGTGAGCCGAACATCATCAAATCTGAAAACTAAAAGGGCTAAGCATGAGGGAGAGGCGTGTCCAGAAAAACGACCCATCTCCCCTAAAGCGGAAGCAACTGGTAGGACAAATTAGAAAAAAATCAAAAATCAAAACAATAAAATCCCAACCTTCAAAGGCGGAACTTGTGATCGGTATTGTAAATGTGGAATGTGACAAGGGGGTGAGAGGGAGAGGGAAAGAGACAGACAGACAGACAGGTAGATGGATGGATAGGTAGGTAGATTGATAGATGGGTAGATAGATAGGTAGGTTGATTGACATATAGATAGATAGATAGATTGACAGATAGGTAGATTGATTGATTGATAGATATATTGACAGATAGGTAGGTTCATTGAGAGATAGACACATAGATACTGTATATAGATAGATAAATTTACAGATAGGTAGGTTGATATATAGATAGATTGACAGATAGGTAGGTTGATTGATAGATAGATTTACAGATAGGTAGGTTGATTGATAGATAGATTGACAGATAGGTAGATTGATTGATAGATAGATTGACAGATAGGTAGGTTGATTGATAGATAGATTGACAGGTAGGTAGGTTGATTGATAGATAGATTGACAGATAGGTAGATTGACAGATAGGTAGATTGATTGATACATAGATTGACAGATAGGTAGGTTGATTGATAGATAGATTGACAGATAGGTAGGTTGATTGATAGATAGATTGATTGAGAGATAGATTGACAGATAGGTAGGTTGATTGATAGATAGATTGACAGATAGGTAGGTTGATTGATAGATAGATTGACAGATAGGTAGGTTGATTGACAGATAGGTAGGTTGATTGATAGATAGATTGACAGATAGGTAGGTTGATTGATAGATAGATTGACAGATAGGTAGATTGATTGATAGATAGATTGACAGATAGGTAGGTTGATTGATAGATAGATTGACAGATAGGTAGGTTGATTGATATATAGATTGACAGATAGGTAGGTTGATTGATAGATAGATTGACAGATAGGTAGATTGATAGATAGATTGACAGATAGGTAGATTGATTGATAGATAGATTGACAGATAGGTAGATTGATTGATAGATAGATTGACAAATAGGTAGATTGATTGATACATAGATTGTCGGATAGATATAGATAGATAGGCAGATAGATTGATAGATAGATAGGTGGGTAGATAGATAAGTAGAAGCAGTTATAAGGAGTTAAAAGATTTTCATTTAATTGTATTTATATATTAATTAATTGATTATTTGTATTTATATATTCATTAATTGATTATTTGTATTTATATATTCATTAATTGATTATTTGTATTTATATATTCATTAATTTAATGTATCTATAAATAATTTTAGTTTTTTCCTAAGACCTCCATCAAGCTTCGAAAAATACTCCCAACACCCCCCCCCTCCCCCAACACCCCAACCCCTCCTCCCATCTAGATAAAATTGTACCATTTTTTGGTAGAAAAATGTCACCACCGAAGGCCGCTTCGTCGTAAATTACATGCTCGGCATAGCTCGCCAGGAAAAAATCAACACCAGAATGGCACAAACGGTCTTAAAATTGTCAAACTAATTGGGCTAAACATGGGGGAGACGGGACTTTCATTCGGCATTCGGCTGTATTCCGCCATAAAGTTTTGTTGCATCTCTCTCGCTATTTTATTGCTACTACAATAATCAGTGTTCCTCAGAGCTCTCCCAGTGTATACCACCTCCCCTTCGTAGAGCACGTAGCACCCGTCTTCTATACAACTTTCTTCTATACAACAGCTGAGCTCTGGAACTCTCTCCCAGAATCAGTCTTTCCCTCTTCCTATGACTTAAATTGCTTCAAACTCCGTTTGTCCAGGCATTTTGGCTCGAACATCCCTTGATTTAGCCCTGTCACTATTTCAACACTGGGGGAGGCACTCGCTACAGGCAGTTCTGCCTTTTGTCTCCCTCACTCACATTGAAAAAAAACCATAGATCATATATATATTAGTTTTACATTGAATGCGTTTATTTGCCGTAGTTATACTATAGTGGAGAGTTGATCCTTTGGTAAGGTTGTATCATGTTGCAAACTTGTTCACAGATAATTGTAAATACAGTTTTTGATCCATAAATACCCTCCAAACCTGATTTAAACCCATTCAGTACCTGTGATGTTCCTTTCCTTACATTCTGGCAACTACGAAGATGATTGTATTTAACTTAGGAAGGGCCTCTAACAATTATAAGGTAGCCGCTACATACTATCTCAGTCCTCTTGGCTACCACAGAACCTTCCTAATCTGAATATAATCGTCTATTAGTTGCCACAATATGATGGAAAAAGGACGTCTCCAGTACTGAATGGGTTAAGAATATTGACCACTGTGAATTAATTAACCCTTTCAGTATTAAATGATACGTCTGCCACCTAAGGGAGCCCACCTCGCTTTTTGTTTTCTCTTTATCTCCCTCTCTCTTTGGCTTGTATCCATTCGGCCCCATTCAGCCTACTATTTTAAGACGTTTACCCCCATCCAGGTGTCAATATCTTCCTGGCGAGCGGTAGCGAGCCAGCATATATACTGTATATATTTGTTTTGACAGCAAGCTAAATTTGTATATTTTTCGATAGAAACATTTCTACGGCGAAGCCGCATTTCTCCATACAATGCTGGCTCACTATCGCTGGCCAGGAAGAATATCTCAAGTGAAAATCTCCCCTCAAGCGTACCGGTGATGTTTTTTTTTTTTTTTTTTTTTTATAGTTTTGCTATAATAAGACGATATTGTGCAGTCAAAGAAGGATCTGTGGTAATATAAAGGATTAAGTGAGATAGTTTGAAGCCCGTTAAATGCTGAAGGCCCCTTGTTAAACAATAAAATCATAAGATAGTAGCCAGAATAAAGTTAAATGGACGGCACCGGTAAAGTAAAGGGTAAATATAATCTTGAAACATTTGCCAACGTAAAATAAGAAGTACGGCACCGCCCTGAAGAGACCAACAAGCGTGGAAGATCAAATGGAGAGGCTATGTCGGGAAAATACGAGAAAAGTCAAGTTAAAGGGGGATGGGCGTATATAGTTAAAGGGGGATGGGCGTATATAGTTAAAGGGGGATGGGCGTATATAGTTAAAGGGGGGATGGGCGTATATATAGTTAAAGGGGGGATGGGCGTATAGTTAAAGGGGGTGGGGCGTATATAGTTAAAGGGGGATGGGCGTATATAGTTAAAGGGGGATGGGCGTATATAGTTAAAGGGGGATGGGCGTATATAGTTAAAGGGGGGTGGGCGTATATAGTTTAAAGGGGGGAGGGGCGTATATAGTTAAAGGGGGATGGGCGTATATAGTTAAGGGGGGATGGGCGTAATATAGTTAAAGGGGGATGGGCGTATATAGTTAAAGGGGGGATGGGCGTATATAGTTAAAGGGGGATGGGCGTATATAGTTAAAGGGGGATGGGCGTATATAGTTAAAGGGGGATGGGCGTATATAGTTAAAGGGGGGATGGGCGTATATAGTTAAAGGGGGATGGGCGTATATAGTTAAAGGGGGGATGGGCGTATATAGTTAAAGGGGGGATGGGCGTATATAGTTAAAGGGGGATGGGCGTATATAGTTAAAGGGGGATGGGCGTATATAGTTAAAGGGGGATGGGCGTATATAGTTGAAGTGGGATGGGCGTATATAGTTAAAGGGGGATGGGCGTATATAGTTAAAGGGGGATGGGCGTATATAGTTGCTCATTTATGTATTTTTTTTACTATTTTTTTTTTTTTTTTTCGTTCCTAGACCTCCATCAAGCTTATAAAAACAAATCCAAGACCCTCCTTCAAGATATATTTGTTAATTTTTTGATATTTCCTCTTAAATTACAGGCTAGCTATCACTCGCCAGGAAACATCGACACCTAAATGTAACGAGAAGTCTTAATATTGATAAACAAATGGGACGAAAGGTCTTAAAATCACCAAACTAAGGGGCTGAACGTCTTAAAATCTGAAAACTAATGGGGCTAAACATGAGGAAGAAGGGGGACCAGAAAAGCGACCTATCTCCCCTTAACAGAGAACAAAAGGAAGGGAGGAATATTAGAGTATACTAAATAGCTAGAGAGAGGAGGGCATGGCACAAACAGTAAATATTAGAGTATACTAAATAGCTAGAGAGAGGAGGGCATGGCACAAACAGTAAATATTAGAGTATACTAAATAGCTAGAGAGAGGAGGGCATGGCACAAACAGTAAATATTAGAGTATACTAAATAGCTAGAGAGAGGAGGGGCATGGCACAAACAGTAAATATTAGAGTATACAAAATAGCTAGAGAGAGGAGGGCATGGCACAAACAGTAAATATTAGAGTATACTAAATAGCTAGAGAGAGGAGGGCATGGCACAAACAGTAAATATTAGAGTATACTAAATAGCTAGAGAGAGGAGGGCATGGCACAAACAGTAATATTAGAGTATACTAAATAGCTAGAGAGAGGAGGGCATGGCACAAACAGTAAATATTAGAGTATACTAAATAGCTAGAGAGAGGAGGGCATGGCACAAACAGTAAATATTAGAGTATACTAAATAGCTAGAGAGAGGAGGGCATGGCACAAACAGTAAATATTAGAGTATACTAAATAGCTAGAGAGAGGAGGGCATGGCACAAACAGTAAATGAGAGAGAGAGAGAGAGATTCATACACCATGAAATATGTATTAAATACGAAAATATTTGTATGTCGTTAATGTTATTTATTCAACATATATATTTGTATGTCGTTAATGTTATTTTTTCAACATATATATTTGTATGTCGTTAATGTTATTTATTCAACATATATATTTGTATGTCGTTAATGTTATTTATTCAACATATATATTTGTATGTCGTTAATGTTATTTATTCAACATATATATTTGTATGTCGTTAATGTTATTTATTCAACATATATAGGACACCATGTTTTGTAAGCTACAGTACCGGTACATTAACTTTTGTTCACCTATTAAATTGATCATGTTCGTATTGAATTTCTGAATGCGAAAATATATTTGAATTTGAATGGCAGCTGTTCCATTTCAATATCGCTATTTATATAGCAGTGCATTTAATTATTGTTGCTGTTGTACTTAAATTTCTAAGTTCAAGCACACTAATAAGGTGGGGGAAGAATTAGACAGTTGTTGGAGTTTTGTATATTTATTTAACAGCCCAACTCTTAAGCTAACACGGGTCCAGTAACCCACTTCCTGTTCGGGCCGAAATGAGTTCAATACACGAATTGAATAGTTCGTTGACCCACACCAGATAGTACATTGGAACTCGAGAGCTCCCGTTACCATCTACTTGGATTCCCGCTATTCAGGTAATGACTCACTTCGACTTCGATCCATTGCAGGTTACCAGACTCAACTAATAATTTTACAACGCCCTCGGATGTCTAACTAAGAGACCAGGGCTTCTCTGACCAAAGACTCTTATTCGTAAATCTAAATCACAAATGCTATTTCCTAAATAATATAACCTTTACCGAGCCCCTGGATGTCTATCTATAAGACTGGGGCGTTACGAACATAAATCCTCCTAATACAATACCACACCTGAATACAACACTGGCCCGTAGACCACTTAATTTCCCACAAATTATATAATCTTTATCTCACCACCCTTTTACAGCATCGAACGCGTAGTCCGTTACACCTGAACATAAATTATCTTAATACAACGCAATATCTTAACCCTAATACAATACAACACCTGAATACAACACTGGCCCGTAGACCACTTAATTCCCCACAAATTATATAATCTTTATCGCACGATATTGAACTCTTTATCTGTTACACTTATTCCCGGATACGTACATAATATCTTAACGCAATAGATACGTCCTTAATAATTCAAAGATTCTACTTTAGGCTTAATCTCTATCGCCGCTCAACCAACGGACTAACCATTAATAAGATTATTAATTCAATTTCCTCCACACCATAAGATATAGTATAATTATTGGACTAGTGTCCTTCCTATATATATTTCCCTAATACTCGGACTAGTGTCCTTCACATATATATATATATATATATATATATATATATATATATATATATATATATGTGGTGGAGTGGTCTTGCCACTGGCCTGGTAATCCAAAGGTCCCGGGTTCAAATCCCGATGTATCAATGGGAAGATATTATTGGGATGAAATTTGTGCTGTACCTAGTATCAGTGCATTACCACAAGCCCACCGAAACGTCAATAAAATACCCTCATTGTTCCCTGATTAAATAGCACTGTATGAATTATCCCATATTCAAAATATGCTATAGGGGTGCAATGCCTGGTGAGTTATCTGCTCAACAGGTGGCGTTGTGTGTGTGTAAGTGTGAGAGTCCGAGTGTAGGTGGTGAGACAGTGAAGCACGGGAACGAGGTGGCTTCACAGATGGGGTCCTTTTCGGGCCATGAGTGAGCTCCGTGCCTCATGTGAAGGCAATGGCATGTGCTCGTTGTACTCTACGTGCTTCACATGTCTCACTCCCTAGACTGGAACAAGACCTCACGGGCTTCACTGTTCATTGTAAAGCGGTGAATGTTAAGGCTCTCAGCCTATGCCCGAGAGGAAGCAAGTTGGAATATAGAAAAATATATTTATATATATATATATATATATATATATATATATATATATATATATATATATATATATATATATATATATACATAAATATCTATATCCCTAAGCTGAAGCTCATCTATCCGCAACTATCTATTATTCCCACTGAACCCTATAGTTGCTTTCAAATCTCAATCCCTCTTACTTTAATTAATTATCGTCCTATAAGATCCTATCTATTTGGTAGCTAATGGCATGGAGCCTTCTCTATCAATAAACACTAATACTCTATGAACACATCATCCCATTATTTTGTTTCGTAAGTCAAGTCTATTTCTCTTTAGTCTGTTCTAATAAGAACACATTAATTATTTAAGGGTAACCACTGGGTCAGTTAACATGATCTCTCTCTCTTTCTCTTTATCTCTTGGAAACGGTCACTCTCAGCTACTACCTGTCGCCCCTCTTGAATTGTCTGGCTACAGGTGTGTAAACCAGCAATGTGGCGCCAGGCGGAGGGATACTGGTGGTGTAATCTCCACGTAGGTGAGAGTGAGGCCAGGCACGAGGGAGTATTCACGGGAACTGTTGCGGTGGGCTGGAACTTCTGGAAGGCTGTAGTAGGGTAAGACAAGTTTCCTGAGGTGCCCTGGGAAGAGAGAGAGGCTGGGCTGTGGCGAGCTGCCCCAGTGGTGCCCGGTGCCTGAATGACTCTGCAACACGCTCCCCCCTTCACTTTATAGTCCTGCCTCCCCCCGCCGCTCTCCCGCGCTGCGATTGGCCGGCTCGCACGCGTGGGTAGCTGCTGCTTGGCACGCGCAAGCGGCATATTTACTCTTGTCTCTTCTTCTTCTCTCTCTCCATAGTATGTCCCAGGAAGTCTTTTGCAATTATCTTTTAGTGGCTTACGGGAGTATAGGGCTGGCACGGAATTATCTGACATATTGCAATCCGAAGGGACGGCCTGGGGAGAGAGCGACAGCGAGTTTTGGGACGAGGCTGTACGGGCATATTTCTGGTCCGACAATGGAGCCTTTTGATTGACAGAGCGAGGAGGGGTGCAGATGGTGGAAGTCATGCCTGGAATGTCCACGTTATCTGGCCACAAGGCTCGGCCAAAAGGAGCACGCTGATTGGCCGGCCGTCTTTCTACTTTAGTTCCAATACTATTGTATGTTTATTTGCAACTTCAATTCATATAGAAATGCTGGGTTTAAGTAAATCTAGAAAATTATTGCATATGTTTGCGATAATATTCATTAATGGAGAAATGTATTAATGAATGCATATGCAAAATATATATATTTTGTACTGTAGATACAAGGATATACGTCATACAGGTTGATAAATTAATAAATACCAACGCACTATTATAAGCACGTGCAATAAAAGAAAAACATCCTTACAAAACGTAAAACAATAAATAATAATGTTGAAATGTAGAAATACAGGGCGTTAAAATCACACTGCCACTATCATCAGAACAGCAGACAGAAACCCACGCGGGCAGACGGAACAAATGTATGTTAAGGGGGGATGGTTGTGTTTGCTGGCCCCCCTTCTCCCTCATGTTTATCCCCACTAGTTATGACATTTTAAGACGTTTGCCCCATTAGTTTGGCGATTTTAAGACCTTTCGCCTCATTTGTTGACAATATCAAGACCATTTGTACAATTTTGGTGACGATTTTTATTTTCCTGGCGAGCAATAGCGAGCCTGTAATATAGCAATAACCGTACAAATATATCTTGAAGGGGGGTCTTGAGGTGTTGATTTTTATAGCTTGATGCAGGTCTAGGGAGGAAACTAAAAAAACATATTGCAAGATAACAAAAAACAAAAACAAAAATATATATATATAATTATAAAATAAGCAACTAATTACGACCATCCCCTCTTAACATAGATGCTAAAATATTCTCGTCTGCCAGTTTAGATATATGGATAATGTCAAATATATGTAAATGTGGATGAGATTCTTTTTATTCGTTTGGAATATTGTAGCGTAAAACACGTGCCAGTTGTTTTCAAAGGCTAGTCTTGAATAGGCAACACATATAACAAAAATATATATAATTCTGAAAACCTGACTAACATAGCTGGAGGGAAGGTGATTGGGGCAGGTGGGTAGAAGAGAGAGGGGGTAGAAGAGAGAGAGAGAGTGGGTAGAAGAGAGAGGTGGGTAGAAGAGAGAGGTGGGTAGAAGATAGAGGGGAGTAGAAGAGGGAGAGGGTAGAAGAGAGAGGTGGGTAGAAGAGAGAGGTGGGTAGAAGAGAGAGGGGGTAGAAGAGAGAGGGGGGTAGAAGAGAGAGAGGGTAGAAGAGAGAGGTAGAGAAGAGGGTAAGAGAGAGGAAGAAGAAGAGAGAGTGGGTAGAAGAGAGAGAGGGGTAGAAGAGAGAGGTGGGTAGAAGAGAGAGAGGGGTAGAAGAGAGAGGTGGGTAGAAGAGAGAGAGGGGTAGAAGAGAGGTGGGTAGAAGAGAGAGGTGGGTAGAAGAGAGAGAGGGGTAGAAGAGAGAGGTGGGTAGAAGAGAGAGGTGGGTAGAAGAGAGAGGGGGTAGAAGAGAGAGATGGGTAGAAGAGAGAGAAGGGTAGAAGAGAGATGGGTAGAAGAGAGAGATGGGTAGAAGAGAGAGAGGGGTAGAAGAGAGAGAGGGGTAGAAGAGAGAGGTGAGTAGAAGAGAGGGGAGTATAAGAGAGAGGTGGGTAGAAGAGAGAGGTGGGTAGAAGAGAGAGGGGGTAGAAGAGAGAGAGGGGTAGAAGAGAGAGGTGAGTAGAAGAGAGGGGGTAGAAGAGAGAGGGGGTAGAAGAGAGAGAGGGGTAGAAGAGAGAGAGGGGTAGAAGAGAGAGGTGAGTAGAAGAGAGAGAGGGGGGTAGAAGAGAGAGGTGGGTAGAAGAGAGAGAGGTGGGTAGAAGAGAAAGAGGGGTAGAAGAGAGAGGTGGGTAGAAGAGAGAGGGGGTAGAAGAGAGAGGGGGTAGAAGAGAGAGATGGGTAGAAGAGAGAGAGGTAAAGAGAGAGGTGGGTAGAAGAGAGAGAGGTGTAGAAGAGAGAGGTGGGTAGAAGAGAGAGAGGGGTAGAGAGAGAGGGGGGTAGAGAGAGAGGGAAGAAGAGAGAGAGAGGGGTAGAAGAGAGAGAGAGGGGTAGAAGAGAGAGGGGGGTAGAAGAGAGAGGGGTAGAAGAGAGAGGGGGGGGAGAGAGAGAGGTGGGTAGAAGAGAGAGGGGGTAGAGAGAGAGAGGTGGGTAAAGAGAGGGGTAGAAGAGAGAGGGTGGGTAGAAGAGAGAGGGGGTAGAAGAGGAGGGGGTAGAAGAGAGAGGGGATTAGAAGAGAGGGGGGGTAGAAGAGAGAGGTGGGTAGAAGAGAGAGAGGGGTAGAAGAGAGAGGTGGGTAGAAGATAGAGGGGGTAGAAGAGAGAGAGGGTAGAAGAGAGAGGTGGGTAGAAGAGAGAGGTGGGTAGAAGAGAGAGGTGGGTAGAAGAGAGAGATGGGTAGAAGAGAGAGGGGGTAGAAGAGAGAGGGGGT